>CM069910.1:71363830-72037572 GCA_036172215.1 Camellia granthamiana
CCGGCGGTGGCTCTTGGTGTATTCTCGGCAGAGGCGTGGCTTGTTGGTGAAGTGGGAAGTAGCTGTGGAGTTGCAGCAGCGTGGAGGGGCCGTGGGCAGTAGCTAGGGAGGGTGGTTGAAGCTGCAGTGGCTTGTCTTGTACAAGCAGCAGCGGCAGAGGAGTGGGTCGCATCAGAGGAGTGGGTCTTGGTGGTATTCCCGGTGTTGGTTTAGTTAGTTTAGTTGGTTTTGGGTGCAGGGTTAGTTCTTTTGGTTGGTTTTGGATGTTTTGGTGGGTTGAAATTGTGGGAATTCATGTTTTTTGTTTTTTTAATTCTAGTTAAGTTCTTCTTAGCTTATTTGTTTAAAAAAATCGAGAGGCTTAGGGGTTGGTTGTATGGATGCGAGTAGCAGTAGTAGGGGTATTTTTATACTTCTGAATCTCTCTCGATGCATGTCATCTTCCTGTACCTTTAATTTCATACTGTTTAATGAAATTTTTCTTTGCTGATCAAAAAAAAAAAAAAAACTCAAACTACAATAAACGCTAAGCTATTAAAATTAAAGGCATGAGTTTCCAGAATCTAAAAAAGAAGGCATGAGTTTCCAAACACCGAAATTTCTTCCAATTAAATTTCTCTAGTTGTTTAAGTGCTCCTAACTCATGATATGAGGAATCTTTCCTTCTTTTTTTGAGAGGGGGGGGGGAGAGGGGAGGGGAAGGTTGTTTAGACAACATCTTCTCACCTTCTCCAACTAATAAAACACAACACCAAGCGTTAAAGCTCAAACTTCTCCACTTCCAACCATCTTCTTCATACCCTACATGTCTCAATTATATGTGCAATTTATAGAATACAAGACTCCCACTATAATGATTCTTTATGTTTTAAATAATATTGAATTTTTACCTAACGGGGTGTTTAGACAACATCTTTCTCAACTTCTCCAACTAATAAAACACAACACTAAGCATTAAAGTTCAAACTTCTCCACTTCCAACCATCTTCTTCATACCCTCCATGTCCCAATTATATGTGCAATTTATAGAATACAAGACTCCTACTATAATGATTCTTTATGTTTTAATTTATATTGAATTTTTACCTAACTATATGCCTTTATCTGTTTGTGTTGAAAAATAATGATTTTTTTGTGACTTTAATGCAAAGTTAAAGTGAGTTCTAACCATTGGTTGAGGTGGGTCCAAATGTGTAACTATTTATTCTACATTGATAATAGAGGAAAGTATTGATGGATATTTCAATTTCTAATTTTTGCTAAGGATGTGAGCCTTTTGGGACGTCCAAAAGAAAAGAGTTATAGATGCTTCAAGGATATGCTTGGATTAAAATTATGGTCCAAGTTGGTTATGAAAAAAAGTGCCTCATGCGCGAGCATCGCAGGCTCACCCAGACTGGGCTGAGCCCGAACTGGGTTTGTAGATCTTGGATCCTGGGCTTCGGGCTTACCGGACTGGATAAGGTTTAGGTTTGGGCCTAGTTGGTGGCCTACCAACCTAATCTTTTTCTAGACTAGGTCATATGATAGTGGTCATATGATAACCTCTATGATGAAGTAAATCCATCAATTTCGATAAAATTCAATATTGCATTTGTGGCTAGCCTTTGTGGCTAGCCTTTATGGCTGGAGACTCCTCCTCTCTCCCCCTTTGTGTATAAATTGAAACCACCTCCTCTTGGATTTCTTCCTAGAATTTCTTGCCCTCTTGTTATATCGTCAGTCTACCAAAATTATTCTTCTTAGTGTAAGAGAATGTTGTCATTGTCAAGTTCACCGATACTATTCAGAAGGTGTTCCTGCAGTAGTTGGTTTTGACCATCGTATCGTAGGAGATAGACACCAACGTTTCTCTGACATCCATCGATGGGGCGACGAATCTGTTTTAAAGAAACTATGTATACCACAGGCTTCAATTTAGTTTCTTGTTTTGTTTCTATTTAATAGTTTATTCCAGAATTTGGTTTGTCTTATATTTCTGTTCTTCAAATTGTAATATCTGGTTTCAATTAGTTCTATTATTTTCTGTTTTGTAATTCGAATTTAAATAAATTTGAATCTGTTTATTTTATTTAAACATGCATTTTATACAACAATCTTAAAACAAATTTTTTTTTTCAAAAATAAATTTAACAAATAGATTCTTTTGCAAAGCGGTTTGTGATGGATTAGTTTTTTTCTACTAAAATATTACTTCTTTAGTTTACTTGTTCTTTGATTTTTTCAATTAATAAAAAAAATCAAAGCTAGTTGTGTTTGGTTTGTAGTCAAGGTTTCTAGTATTATTTGCATGCTTATTCCTTTCTAGTTTTTCTAGTATTATTTCCATGTTTATTTCTTTCTAGTAATTTTATATAACTCTTGGGAATTAAGATTAATTTTATTACTTGGATTATTAGTTTTTGTGCGTGTGTGTGGTGTGTGTAGTAACTTTTCTAGCATTTTATTCTTTAGTTTATGTTGTTTAGCTATTGCATTATATTGCTAGAAGTTTGGGGGGGGGGGGGGAACAATAGTTTAATTGCATAAGATTTTGCAATTTTCATATTATTTGTTTTGTGTTTTGTTGTATTTATCTACTAACTTTCTTTACAAGTATACCTATGCGAAAGGAAATGGAAAAATAAGAACAAAACAACACAAATATAATTTGGGACTTTAAAATAGTTTTGGACTACTAACACTTTTGGTTTAACATAAATACCTAAGTATGAAAAGAAGTTTTTTGGACTTGGGAATCCTTGTTTGGATTGGTTTGATCAATTTTAAAATTAAAGCAATTTTATTGCTTATATTTTTTTTGTTGCAATTTTTGATTGCTTGTAAGTTTTGGGGAATTTGATTGCTTGTAAGTTGGGTAGCAATTTTTAATTGTTTAGAAGTTTGATTTTGGGACTTGAGGTTTTTATTCTGAATTTATTTCCCATTGATAATGAGTCAACAATCTCTTGAAAGTTTTGTCTAAGGTTAATTGGGTTTTAAGTGAAACTTTTGTGACCCCTCCAGTCTTCATGGAAACTTTTCCGACCTAGTTAGATTTATGAAGTTAGTGGTGAGATTAGTTTTGAATTAAATTTCAGTCCTTGGGATTTTCTAATGTTAAGTTGTTTCTGGAAAAAAAGAATAGTTGAAATTTTGTTGTATTTTTTCAAAAATGGTAACTATTATTACTGATGCTAATGCAACTAATACCAGAGCGGTGAATGTTGGCGGAAATCCGCATCTTGTATCAACTGGCTTGACACCCTATTATGACCTCTGTGGTTAATCCTATTATGAATTCTACTATTTCGGAGGGACCGCTCAACCATCATGAGCACCTAGAGAAGTTCATAAAAGATGCTATTTTACTTAACGACTCTTAGCCTTGCAATGTTTTTAAGAGAGGATCCACCAACTGTGGAGAAGAATGAGCAAGATAAACAAAATCTCATGGCTTTGGACGGTTGGAAGCAGTTATACTTCCTTTGCCGAAATTAAGTATTGAACGACTTGGTAGATACACTTTTTAATGTGTTTTATGCTAAGAAGTCGGCAAAGGTGTTATGAGATTCCTTGGACAAAAAATATAGACCAATGATGTTGGGGTAAAGAAACTTGTCATTGGTCGATTTTTGGATTTCAAAATGGTGGACTCTAAAACAGGCATGAGCCAAGTCTACGATTTGCAAGAAATTCTACACGAGATTCTGTTGGAAATGGTTATAAAATTCTGGGTAAAACCAGAATTTTTTCCTAAGTTTGGTTTATTTTTTAGGTGGGTCTTGTGCGTCGATTTACGCGGGTCAAAGTGGTAACGCGTTCCATGCCGCGTTGTGATTCACGTGGTATATTTGGTTGCTCAAAACCATTATCGAATGAATGGGAAATTGAAGCCAAAGTATGCTCCATGGAAATGGAGTTTTGGTGAAAAAAAATCCTTAAAGGTATTGAATAAGGCTTGTTCCACATTGATTTGGTGGGAAGTTTTGAATGGGTTTATAAGGCATGGGTTTGGTACTTGGGGTGTGCCCCAAGGGGTACCCAAGTGTTTTAGAGGGAGAGGTTATGGGCAAAATGGGCTAGACCCATTGGTCCCAAAAATCACCACGCGCGCCGCCACCGCCGTCCGTCCGGGCTGGGGTGCGTAGTGTGTGGTTGGGTTGGGCTTGTTCGGCCCAGTACTAATCTTTTTGGGTAAAAAATATTTGAATTTAATTTTATTTTTGGTAAAATAAAATCTAGAATTCAAAATAAACTGGTTTGGTTTTACTGTACATCCAAACAGGGTCCTTCCCGTTTTCAAATTAAACCGGAAATAAACTAGTCTGGTTTTACTGTACATCCAAATAGGGCCCTTCCCCTTTTTTATCTGTTTAAATTATGAACCCAACAGATTCAAATCTGTTTGAATTCAAAACCAACAGGTTTCATACCTGTTCAATTCAAAACTTACAGCCACCTTTCGATCTATAAATAGGACAGCCCTCATTTAGATTTTCTAACTCTAATTTCATCCTTCATAATTCTGCAAATATTCCTTTCATATTGCTGCATTATTTTCTTCTGTGAGAGAGTATAAACACGTAGTGTATTCGTTAGGCAAACAATTTGTAGTGTTGCTATTGTTTGTAGTAGATCATTTTATCCTGGGAAATAGACGTCCAAATTCTGAAAGCACTGTGGAGAGGACGAATCTGTCTTAAGGACACAGTGTCAAACACTGGACTTGATCAGAATTATTATTCGAACTATTAATCAAGTAAGTTGTTTAATTGATTTTATGTTTCATTTGTTTATTTAAATCAGATTTTAATTTTGTTTTTATAACAAAATAAAATCTGTTTTTATTTATTTATTTATTTATTTCTAGTTTGATTTTTGTAATCAAACAAATTCTCTCCTTTCTTTTATTTCTTTATATTCTTGTTGTTGTTTAGTACACAACAGAATTTAAACTATTTAAATACAGTGAAGATTGTCCAACAGATTCATGTAGAGCAAATGTTGTTGAGTGAATCATTCCAGGCAGTTGTTTTGATAGAGAAGTTGCCTCACAACTGGAAATACTTCAAGAATTACTTAAAGCATAAGCGAAAAGAGATCATAGTCGAAGAGCTCGTTGTCAGGCTCCATATTCAAGAGGATAATAGGAAGAAAGTGAGGAGTGCCCTCACGGTAAAGGCCAATGTTATTGAGCATGGTCAATCTTCGGAGGGTTAAAAAGGAGCGACTAGTGAACAAAGGCTCGAAGTTAGGGCTGAGAGATGGTGTCTTTGCGAGGTCGGTCTATAAGCCACAAGAACTTACTTATAGGTTTTATGGGATATGCTACAACTGTGGTAGTGATGGGCATAGGGCTGTTGACTGCCGCAATAATAAGATGCCTACGTAGACAAGGCCCGAGCTCACATGGCGAAAATAGAGTATCTTTCTCAAGATGTAGATTGTTATCCCAGGTAGGCAACCCAAGAGAGGCGATGAATTGGGTTATTAAAAATAATTTTACAATATTAAAATAATAAACACAATATTTAAATTTTAACAAATAAGAAACAATAATTATATGTATAAAATTAAGAGAGATAGGGAGAGAAAATCAAATATTGAGATTTATAGTGGTTCAACACACTAGGCCTACATCCACTCCCCAAGGAACCTCCTCGAGAACTATCAAAATGAATCAATACATTACCAAAGTTTCACTAAGCTTGTGGATTTTACACAAGTCTTACTCTTATCTGTTGAACCTCACTCAACAATAAGTGCCTCACTCTTAAAAAATTTCTCTCACAAAATCATCAATAAGGATAAGAGGTATTTAAACCCTTTTTTACAATAATTCTTTCACAAAGAGTAGATATGAAAGTGTAAGAACCAAGACATCACTTAGATTTGAAAGTGAAAGAGCAAAGTGAAAAATATAATCACAATTTTGGAGCACACAAAATTTTTTCTCTTCAAGTTTTTGATCTTTCTCCACACAAAATACTTCTATAAATACACAAAATATCTGTTGGTTAGGGGAGAGGAGACACTCCTCTGATACGTTGCATCAGATCACAAGAGAGATACACGTTTCTCTTTTTGACTAATTTTTCAGACTCCGGCTGTTGGAGACAGAAAAGTGGAGAAAAGCACGGGCACCAATTTCTTTTTTCAAATATTGGCCAACATTGCTTTCGACAAATAGTAACGCCAAAATTTTCATACTTCTCCCGTAAATAATAAAAATGTATAGTGACTGCATAGTAACTTTCTATTAAAACATTTGACTACACAGTGACTTTTCTATTAAAATATTTGTATGCATAGTAAAATATCTTTAAATAATATTTATATCAGATATAAAAATATCACTCCTTAATCTTTATAGTTATTGTAAAAATTTTAGATACATTCTAATAAAAATACCCACCACCCCGTGTGGGTATATTAAATTTTGTCAAAAGACAACAACTCACCAAAATCAAATTTGTTAAAAGAAGACAACTCATCAATATCAAATTTAACATAAGATGAATAGTGATCAGCTACATTTTTCAAAATTGTGAATAATAAAATCTACTATTTGAGCACTATAATTTATCTGAAATTCAAACTTGCATAATATTATTTATTTAAATAATATTTATAGCAAATATATTATACAACATATATTTAAACAGATAAAATTTTGTGTCAAATAATATAAAATATGTATATTAAAAAATCATAATTTATCGCATAATATTTTAGGCATCATCAAAATTAGACTACATGATTAACAAACTCGCCTTTTTTGATGATGGCAATACATGCATGAATTTGATACAAAATTTCACATTAATAAATGCACCATAAAAATATTCAACAATCATAATACAGACATTTATTTTCATTATATTTTCTCCCCAATTATTAACAAATTCTTTGTCAAATAATTTACATATAAGTCAAATTTCTTCTCTCCCTTTGACATCATCAAAATAAAAGATTAATACAGGTAAAGAAAATTATTTAAATTTTGAAATAAATGCAACAAGAAATATTAAACAATAATGCAAGCATTTAACACAATATTTGTTGAATAGAGAAACTCCCCCTGAGTTAATGCATATGATCAGAAAATAATTTTAAGAAAACTCCCCTTGAGGTTATGATGCTTCATAAAAAAAATTACAGAATAGTTTCCCAATCAATAATACCAAGAGCCAGTAAGATCCGGCCAATATCCGTGAGGAAGAGAGAGAGAGAGAGAGAGAGAGAGAGAGAGAGAGAGATAAAGATAAAAAGTATAAAAAAAATCAATTTTTTTTTTATAGAAAAAATATATATATAAACATCATATGGGAGTATTCATCATACCAAGTTCAGTTCTAATATAACAAAAATGTTTTTCCTTAAGAGGCTTGGAAAATATGTCAGCTAATTGACAATATGTGAGTTCAATGAACTTTTTGAGTACATGATCTCTTAGAAAATGATGCCTTATTTCAATGTGCTTAGTGCATGAGTGCTGAATAGGATTCTTTGAAAGGTTAATGGCACTTGTGTTGTCACATTTTATAAGAATATGATCATAGTGAAATCTAAAATCTTGAAGTTGTTGCTTCATCCAAAGCAATTGTATACAACAACCTACGGCGGCAATATATTCTGCTTCAGCAGTTGACAGAGCTACTGAGTTTTGTTTTTTGCAAAATCAAGAAGTGAGAGAGTGTCCAAGAAAATGACAAGTGTCACTAGTGTTTTTTCGGTCAAGTCTACATCTTGCAAAGTCAGCATCCAAGTAACCAAAAAGTTCAAAAGTGGTTTCTTTAGGATACCATAAACCCAAATTTGGAGTCCCAACAAGATATCTAAAAATACGTTTGACTGTGGTGATGTATGACTCTTCAAGTGCAGATTGAAAACGTGCACACATGCAAACACTAAACATTATGTTGGGTCTACTTGCAGTAAGATAGAATAAGGAACCGATCATACCTCGATATTTGTTTTCATTTGCTGGTTTACCTTTCTCATCTTTGTCGATTTTTATCGATGTACTCATTAGAGTTGCTGCAGGCTTTGATGTTTCCATTTCAAATCTTTTGAGTAGATCTTTAATATATTTTGTTTGATTTAAGTGGATCCCATGCTTGGTTTGTTTAATTTGCAGTCCGAGTAAGTAATTTAACTCTCACATCATACTCATTTCAAATTCACCCTACATATCCTTAGCAAACTTTTTGCACAAAATTTAATTGGTAACACCGAAAATAATATCATCAACATAAATTTGAACAATTAACACATCCTCATTTTTGGTTTTTATAAAAAGGGCTGTATCAAATTTTCCTCTAGAAAAACCTTTGTCAAGTAGAAAATTACTTAATCTTTCATACCATGCTCTAGGAGCTTATTTTAAATCATATAAAGCTTTTGAAAATTTGAAACACATGATCAGGGTATTTATGATTTTCAAAATCGGGAGATTGTTTAACATAAACTTCCTCCAAAATGTTCTCATTTAAGAAAACACTTTTAACACGCATTTGATACAATTTAAAATCTTTAAAACATGCAAAAGCAAGTAACATTCTAATAGTTTCAAGTCTAGCAACCGGTGCAAAAGTTTCATCAAAATCAATGTCCTCTTCTTAATTATAACATTGGGCTACCAATCTAGTTTTATTTCTAGTAACAACTCTGGATTCATCCATTTTATTTCGAAAAAACACATTTTGTACCAATAACTGGATGATCCTTAGGCCAAAGGGTCAAAAACCAAAATTCATTTATTTTAAATTGATTTAATTCTTCTTGCATTGCTAAAATCCAATTTTCATATTTTTCAGCTTCTAAAGACGATTTTGGTTCAATGCTAAATTACTACAAACATTTCTAATAGAGGAACGAGTTTTTATACCTTCTACTGCATCACCTATGATAAGGTCTTTAGAGTGGCCATGGGCATACTTCCATTCCTTTGGTAGATTTGATTCGCTTTCTGGACAAACATATTCTTCTTGAAGATTCTTCATTGTAATTTCTTCTTTGTGTTCTGAAGATGGATTTTCTTCATTTGTTGTGTAAGTGCTCTCCATTCTTGGACGTGTTTCTGTTATGTCATCACTAACAAGATTCTTGGAAAAAAACGTTGTTAGATTCATCAAAGGCAACGTGTAGAGATTATTCAACAAGTAAAGTTCTTTTATTGAATACTCTATAAACTTTATTAAAATTCGAATAATCAAGAAATACAGCTTCATCCGATTTAGCATAACATTTTCCTAAGTTATCTTTGTTATTATTTAATACAAAGCATTTATAACCAAAAGCATGTAAGTGGATAATATTAGGTTTTCTACCTTTTCAAAGTTCATAAGAAGTTTTCTTAAGAATATATCTAATCATGGCACAGTTTATAACATAGCATGCAGTGTTAACGGTTTCACCCCAAAAATATTTAGATAAATTATTCTCACAAAGCATAGTACAGGCCATTCTTCAAGAGTTCTATTTTTTTTTCTTTTAACTACACTGTTTTGTTGAAGAGTCCTATGGGCTGAGAAATTATGATCTATTCCTAGATCATCACAAAACATAATAAAATTATCATTATCAAACTCTCTACCATGATCACTTCTAACACTACTAATATTAAGACTTTTTTCATTTTGAATTGTTTTACATAGTTTTGAAAAATTAGAAAAAGCTTCATTTTTTTATGCTAAAAATAATACCCATGTATATCTAGTATAATCACCAACACAAACAACAACATACAATTTTCCTCCTAAACTTAATATTCTAGATGGTCCAAATAAATCAATATGCAAAAGTAGAAGCAGTCTAGTGGTTGAAATAACATTTTTAGTTTTAAAAGAAGTTCTAGTTTGTTTTTCAAGTTGGCATGCATCACAAAATTTGTCTTTTTCAAAACTAATTTTAGGTAAATCAATGACTAACTCAGTTTTTGAAAGTTTTGAAATTAAATCTAAATGAGCATGTCCTAATCTTCTATACCATAACCAATCAGTTTCATTGATTGCAGATAAACATTTAACATCAAAATGAGAAGACAAGTTATGCAAATCAAACACATATATATTCTCATATCTATGTCCTACAAACAACGTTTTATTATCTTTGGTGTTCTCAATTGTGCAGTGAGTTTTCTCAAAAATAACTCTATTACATTTATTATATAATTGACTAATGCTAAGCAAGTTATGCTTTAAACCTGGAACAAGAAAAACATTCTCTATAATATGAAAAGAATTTTTACTAATACTACCTATACCAATGATTTTTTTTTAACTATTATCACCAAAGGTTACATATCCGACATCCTTTGATTGAAGTGTGGCGAACATAGTTTTATTTCCTATCATGTGCCTTGAGCATTCATTGTTGAAATACCATCTATCATTACTGGATTTTGTCTTGAAACATACCTACAAAAATTTGATTTTTCTATTGGTACCCATATTTCTTAGGTCCGTAAAAGTTGGAATTTGACAAAGTTAAAATGTCTTTAGGAACCCGCATCTTTTTTATTTTAGCAAAATGTTTTTTTTTAATAGGATATGATGGTGAAATATGACATTTTTTACTACAAAAATGACACGTGAGATGTGAGTGTCTAGAAGATGCATAAATAAAACCATTTTTGAACGTTTTTCCTTTTGACAAAAGTTTATACCCAATTCCGACTTTTCCAAATGTACGATTTTGACTTTTAAGAATTTTATCCAAAGTGTCTCTTCCTTGAGTAAATTTTAAAAGAGTATTTTTCAAATCTTCTATATTTTCATTTAAAGTAATTTTCTCATTTTTTAAAGAATGATTTTCCTTTTTTAAACTTTCATTTTTATTTTTAAAATTTTAAATTTTCATTTTCATTTTGAAGACTTCATTTTTATTTTTCAATTTCATTTTTCAAAACATCATTTTCAAGTTTCAAATCATTTAGTTTATTTTTCAAAATAGGAGATTCTTTTAATTTCAAAATGTCATTTTCTTCTTTTATCTTTAAAAAATCTTTTTCTAACATTTCAATTTTATTAGATAAAGATTTGTTTTCTTTCATTGAACTTGAAAGCAATTTTTTAGGAGCAATATTTTTAATACCAAATTGTCGAAATTCATTGTGCAATTCTTTAAATGCAGATTGTAATTCATCAAAAGAATAAAACTCATTATTTACCTCATCGTCATCTCCAAATTCCATTAGGCATAGGTTAGCAACTTCATTGTTGTTGTCGTCATTTTCTAAATCACTTTTGTAGTTATCTCCCCATGCAGCAATCATGACTCTTCTTTTGTCTTTCTTGTATTGTTTCTTGATTTTTAGATAATCGGCCTTGATGTGACCGGGTTTGTCACATTCATAACAAGTGATTTCAGTTTTGTTGTTAGTTTCTCCTTTTGAAAAATCTTTTCTACTATATTCTCCTTTGTTAAAATCTATTTTAAAAAATCTTTTTCCTCTTTTTTCTTTCCTCATAAATTTCTGGAACCTCCTTGTAAGGAAGCCTATTTCTTCATCGTCAAATTCTGAATTATCTTCATCATCCTTTTCATGAGTAGCGGTGGTTTTGAAATTCTCTTCTTTTTCTTGTTGTCTTCTTCTTCAGTCATTTCTTTCATGATGAGCTTATGTGTAAGAAGGGATCCCATTAGTTCATCCAGACTTAGCTTTGATAAGTCATTGGTTTCTGTGATGACAATGACTTTTGTCTCCTAACTCTTAAGTAATGACCTGAGCACTCTTCTTACAATTTCAGCATTAGTATATATTTTACCAAGAGATGTTAAACTTTTTATAATATTAGTAAAATAAGTAAACATTTGAGTAATGATTTCATCAGGTTTCATTTTAAAAAGTTCATAATTATGGACTAGCAAGCTAACTTTAGACTCTTTAACCTGATCTATTCCTTCACGAGTCACTATGAGTTTATCCCAAATTTCTTTTGCAGTCTTACATGTAGAAATTCTATTAAACTCGTTGGTATCTAATGCACAGTACAACATATTTGTGACTTTAACATTGACTTGAGCCATTTCCGTATCAGATTCAGTCCATTCATCTTCAAGTTTTGGTATCTTTTGGCCATCTACGATTTTGGTAGGAATTTTTAGATCATTACAAATAATTTTCCAACACTCATAATCGTTAGATTGTATGTGTATGGTCATCTTAGTTTTTCAATAGCTAAAGTTGATACTGCTAAACAATGGTGGTCTATTAGAGGCGTGTCACTCAGGTAAAGAATATCTAGGAGTTGCCATAATCTACTCTAAGACGGTTAAGTCACAAAAACTAGAGTCCTTACTCTGATACCAATTGTTATCCCAGATACGCAACCAAAGAGGGAGGTGAATTGGGTTATTAAAAATAATTTTAAAATATTAAAATAATAAATGCAATATTCAAATTTTAACAAATAAGAAAATAGAACAATAATTATCAATATAAAAGTAAAAGAGAGAGGGAGAGAAAATCAAACACTGAGATTTATAGTGGTTCTGCACACCAGGCCTACGTCTACTCCCTAAGGAACCTCCTCAAGAACTATCAAAATGAATCAATACACCACCAAAACTTCATCAAGCTTGTGGATTTTACACAGGTCTTACTCTTATTTGTTGAGCCTCACTCAACAATAAATGCTTTACCCTTACAAAATTTCTCTCACAAAATAATCAATAAGGATAAGAAGTATTTAAGCCCTCTTTTATAATAATTCTCTCACAAAGAGTAGATATAAAAGTGTAAGACAAAGACAACACTTAGATTTAAAGTGAAAGAGCAAAGGGAAAAATACAATCACAATTTTGGAGCACACATAATTTTTTATCTTTAAGTTCTTAATTTTTCTCCACACAAAACACTTCTATATATACACAAAATATCTGTCCGTTAGGGGAGAGGAGACGCTCCTCTAACACACTGCATCAGATCACGAGGGAGAACACGCTTCTCTTTTTGACTAATTTTTCAGACATCCAGCCATTGGAGATAGACAAGTGGAGAAAAGCACGGGCATCAGTTTTCTTTTTCAAATATTGGCCAACATTGCTTTCGACAAATAATAACACCAAAATTTTCAAACTTCTCCCATAAATAACAAAAATGTACAGTGACTGCATAGTAACTTTCTATTAAAATATTTGACTACACAATAACTTTTCTATTAAAATATTTGTATGCATAGTAAAATATCTTTAAATAACATTTATATCAAATATAAAAATATAACTCCTTTTAAAATCTTTATAGTTATTGTAAAGATTTTAGATACACTCTAATAAAAATAACCAATCATCCTATGTGGGTATATTAGATTTTGTCAAAAGACAACAACTCACCAAAATCAAATTTGTCAAAAGAAGACAACTCATCAATATCAAATTTGTCAAAAGATGAATAGTCATTAGTCGGATTTTTCAAAATTGTGAATAGTAAAATCTACTATTTGAGCACAGTAATTTATCCGAAATTCAACCCTGAATAGTATTATCTATTTAAATAATATTTATAAAAAATATATCATACAACATATATTTTAAACAGATAAAATTTTGTATCAAATAATATAAAATATGTATATTAAAAAATCATAATATATCAGATAATATTTTAGACATCATCAAAATTAAGGGCTAGTTTGGCATGTACTAAATAAGCCAAAAAGTCAAAAAGTCACTATCTTATTTAAGTCACATCATCTTATTTAAATCACATCACTTCTCTAACACATCACATCAAACCCAACCCAAACCCAACCCAAACCCATCAATAAGTCAAAAAGTGCACTTTTTTAGGATATCCCAAACCAACCCTAAACCACATGATTAACATAGATGATATGCATCTTTCTACTGTTGTCATTGAGGTGAATATGGTTGGATCCAATCCAAAAGAATGGCGGGTGGACACTGGTGCCATTCACCACATTTGTGCAGAGAAGAAATGTTCACAACTTTCGAGCTGGTGACAAACAACAAGAAGTTGTTCATGGAAAATTCTGTAACCTCAACTATCGAAGGAAAGGGCAAGGTAGTCTTGAAGATGACTTCAGGAAAAGAGTTGATTTTGAACGATGTCTTGTTTGTGCCGAACATTAACAAAAACCTTGTCTTAGGGTCTCTCCTAAGTAAGCATGTTTTTCACATGGTTTTTGAATTCGATAAGGTTGTATTGACCAAAAACAAAGTTTATGTAGGGAAGGGATATATGGCATGTGGTATGTTTAAATTAAATGTAATGACTATTATCCCTAAGATTAATAGGAATGTGTCTTTTTCTGCTTACATGCTTGAGTCATCTAATTTATGGTATGATAGATTAGGTCATGTAAATTTTGAATTTTTATGTAAATTAATCAAGTTAAATCATGTACCATTTTTCAAGATTAATCCAAATCACAATTATGAAACTTGTGTAGAAGTAAAGCTGACTGGGACTTTGTTTCATCCTGTTGAAAAAATTTCTGAGCATTTGGATTTATTGCATAGTGATATGTGTGACTTGAAGGTTGTACAATCTCGAGATGGCAACAAGTGTTTTATCACTTTTGTTGATGATTGCACTAAATATTATTATGCGTATTTACTTAAAAGCAAAGATGAGGCGATTGATAAATTTATTTTTTATAAGAATGAAGTTGAGAACCAACTAAGCCTGAAGTTTTAGGCATTAATAAGTGTTCGTGGTGGAAAATATGAATTGCTGTTTATTGAGGCTTGTACTTAATCTAGAATTATCCACCAAACTACAACGCCTTATTCTCCTTAGTCAAATAGCATTACTGAACACAAAAATAGGATGTTGAAGGAATAATGAATGCAATGTTGATTACTTCTGGATTGCCACAAAACTTGTGGAGGAAAGCAATTATCTCCGCGATTTATATTCTAAATAGAATACTTAGAAAGAAAGTGAACAAGACTCCGTATGAATTATGGAAGAGCCACAAGCCTTCATACAATTTCTTACGAATATGGGGATGTCTTGCAAAAGAGGTAATGTCTACACTCAAGCAAGTTAGGATAGGCCTGAAATTCGTTGATTGTATATTCATTGGTTATGCACAGAATAGTAGTGCATATTTATTTATTGTGCACAAATTTGATATTTTAGATATACATGAGAATACCATCATGGAGTCAAAGACTACGTCCTTTTTTGAAAACGTATTTTCTTGCCGAATCCAAGAAGAGGATCAAAATTCCATGAAGAAACTTGAAGATGTTACTAGTGAAATTGGGGAGGCAGGTGAACCAAGAAGTAGTAAAAGGGTTAGGACTTCCAAGTCCTTCGATCAAGACTTCTTGACTTATATGTTGGAGATAGATCCTCTGACTTTCCACAAAGTTGTGACTGCATCAGAAAGTCCTTTGTGGAAAGAAGCCATCAAGAGTGAAATTGACTCCATTTTACAAAACCACACCTAGGAGTTGGTTGATTTTTACCCCAAGAGAGTAAGGCTTTGGGGAGTAAGTGAATCTTTGGAAGAAAAATAAAAATTGTCGGTCCTATTGATAAGTATAAAGTTAGACTAGTTATTAAAAGATATAGGCAGTGAGAAGGCCTGAATTATTTTGATACGTATTCACCTATGACAAGGATAATATCCATTTGCATGGTGATTGCGATAGCAACTTTGCATGGTCTGGAAATGCATCAGATAAATGCAAATACAACTTTTTAAATGGAGATTTGGATGAAGATTTATATGGAGTAACCCAAGAAGTTTTCAACTCTAGGGCAAGATGAGAAAGTGTCATGACCTAAACCGGCCGCTAGAGGTTTGGATCATAACCGGCTAGTAATCATGAGATTATCTATAACCTTAAACAAAAATCTAATTATATTGGGCCAGAAGCAAAAGCAGAATTATAAAATTTTGTCCAATGAGCTGTGCATAAATGGCATGAACAAAAACTTATTATATATTAATAACTCACAATCGTACATACGTAATAAGATTTTATATGTCCAAGATCTTTCATACATCTTTGTCATACAAAAACCAGAACTTATATACATATACAAAGTCAAACATGACTAATAAAACAAGACAAAAATTCAACAGACAAAATAAACAAAAGCCTCACTAGAGAGGCGTTCATGATAGACTTCACAAAAATCTGGTATCTTTCACAGGTTCACTAAGGATGGGGCAAGACATCCCATATCATAAACAATTTGTAACGGAAATCATATCTTAAAGGAACAACCTTGGGTCCAATCATTTACAACTATATAATGACCATTCGGTCAACTCATAACAAATAATCAGACTTATCAGATATTCAAAACAACCCGAGGTCCATCTTGTTAGATATACGGAACGACCTTGGGTCCAATTTAGTTATACAGAACGACCTTGGGTCCATTCAAATATACAAACCAACCTTGGGTTCATCATACACATTCGTGTCATATCAATCACATTTATAGATATCATATTGTTCGGACAGATAAAAACTTATTCACATTTGCAAAATCATAAGTTTGGAAAACATATCATAGTTGGATATACAGAAAATAGAGAAATTAAGAAAATATCTTTACTAAGGTATTACTCACAATGATTTGGTTGTTGACTTGTCCTTGCGAATGATCTTACACAATTTATAAACACATATACACATTGATTCGTATTGCTTATTTGAATCATTCTCTAATTTATTTCATTCCCTTAGGCTTCTTTATAACTTTTTAATTCATTTAGGATGTTCAATTCATGCCTAAGAATGCCCAGGAGGGAATAAGGATGCACATTTGATTAGAGTATGTCCTTTTAAAATATGCTGAAATAGAGCACTTTATTCGAGTGCAACATTGGTCCCTTGAGCGGACCACATGGTCCAAATCTAGGCTCGATGTGCACTTGAGCCAAGGTGCAAAACAAACAGGCGGTTGCTCAAGCGATGACTTGGTCGCTGGAGCCAACTACAATACTCTACAAAAATACTGGATGCATGAAATGTACGCTCGAGCAACAGATTGTTCGCTTAAGTGGTGAGATAGAATTCTAGAAATTCTAGAACATAATTGAACTTTAAAGCTTATGTTTTCAAATCGAACTCTTACATGGCTTGTATACAACTTCTCAAACACTTAAAACTCTTCTATAAACATGGATTCAAGACCAATTCTCAAGCCTCATGGCCAAACACCAAATTCCTTTCCAAAGTTTACAAAAACATAAAATCTAATTTCAAACTCTTATGAATCATGAGTACATGTATAAGATAACTTCAAAACTCAACACGGATGACATAAGTCATGCTCAAACTTGTGAAACTCTATCAAATTATGCATGCATGTATGGATTAACCTCTAATTCTCCATTCTAAGCTCAATTCTTACATTTAAACACATATTCTTCTTGAATTCATATATGAAATGACTTAACTTCATGAATTAGGGTTCAAAAACTTATCTAAGGTCTTGAATTGAGCTCAATTTAGCAAGTTCTTGAGCTTCAACTTCACAATTCACAAGCCTCTTAGCAAATTCTTCAAGTTCAAGCTCTTCTTTCTTTAAAAATTGAGTTCTCTCTCTCTATAGCTCTCTATCTCCGAAATTTTGAGCTCAAATTATGAATAAGGGGTTCAAGCTCTTAATTACAACATATATATATATATATACTTGAGATTTAGATTAGGGTGTTAATCAAGGCTTAAGATTAACTAATTACACTTAGTTCTAATTAGTTTAATCTAATTAATTTCATCTGAATCAAATTTTTATCAAACCTCTCATTAAACTCTAAAAATTATGTCGATCTCAATAAATTAACCAATTTCAGTTTCTGTTGCCATTAGGGCCTTCAATTTTTAGATTATAATAGAAATCATAACAGATACTTCTATGATCAACAGATATGAAGTCAAAAGCCACATTAATCACATAATTAACATTCAAATTCACATCTAACATATAAGCACATGCACAATTAAGGAAATTAAAAGCATAATAGGTGACGGGATTGTCACAGTCTTCCATTCTTTAAGAAGTTTAGTCCTTCAAACTTGTTTTACCTTGAGTCAGAAATAACTCGGGGTACCTTTGCCTAATTTCCTCTTCTTTTTCCCAAGTCATTTCTGTGCTGTAGTGCTCATTCCATTCTACTTTTACCATAGATATTTCTTTATTCTGCAACTGTTTGACTTGTTTGTTAATAATCTGAATCGGTTTCTCTTCATATTCCATATTCTCATCAACGGCTATTCGGTGATGATCAATAACATGGAATGGATCTTGGAGATAGCCCCTCAACGTCGACACATGAAACACATTGTGCATCTGTTCCATTCCTGGTCGTGAAACAACTCGGTACATAACTGGACCAAGCTTTTCCAAAATCTAAAACGACCCAATGTATCGAGGTGATAATTTGCCTTTCTTTCCAAACCTTGATTGACCCTTTATCGAAATTACCCTTATGAGCACATGGTCACTTGTTTTATATTCAAGAGCCCTTTTTCTATGATCAGCTAACTCTTTTGTCGACTTTGTGCAGTTTTGAGCCTTTGTTGAATAACTTTAATCTTGTCAGTGGTTATTTGCACAATTTCAGGTCCAATCAAGACTCGATCCCCAACTTCAGTCCAATATATTGGAGATCTACATTTCCTTCCATACAAGGCGTCATATGGTGCCATGCTAATGCTAGAGTGGAAACTATTGTTGTATGCAAATTCCGCCAGTGGCAAATAAGTTTCCCAACTCCCTTGAAAGTCCAGCGCACACATTCGAAGCATATCCTCTAAAGTCTGAATAGTTTTTTCTAATTGCCCATCGATTTGCAGATGAAATGCGGTACTAAGCCTCAATTCCGTTCTCATTGTTCTTTGAAGGCTTTTCTTGAATCTATACAAATTTTAGATCTCTATTCAAAACAATGGATACCGGTACTCCATGTAAACAAACAATTCCATCAATATAAATTATAGCCAATCTATAGGCATCATAACTAGTCCTTACAAGTAAAAAATGTTCAGATTTAGTTAACCTATCCACAATAAGCCAAATAGAGTTCATATCTCGAGGTGTCTGAAGTAGACCAATGATGAAGTCCATAGTTATGTGCGCCCATTTCCATTCCAGATTAGGGAGAGGTTGAAGTAATCCCGCCGGCTTTTGATGTTCAGTTTTGACATGCAGACATTGAAGGCACTTAGACACGTATTCTGCAATTTCCTTCTTCATGCTAGGCCACCAATAGCTTTGCCTTAAATCCCAATACATTTTGTTGTTGCCCATTTGACTTGTGAGTTTCTTCTAAAATTCTCTTCTTCAGATCAGAAATGTTTGGAATACACAATCTTCCTTGAAATCTCAACACTTCATTTTCAATACTGAACCTCGATTTTGGATTCAATTCGAACTCATCAAACATTATTTTAAGGAACTTATCCTCTCTTTGCTTCTATTTAATTTCATCAATAATTGTTGGTTAAGTTGAAATAGAGGCTATTAACCCGCCCTAATCATGTAACACTACTTCAATCTCAGATCTTTCTAAGTCTTGCAATATCTTTTTTTGTTTAGTCAGTAAACATGCCAGTTCCCCGTTGACTTTCTATTCAAAGTGTCGGCTACGGTGTTAGCTTTACCCAGATGATACTGAATCTGAAGATCATAGTCTTTAATCAACTCAAGCCATCTTCTCTGTTGCATATTCAATTCATTCTGAGTGAAAAAATACTTCAAACTTTTGTGGTCAGTATAGATTTCACACTTTGCTCCATACAAATAGTGGCGCCAAATCTTCAAGGCAAATACAATTATGGCCAATTCTAAGTCATAAGTTAGATAGTTCTTTTCATGAGGTTTTAGTTGTCGAGAAGCATAGGTTATCACTTTACCATTCTGCATCAAAACATAATCCAGACCCTTGTAAGAACCATTACTATAAATTAAAAAATTTTCTATACCTGAGGGTAATGTCAAAATTGGTGTTGTAGTCAATCTTGTTTTTAGTTCTTGAAATGCTGATTTCCTTTCATCAGCCTATTCAAACGGTTGTCCTTTCAAAGTAAGTTGGGTAAATGGCACAGCTATTTTTGAAAAATATTTCACAAACCTCTTGTAATACCTAGCTAATCCCATGAAGCTTCGGACTTCCGTCACATTAGTCGGTGTAGGCTAATTTACAATTGCCTCAATCTTTTGTGGGTGTACTGAAATTCCATCCATATTAATAACATGCCCTAGAAACACAACTTCATCTAACCAAAATTCACACTTTTTCAATTTTGGATATAATTTCTTCTCCCTAAGTGGTTGCAAAACGATTCTTAAATGTTGTTTGAGTTCTTCTCTACTTCTCAAATAAATTAGGATATCATCAATAAATACTATTACAAATTAATCAAGGTAGGATTTAAAAATTCGATTCCTAAGGTCTATAAATGTTGCAGGTGCATTTGTAACTCCAATGGTATAACCAAAAATTCGTAATGTCAATACCTTGTTTGAAATGCAGTTTTCTTAACATCTTCAACTTTCACTTTCAATGATGGTATCTGGATCTTAAATCAATCTTTGAAAATACTTGTGAGCCCTACAACTGGTCAAACAAGTCATCAATGAAGGGTGAAGGGTACTTGTTCTTCATTGTTACTTTATTTAGTTCTTGGTAATCAATGCACGAGTGTGAAGTTCCATCTTTCTTCTTTACAAATAAAACTAGCACACTCCAAGGCGAAGTGTTCGGTCGGATAAAACCCCTGTCAAGCAAGTCTTGTAACTGTTCTTTCATTTCTACAGTTGATATTCTATACGGAGTCTTTGAAATAGGTTGAGTACTTGGCATGATTTCAATAGTAAACTCAATTTCTCTATCAACTAATTCCCTTGGCAGTTCCTCTAGAAACACATCTGGAAATTCTCTAACAATAGGAATATCATCTAACATAGTATTCATGGATTGATCAGTCAAAATATTACACAGATAACCCTAACATCCTTTCTTAAGTATTTTGCATGCTTTCATTGCTGAAATCAAGTAAGGCAGAGGTACTGCACGATTACCCACAAATACAAATTCATCATGTCCCAGTGGTCTAAACAAAACCCATTTCATTACACAGTCAATGGTAGCGCAATATTTAGGTAACCAGTCCAGTCCCAAAATCACATCAAAATACCTACTATTGAGAGGCAACAAATCTACAAATAACGTAGCATTTCCAACACAAATTTCACAAGCATGGTATATAGATGAACATAAAATAGATTCTCTAGATAGAGCAGATACAAACAATAAATAAAATAATGATTCCATGGGTCTATTCAATCTAGATGCAAATGCAATAAATACAAAGGAATGTGTCGAACCCGAATCAATTAGCACATAAGTATATTGGTTGCAAATATAAAAGGTACTTAAGACAACGGCTTCGGTATTTCATGTACCACTTTGGGACGAGTGCAAAAACTCTCCCTTACCTCAGTGTGTCTCTTGTAGCAATAGGTCTTGCAGTGTTTCCTGGCATTGGAATAGACCCAATTGAACTAGCAGCTGGTCTCCCGCTTGTATGTTCAGCTTGGGGACAATTTCTAACCATATGTCCGGTCTTGTCACATAGGAAACATGCCCCAGAAGTATGATAGCAAACTCTCCGATGTTTCTTGCCACACACATTGCAGGTTGGTGCAAAGTCTCTTGTCGAATTGAAGGCACTAGATGTTTTTCGATTTCGCTTCTTCAAAGAAGATGATCCTTTGTTTGAATAAGAACCATGTTGTTTTCCCTTCCATTCAAATGACAGATTATGCGAAGCCAAATTCGTTTCAGACATTTGTCACGACCTAAACCCGCCCCTATGGGTTTAGCACCGTAACCGGCCAGTAATCCGTGATTACCGAAGGCCTGCTCAACAATAATAACAGTAATACAAGGTATAGGGGCTGCGGAAGCCAAAACAGTAAATAAAAGATGTTCAATGAGCTGTGACAGTTTGTATGCAAAAAGACTTTTCATACATATCCACATAAACAGTACACATATACATACATATACAATTATCCGGGACAGGGATCTAGTCCCTACTAGAACAGTAAAGTACAGGTACAGTCAGTCTATACAGTGTTACGGAACCAGATACAAAAATGGGGAAATCTAAAACATCCCAAAAGCCCTAGCTTGAAGGACTTGGAACCTCGTAGTGAGGCACGGTAGTTGGCTTGACAAAACGGGAGCTTAGCCTGACGCTCCTAGCAACGGTCTGGTGCCTGTACACCTACATATATATATGAGCAGTGAGCTAAAGCCCAATGAATAACATATGCATAAAGAGGTTAAGAATGAATGTCCTTTCAGTATTTAAAACAGTCATTTAAACAGTATAACAATCATTCGATCATAGCAGTCATAAGTGGTACATCCAATAGCAAACAGTACAGTAGGTCTTAACAGACCGAACAGTCAGTTGATGGCCATCATATCAGTAAACAGTAGTGATTCCAGACATGGGAACCGACAGAGATCTCTGTAACAGTAGCAGTACAGTACAGTAACGGTAAATTGCTATGGATGCAACGAATACAGTTCACAAATAGGACATCATTCATTCAGTAACAGTATCATTTCAGAAAACAGTACAGTTTAATTGTTCAGAAGATAATCATTATTGAACATATCTTTACAACATTGTTACTCACAGAGTTCTGGGTTACAGATAAGCTAGAGCGTCTCCGGATGCCAACCCTACACAGTTACAGAGTGAACACACACTAAGCTACACGGTTGGGAAAGATAATAACTTAATCCCTAATATGCCTCGGTGTGGTTCTACATCAATATCCTCCTTAAGATGCCTTAAACATGCCCTAGGAATGCCTAAGATGGAAAGAGGATGCAAGGATGCACTTTTAAACACTTTACAAAATTTTTAGAAAACAGGGGTCACGCTTGAGCGTGGCTTTATACGCTCGAGCGGACATGCAGACAAAGGTTCCCCGCTCGAGCGTCACTTCCCTCGCTCGAGCGGACTGCAAAACATGGCAAAAGTACTGGATGCATGAAATTCACACTCGACGGGCGCTCTACCCCCGCTCGAGCGTGAATTTCCCCGCTCGAGCGGACTGTAAACTCATGCAAAGTACTGGATACATGCATTTCCCACTCGAGCGTCACTTTTCCCGCTCGAGCGGACTGCATGAATTCAGTATGTACGCTCGAGCGTGGAAGTCCCCGCTCGAGCGTGAGTCCAAAATCTGGAATTTCCAGATTTGAACCTCAAGCTCAAAACTCAATTTCAATGTACCAAAAATCGATCCTCTTGGGCTAATTTTCTGGAAAACACTTCAAAACCCATAATATTACATGTTTCAAAGATCAATTTGAGAAATCAAGGCCCAAAGGTAGTTCAATTAAACTCATTTTCAAACAAAACTTCAAGAACAACTTCAAATGTAACATGCATGGATTTAAACAACTTCAAGGCTTCAAATACTTACTCCAAAGAGCCAATTCCTTCAAAATCATGATGAATTCATGAACTATGGTCAAAAGATAGACATGCATGAAGCAATTTCATGAAGAACAACTCCAAAATTCAACAATGTGAACATGCATGCAAGATTTAAGCCTCAATTCAACACTTGTAGACCAATTCTAGACTTAGATCACTAAACTCCCATGAACCATGCAAGACAATACATAAATACATTAATGAGGGGTTGAATTCTCTACGTTAAACCTTGTATTACAAGTGTAGAAGCTCAACTATGCAATTAACCTTCAATTCCTTTGATTTCCAAGCAAAACCTTCAAGTTGAACTCAATTTCTCTCCCTCTCTCTCTCTCTTAGTCGGTTTTGGTCTCTCACAAATGAACAAGGATGATGAATAGCATAGATAAGTCAAGACTAAACAATTGTCTAGCAAAACCCACTAATGGCAAAATAGCAATTAAGTTCAACTCTTGTAATTTAGCTTTATTAAATCTAATTTAATCATATCAAATCACATTTCAATTAAATATGCCATAAAATCACATAAATTCCAATTAGCGTAAAACGTTAATCAATTTCGGATTCAGTCGCCGATAAGGCCTTCAATTTGCAGTTTAACACATAAAACATGAACAGATAATTTAGCAGTCAACAGATAGACATGCATTCAAACTAACACACTCAATCAATCAGATCAGAAATTTTAGTCAATTAACATGCTTAATCATAGATTAGCACTAATCAGTGGTTTTATCAGTAAATAGTAGTGAGGGTTGTCGCAGTCTCCCCTCCTTATAAAGAGTTTGGTCCTCCAAACTCGAGTTACCTTCATTTTGGAAGAAAATAGGATTCAATGGGAACAGTTCAGGATATCTCTTGATCATATCGTCTTCTCTTTCCCAAGTGGCATATACGCCACCATGGTTTTGCCAGTCAACTTTCACTAACGGAATCTCTTTATTCCTTAACTTCTTGATCCGTCTGTTCACAACCTGAATAGGCCGTTCTTCGTAAGTGTAGTCATCACTTAGCACTACACGGGTAGGCTCAATCACATAGAAAGGATCCCGAAGGTAATCCCTCAACATTGAAATATGGAACACGTTATGCATATGCTCCATTTCAGGAGGAAGCGTTACTTGATACGCCACCGGATTGATTTTCTCAATAATCTCATACGGTCCGACGTACCTCGGCGCTAACTTGCCTTTTACCCCAAAACGGGTCTGCCCTTGCATCGGTGTCACTTTAACAAAAACATGGTCACCGACTTCATACTCTCTGTCTCGCCTTCGGACATCCGCATAACTTTTCTGTCGGCTTTGTGCAGTTTTCAGTCTCTGTTGAATCAGTTTCACTTTTTCAGTAGTCTCATGTACAATTTCGGGCCCAAGCAAAGGCCTATCTCCAACTTTTGCCCAGCAAATCGGAGATCGACATTTTCTGCCACACAAAGCCTTGAAAGGCGCCATACCAATACTCGAATGAAAGCTGTTGTTGTAGGCGAATTCAGCCAATGGTAAATGGCTTTCCCAATTTCCTTGGAAATCAAGAACACACATTCTCAGTAAATCCTCCAGAGTCTGGATAGTTCTTTCTGACTGGCCATCTGTTTGAGGATGGAAGGTACTACTCAATCTCAGTTCAGTACCCAATGCTGTCTATAAGCTTTGCCAAAAATCTCGATGTAAACTTCGAGTCCCTATCAGAAACAATGGACACAGGCACTTCATGCAATCTAACAATCTCATTAATATAGATTACAGCCAATTTGTCCGCATTATAAATTGTTTTGATAGGCAAGAAATGAGCAGATTTAGTCAGTCTATCAATAATAATCCAAATTGAATCCATACCTTTACTGGAGCGAGGTAAACCAACAATAAAATCCATGGTGATATGTTCCCATTTCCACTCCGGTATCGGTAAGCGTTGCAGTAAGCCAGCGGGTCGTTGATGTTCGGCTTTAACTTGTTGGCAATGAAGACATTTCGATACAAAATCAGCAATTTCTTTCTTCATTCCCAGCCACCAGAAATTCAGTTTCAAGTCTTGGTACATTTTCGTATTTCCTGGATGGATAGACAGTTTTGAATTGTGGCCCTCTTGTAGAATTCTTCTTTTAAGTTCAGAATCACTCAGTACACATAATCTTCCCTGGAATTTCAACACATTATTCTCAAATTTGAAATCTGGCCTCAGTTTGGATTCCCGTTCTTTGATGATCTTCTTTAAGAAGTCATCCTGTTGCTGTTTTTCTTTAATCTCTTCAATCAGTGCTGGTTGAGCATAAATAGTAACTATTGTCCCCACCTTGTTCACGCAAAACGATTTCAATTTCAAGTCTTTTAAGGTCACATAGCAATTCTCCCGGTGAGTAAACAGGCTAAATTTCCAATCGATTTCCGACTCAGTGCATCGGCAACGGTGTTAGCTTTTCCTGGATGGTACAGAATTTACAGGTCATAGTCCTTTATCAGTTCTAACCATCTCCGATGTCTCATGTTCAGTTCTTTCTGTGAGAAGAAGTATTTCAAACTCTTGTGGTCTGTATACACCTCACATGTCGCTCCATAAAGGTAGTGACGCCAAATCTTTAGTGCAAACACTACTGCAACAAGTTCCAGGTCATAGGTTGGGTAGTTCTTTTCATGTGGTCTCAATTGTCGGGAAACATATGCAATAACTTTACCATTCTGCATTAAAACACATCCCAAACCCTTATAAGAAGCATCACTATATACAGTATAACCATCTGTACCTGAGGATAAGGTGAGAATCGGTGCAGTCACTAGTCGAGTTTTCAACTCCTGAAAAGCTGATTCTCTCTGATCGGTCCAGTCAAAATGATATCCCCTTCTGAGTCAGCTATGTCAGTGGTAGGGCAATTTTGGAGAAATCTTTGACAAACCTTTTGTAATACCCGGCTAAGCCTAGAAAACTTCGGACTTCGGTGACATTTGTCAGTCTAGGCCAGTTCACTATTGCTTCAATTTTCTGCGGGTCAACTGTAATACCATCCTTACTGATCACATGTCCCAAAAACATCACACTGTCTAGCCAAAATTCACATTTAGTTAGTTTTGCATAAAGTTTCTGTTCTCTTAGGGTCTGTAGGGCAATGTTCAAATGACGTTCATGTTCCTTCGCGCTTTTGGAATAAATTAAAATGTCATCTATGAATACAATAATAAAGTCATCTAGGAATGGTTTGAAAATTCTGTTCATAAGGTCCATAAATGTAGCAGGTGCATTGGTAACTCCGAAAGGCATAACTAAGAATTCATAATGTCCATACCTCGTTCGAAATGCAGTCTTTTCAATGTCCCCTGTCTTGACTTTCAATTGGTGATATCCAGATCTAAGGTCAATTTTGGAGAACACTTGGGCATCCTGTAACTGGTCAAATAAATCGTCAATGCGAGGCAATGGATATTTATTTTTCACTGTTACCTTGTTCAGTTCGCTGTAGTCAATGCAGAGTCTTAGTGAGCCATCTTTCTTTTTCACAAATAAGACTGGCGCGCCCCACGGTGAAGTACTGGGCCTGATGAACTTCTTATCTAACAGTTCTTGCAGCTGACTTTTCAATTCTTTCAATTCGGTCGGTGCCATTCTGTAAGGAGCTTTAGATACTGGCTGTGTACCCAGAATTACATCAATGGTGAACTCAATGTCCCTATCAATCAAATCCCCTGGCAAATCATCTGGAAAAACATCTGGGAATTCTCTGACTATAGGAATACTGTTCACATTAGTGTTAGCATCAGTAGGTACAGTCAATACAGAACATAGATACCCCTTACACCCCTTTCTAATCAGTTTAAAAGCTTTCATGGATGAAATCAGATATGGGGAAGGTACTACTCCAACTCCATTAAACACGAATTCAGGCAATCCAGGCGGACAGAAAATAACTTGTTTTGTTACACAGTCTATGATGGCATGATATTTTGTTAACCAGTCCATTCTCAATATTACATCAAAATGGTCAATGGTCAATGTTCAATGGCAGTAAATCAATATATAAATGCACATCTTCAACAATAATCTCACATGCAGGATACATATAAGCACAAGTCATGGATCCTCCAACAGGTGAAGATACAGCTAACAAGTAATTCATGGGTTCCAACGGTCTATTCAATTTTCGCGAAAAAGCATGCGACACATATGAATGCGTAGACCCCAAATCAATCAGAACATATGCATTTTGAGTGCAGATTGAAAGTATACCTGACACAACGGTCTCGGTATTCTGTACGTCTCCCGGTACGAGTGCGAACACTCGGCCTTGCCTCATAGGCTCCTTTTTAGTGGCTTTAGGGTTGGGTTTTAGTGCAGCAGTTGATGCTGCGGCGCTGGCTGCAGCTTTACTATTGCCCGGAGGAGTGGAAGGGCAATCTTTAACCATGTGGCCCACCTTACCACACCTGTAACAAGCACCTGAAATTTTATAACAAACCCCTTTATGTTTCTTACCACATTCAGAACAGGGCGGTATGAAACTATTTCCTTGGCTGGAACTGGTTGTTGACCCCGTATTTTGCTTTTTGTTCAAGGGGCTATTCCGGCCTTTCTTAAATTTAAAACCCCGTCTCTTACCACGTCATTCAGTTGCTGGTACTTCAGTCTGTTTCAGTGCCTCGATGTTTGACTCAGCCATTATTGCTCGATCAAGAACATCCACATACTTAAGCAGTTTCAGAACATTTATTCTGTCAAGGATTTCAACATTAAGGCCGCTTTCAAACTTTTTGGCCTTTTGTAGTCAGTATCCACCATATGTGGTGCATAACGGGCAAGTTCTGTGAATTTAGATTCATACTCTGATACGGACATAGTGCCTTGTTTCAGTTGTTCAAACTCAGTCACTTTTCGATCCCTGACACACTGTGGAAAGTATTTCTCAAAGAAGGCTCCTTTAAACTGAGCCCAAGTCATAATAGCGTCGGTGTCACGAACAAGCATCCACCACCTTCTGGCCTCTTCTTGTAAGGTGAAGGTAGCTAGTAGCACTTTGTGTACTTTAGAACACGGAAAGACTTCAAATAATTTTTCGGTTTCTAGCACCCATGCTTCAGCCTTCAATGGTTCAAGGCCTCCCTGAAATGATGGCAGTTTCATCTTACTGAACTTTTGTGTTAGAGCAATGATGTCATCATTCACATTCTGCTCCGGCTGTATCGGAGGAGGTAGGGGTTGTTGGTTCTGTTGTTGTTGTTGTCTTAGGGCCTCAGTCAACATTTCAACTGTTCTTTCTAATCTCGCCATTCTGGCGTCAGATGATTCAGTTTCATCAGTAGTCCTTGCATTGTCCATTTCACTATATGCAACATAATAATAATAAACATAGGGAGTTGCATACTTTAAACATATTAACACATTAGCACATATATTCATGTCATGGCCACACACACTTTTCAATGCTCATGCAATGCCCTAATCACTTTCTAGGACATCCTATAGCTCATTTGGACACGTGTGTACGGTATAACTCGTGGTTTAATATCGCTCTGATACCACTCTGTCACGACCCAAACCCGCCCCTATGGGTTTAGTACTGTAACCGGCCAGTAATCCGTGATTACCGAAGGCCTGCTTAACAGTAATAACAGTAATACAGGGTACAGGGGCTGGCGGAAGCCAAAACAGTAAATAAAAGATGTTCAATGAGCTGTGACAGTCTGTATGCAAAAAGACTTTTCATACATATCCACAAAAACAGTACACATATACATACATATACAATTATCCGGGACAGGGATCTAGTCCCTACTAGAACAGTAAAGTACAAGTATAGTCAGTCTATACAGTGTTACGGAACTAGATACAAAAAAGGGGAAATCTAAAACATCCCAAAAGCCCTAGCTTGAAGGACTTGGAACCTCGCAGTGAGGCACGGTAGTTGGCTTGACAAAATGGGAGCTTAGCCCGACGCTCCTAGCAATGGTCTGGTACCTGTACACCTACATATATATATGAGCAGTGAGCTAAAGCCCAGTGAATAACATATGCATAAAGAGGTTAAGAATGAATGTCCTTTCAGTATTTAAAACAGTCATTTAAACAGTATAACAATCATTCGATCATAGTAGTCATAAGTGGTACATCCAATAACAAACAGTACAGTAGGTCTTAATAGACTGAACAGTCAGTTGATGGCCATCATATTAGTAAACAGTAGTGGTTCCAGACATGGGAACCGACAGAGATCTCTATAACAGTAGCAGTACAGTACAGTAACGGTAAATTGCTATGGATGCAACGAATACAGTTCACAAATAGGACATCATTCATTCAGTAACAGTATCATTTCAGAAAACAGTACAGTTCAATTGTTCAGAAGATAATCATTATTGAACATATCTTTACAACATTGTTACTCACAGAGTTCTGGGCTACAAATAAGCCAGAGCGTCTCCGGATGCCAACCTTACACAGTTACAGAGTGAACACACACTAAGCGACACGGTTGAGAAAAATAATAACTTAATCCCTAATATGCCTCGGTGTGGTTCTACATCAATATCCTCCTTAAGATGCTTTAAACATGCCCTAGGAATGCCTAGGATGGAAAGAGGATGCAAGGATGCACTTTTAAACACTTTACAAAATTTTCAGAAAACAGGGGTCACGCTTGAGCGTAGCTTTATACGCTCGAGCGGACATACAGACAAAGGTTCCCCGCTCGAGCGTCACTTCCCTCGCTCGAGCGGACTGCAAAACATGGCAAAAGTACTGGATGCATGAAATTCACGCTCGACGGGCGCTCTACCCCCGCTCGAGCGTGAATTCCCCCGCTCGAGCGGACTGTAAACTCATGCAAAGTACTGGATACAAGCATTTCCCGCTCGAGCGTCACTTTTCCCGCTCGAGCGGACTGCATGAATTCAGTATGTACGCTCGAGCGTGGAAGTCCCCGCTCGAGCGTGAGTCCAAAATCTGGAATTTCCAGATTTGAACCTCAAGCTCAAAACTCAATTTCAATGTACCAAAAATCGATCCTCTTGGGCTAATTTTCTGGAAAACACTTCAAAACCCATAATATTACATGTTTCAAAGATCAATTTGAGAAATTAAGACCCAAAGGTAGTTCAATTAAACTCATTTTCAAACAAAACTTCAAGAACAACTTCAAATGTAACATAAATGGATTTAAACAACTTCAAGGCTTCAAAGACTTGCTCCAAAGAGCCAATTCCTTCAAAATCATGATGAATTCATGAACTATGGTCAAAAGATAGACATGCATGAAGCAATTTCATAAAGAACAACTCCAAAATTCAACAATGTGAACATGCATGCAAGATTTAAGCCTCAATTCAACACTTGTAGACAAATTCTAGACTTAGATCACTAAACTCCCATGAACCATGCAAGACAATACATAAATACATTAATGAGGGGTTGAATTCTCTACCTTAAACCTTGTATTACAAGTGTAGAAGCTCAACTATGCAATTAACCTTCAATTCCTTTGATTTCCAAGCAAAACCTTCAAGTTGAACTCAATTTCTCTCTCCCTCTCTCTCTCTCTTAGTCGGTTTTGGTCTCTCACAAATGAACAAGGATGATGAATAGCATAGATAAGTCAAGACTAAACAATTGTCTAGCAAAACCCACTAATGGCAAAATGGCAATTAAGTCCAACTCTTGTAATTTAGCTTTATTAAATCTAATTTAATCATATCAAATCACATTTCAATTAAATATGCCATAAAAACACATAAATTCCAATTAGCGTAAAACGTTAATCAATTTCGGATTTGGTCGCCGATAAGGCCTTCAATTTGCAGTTTAACACATAAAACATGAACAGATAATTTAGCAGTCAACAGATAGACATGCATTCAAACTAACGCACTCAATCAATCAGTTCAGAAATTTCAGTCAATTAACATGCTTAATCATAGATTAGCACTAATCAGTGGTGTTATCAGTAAACAGTAGTGAGGGTTGTCACAACATTAGAGCTCGGTCAAGAAGATCCACATACTTTGGCAATTTCAAAACATTTACTTTCTCTTGGATTGCGTTTTAAAGTCCACCTTCGAATTTTCTAATTTTTTTGTAATTAGTATCGACCATATATGGTGCAAATCTGGCCAACTCTGTAAACTTTGCTTCATACTTGGCTACTGTCATGTTACCTTGCTTTAATCTTTAAAATTCAGATACTTTTCGGTCTTTAATGCATTGAAAAAAATACTTCTCATAAAAGATCTCGAGAAATTTTGCCCAACTAACCCCTTGATTTTTATCTCTTATCAATATACACCATCTACAGACCTCGTCTTCCAGAGCAAATGCCGCCAGCTGAACTTTTTGTATATTGATGCATGGAAACACTTTAAGCAAGTTCTCTACGCCAAGAACCCACACCTCGACTTTCAAAGGATCCACTCCACCCCAAAACAACGATGGCTTCATTTTCTTAAATTCTTTAGCCAATATGATTGTATGATCATCTGCCTGATGATCTTGCACAAGCGGTACTAGCATTGGCGGAGGTGGAGGCGAGGGTGGTTGTTGTTATTGTTGCCTTAATGCTTCTGACATATCATGGATCATTCTTTCCATTCTATTCAGTCGGGCAGTAGTCAACTCTTCTATCTCATCAGCCCTTGTTCTCACCATTATCTATATAAACTTGTATTATAATAGACACATAAATTGCACATATACAAATATAGGCACAGTAGTTAATATTCCATATATTCACATGTTCTCAATGCACACAAACATATACTTATTAGATGAATATACCTTTTCTAGACACCTTATTACTCAATTAGACAAGTGTGTGAGTTATTAACTCATACTCTAATACCACTCTGTCATGACCCAAACCCATCCCTAGAGGTTTAAATCATAATCGGCCAGTAATCATGAGATTACCTACGACCTTAGACAAAAATTTAATCATATTTAATTATATGGGGCCAGAAGCGAAAACAGAATTATAAAAATTTGTCCAGTGAGCTGTGCATAAATGGTATGAACAAAAACTTCTTATATGTTAATAACTCACACTCATATATACATAATAAGATTTCATATGTCCAAGATCTTTCATACATCTTTGTCATATGAAAACCAGAACTTATATACATATACAAGGTCAAACATGACTAATAAAAGAAGACAGAAATTCAAAAGACTAAAAAAACAAAAGCCTCACTCGAGAGGCGTTCATGACAGACTTCACAAAAACTTAGTCTCCTTCATAGGTTCACTAAGGCTGGGGTTGGACATCCCATATCATGAACAATTCATAATGGAATAACCTTAGGTCTAATAGATAACGGAACGACCTCGAGTCCAACAAGTAACAGATATACATAACATAATTAATCATATCTTCACGGAACGACCTTGGGTCTAATCATTTACAACTGTATAATGACCATTCGGTCAACTTATAATAGATAATCCGACTTATCAGATATTCAAAACGACCTTGGGTCCATCTTGTCAAATATACGGAATAACCTTGGGTCTAATTCAGTTATATAGAACGACCTTGGGTCCATTTCAAATATATAGAACGACCTTGGGTCCATCATACACATTCGTGTTATATCAATCACATTTACAGATATCATATTGATCAGACAGATGAAAACTTATTAACATTTACAAAATCATAAGTTTGGAAAACATATCACAATTGGAAAATAGAGTAATTAAGAAAATATATTTAGTAAGTTATTACTCATAGTGATTTGGTTGTTAACTCGTCCTTGTGGATGAACCTACACAATTCATAAACACATACACACATTGAGTCATATTGATTATTCGAATCGTTCTCTAATTTATTCAATTCTCTTAGGCTTCTTTCTAACTCTTTAATCCATTTAGGATATTCAATTCATGCCTAAGAATGCCCAAGAGGGAATGAGGATGAACATTTGATCAAAATATGTCTTTTTAAAATATGCTGAAACAGAGCACTTCGCTCGAGTGCAACATTGGTCGCTCGAACGGACCACTCGGTTTGCAAAAGTATTGGATGGTCCGAATCTAGACTTGATGTTCGCTTGAGCCAAGCTGCAAAACAAAGAGGCAGTCGCTCGAGCGATGACTTGGTTGCTCGAGCCAGCTACAATTCTTTACAAAAATATTGGATGCATGAAATGTGCACTCGAGTGATAGATTGTTCGCTCGAGCGGTAAGACGGAATTCTAGAAATTCCAGAACATAATTGAACTTCAAAGATTATGTTTTCAAATCGAACTCTTACATGGCTTGTATACAACTTCTTAAACACTTAAAACTCTTCTATAAATATGGATTCAAGACCAATTCTCAAGTCTTATGGCCAAACTTCATGAATTCAACTCAAATTATTATGCATGTATAATTAAACTTCAAATTCCTTTCCAAAGTTTACAAAAACATAAAATCTAACTTCAAACTCTTATGAATCTTGAGTGCATATATAAGATAGCTTCAAAACTTAACATAGATGACATGCGTCATGCTCAAACTTGTGAAACTCTATGAAATTATGCATGCATGCATGAATTAACCTCTAATTCTTCATTCTAAGCTCAATTCTTACATTTAAACACATAATCTTCTTGAATTCATATATGAAATGACTTAGGTTCATGGATTAGGGTTCAAAAACTTACCTAAGGTCTTTAATTGAGCTCAATTTAGCAAGTTCTTGAGCTTCAATTTCACAATTCACAAGCATTTTAGCAAATTCTTTAAGTTCAAGCTCTTCTCTCTCTAAAAATTGAGTTATCTCTCTCTAAAGCTCTCTGTCTCAGAAATTTTGAGCTCAAATTATGATTAGGGGTTCAAGCTTTTAATTACAACATATATATATATACTTAAGGATTAGATTAGGGTGTTAATCAAGGCTTAAGATTAACTAATTACACTCAGTTCTAATTAGTTTAATCTAATTAATTTCATCTGAATCAATTTTTTTATCAAACCTCTCATTAAACTCTAAAAATTATATTGATCTCGATAAATTAACCAATTTCAGTTTATGTCACCATTAGAGCCTTCAATTTTTAGATTATAATAGAAATCATAACAGATACTTCTATGATCAACATATATGATGTCAAAGGCCACATTAATCTCACATAATTAACATTCAAATTCACACCTAACACTTAACCGCATGCACAATTAAGGAAATTAAAAGCATAATACGTGATGGGGTTGTCACAGAAAGTCTGTAGACTTGTCAAATCATTGTATAGTTTAAAACAAGCCCCTCAATAATAGCATAAGAAGTTTGACAATGCTTTGTTGTCAAGTGGGTCTAAAATCAACGAATGTGACAAATGTGTATATGTCAAAGACACTGAGAGAGAGTATGTCATTTTGTGTCTATACATTGATGACATTCTTATTGTTGGTAGTAATGATGAAATGATTAGAACTGCCAAGTAGCAGTTAAATTCTAAGTTTGGCATGAAAGATATGGGCTTTGCAGATGTGATTCTCAGTATGAAGATTATCAGAACATCTGGTGGTATTATACTTTTGCAGTCTCATTATATTGACAAGATATTTGAGAAATTTAGTCAATTAGATACAAGTGAGTCAATTTACTAAATTTCTTATCAATATAACAGCGTACACGCGCCTCTGTGGCCTCTGATCAACCTGCTCGTCCCTCGGAGCATAGGCCTGCTGTACAGACTGAGCCGAAGCGGCTCCCTAATGAACTCGTGAAGTTTGAGCTGAGTGAGCCTGCTGGTGGCTCTGAGTCTACCTTGACCCCGATGCGCCAGATGTGCCTCCTAACTGCGGGCAAGCTCTCTTTATGTACCCTGACTGACCACACTGATAGCAAGTAGGCCCCTGACCCCTACTCTGAGACTAGCTCTGGGATCGGTTAGCTGGTGGTGGTGGCAACATCTGCTGTCCTCCTCCCTTCTATGGACATGCAAAGGCCTTGTGACCTGGTTGGCCACACTTGAAGCAAGAAAACCCATTTGGTGCACTCTTTCCCGTGCCCGCATTAGCAAGGAAAAAGTAGATCTAGACTGTTGCGGCTGAGATTGGGATGAAAAAGTGTTTTTGCTCTTCTTGTTAGGCCTAAAGTCCCCCTGCGACCCTTGTCCCCTAGACCTCGAATTCCAAAGTCTCTGATCCTCGGCCTCCACAATAATTTCCACATGTGCAGCTGCCTCCACAAGGCGATCATAATTCCGGATCATATTCCCGGCAACTTTGAACAAGATTTTCGTCCTCAACCTCTGCTTGAACTCAATGCAATGGCATTCCTCCGTTGCTACTAATTCCGGTGCAAACCGGGACAAACTGGAGAAGGCCGTTTCGAACTCGACCACGGACATATTAAGTTGCTTAAAGTCCTTGAATTCCTGCCTCAACCTCTCCCTAGCCATAGGAGGTAGATACTTGTCTTGGAAAGCCACCACAAACGCCTCCCAAGTCGGCTTTATTCGGTCTTTGGCATATTTCCACCATTGGCCCGCGTCCCCTTTGAGGTAGTAACTCGCAAGAGTCACCCTCAATTCGCTCTATTCTATATGAAGCATTTCAAAAGTCTTCACGGTTTGTTCTAACCATTTATCCGCTTTCTTTGGCTCGGGGCCACCATGGAACTCATCCGGCTTGGCCCGCAAGAACTCCCTCGTGAGGAAGCTCGCCCTTGTCTCAATAACATTCTCCCTAGCTTGGGTCTCCGCCCTAAGTATGTTCATGGACTCCCTCAAAGCCCTCGCCATCTCCTGGGCTAGAGCCCCCATTGCGGCTTCGTCGGCTTGCCTCGGCACCTCCGCTTGCCCTACTTGTTCGGCTATGTTAGCTTGGCCTAAACCCTCTTCTTGTACTGGGACCTCATGGACCGGTATCTCATGTACACCCCGGCGACCTCGACCTCGACCTCGCCTTCCACCCCTACCACCTCGTGTTCGAATCCTTTCCGACATCCTAATTGAAGAACAAGATAGATAATTTAGCACATAATTCCAAATGTGCCCGCAACTTGCCTCACAGGTTAAACTATAGCAATTCCATACGCCTTATCACCCAAATAATTTAATTCACTCCACATAAGCACTTAGTCACATAAACACATACGAATTATCCTTTAATGATGAGATTCGTCCCATGAGAAACCAAGAATTCTTAGTAGAACGATTATTAATCAAGTATGCTTCTAATAAGACCTCAAGGAATCTAACAGGCACAAACAACATCCCAAAAGTCTAATCCCATACCCACATAGTCACGTAAATATGCTATCACATAATCACAAAAACAAATGTTTCCTAATCATGCAAAATAAACCCATTGTGGTATGACAACTATTTCCCGCGAGCCCCAAGTATTCAAATCCGGTAGCTCTGATACCAAGTTGTAACGCCCCGAAATAATTCAGCATGAACTACCCACATTAATGAACATTCACTAAACAATAACAATAATCCTTCCATCTTCACATATTTAATAAATGAGTTTAATACAAAAGTTCCACATGCGGTACACATTCAACGAAACAAAAGAACACCTGAATCTATAGCATGTGAAACATCTAGTCTCAAAACAATAAAATGCCCTTAAGGGCTTACATCTTCCAAGGTAATAGCCCGATTACACAAAATGGTCTCTCGGACCCATACCAATTAGCCCTAGGCTTTACAAAAAATTACAACAAAAGAAAGAGTGATCTCCTCTTCATCAAAACATATCCACACCCTTAGCTTGGTGGGATCACAACATCTTTACCTGCACCAAATCTCATAGGGGTGAGCATAAAGCCCAGTAGAGAATTCTCACAAAGTATATACAGTTATACAACTCTCAATAAAAATGCAAATGTCCATGCCATGCCATGCATTTTAAAAAAAAATTCATTTCATGCTCTTCTTGAAGAATTCCATTTTTTTAATAAAAGCTTGCAATCTCAACACATTTCAAAACTTCCAATTTAAAACAATAGGGACGGTAAATACAACACAGGTAATCCCTAGGCTGGTGTCTGCAAATAGACCCTACAAGTACTACCCAATTGTTATTTTTATCGGTATTAACCGGAAGGCTCGACATCTATCTGTGTGAGTTTCTGGTCTTTCACCATGGACACTCAAGCCAACTTATCAAATTCAACTACACCCCCTATCAGGACTTACCACGTTTTTACCCAATTCACATTACCATAGTTCTCATTTCGATAATTATGTTCTTTTCTTGAAGTAAATGTTTCCATTCAAATTTCACAATCCATAATAATAATAACATAAATGAGTATGCAATGCAAAGATTTTCCATATCTCATAAGATTTCTCCATTTTCAAAGTCTCTACAATAATATCCACAATCACATTTCCCATTACCTCTTTTCAATGCTTTTCTTCAAGATAACCATATGTTATCCACACTTAGCCACAATTTCACTTTTCACAATCCTTAGCAATATAGTCTCATCATGACTACATGTAATGTTTTCAAACATTAATTTTCAATGTTTATATTTGTCACAATTCCATAATGCACAACAATTATCATCTTACACATAAATATTTCCATGTATTCAACAATAGTTTTAAAGATAAGTCCTCCACCCTCTTATCAAGAAATTATCATTTTTTTATACCACATTGTGAAATCTACACTTATTGACTCATGTAAACACAAAAAAAGAAGAATTTCATAGTTGTTCTCATGTTTTCTAAAAAACCCCAATTTCTAAGGTTCTTTCTCAAAACCCAAAACACCTCCCATTCTCACATGAAAGCTCATCAAAAACAACTCTCTTAATTCATAGATAAAAGGTTTCACGATCAACTTGGAACATTAAAAGCTTAAACCCTCATTTTGAGAAATCTCATCATCCTTGAGTTAAGAACCAAACTCTCAAAATAAATTCAAGAGAAGCAATAAAAATCAACATATATCTTACAAAACATATATATATAACTCAAGAATGTCCTTACCTCAATGTTTGATGAAGAATGAAGATGAAACCCTAGTTTTGATGGAAGATCCTTCAACTTTCCACAACACTAAGAGGAGCCCTAGCTCTAGATCTTCAAGATTAGAGGGAGATGATAATGATCTTGATCCAAGATCTGCAAGAATCAAAGTGTTTAGGGTGTTTTGGTTAGGATTTCTAGAGAGAAGGAGGAGAGAATTGAAGTTTAAAGAGAGAGAGTAATACCAAAAGTGAGATACACATTCGGACCAAAAGAGAAAAAAAAACAAAGTTTTCGGACTGCCCGTCTGCCGCACGTACGGCGCCCTTCCCCGCACGTGCGGAGCGCTCCCTCCCGCAAGTGCGGCCTTCATTCCCGCACGTGCGGGGCTCATCCTGCACCTCCTTCGGCACGTGCCTTTTAGGCAGTGTGCAACTCCCCCAACTCGTCCACTCCCGCACATGCGGCCTCATCCCCCGCACGTGCAGCCCAAGGTCCAGCACGTGCGGTCCCGGCCAAAAATTTCCGATTAAACTCCCGGGCACTCCAACCCCAACCATGCACTCTCCGGAATAGGTGAAATTTCACACCGAACAAGACAAGAATAAGAACTTAATTTTGAGAATTATTTCCGGATGTTTCAAACCCGATAAGAGCGAGAAGTGAATGGAGTGAAAACGAAAGAAAAAGAAACAAAACAAGACCCGATCATCACAGACTCAAAATTAACTAGTGGTTTTGTGTGCACCCTTAGAAGGACAGTCATGTCTTGGAAATCTTCCAAGCAGACCTGTATATCGAGATTAATGATGGAATCTGAGTTTATTGTTTTGGATAAAGAAACAAAATAAGCTGAATGGCTATGCCATTTCATTGAAGATATTTCACGTTGGCCGAAACTTGTGCCAACTATTTGTATTCATTGTGATAGCCAATCAACAATTGGACGGGCACAGAATAATATGTATAATAGGAAGTCTAGACATCGTCATAGACATAATTCCATACGACAACTACGCTATAGTGAGGTTGTCTCTATAGACTATGTAAAGTCTAAAAGGAATATTGCAAATCCATTAAGGAAATGGTTAAATTAAGAGTTAGTATAAAAGTCGTCAAGATGAATAGGGCTAAGGCCTTTAGCAAGTGTTACTGGAACGGAAAACCCAACCTAATTGACTGGAGATCTCAATATCTAGATTGAAAAGGACAACCTAATTGCGTGTAAATGATGAGTCACTGAAGAGGTAAATCCTCTTGTCCATTCCTTTATATAGGGACACCCTATGGGGTAAAAGGTTAAGTTGATACTTTTAATAACCTGTGTGCTATATATAGTTAAACATGGTATAGCGAGATACCTTATGTAGGTCACATATGTGAGTGTGAAGTGGGGTTACTTCTTTAAGAATTGACAAGGTCGAATTCTTTAAAACCACTCACTGAACTAGGCAAGTGTTCAAAGCCAAACCAGACACAACAGTGAGAACAAAACAATGGATGGAGTAATTTCTGTGTGTGATCTATTGTCTTCGTTTACACAAACGGCAGAATAGTTCAAGACATCACATTCATTGGTTAGCTAGTAAATCCGATAAGCTTTCACTAGAAAAGGTTCAAGGCCAAAAGCCACAAGCCACCTTCTCTGATACAGGGTTATTCTGTGTGCTCTCTCTTAGAGGCTTTGTTGTTGAGTGTTGTTTATTTTTCTTTATTTAGTAAATTTTCATTCATGTAGGGGATTGTTGGACAATAATGGTTTTTTGGTGACTTTAATGCGAAATTAAAGTGAGTCCTAACCACCGGTTGAAGTGGGTCCAAGTGAGAGTAGATTTTTTGCAATGAGATCTTTACACTACAAAAAGAATGACCAAAAACCATTAAGATTTGAATGAGAAATTGTCTCATAAAGTTAGCCTCATGAATGAGGTATTGGAGAAGGTGTGTAAAATCACCTATCCCACATTGATTATAGAGGAAAGCAGTGATGGATATTTAAATCCCTAGTTTTTGCTAAGGGTGTGAGCCCTTTGGGGCATCCAAATTTTCCAAAAGAAAGAAGTTATGGATACTTCAAGGATGGGCTTGGGACAAAACTATGGTACAAGTTGGTTATACAAAAAGTGCCACACGCGCATCGCTGGGCCAGGTCCGAGCCCAAGTCCGAGTTTGAGTTCGAGTTCGTGGCCTGTGGGTCATGGACCTTGGATCTTGTACTTGGACTTGTGGCTTAAAGCTTGCTAGACTAGATAAGGTTTAGGTTTGGGCCTAGTCGGTGGCCCACTAATCTAATCTTTTTCTAGACTAGGTCATATGATAGTATGATGGTGGCTGCAGATATATATACATGTGTGTATAAAGATGATAACCTCTATATTGGTGATAGAGTAAATCCATCGGCTTTGGCAAAATTCAATATTGCATTTGTGGCTAGCCTTTGTGGCTAGAGGCTCCTCCTCTTTCCTCATTTGTGTATAAATTGAAGCCACCTGCTCTTAGGTTTCTCTCTAGAATTTCTTGCCCTCTTGTTATATCGTTAGTCTGCCTAAATTGTTCTTCTTAGTGTGAGAGAGTGTTGTCATTGTCAAGTTTGTTGAAACTATTTAGAAGGTGCTCTTGCAATACCTGGTTTCGACCGTCATATCTTGAAAGACAAACACCGGCGTTCCTCCAGCACCCATTAATGATGCAGTAAATCACAGAAACTATGTATACCACAGGCTTCGATTTGCTTTCTTGTTATGTTTCTGTTTATTAGTTTATTCCAGAATTTAGTTTGTCTTATATTTTTGTTCTTTAAATTATAATATCCGGTTTCAATTAGTTCTATTATTTTCTATTTTGTAATTTGAATTTAAATAAATCTGAATCTGTTTATGTTATTTAAACATGCATTTTATGCAAAAGTTTAGCCCACATGTTTTTCTAAGTCTTTTCCTAAAGAAAATTTATTATTTATTCTTAGAGCAATATTCTATATCATTTAGTAATTAACACATTTTCTATTATGTTTTAAAATACTAATACACATTTTCTATTATCTTTTAAGCACATAGATATGTTTCAGGAGCACTAAATAATTTCTTTTCTTGAAACTTGAATTCAAATCATCTTTATTACAAGGATGAAATCATAATATCCATTTCATAAATAATAATTGTGAAAAAAAAATGCCAACATATTTTTATTTTAAATTAAAAATAATAAAGAGAGACGATATAAAAAATAAAGGGTAAAAGCTCTAAAAAAAAGGTTGGATTATTGATGCCTTAGCTAGATTGCGAAAAGTTTGTAATCAATTAATCAAAACTAGTTTAGGTGCCTAAAATCTCACTAAAGGTTATTTGATAATCTAAAAATGTGGTCCAAATATGTCTAGATATCATGAAAAAGTCTGTGCCCGACAATTGTAATTAATAGAAAGTTATGGTCATTAAAGACAAAAATCCCTACTTACTTGCAAGTTGTGGATATTAAGGAGGATTTTTTGAATGCAAAATTTATAAAAGCAAGAAGAGGGAGCTATTACATCAAAATTAAGTAAAGAAATAAGATCAGAGAGACGACAAACAACCCAGTCTTCAAGGAGGAGCAACCTAGCATGAGCATTAGATACCCAATGAGCTACCCTATTGTTCTTTTTTTTGATCCAGCCAAACTTCCACTATCCTAAACTAGACAACCAACGAACATCGGACACAAGTACCATGCTATCCCAAGCAACACCATCTTAGAGACACAGAGGTGGATGATTGTTTGGTTGTCACTCTTAATTTCAACATGGTTGAGATTATGATCTTGGGCCAAAAGGCATGCCAAAAGCACAACTCTTGGCTTAGCTTATAAAATTGAGAAAGAGGAGGAGTGGAGACAATACCATCAATAAGTCGACCCTCAAAATTTCTAAGGGCAGCCACAAAAGGAAGCTTTTTCTATGGCTAAGGAAAAGGTTGCATCGCAATTGATTTTGAGACCTCCATCTAGAGCTAGTTTCCAACTCTAGCCTTTCATGGTTATGCTAGAAGGGATATTAGTAGCTGAAACACTGTTTTTATCATGGTGGAACTCAAATTCATTCCAAGTAAATAAGAAATTGCTGATAGTCTCGGAGGGGTTGACTGGAGTATGATTAAATACATAATCATTCATTGATTTCTAAATAAACCAACCAAGGATGGCTGCCTTGTTCAAAATGTCTCTACCATTGAAACCATCATTTTTATTTTCCAACCACTTTGTCGTTCATTAAGTGACACTTGAAACAGAGCCCTTATCAATGCGAAGGTGCAACAAACTCCCGAACCACATGACTTTAGTGCAATCACAATCAAACATCATGTGTTCTACCATTTCGACCTCTCTTAAACAAATCAGATACATTGGTAAGGCAGAACACTTGTGCTTGTGTAAGTTTGCTTTAGTTGCCAACAAATTTGTAACAACCGCGACCTGTGATTAACTGATTAACGATGATTAATTATGCCTAATAAGTAATTAAGATGAAATCCTGAGTTAATTACATGTACATTGCATTATTTGTGTTTATATCTGTCTGCGGTAGGAATATCTGTTTCTGTTTCTTGTTTGTTCTGCAAATTGAAGGCCTTATCGGTATCCAATCATGAAATCGACTTGGTATTTGTGTTAGTTAGAATTTTTAGAACATTGTGGTAGGTTCAATTGAAATTTGATTCAGAGTGATTAAATTAGACTAATTTGATGCCTATTTGATTAGCTTTAATTAACCACCACTAGGTAGGCCTATATAAGGCCAATACACCTCTTAAACTCACTTCTTCATCACTTAATTTGCACTCTTGAGACCAAAACGTGAGAGAGAGTGAAAGACTAAGGAACTTGGGATCAAACTTGAGGTAAAGAAGGACATTGCTAGAAGACTTGGAGAATTACTCAAGATTTTGACTAATTAAAGCTCAATTGGGTAGCCTAAGTAAGAGTTCAACCTTGCATCTTTGGAATTGAGTCATTTAGAAAATGAATACAAGAAAATTAAGGTGAGTCATACATGAATTGAGCTCTGGAGTGTAGAAAAGAAGAAAAACCATGCATGCATGCATTTTTATGACATTTTGAGTTTTAATTTCAAACAAATCTCACTTGCATGTGTTCATCCCACTCTTGTTTTGAGAATTCACCAAGTTTCATACCATTGCACCTTAGTTGATCATGTTTTGAAAAGCTTTGAAGTTAAGAAATACTTGGAAATACTTGCATGTTATGTTTTCTAAGACTTGAGTGTTGATTTGCACAATTGGCAAGCTTTTAGGCTTTGATTTTGCAAAGCGATTTTGAATTCCCAATGTTTTTCAAGTTCATACATGTAAAATGGGAAGGTAATTGCTTATGCCTCTCAGCAACTCTATCTTCATGAAAAGAACTACCCGACTCATGATCTTGAATTGGCAGCAGTGGTGTTTGCTTTGAAAATTTGGCGTCATTATCTATATGGAGTAACTTGTGAGGTATATACAAATCATAAAAGCTTAAAATATTTCTTCACCCAAAAAGAATTGAACATGAGACAGAGACAATGGCTCGAACTAATTAAAGACTATGACTTGCAAATTTTATACCATCCAGGAAAAGCAAATACAGTGGCAGGCACCTTAAGCCGGAAATCAGTTGAAACCTTGTCATGTTTGCTTACTGATCAAAAAAGTTAATAGCCGACTTGGAGAAGAATGAAATCGAGATAGTCCTACGTGAACAAGGCGGGATTCTAGCTGCCATCTCTACCCAGCCTGCTATCATAGAAGAAATTAGAAAGAAACAACATGAAGATAAGTTTTTGAAGAAAATTATTGATGAAATTGACTCAAAACCAAGGCCGAGATTTGTGTTTGAGAATAATGTGTTGAAATTCCAGAATAGACTTTGTGACCTGGATTGTTCTAACTTGAGGAAACGTGTTATGACCAAAACACACAATTCTAAATTCGCTATGCATTCGAGAAATACGAAAATGTACCATGATTTGAAACAGAATTTCTGGTGGCCTGGAATAAAGAAAAACATTGCTATTTTGTGGGTAGATATTTGCATTGCCAACAAGTTAAAGCTGAACATCAACGACCTGCTAGGTTGCTACAACCGCTTCCAATGGCGGAATGGAAATGGGAGCATATTACCATGGATTTCATTGTTGGGCTGCCTCGCTCTTCCTGAGGTATGGACTCTATTTGGGTCATTGTTGATTGTTTAACTAAATCTGCTCACTTTCTACCTGTCAAATCTTTGTATAATGCGGATAAGTTGGCTAACTTGTATGTCAATGAGATTGTGAAATTACATGGAGTTTTAGTGTCCATAGTAACTGACAGAGATCCTAAGTTCACTTCAAGATTCTGGCAGAGTCTACAGCAAGCTTTGGGAACTGAGTTGAGACTGAGCAGTGCTTATCATCCGCAGACAGACGGCCAATCTGAACGGACCATTCAAACATTGGAGGACATGTTACGGATGTGTGTGTTAGACTTTCAAGAAAATTGGGAGACCTACTTACCATTAGCCGAATTTATGTATAATAATAGCTACCATTCGAGAATCGGTACGGCCCCTTATGAAGCTTTGTATGGTAAGAAATGTCATTCTCTGATCTGTTGGGCTGAAATAGGTGACAGGCTTTTGTTGGGATCGGAACTTGTGCAAAAAACAATGGAAAATATGAAATTGATTCAACAAAGATTGAAAACTACACAAAGTCGTCAAAAGAGTTATGCGGATATCCGAAGAAGAGATAGGGAATATGAAGTCGGGGATCATGTGTTTATCAAAGTAACTCTGATGAAAGGCCAGACGCGGTTTGGAGTAAAAGGCAAATTGGCACCAAGATATGTTGGACTATACAAAATCCTTGAGAAGATCAACCTAGTGATGTATCGGATAGCCTTATTGCCAGTCATGGGACATGTGCATAATGTTTTCCACATCTCCATGCTTCAGGGCTATCTACGAGATCCGTCACATGTCATTGAACCAACACAAGTGCTTTTGAAAGATGACTACACCTATAAGGAGAGGACAATTCAGATTGTAAACTGCTGGATCAAAAGATTGAGGAACAAAGATATACCATTGGTAAAAGTTAATTGGGAAAACCACGGAGGGACCTATGCAACTTGGGAAACAGAGGAAGATATGATGAGGAGATACCCTGAATTGTTTCCTTTGGATCCGATGTTCTTCCAAAATTGAGGTAATTTGAGTTTGGAGGACCAAACTCTTTAAGGGGGGGAGACTGTAACAACCCCGACCTGTGATTAACTGACTAACCATGATTAATTATGCCTAATAAGTAATTAAAATGAAATCCTGAGTTAATTACATGTGCATTACATTATTTGTGTTTATATCTATCCGCGGTAGAAATATCTGTTTCTGTTTCTGATTTGTTCTGTGAATTGAAGGCCTTATCGGCATTCGATCACGAAATCGACTTGGTATTTGTGTTGGTTGGAATTTTTAGAACATTGTGGTAGGTTCAATTGAAATTCAATTCGGAGCGATTAAATTAGACTAATTTGATGCCCATTTGATTAGCTTTAATTAACCACCACTAGGTAGGCCTATATAAGGCCAATATATCTCTTAAACTCACTTCTTCATCACTTAATATGCACTCTTGAGACCAAAACGTGAGAGAGAGTGAGAGACTAAGGAACTTGGGATCAAACTTGAGGTAGAGAAGGACATTGCTAGGAGACTTGGAGAATTACTTAAGATTTTGACTAATTGAAGCTCAATTGGGTAGCCTAGATAAGTGTTCAATCTTGCATCTTTGGAACTGAGTCATTTAGCATATGAATACAAGAAAGTTAAGGTGAATCATACATGAATTGAGCTCTAGAGTGTAGAAAAGAAGAACAACCATGCATGCATGCATTTTTATGACATTTTGAGTTTCAATTTCAAACAAATCTCACTTGCATGTGTTCATCCCACTCTTGTTTTGAGAATTCACCAAGTTTCATACCATTGCACCTTAGTTGATCATGTTTTGAAAAGCTTTGAAGTCAAGAAATATTTGCATGCTATGTTTTCTAAGACTTAAGTGTTGATTTGCACAATTGGCAAGCTTTTGGGCTTTGATTTTGCGAAACGATTTTGAATTCCCAATGTTTTCCAAGTTCATACATGTATCTTTAAGTTTTTGGCCCAAAAAGATGAGTTTTGTTGCATTGAATTTGAGTTTTGCAGCTTGAAGGTGAATCTGGAAATTCCAGAATTCAAACTCTCCGCTCGAGCAGCAGATCCTGCGCTCGAGTGACCACTCTATGATCTTGCACTCTGCTCGAGCGATCAAAAGATCACTCGAGCGTGAAATGCAAGCTCCCGGAAGTTTCATGTTTTGTAGACAACTCGAGCGACAAGAGTTGCGCTCGAGCGAAGACCTGAGTCTCACGCTTAAGCGACCATCGAGCGTCAATCGAGCATGAAAATCACACAACCAATACTTTTACAGACCGCTCGAGCGAAAGAACGTGCGCTCGAGCGACCGTTCACATTTTGCATGTCTGCTCGAGCGAAAGAAGTTGCGTTCGAGCGGGACCCCTGTTTTCAGCAAGTTCTGTTAAATGTGTTCAAGTGCATTTCAATATCCTTATTGCATCCTAGACATTCCTAGGTCAAGATTAAGACAAAATAATGAGGACAAAAGTTAGAAACACACCAAGATAAGAAAGAACTAAGTTAATGATTCCCGGTGTGTAATTCAATACGTATCCATTCTACGTTTGTGTAGGTCACGCGCCATAGACGGTCTGGTTTATCTGCTTAATCTGTTCTACAAGTGGAGCCATCTGTGAGTAATAACTTAGTAAAGCTATGTTCAACTTTATTTATTTTATGTATGATGGAATATGATCTGTTTTATGAAATGTTATATTCAGTACATTGAATGATTGTCCCATTTTCTGACAAGTATTTGTGGCATCCTTAGCACAAGGCCCTTGCCCGGGGGTAACAATACCGTGGTCTCATGGCCCTTACCCGAGGGTAATAATATTGTGGTCTCAAGGCCCTTTCCTGAGGGTAATAATACCGTGGCTCAAGTATATTATAAGTTCCCGGTACCGGAGGTTCATTATGGAACTGACAAACATGATAATGCTAATAGATGTACCATGTATGATGAATCATGAACTCTGATTTTTTTATGTAGTTGGAACGAGAATATGAACATAAATCTGTTTCTGTTAAGAACTCTGATTTCTAAATTTGCAATGGACATCATTCATTTAAACCCTTTACTCTGTTATTATTCACTAGGCTTCCGTTCACTGTTTATATTTATGTATGTAAGTGAGCAGGCACGTGACCAGGCCTAAGTTGCTGCCTAGAGTGTTTTTGGGTCAGCCAACCATTGTGCCTCACAGGGAGATTCCTTTTGAGAAATCAAGTTTTGTGGTCGTGTTGAAGATGTTCTTTTGTTTTTGTTTGGTTTGTCTACCTGTACATTGGGCGAAATCCCTTATGATACTATGAGTATAGAAGTTTGGCATCATATAATTTTAAAATATTATCTATTTCATGTATGTCTACACAGCTCTATGGACCTTGTATTTTGTATAATTGTTTCTGCAACCCTTTATATTTTGTTATTCTGTTAAGAGGCATTTGGTAATCTCAGGATTACTGACCGGTTACATCGCTAAACCTATAGGGGCAGGTTTGGGTCGTGACAAAATTCTTGCATGCTTTCCACCAGAAGTGGCAAACCTTTGGAGACACATCACGATTCCAAATACTATTCCAAAAGTCACAAGAAAGTGAGAAGGATGTAGATGGTTGGGGGTCTGTGGAGGAGCTAATTATAGATCTAGCCAAGTTGTACCCTAGTTTAATAGAATACACACCTGACTTACTAGGATGCCACACTAGAGTGTCATCTCTCCCCTCCAAAGATAAATGAATATACAAAATAACTTGGAGCTCCTTCTTAGACATATACGGTTTAATGAAATCAGTCTTCCAGAGCTTGTAGATGTGGTCAATTGCATCAGAAACGTGAGTAATAGGATAGTTGGGAGGGTAAGGGGAGTTAATCTTGAAATTAGCCGTGGATGGGCGCCAACAATCTTGCCAAAAAAGTACATCATTCCCATTCTGTATTTGCCACCAAATCCCTTTCTAGATGAGTTCCTGTCCTTTTAGTAAACTTGACCAAGTCCATGAGGCTTTAGATCCCAGTAAAGCTTGAAGAAAGTCAGCTGTGGGAAAATAGAGTCCTTTGTACATTCTTGCCTAAAGCGAATCTCAGTTCTTAATCAGCCTCCAGCATTGCTTTGCAAGCATCGCTTGATTAAAAGTTGTGAAGTCCTAAAAATCCATACCCCCTTGAGATTTAGGTTTGCACACGACTTCCTACTTAGCCCATTGAATGCCCTTATTGCCGAAGTCACCTTTCCACCAAAAATTACAGATGAAAGAGTTCAGCTTGTGACAAAAACTTTGGGGAAGGTTGAAACAGGCCATAACATATGAATGAATGGCGTGGACTATGGCTTTGAGTAGAACTTCCTAATCGGCATGAGAGAGGAGTTTTTTTTTTCCACCCTTGCATTTTGGAAACCACGTTTTCAATAAAATAGGCGAATGCTTTTGCTTTTGAACAACCCCACATGGATAGTAGACCCAAGTACTTACCATTAGGCCTAGCTAGAGCAATATCCATAGATTCACAAAGTTGTTTCTTTAAATCATCCGAAACATTAATCGAGAAGAGTAGTTCAGACCAATCAAAATTCAGAAGTTGACCCGAAGCCTCACTATAAGTTTAAAGGATCTTCAACATCTTTTGACACTCTAAGCGTTGGCTTTAAAGAAGAGAATGGCGTCATCAGCAAAAAACAAATGGGACAAAATAGGACAAGATATTTTCAAATTCAGTCCCAACATGTCTTGATTAAGAACACCTCTAGTAATGGCTTTGGACAACATATCGCTGCTAGAAGAAACAAGTAAGGAAATAAAGGATCCCAATGCCTGAGGCCGCAAGAAAGAGTAAAGACAGAAATTGAGAAGTTGACTGTCGAGACACAATCCATAACCTCCTTCGCCCACTAATCATGAAAGCCCAATTTCCTCAATAACGCCTCCAGAAAGTCCCATTGGATGTGGTCGTAGGCCTTATTAAAATCAAGTTTCATAGCAAGATTCACTCAGTTTTCCCTCTTTTTGAGCTTGAGGTAATAAAAGGCCTCATGTGTCATCAAGATGCTATCTTGGACCAAACGGCCAAGAACAAAAGCTGATTGGTGTAGGGTAATCAAATGCCTAAGACTCCCTTTCAACCTATTCACCAAGATTTTCAAAATGGTTTTCATATTGAAGTTACAAAGGTTTGTCGATTGATAACACAAGATTAGTGTGGTTCCACTCTCAAGGTCCCATATCTCCCTCAAAGAAGCTACGGATAGCCAAGTACATTGATGGACCTACAACATTCCAACATTTTTGGTAAAATATCCCAGGGTAACCATCTAGGCCAAGGGCTTTGAGTCGGCCTAATTGAAATGTTGCACACTTAATTTCTACATCTGTAACAGGTTGTGTGAAAGTTGCATTCATAGCAACTATAACATCAGTGTCAACTACCGACAGTGCCTCCGTAAAATCGATGGGTTCAGCTGCTTTGAACAAATCTTGAAAATAATTAAGTAGATGGCCATTGACCTTCTCATCAGATTCATACCAAACCCCCATCTCAAATTTAAGTTTGACAAGTTGATTTCTCTGCCTTCTTTGAACTGTAACATGAAAAAATCTCGAATTCTTGTCTCCATAGGTAAGCCAATTAACCCTGGACCTTTGATGTAGATACATTTCTTGGCAGTTCAGAACAATCTACAACTCCTCCTGAAGCGCCCTAATTTTTTTGAAGACATCATCAATAAAAGCAAGTTCTTGGAGCTTCAAAATTTCAGACTTCAAAGCTATGATCTTGAGCCTATTATCCCCGAAACTGGCTTTGCTTTGAGACATAGGACCCTGACTACATTTCTTCAAGTTTTGGGTAATTCGCACCATAGAAGACCCTCCCACACTGTCAACCTGTTCAATTTTTAGTGTTTTCATAATAGATCATTCAAATATGTAATTATCGATATCTAATTAACTTGATTTTTGTATAGATCATCTATTTGGGAGCTACTAAAAAATTCTATGATTTAGATAATTAAGGTGGACTTGAGATAAGCTCATAATGCCCTAAATTGTCTAATTTTAGTGGACTGCAGGGAAACCGCCTCCTTTGTATTATATGGATTGTTAAAACTAACAAGTAGAGTCCAACCTTTATCTAGTTTGAGAGAATGACTACCTAAGATAAGCCCACAATGCCCTAAATTGCCTAATATTAGTGGACTGCAGGAAAGGTATCTCCTTTGTATTATATGGATTGTTAAAACTAACCAGTAATCCAATTTTTATCTAGTTTGAGAGAATGACCAGATGGTCCACTTCTATTTTTTGACAATTTCTGAATTTATTTTGATGATTAAATTTGTATAAAATATGTATGAAAAAGTTAGATTAATTTGATAGTTATAATTATATGATTTCATTATATCTAAAATTAAATAAATGGTTGACTAAGATGATTTTAAGAATATATTATCAAATAAACATGATTAAATCATGTGAATACAATTAAGAAATTAATTTAATTTTTTGATGAATGATCTACACACATATAAACTTGTAAATCATCCAATTGAATCATTAAAATTGATCACTTGACACCCAACAAAAACTTGGACCAAGAAAAGCTTAAATCAATCTAAGTCATTCTCTTTAATTAGAGAGAAGTTGAACTTGAATAGATTATTATTGTTTTATACAAGGGCTTTGGGGTCAAAGGAAAATGGAGTTCCTGTCTGTGGACCCAGAAGGTACTGCAAGTGGGCTTTTATGTATTTGGGATCTAGATATTTTTCAATTATCTGGTAGCTGCTGTAACAGGAGGTTCATTCTACTCTCAAGTACCTTATATAACTCCTTTCATTGTGTTCTACTTAATATTTATGCTCCTAATGATGTCAGTAGTAGATCCTCTTTTTGGAACACTTTACTCAATCTTAAGGTCTATTTTTCCAACCCTTGGTGCATGGGAGGTGATTTCAATAAAATAAGACATATGTGTGAGAGAGTAGGTTGCTCCAGAAGAGACAGAGGCATGCAATAGCTCAATGAATTCATAGATTCCGCAGAATTAAATGACCTTCCTTTTCTTGGTAGGAAATATACTTGGTGCAATGCTCAAAAATCTCAGAATTGGAGCAGAATTCACAGGGTGTTGTTGAGCCCTGAGTGGTTAATTCACTTCAAACTAAAACTCTGGGGGCTGCCTCGACTCATATCAGATCATTGCCCCTTCTTAATGATGGAAAATGAGAGAGATTGGGGTCTCAAACCTTTCAAGTTTATCAATGCGTGGACTTTGCATCCCAAATTTGCTCAACTATTTACTACCTGCTGGGGGAATGCTAGTTTTATGGGTTGGGCTGGTTTTATTCTCCAACAAAAACTAAAACACTTAAAGCTGGAACTAAGGAAATGGAATACTGAAGTGTTCGGAAATGTTTCAACCAAACTTAAGGCTTCAGAGGATGAATTGCATCACCTTGACATCACTGCGGAGGGAAGAGAATTGCTACACTTTGAAAAGGCTAGAGGAAGAGAAGTCAGAGGTGAAGTGTGGAAGCTCTATAAAAGGGTAGAGTAGCTATGGCATCAACAGTCCAGATTGAATTGGTCTCTTAAGGGGGATAAAAATACTAGGTTTTTTCAAGTAATTGCAAGTTCCCGTCAAAGTAGAAACATGATCAATTCTATCTCAGCCAATGGTGTTTCTTATGAGGAACCTAGTAGGATCAAACATAAGGTTTTCATCCATTTCAAGAACCACTTCCAGGAATTTTGGATTAACAGGCCCGCCTTGGGTGGGGAGTTCAAAATAATTGAGGATAGTCTTGTCTCTCACTGCTTGATACCTAATTTCACTGAAGCAGAAGTTCGGGCAGCCATTAAAGAGAGCAATGGCAACAAAGCTCCAGGCCCGGATGGGTTTAATCTATTGTGCTATCAAAAATTCTGGAAAGTCATGAAACAGGAGATCATGCATTTCTTTAGTGACTTTCACAAACATAGCAAGCTTACCTATGGTATCAACAGCTCTTTCATTACCATCATTCCCAAGCTAGATAATCCCATTAATCTGACTGATTATAGATGTCACGACCCAAACCCGCCCCTATGGGTTTAGCACCGTAACCGGCCAGTAATCCGTGATTACCGAAGGCCTGCTTAACAGTAGAACAGTAAAACAGAGTACAGGGGCTAGCGGAAGCCAATACAGTAAGTAAACAATGTCCAATGAGCTGTAACAGTCTGTATGCAAAAAGACTTTTCACACATATATATACACAGTACAGAACAGTATGCACAATATTTACTATCATTCGGATCAGGGACCTAATCCCTATTAAACAGTACGGTAACAGTCTAAACAGTCTATACAATTATTACAAATAGATGCAGGAACAGACGAGGGAAATTAAAACACCCCTAAGCCATAGCTTGGCAGGCTCGGAACCTTGCAGTGAGGCACAGTAGTTGGCTTGACAAAAGGGGAAGTCTAACCTATGCTCCTAGCTCCGGTCTGGTGCCTGAACACCTACATATATATATAAACAGTGAGCTAAAGCCCAGTGAATAACATAATGCGTAAAGGGGTTAAGAATGAATGTCCTTACAGTAATGAAAACAGTTCATTAAATCAATATATCAGTAATTCAGTCATTCAGTCAAACAGTCATATATAGTACATCCATTAGCATAGCAGTACAGTAAACAGAGGGTCTTAAAAGACCGAATAGTAAATGATGGCCATCAATTAGTAAACAGTAGTGGTTCCGACAAGGGAACCGACAGAGATCTCTGTAACAGTAACAGTAAACAGTAGTTGCTAAGGATACCACAATACAGTTCATAATATAGGACATACATTCATTCAATTAACAGTATCGGTTCAGAAAATAGTTCAGTTAAACAGTCAGAAATATTCACAGTTGAACATATCTTTACACAATTGTTACTCACAGAGTTCTGGGCTATGAGTTGCTAGAGCGCGTCTCCGAAAGCCAACCCTAAACAGTGACAGAACAAACACACACTAAGTTCATATTCGGGAAACAAAGACTTAGTCCCTACTTAGACTCGGCGTGGTTCTACATCTATATCCTCATTAAGATGCCTTAAACTAGGCCTAAGAATACCTAGTGTGAAATGAGGATGCAAAGATGCACTTTAAAAGTAGTTTTAGAATTTTCAGAAAACAGAGTTCCCGTTCGAGCATAGGTTTCCCCGCTCGAGCGTAAATGCAAACAAAGGTATCCGCTCGAGCGTGGACTTTCCCGCTCGAGCGTTCTGCAAAACAGGGCAAAAGTACTGGATATGTGAAAATCACGCTCGATTGGGCGCTCGACACCTGCTCGAGCATAAGACACAAGGTCCCACTCGAGCGTCACTTATTCCGCTCGAGCGGACATCAAAACAGTGCAAAGTACTGGGAGCACGAATTTCACGCTCGAGCGCCAGTAACTCCGCTTGAGCGTGAGTTCAAAATCTGGAATTCCCAGATTTGAACTTCAAGCTCAAATCCAACATCAAATGCATCAAATTCAATTCCTTTAGGCCCATTTCCTGGAAAACACTTGCAAATACATAGAATAACATGATTTAAAGCTCAATTTGTAAAATCAAGGCCCAAGGGTAGATCAATTTACATGGTTCCAAATCAAAACTCAAGAACATAACTTCAATTGAACATGCAAGACTCTAAACAACTTTTCAAGCCTTAGGTACATGCTCCAATGAGTCAACTTTTACAAAAGCAAGAAGAAATCATGGTCTACTCTCAAAACATGGGCATGCATGTGAGGAATTATGAACTACAACCTCAAAACTTCAATATATAGACATGCATTCAACAATTAAGCTTCAACACAACAATTTGAGCCATAAATTGGCTCTAGTCTTCAACTTTGCTCTAAACCATGCAAGAAGTACTTCAATTCATGGCAAAGAAGGTAAGAGCTCTACCTTATGTCTTCAATTATGGGAATATAAGCTCAAGTTTGCAAATTACTCTTCAATTCCTTCAATTCTACGAAGTTTCCAAGCCAATTAGAGATGAAATCACACTCTCTCCTAACTCTCTCTCTCTAGTTCGGTTGAGCTCAACAAAATGGCTGATGAAATGTGTTTTGATACAAAGGAATGAGTCTCAAGAGTGCTAAGCTAGTGGCCCACTAGTGGTGGCAAAATGGTGAATAAACCAACTCATGCAATTTAGCTTAATTTATAAAATTTATCAATATTGATCCAATTTAATCATACCAAATCAATGTTCAATTCAATACACCATAAAATCACATTAATTCTACTGATCTTAAGACACTAATCAATTCGGCCGCCGATAAGGCCTTCAATTAGCAGTTTAAACACAAAGACATGAACAGATAATTTGGTAGACAAACAGATAAAATTGCAATTTAAGTATTATACTCAATCAATTCGGCTTCAGTTTTCAGTCAGTCAGTCAATTAACATATTTAGCCTCAGTTTAACAGTAATCAATGGCTTATCAGTAAACAGTGGTGAGGGTTATTACAGTAGACCCATTAGCTTGGTGGGCTCCCTATACAAAATTTTAGCAAAAGTTTTAGTGTAGAGGCTAAAGCCTGTGATGCCTTCAATCATAGGTGAGACCCAGTCAGCTTTTATAGGTGGTAGGAACATCCTAGATGGGGTGTTTATCGCTAATGAGTTTGTTGATGGATGGAAGAAGACCAAGAAGTAAGGGTTCATCATCAAGCTGGACTTCGAGAAAGCCTTTGATTCAGTCAACTGGGAATTCTTGTTCTCTATGATGTCAAGCTTTGGCTTTGGTTCTAAGTGGATCTCTTGGATAAAAACTTGTGTGTCTTCAGCCCGTATCTCCGTACTTGTGAATGGATCTCCAACTAATGAGTTCTCTCCGCAAAGAGGCTTTAGGCAAAGCGACCCATTATCACCGCTCCTATTCAACATAGTGGCTGAAGGGCTCAATATCCTTCTCACCAGAGTTATTAATCTTGGTCTCCTTAAAGGTGTCTTGGTTGGGGCTAATGAGGTCCTTGTATCACATCTCCAGTTTGCGGATGACTCGATTCTCTTTTGTGAAGCAGATATAGATCAAGTGGTTATTATCAAAAGAGTGCTTCGATGCTTTGAAGTTCTATCCGGACTCAGAATTAATTACCTCAAAAGTGTAGTATGTGGAGTGGGTGTGGTTGAAGAGTCACTCTAGAACTTTGCAAGTTGCTTGAATTGTAAGGTGCTTTCATTGCCTTTGAAATTTCTTGGGCTGCCATTAGGTTCCAACCCAGGTAGCAAATCTACTTGGAAACCTGTGCTAGACACTATTAGAGCAAGATTATCAGGTTGGATGAGGAAAATGTTGTCCTTTGCTGGAAGATTAACCCTCATCAAATCTGTCCTATCTTGTCTACCCGTGTACTACCTCTCTCTCTTCAAGATGCTTGATGGTGTAGGCCATGAAGTGGAGAAGATTGAAGCTGCCTTTCTGTGGGGTGGTGATGGGCTAAAAAGGAAAATTCACTTGGTGAAATGGTTAAATGTAACCAAGAGTGTTGCTCAAGGCGGCCTGGGCATTAGAAGAATCAGGGATGTTAATGTTTGCTTGCTTCTCAAATGGTGGTGGAAATTTGGCACTCAAACTAATGCACTTTGGTGGAGAATCATTTGTAGTAAATACAAGATCGAGGTAAGTTGTTGGCATCCTCCTGTGATATCCTCTTACAAACTCTCTAGGGTGTGGAGGGACATTCTTTTCATTGGGGATCATAGTACTAATATCTTTAACTTTTTCCTACTAAGCTACCAAATCAAGGTGGGGGATGGCTGTAGAATCAAATTTTGGTACGATAAGTGGTGTGGAGCAACTTGCCTCAAGGAAGAGTTTCCCCCCATTTTCAACCTTTCTGTTGATAAGAAAGGTTCTCTTCAACAATTCCTTGCAAGGAAAACCAGTGATACAGACTGGAACTTCAACTTCAGAAGAGCCTTGTATGCTTGGGAACTGTCTGATAAATCTAGACTGCTTAGCTTGTTGGCCTCTGCTCCCTCTTTAACCACTAGGTGTATTGATTGTTTGGTCTGGAACCCTGCTACTGCTGGTTCAGGTCCCTTATCTGCCTCTTCTCTTTATTCTTTTAGCACCTCTCTCCTGGGGCCTAATCTTACCATAACCAAATTTATTTGGTGCAACTCCTTACCCCCCAAAGTCCTTTTCTTTGGATGGTTAGCCTGGAAAAATAGAGTTAAAACTGCAGTGTTCCTTCACAACCTTGGCATCCTTGGCACCAGTGTCTCAACCTGTTGTATCTTCTGCAAATCTGCCCCTAAATCTGCCAATCATGCTTTACTTCGTTGCCCTTTCTCTTGGTCCATTTGGTCTGCTGTGTTATCTGACTGGGGGATTCAATGGTGCATCCCATACTCTGTAGCAGACTTACTTAACTGGTGGATGAGTAGGAAGTTTAGGGGCTTAATTACCAAAGTTTGGAGAGCCATTTCTTTTGTTGTTCTTTGGTCTCTTTGGAAGCATAGAAATGCGTGTGTATTCTCTAATGCCCATCCTAATTCAGTGGATCTGTGGGAACTAATCAAAATCAGGTTAGCTTATTGGCTTAAGGCCTCTATCAAGGACTTTCCCTTTTCAGTTTCTGATCTAGTTTGCAATTGGAGGAATATTAGGAGCTTCATCTGAGTCTTTTGTTCAGTTATCTCTAGCTGCTGCATGCTCTGCATTAATTCCTCTGCTGCTGTTTCGATCTGCTTGCATTGTCTAGTCTGTTTTGCTCTGAATTGCCTGGTCTGCTCTGTTAGGAGTTCTGCTGTAGTTGTGTGGTGTGTGCCATGGTTGGATGGTATGGCTGGTGTACATGTACATATACAGATGGTTATTTCGATCCTACTCAAGGAGAGTATATGACTTTGGGAGAGTAGAAGACCTCTACCCAAGTCTATTTTGCATCTCAAACTTTCATGCCGTCATTCCATTGCTTTAATTGAGGATTCTGCTTCAAAATTAGTAAGGCTAGTTAATTGTTTTCATCAGAATGGGAAGGATGTTTGGTTGTTCTGTTTCTGTGATCATCTAGCTGGTTTATTGTTTTGATCAAGTAATGGATTATAACTTCTATGATTTTGCTTCTGTGATCAGCTGCTTTTGGAAAGCAAAGCTTGTCAAGTGAGGCTGCTGCTGTGTTTTATTTCTGGGTGTTTTGCTTCTGTTGTTGTCTTTTTTCTTCCTCTTTTTTGTTGGTTTCTCACCAACAGGCGCTTGGTGCTTTTTAGCCCCAAACTCCTCTTTATTGATGTAGTCTTTCATACCTTGTTGGTTTCATCAATAAAGATTTTCGTTGCCGATAAAAAAAAAAAAAAAAAAAAAAAAAAAAACATACGGTATCATAAACAAAAACAATGATTAGTAAGATATGAAGATACATGTACAAAAAAATAATTAATGATTCAGATTTAATTCTTATTGATATGAAATTTACGTTTATAAATAAATCTGAATCAAATATTAAAAATTTTAAAGTTTTTCTATGCACATATTTTATGTTGGTAGAGCATTTCTGTATTATTAAGTATACACATGCCACGTGAAAAAACAAACATTAGGCATAGCCATAGATAGCTTAAACTTTACATGTTCACGTTCTTGTGATTGCTAATAATAATAGGTAGCAAGCGGTACTTAAAGCAATGACACTTGCAAACATTGATTTGAACATCCCTTAAAGGTTCTTATCATGTTGGATTTTTTTTTAAGATTAAATATTTTAAAAAATAAATGGTTTACTTTTAAATTAGACAATCTTTCATTTTTAAAAAATATATACGATTAAATCATCTAGTTTATCTGATTACTTTTATGAATGATATACTCAAGAATTTAACGAAATGAACTGATTGAATCAGCAAAATCAAATTCATGATGAGCTCCACAAACTTGAACGTCACTGCCTAATTTATATTTAAACAAGAAAAAATCAAACAATATTTTCGAATTCAAATTGAACTCACAAACTTAAACAATACTGTCTAATTCAGATTTAAATTTGGAAAAAAAGATAATTGTAAATCATCAAGAGGGACAAAGCACATATTTGAGACTCTTCATGGAAGGGTCCCAAAGAAAAGTAGTGAAGTCTAATCTTAAAGCAAGATGTAATAGTGGGTTGCGTTGGGGCTTAAGGGCCATCCCTCCAAGTGCTCTCAATTGCATCACTCCCCCTCCATTATGGCATTGCTCTCTTTTGATAAATCCTATAGTTCCTTCGAATGTCTAACACTTTCGGTGTGTACCATCTAATATTCATTATTGTAAAATTACATAAACAACCTTTGCAGTCATGCCTCAACTGAACTTATTACATTGAAATTATGTTTGGATGACAAAAAATTTGAAGGAGAACGAGAATAGTAAAAATAAAATTTATGATCCAAACATAGCCTAAATGACTGACATTCCTCTAAGAATATGAGATTCTCATGGGGAGGTTGGGGAATCGGATTCCTACATAATTTGGAAACATGATTCCTACTGAAGTAGCAAAATAGGAATCACTTTTCCAATCCAATTCAATCCAACGCTGGGATTATTAGAAATCAAAATTACATTTTAATTCTCTCTTAATATTCCTGCCATTCAAACTTAGCAAGTGTTGTTAGGTCTATGGAGTTATTATGAGTTCCATTATGATAATCTAAACCTTTTATTTTGTATGGCCTTTTATATATAGATTATTTATGAAAAAAATATATTGATATGATAATTATAGCAACATGGTTTCATTATATACATCTTTATAAAAATAAATGAAAAGTCAATTTTAAAATAGTACATTCATTTTTTAGAAGATATATATGATAGATTATGTGGCTATGATTATCATATTAATCTAATTTTTTAATAAATAATAAATACACGAGATCTAACAAAAAAAAAATGATTCAAAACACCAAAGTGAAATCTATAACAAGCCTCATATATCCTAACAATTCCTTTCATTCTACTCATGAATTCGAGAATCTCCATCCTACATTAATCTATAAACTTGTCATAAAATGACTAACATTATGTAAACCAATGAACTATCAAAACACTTATAATTTTACGTCACTCTGAAACTTTAAAGAGAAGATGCAAGAATTATTAGACATTTTTAGAATTTCAGTGTGGTCATGCCCATTTAACGTACCTTCTATTATTAAGTAGACATATAGTGTCAAAGTTCTTCTATTTCTAAATATGTATGAGCCTCTGTAACAAACTATTCACAATTATTGAATTATTAAAAATTTTGGTATGTGATAATTTTAAAATATAATTTAATGAATGTGAATGTTTTGAGGGGGAATCAGAAAATTGGATGCTAACATATAGCCACATGATACTCCCACAGCTCCCTTATGAAGAGGGGTGATTTGGTAGTTGTGGATATGTATGGGGGCAATACCATCAGAGCATAACTGGCATGGGCTCACAATAAGTCGAGGCTATCATTGGATCATGAAACAATGCTCATGGACATCAACTTTTCCCTCCTTTCTTTAATTTAATTTTGTTTGGCAAAAGATGAGAGAGAAAAAACAAAAGAGGGTTTAAAAAAAAAAAAAAAACTAAAAAAAAAAAAAACAGATGGTAAAGAGGAACAAAGTAACAGAGAGAAAGCTGTCATTGCATTGTTTACATTTCTTTTAGAAAGCTAACCTAAACAAACCTCAAAGCCCAAAGACCACACCTACATTTCATTAACAAGAAGGCACAAGATCTGAACCAAAAAGACATAGGACAGATAGAGAGAAGTGAAGGAAAGAAAGAAATAGAATACAAACACACCATGGTGGAAGGCAAAGATTTAAACATGATTCCCATGTAAAATGAATTTTGACCTATACATCATAGATTTTGAATATTTTTTAATTAAAATTTTGAGTACATAGCACTGCTGGGTGTTGAGACATCAATAATAACAATATAAGTTTTTAGATGAGTTAACCGTCAACAATTCAATACAATGACAATAGATTATCTGTTTGAATTTCACTACCTACTTAAAAATTAAAAGTACTTATACATATTTGACCCATTTATGAAAAAGAGTCTGGCCACACAGGAAGAATATGTTGAGACTATAGTAATTTAGTTGTCATTTTCTCTAATAATTTAAAAAATGAGTTACTGGTCAATACTTCAAAACTGAACCAAGAAAATAAAGTCTCTTGAGATCGCATTTTAAGAGTAAGGATTCTTCGGAATGACTTTTCCTAAAGTGATTCTAGGGTAATATTTTGAATGACTGAAATTCAATTTTACAAATTTAAAAATAAAATAATTAAAAATAAAAAATTATATAAAAAATAAAAAAATTACAAAAGATCACTGTAGAAGATAAAAAAAAAATACAATACTTTATATAAATAAATACAATACTTATATAAAAATAAAAAAATACAAGATTCATGCTACCATACTTAAATAAAAAAATATTTAAAAATAAAAAATACAATACTTATATTAAAAATTACTCTAAGATCACTGTAGAAGATTCATGCTACCATTTCAAAAGCAGGAGGGGGTATAGGAAAAATAAATGAAACAAATGGTAAAGAGGAAAAGTAACAGAGAGAAAAGTTGTCATTGCCCTGCCTCCGCCTTCATTTCTTTTAAAAAGCTGACCTAAAACCTCAAAAGCCCAAAGATCACACATACATTTCAACAATAGCAAGCACAAGATCCAAACCAAATACACACACACACACAGAAGTGAAAAGAAAAAGAAAGAGAAAACAAACAAGCACACCATGGAAGGAAGAGAAAGCAAAGGTCCTCCTTCAGCAGATCTCTTGGTCTGTTTTCCTTCAAGAGCCCACCTTAAACTAATCCCCAACAAACCCATCTGCAGCCCTTCAAGGCCATCTGAACGCCACCACCATCACAACCACCACCACCACCACCACCACCACAACCCCCTCAAAAAATCAAGCTTCAGAGGGGTTGGAGTTGGTGGTGGTGGTGGTGGCCAAGCCAGCCCTCTCCTATGGGCTAAAACCAAGCCAATAGGCTCAGAAATCGCTGAACCCACATCCCCACGAGTCACCTGCGCTGGACAGATCAAAGTTAGGCCTAAACCTAAAGCTGGTTCATGCAAAAATTGGCAGTCAGTCATGGAAGAGATAGAGAGGCTTCACAACAACAAGAAACAGAAGAAAAGAGCCACTTGGGTTGAATCTTTAGGATTCAAGAAGGATATAATGCAATTCTTGACGTATTTACGGAGAATAAGGTTTGATTTTCGATGCTTTGGGACTTTTCGCACCACCACGGGTCTCACTTCTGATGATGACGAAGACGATGAGGTTGAAGAAGTGGGAATTGACAATGAAACTTCAAGAACTGTCTTTTCCAAATGGTTCATGGTTCTACAAGAAGAGCAAAGCAATAGGATCACCAAAGAAGAGAGTAAAGAGAGAGACAAAGACAAAGCTCTTAAGGAAGAGCCTATTGCTCCACCACCTAATGCTCTATTGCTCATGCGTTGTAGGTCTGCTCCTGCTAAAAGCTGGATAGAAGAGAGAGAAGAAAAAGAAGACGAAGATGAAGAGAGAGAAGAGGAAAAAGAAAAGAAAGCAAAGTTCGCCATGGAGGAAGAGAAGAAAGGGAAGAGTTTGGCAGTGGTGATGAGATATGACAATGATTTCTGTAAATTTTCATCAGATGTTGCAAAGGAAACTTGGGTTGTTGGTGGTATGAGAGATCCATTCTCAAGGAGTAGAAGTTGGAAGAGATGATCATACAAAATAATAATAATAATAATCAAGGTGACTTATGTTTTTTCCCTTTTTTTTTTTTTTTTTTTTGGTCTTGTCCAAAGTTTATTTGCACTACTAAATTTTCTCTACATAGTATTTGACCTTTTTTTTTATTTGAATCAATGGGGTGAGTTGTGTGAGAAATAATTGTAAGCAAGCTACTTTTTTTTTATGGAAATGTATAATTTGTACAGCCTAATCTTTCCTTCAAAAAGATATTTTGCTGCCATGTACATTTTGTATGTCTCTAAACTCTAAATGGACCATGTTTTTCTCAAATCTCAATTCAAGAAACCTATGCATGAATTGGACATATGTATTGATTTTTCTTCTAACTCAGAAACATATATATGTGTGAACCAGTGATTGCTTATTGGTCCTTGAACTTGGAGTAGAAGCATGGTTTTGCTGCACATACCATGTAGCCCAACCATAGCGCTATAGATCCCCAAAAACAAAATGTCAAAAATGTAAACGTATGATGCTGTTTGGTATGACACATTCACACTTGGAATGAATTTAATCTGTAGATTTTCAATTCTTCTGTGTATTTTTTCTGAATAAATAGCATTGCAATTATTGGGGGTGATTAAATAGTTCTTTAAACAGATTAGGTGGTGAAACATCATTAAATATTTTAGCATGGTCCCTGTAATTATTTGTATTTCTCTGCATTTCGCCTCCTATTATGCTGTATTTGATTTGGAAATTTGAAAAGGAAAAGAGAAAAATGTGTGTAAAATTAGATAAAATGTAAGTATATTTTATTCATATTTTACTTATATTTTTTCTTTCTCTTTCTAAATCTCTCATCAAATTCTCCAATTAAACACAGCGTATAGTGCATGAATTCCTATTGCCTCATATAGGTGATAGCATACCAAGGCGAGACATGGTGAAATATTTAAAATTTGAGTTTTTTTGAAAGATGTAAATGTTTAAACATTCAAACTTCTTCAACATTGACGGAATGGAATAAAAATGTGTTTGTTTAATTATATTTTACTATGTGACGCCTTCTTACGTTGCCACAGTTTGCCTTGCAGAAAAACTTTTTCACTGAGGAAAGGAAAAAAAGTTGTTGGTTGTTGTAATAATGGTCTATGATTGTGTCTTCTTGTCTCTCATTTAAACAATTTGATTAAGCCCCAAAATTAGTGTAATCATGCTCCCATTTTCTCAATTGTGTAAAAAATGGCTTTTGTGAGAAGAATAGGTAGGTCAAATTTTCAAGTCATTTTGAAACAGAAAGGGATTAGATGCTAATTGCATCCATCAAAAACCTCATGAACCTGATTTCCGAAATGGCGTAGCTAACTTACACTGAGGGATAATTAAGAGAGGGGATGCATATACTTTAAAATTAAAATATATAAATGAGTAATGCTACAATAATCGTTTATTTTCACTATGTGATCTTACCATCTAATTTGTCAATTAAAAGTCGTCATTATAGTACTACTCATAAATTATGTTTTTTATTAGCAAAAAAATAATTTTTGTCACGCCCCAATTTTTTTATTACTCGGAAACATTACCAAAGCCTGTAATTTAGATTTTTTTTTTTTTTTTTTTTACACATATCCATTGCCCTGTTGGGTATACCTCCTTATTGGAGTGTAGGACCCAATTGGTTTATTAACAGAGTTTGATTTGATTTGGTATTAGTTATAATATATTTTTATATATTATATCTAATTTTTTGGAGATCTAATTCAATTTGGATACAACTAGGGTTTCGATAGAAAAACCCATTAATCAACAATATATATATATATATATTGTTTATGTTTTTCGGCCCTGTGTGTGAAGGAAAAGCGGCAGTAGCAGTTTGGTGCCCATTAATCAACTTGGTGTTGTTTTGTTATTCTTAATTTGACTTGGTCAATCAAGAATTGGTGCTTTGATTTGTAAAGAAGTTTGGTTCAATTTTCGGTTCTGATTTGGGTTCGTTATTTTGGGTCTTCTTCAACTCTGATTTTGAAGATTTTGGTTCATCTATTTGGTGAGATCTTTCCTCTTGTTTATTTGTGATTTTTTTGAATTCACCTAAGGGTGGTTTGTGAGACCATTCGTGTCTCGTTTGTAATCGTTTGGAAACTTATTTGGTTGATAGTGGAATCGGATTTCGATCCCGTGAACGTACCTCACATTGAGAGAACCACGTAAAATTCTTGTGTTGCCTTTGATTTAATTTTTCCGCATTAGTTTTTATTCCCATTGATTGATTTACTTGTGGGGAATCATCGTTTTTCCCTAACAACTGGTATCAGAGCTTACGATTTATTTGGATCTATTTATTTGTGTAAATCAATAGAGGGGAATGTGGGTCGTATGTATAGCTTCAATGGAAGCAATTGGGTAACTTGGAAAACTAAAATGGAGGACCTATTATTTTGTAAAGATTTGTATGGACCCATTGAGGGTGATAGTGGTAAGCCCGAAGGTATGAAAGATGATGAGTGGAAGAGGCTTAATAGAAAAGCCGTTGGTGTTATCCGTCAATGGATTGATGACAGTGTATTTCATCATGTTACTACTGAAACTTCGACACATGATTTATGGAAAAAATTAGAAAGTATTTATGATAGAAAATCAGCCACAAATAAAGCCTTTCTGTTTCGTAAGTTGGTTAATTTAAAATATAAAGAGGGCAGCCCTATTCCGGAACATCTGAATGAAATAAAGAGTATTGTTAACCAACTTGCTTCTATGAAAATTAGTTTTGATGATGAGTTACAGGCTTTGATGTTACTTAGTTCTTTGCCCGAAAGTTGGGAGACTTTAGTTGTGACAGTTAGTAATTCGACACCCGATGGAGTTGTCACAATAGGCCAAGTCACTAGTAGCTTGTTGAATGAAGAAACTAGAAGAAAATCAGCCGGTTCCTCTCATTCGGAAGCATTTGTTGTGAGAGGCCGAAGCAAAACAAGAGGGAGGAGTAAGACTCCTCATGGTTGTGATCAAAGCCGTGACAAGTCAAGAGATGGTTCTTTTTCAAAGAAAGACGTTGAGTGTTACTATTGCCATGAGAAAGGGCACATGAAGCGGGAATGCCGAAAGCTCAAGAATAAAGAGAAAAGATGTGACAAAAGTGTGGATAAAAAGCAAGAAGACACAACGGCAGTTACTACCGATGATCTCATGGTCGTTTGTAAAGATAATTGTATCAATTTTGTGGGCCAAGAGAGCAATTGGGTGATTGATTCTGGTGCTTCTTTTCATGTGACTTCTCGAGTTGATTTTTTCACTACCTATACCGAAGGAGATTATAGTTCTGTTCGAATGGGTAATGAAGGTTTGTCCAAGATTATTGGTATAGGTGATGTTTGCTTGGAAACAAATTTGGGCCGCAAGTTGTTACTTAAAGATGTGAGGCATGTTCCCGACATTCGCCTCAATTTGATCTCTACTGGGAAGCTAGATGATGAAGGCTTCAACAACAAATTTGGTGATGGAATATGGAAGCTCACAAAAGGTTCTTTGGTGGTGGCTAAGTGCAAGAAGACTCATACACTTTATTCGATGCAAGGAAAAATTTGTAAAGGTGTTGTCAATGCACTTGAAGATGATACTTCTACTGAATTGTGGCACAGGCGACTTGGGCACATGAGTGAAAAGGGGCTACAAGTTTTGTTCAAGAAAGAGCTTCTACCCGGTTTGAAAGGTACACATCTTAAAACTTGTGTTCATTGTTTGGCGGGTAAGCAACATAGAGTTTCTTTTCACAAAAATGTTACTTCTAGAAAAGAAAAGGTTTTGGAGTTGATTCATTCGAATGTTTGTGGTCCTCTAAAAGTTAGAACACATAGTGGTGCACTTTATTTTGTTACTTTCATTGATGATTATTCAAGGAAAGTTTGGACTTTTCTACTAAAATCTAAAGATCAAGTTCTAGAAGTATTTAAGCATTTTCAGGCCATGGTTGAAAGAGAAACCACTACTAAAAAAAACATTTTTTACGACCGCTATAAACCGTCGCAAATAATAAAAAACAGTCGCAAAAGACTTTTTGCGACGGCCTATGCGACGGCAAATGGGGGTCGCGAATATGGGGGTGGCAAATACTTTTTGCGACGGCAAAGCAACGGTCGCAAATTATTTGCGACCACCTAAACTACTTATGGCGACCGCTATTTTGCCGTCGCAAAAAACAAAGAAAAACACTAATATGATCTTTGGCGACCATCTTGTTACCGTCGCAAAAAATAAAAAAAATAAATAAAAACAAATAAATAAATAAATAAATAAAAGTGTAGCGTTAAGTACTTTAAGAATAACAATGACTACAATTCAGACAGTATAACATTATAGTTTGATTGATCATTCTATTTGAGTCTCAAAATTTGAGCCATATGTAAAAGTTATTACAACTAAAAACTTGGGAAAAGTTCTTTTATGAAAAAAATACAATCCAGAACTGGCCAATCTTCTCATCAATTTTCTTGCTCGGGTGTTTCTCCACTCTATCAATGAACTGGCACAACACCTTGTACTCCCCAGTGCAAGAAATGAAAGCAATATGACGAGGGGAAAAGCTCCTTCTCCACAATTGAAAAAGGTAACCTTTTAGTAATTCATCTTGCCTTGCGCAATCATAAAATGATACAATTGATCATGCTTTCTGTAATTAACTTACAATAAATTGATTAAGAGCTTGAAAATTAAACTACAAACGAAAGGGACCACATTAAATGTAAGATGGTGATCCAGAGCAGGCAAATTATAACTATGCTGTAAAAATCTGTCTTTGTATAGGCCTACTACTAAAGCCATAACATCCAAGTCCAACAAATAGAGTGCAACATAAATGGGTTTCTGGAAAAGATCCTTGATGCCAGAATATGCACAAGCACACCTTAACACTTAAAAGATATCCTTACTCACATTTTACCAGATAATGTAAATAAATCATAGGCAGAATATGCACACCTTGACCATTGTCTCATGTGTGGCCGGCTTATCAATATACTCCCTGGCTTTTACTGCTGCATAAGGCTGATAAAATATATGAAGTAAGGAAATAGCAACTGAATGAATATCATAAGAAGACAAGGACAAACAATGAAGCACGTGAATGAAAAGATGTAGACACCTGTAGGTCCTCATTGTTTGTAACAAACTGCACAACACAAAACCAAATGTCATCACTGACAAAATCTCCTGCTTTGTCAATCAACTGAAGAATCACATCCACGTACCTGCACAGTGATTAAAAACAAAAATGATATTATAAGTAGTGTACAAAATTATAAAAGAGTGAAGAGAAAAAGTTTCAATAGGTTAAAATTTATTGCATTCTAAGCAGAAAAGACGAAATTTTTAAGTAAAAAACCGAAGTAACACTGCTATACAGAGAAGCCATTTGACATCAAAATAATTCATCAATCGAGAGTTATTCATGGTAGTTATTCATGCGACAACTGAAAATATCGCATTCAACAGTATATCATGGTGTCCTGCCTCGATCTAATAATGAAATACATGCTCTCCCTCTTGGATAGAAATGCATACTTACCATGATAAGTCAGGGGCAAACTTCTCTGCTAGAATAGCAGCTTTTAGTGACAATTCTTCACGCATTGCAAAGTCAGCTGTGCTGAGATACTGATAACAGAGAAGTGTCAGTAGCATGCTTCTTGTGCTTTTTGCTAGGAAATATCTCAGTCCATCATTAGTGGCCAAGTATGTTACATGGACTCTATGTGTTGGGTGTAGCCTGTAGGTGTGTCCAGACATTGGACGTCCCTCAACCTTAAATCTTAGGATACAAAAATATGTTTTCAAAAGTTAGAAATGGGTATGTGGTCATGTCTTGAATGTTTAAACATAATATAAGATGTTGTAATTACTTGGGGATGTAATTCAAATTAAATGGGATTTAGGGGGAAAACGGGGATTTCTATCTCCTATACAGTGTGAGGTTAGAAAATTTTCTTTATCATCAAATTTAAGCTACTTATTCTTTGAACATTGTAAAGAAAATTAGAGGATCCAAATGTCTAATTTGGGTATGGGCATTGGACACATATCTCATACCCTTACCCTTATAAATCCCAATCCCAACAAAGACTAACCCAGAATGTGTCAAATGTTAAATTGTTAATATAAACTTTGGAACTATTACTTAACTGAAATAATCATGTCTGCTCGGCTCGCTGGAACCCCGTTCACTTGCCTTAAAATCGATGAGCCAGGGATGCATAATGCCTACATGATAACTGCAAGTCATTAAAAGTAAATAATGAAAACTGAATACTAGGATACTAACAGCCATCCACAGTGCGCAATTTGTTTGGCTTAAAAATACAGAAGTTTCTTGGTGCTGTCCTGAAATGATCTAAACACATGGCTACTAGCATTTGAAATTGACACACACTAAAAAGGTTGACCCAAAAAATTGGCTTGAAAAATTAATTCCCTGAAAGTAGTGTAAAAATATCGATCAACATAAAAGAAAACTTGATCACTTCATCAATTCAAATGGAAAAATCCTGCTCTGCCTGGACCAAGTACTACAAAGGATATCAACTACAGCAAGCATATTACATTTATATTACAGTTTACACAACTGAATCAAGCTAAATCTCACCACCGTGATGCCATGCTTAACAGGAATTCCTAATTCAAAGCAGAGGCCTTCAGGTTAGCTGCCAGCCACAATAGATTTTTTGTATATACTTGTATATCAGTTGAATTTTTAGTAGTGATCACTTAAAACACCCGACACGATTTGGTTCATGTTAACCATAGGCAATGCAAATAATCACCAATTTATGATAACCAAGAATTACAATCTCTTAAAAATTACATACTTAAAACGGAAAAAACCATCACATAGCATTGGGTATTCAAAATTTATTCAAGAACAGTAAATTACTCCACAAGCTTAATTTAGAAAAGAAAAAATACGCAGTACAACAAAATTTACCAACATCAAATATTGAGCTTAAATACACAAAAGAGTAGCTACCAACAGATTGAAGGCAACTTGAAGGAGAAGGAAGAGGGGAGGTTACCGGTCCTCCTTATATAATCCGCACGTTCAGAAGTCATAACAGCCTTTTCATTTAGTTTTGCCCCATATATTTTCACAACTCAAGCCCTCTAAAAATAATAATGCATGGACATGTTTTTAAGTGCATTCATGAGTGAGCCACAGCTCACATATAGTTTAACATGAAATAAAAATAAAGGGTATTTGATATCTTACTTTAAATATTCCTTTCCATTGTATCCATCAATGGTATAGATTGCACCATTAAGCTCTGCCGCAGCAAATGCAAATCTCTAAAAAGGCCAAAAAACAAAAACAAAATAAGCATATCAGCAGCCTACATGTTAAATTACCATTCCAAGCATTACACCTTAGCGCAAAACTGATGCATGGCTAAAATAATACAAGGTGCACACATCTAGAAATAATTAATGCTCACAAGGGACCACAGTACAATCTGAACAATTAGCATGAAGAAAGCCATATTGAAGGTTATATTCCTTAAATACTGTATTCTAATGTTTTGGTTCTGCAAACAAATTACATATGTTCTCTTACCATCAAATGTATCAATAACTACTATTATATGACCTGAATATATCATAAGCAACATAATGACTACATAAACCATTGTATACCCTTCATTAATTTAGTTTAAATTATTACAAGCTCAAGCATGGATTTAACTTCCAAGATATGCGGCAAGCGAGAAGCCTTACAAGCAAATTCAGGTAACCTGGTATTTTGCAGCCCAACATATTTTTAGGAATTACCTTTTGACCGTGAAGAAATCTAGCGACCAACATCTAAATCAAACATTTCAACATCTACATAGCAATCTACCCCATTTGCACCACCCATTGCAAAAATTATGTTATTTAGAGTAGCACCTGCTAAGCTTCCATTTTCACCATTCAAAGAAGGTCGCAGATTCCACTAGTTATTGGCCGGATCATATGATTCAACTTCATGGAAATAAATTTCCAAAGTTAGTGACATAAATATTTAAGTGAATCAGAGAGAAAAAAGTGCAAGCTAATACCTGTGTCAACCCACAAACTACCGTTTCCACCACCAAATACGTAAAGCTCACCATTCAACCATGCAATAGAGACATAAGCACGGCCATGGTTCATTGGCTTGAGAGATTTTATCACATCTGTTGTAGGAGTGTAGGAATCCAATGCCGATAACCATGATACACCATTGTATCCTCCGACAAGATATATCAACTCATCAAGATCCGGTTCAGGATCATTAACTGACTCCATTGCCATTTCATCAATGCATACTACGGAAGGATGTGATGTGCATTCCAACATCATACATCACTGTTTTAATTCTTGAATTTCTATTTCTGCCTCAACCTAAAATGCCAGTACAAAGGTATATACATAAGCACGTCCACTTTAGGCAGATGGTAGAGGCAAAGCTTATTGCCCTTTAAAGAGGGAAAGCCTAAGTTGACACCTATGGCATTAGTGTCAGAATTTTGAGCTAATTTGAGATACAATGATAAATAAAAGAACAAGGAAGTTACAGATGATGAACAGTAATAAACTGACAAAATTAGGTATAACAAACATCACTATAAGGTCACTTCTATTTTGGATCAGTGGATTTCTTTGTTATCAGAGTAAGCTACTACAGTAAACAATTCTATCGAAGCTTATCCATCTGTTTTCGACTTTTATGTATCTCACTGGCCTAGTGCAGTTGTCCAATCATCTTTGTAATATTTTCTTACACCACTTATCTTGATTTCATTCCACATGTATGTGAAGGTTGAAATTGCTATGATTCTAACACATCCTTCAAACTCTAGCTTTTGCCCTACTTGAATCTGAAATTTTCACCAACAATTCTTGTGCATTCTTTTTTTATGTCGCTTACTACTGAAAGAGGCCAGGGAGAAGGAAAAAATTGATCAGGTTTTTGGTGCAAGGTGCAATTGCTAATTTTAATACGCGAAAATCATTTACTAGAGAGAATTGCAAACTTAAAAATCTATGAAATAAAAAGACATACCAGCTTTTGCTCCAAAAACTAATTTCCAAAAACTACATCAAACAAAGTGAAATGATCAACTTAACATAGATAATCAACAAATCTTGAACCTAGATATTCAGATTATACAGAGCTTAGAATTAGAAATCGAAACTCGAGAGATTCATGAATCTAATTGAGATAATCAAATCATCAACCACAAAAAACAACGCAAATTATAGTTCAAATTCGAATCAAATTGTTTACCTAAACCGAAGCTTGAGTCCCAGCTAATGCGATGACAGTCGCAGCAGCGCTTATCGTGTCTAGAGCATTGTTGTTCATGCTTTTCATCTCTCTGTTTTTTTCTCTTTGTTCGATTAAACAATTAACCTAATTTCACTCAACAATTTTATGTTTCATCGTTGATCAAATCTCGCAGAGGCTGTAACTTTCTCGAGAAAATTCAACTTAGAAAATCGAATTTCGAGTCGGAAAATGAAATTGAAGATCATAGAAACAGAGCATAATGAAGAAAGTGAGACCGAGAGATAGAGATTCATACACTGGAGCTGCGACTATGGCGAGCAAGAGAGCGAGAGAGAGAGAGTTTGCGTATGTTGCGAGAGTGAAAGGGGCTAGGGCATTGGTATATAAAATAAATAAAAGAAACAAGAAACAAGAATAATAGTTTTGAATTATATTTTGCGGTTGCAAATATTGTTTTTTTGCGACGGTTAAATAGTCAGTCGCAAAAAATTAGACGCAAAAAATCGATTTTCTAGTAGTGAACAGGGCAGAAATTGAAGTGCATCCAATCAGATAATGGTGGTGAATACATTGGGCCATTTGATGAGTATTGTCGCAGCCAAGGTATTCGGCACCAAAAGACAGTTAAGAAGACTCCTCAACAAAATGGCGTTGCCGAAAGGATGAATCGCACCATTGTAGAAAGAACAAGGTGTTTGCTTTCACAATCTAAATTGCCAAGATCCTTTTGGGGTGAGGCAATGAGTACAACGGTTGACGTGATCAATTTGTCTCATTCCTATCCTTTGAATGGTGATGTTTCTGAAAGAGTTTGGACTGGCAAAGATGTGTCTTATGAGTACTTGAGAGTGTTTGGTTGCCGAGTTTTTGTTCACATTCCAAAGGATGAGAGGTCCAAGCTTGATAGTAAGTCAAGACAATGCATTTTTCTTGGCTATGGGCGTGATGAGTTCGGGTATAGATTGTGGGATCCGGTCGACAAGAAAGTCATTCGAAGCCGTGATGTTGTGTTTCTTGAAGACCAAACAATTGAAGACTTTGGCAAAGGTGATCAACCGAAACCAAAAACTAGTGATCTCATTGACATAAATCCATCTCCTTCATCTTCTGTTGATGATGAAAATGGGGGAGATATGTAGCCACCTATTGAAGATATAGAGAATGATGCTAATCCTAATGAAGTTGAGCCAGAAATTGAGGAAGAGCATCCAACTCAAGAACCGCCACCACAACTTGAGTTGAGGAAATCTACAAGGGACCAACAACCTTCAAGAAAGTATCCTCCCAATGAATTTGTGTTGATTTCTGATCAAGGGGAGCCTGAGAGCTACCAAGAAGCAATTGAGCATACAAAGAAAGATGATTGGAAAAAGGCAATGGAAGAGAAGATGAATTCCTTACTTGAAAATCACACTTATGATTTAGTGAAGTTGCCTAAGGGGAGGAAAATTTTGAAAAATAAGTGGGTTTTCAAATTGAAGAATGATAGGAAGAATCTGAGGTACAAAGCACGTCTTGTTGTGAAAGGCTTTGGGCAAAAGAAAGGCATTGACTTTGACGAGATTTTCTCGCCGGTTGTGAAGATGTCTTCTATTCGGGTTGTACTTGGCATGGCTGCAAGTATGAACCTTGAAGTTGAACAACTTGATGTGAAGACCGCATTTCTTCACGGTGATTTTGAAGAAGAAATTTACATGGAGCAACCAGAAGGTTTTGTGGAGAAAGGGAAAGAGAAATTTGTTTGCAAATTGAAGAAAAGTTTGTATGGTCTCAAGCAAGCTCCGCGGCAATGGTACAAAAAATTTGACTCTTTCATGATGAATAATGGTTTTTCTAAAACCACTTCGGACCATTGTGTGTTTGTGAAAAAATTTTTGGATAGTAAATTTATTATTCTTTTGCTTTATGTTGATGACATGTTAATTGTGGGTCAAGATTCTACCATGATTAACAAGTTGAAGGTAGAGTTGAGTAAATCTTTTGCTATGAAAGATTTGGGACCGGCAAAGCAAATACTTGGTATGAAAATTGTTCATGATCGCAAAGAGGGACTGATTTGGTTGTCTCAAGAAAGCTACATTGAGAAAGTTCTTGAGAGGTTCAACATGAATAAAGCAAAGCCGGTTGGTTGTCCACTTGCGGGTCACTTCAAGCTTAGTTCGAATCAATGTCCTACAAGTGAGAAAGACAAAGAAGAGATGTTGAAAGTTCCTTATGCTTCAGCAGTTGGTTCTTTGATGTACGCCATGGTTTGTACAAGGCCGGATATTGCTCACGCCGTTGGTGTGGTGAGTCGGTTTCTCTCTAATCCGGGTAAAGAACATTGGGCAGCAGTAAAATAGATTCTAAGATATCTTCGAGGGACTTCGAAGGTGTGTTTGTGTTTTGGGGATGGTAAGCCGATGCTTGATGGGTTCACAGATTCTGACATGGCTGGTGATATTGATTCTAGGAAATCTACTTCGGGGTATTTGATGACTTTTGCAGGGGGAGCTGTGGCATGGCAATCTAAATTACAAAAATGTGTTGCTCTCTCAACTACCGAAGCTGAATTTATTGCCATTACGGAAGCTTGCAAAGAAGAGTTATGGTTGAAGAAATTTTTGCAAGAGTTGGGTTTAAAGCAAGAAAAGTATGTGCTTTATTGTGATAGTCAAAGTGCTATTCACTTGAGTAAAAATTCTACTTTTCATTCGAGATCGAAACACATTGATGTGAGATACCACTGGATTCGTGATGTGTTAGACTTGAAATTGTTACAACTCGAAAAGGTTCACACGGATGATAATATTTCAGATATGTTGACAAAGACTTTGTCGAGGGACAAACATTTGAAGTGTTGAACTTTGGCGGGTATGGTTGATGTCTCCACCTAAGTCGGTAGGGGGAGAATTGTTGGATATACCCCCTTATTGGAGTGTGGGACCCAATTGGTTTATTAAAAGAGTTTGATTTGATTTGGTATTAGTTATAATATATTTTTATATATTATATCTAATTTTTTGGAGATCTAATTCAATTTGGATACAACTAGGGTTTCGATAGAAAAGCCCATTAATCAACAATATATATATATATATTGTTTATGTTTTTCAGCCCTGTGTGTGAAGGAAAAGCGGCAGTAGCAGTTTGGTGCCCATTAATCAACTTGGTGTTGTTTTGTTATTCTTAATTTGACTTGGTCAATCAAGAATTGGTGCTTTGATTTGTGAAGAAGTTTGGTTCAATTTTCGGTTCTGATTTGGGCTCGTTATTTTGGGTCTTCTTCAACTCTGATTTTGAAGATTTTGGTTCATCTATTTGGTGAGGTCTTTCCTCTTGTTTATTTGTGATTTTTTGGAATTCACCTAAGGGTGGTTTGTGAGACCATTCGTGTCTCGTTTGTAATCGTTTAGAAACTTATTTAGTTGATAGTGGAATCGGATTTCGATCCCGTGGACGTACCTCACATTGAGGGAACCACGTAAAATTCTTGTGTTGCTTTTGATTTAATTTTTCCGCATTAGTTTTTATTCCCATTGATTGATTTACTTGTGGGGAATCATCGTTTTTCTCTAACATGCCCTTGAGTAATGAGAATACAATGATATATGTTTTCTCTCTCTCAATGAAAACAACAATAACAACAATACATGTCACTATTCTACTGTGAATTTACAAATAAATAAATACAAATATCAATATACAACAATTACTTCCTTTACACCCACAACAAAATTACACACAAACAGACTCGTGGACTTTGTAACTCTTCCACTATGAATCCAAAGTTTCTTCCTGTAAAAAAGATAAAACAATAACGGGGTGAGCACTAATACCCAGTAAGAATCTCATAGTTCTCAATCAATAACAAACACACAGATAAAAGTGATCATGCTTGCAGGGTGATACCATATAGTAGGGTGACATTTTATAATTTCAAAATACCATAAGTGTCACGATCCAAACTCGCCCCTATAGGTTTAGCATCGTAACCGGCCAGTAATCCTTGGATTACCGAAGGCCTCAAAACTGATTAGCAAAATCAAGAGGCTAGCGGAAGCAAATACATAAATATAGTTGTCCAATGAGCTGTGCTGACTTATATGAAACAGAATATTTAAAACTTTATACATGTGTCCAATAGTCACTCATATATTATACCCACACACACAAAAGCATCTTAAGTACAGCCAACAAAAATCACAAGTTCATATACGAAAACAACCGGAACTTTAACACATGAGACACTTCAGGAACCCCAACGTGATGCACAATGGTTGGCTGACAACAGAACGCAGATCCAGACAAAAGCCTTCAGGCTCGATCTCCAGAACGCCCATCTATACATATATATGTACACAGTGAGCTAAAGCCCAATGAACAACATCAATGTAAAGAGGTCAGTGAACGAAATCCGAACATGGCATAAGCATAAACTGATCATAGCATAAATATTCTCGTATCTGAATATAATAATGGTACATCCCATAGAACACATCACATATTGTCTTTCGACTAGAGTAATCAGTTCCGGATACCGATTAAACACATATCACCACAATGAAGTGGCTAACGAGATCTCGTAATCACATATGTGTCATGGACCTTTATTTACATGCTGTCCCCCATGACTTGGGACTATTTATGGATGCCATAATAGATTTCAAACATGGGACATTCGTTCACGTAAACAATATCATTTCAGAAATCATAACATATCAAAACTCGTTTGGAATATAATTCATATCAACATATCTTTACAGAAATGTTACTCACAGTGGTTCTCGCAAACGGTCAATCAATCTCCAGACGTTGACCTACAAACACAAAAGTACATAACACCAACATATCTTATCATTACGCATTCATGTGGCCATCACAGCTTAGCTTTTGTTACATTGGTTCTCGTTATTTCTTATCACAATGCTTAAACACACACACACACACACTTGCAATTTCTCAACTTAGTACATTCCTTTCCTAGTGTGTTTCTAATCCATAACCTCATTACTATGGCTTAATTAAGGCTTAGGAATGCCTAAGATGCCATGAAGATGCCAAAATGTGAGTTGCAACACTTAGTCAAATTTCTGAAAACAAGGTTCCCGCTCGAGCGTAGCTTTCCTCGCTCGAGCGGACATGCAAAATGTGAATGGTCGCTCGAACGTGGCTTCCTTCGCTTGAGCGGTCTACAAAGATATGAAACTTCTGGGAGCTTGTATTTCACGCTCGAGCAGACCTCTGGTCGCTCAAGCGGAAGTGCACGCACTCAGAGTGGTCACTTGAGCATGAACTTCTACGCTCGAGCGTAGATGCAAATTCTGAAATTTCCAGATTTGATCACCAAGCTCAAAACTTGAATTCAACTCATCAAAACACATCTCTTGGGTCCCAAAACTTAAGATAACATAGTAAACTTGTAAAATGTGAAGAATTAAGGATCATTTCATAAAATCATGGCCTAAGAGTTTGCCAAAAGCTCACAATTCATCTTGAAATTTAAGAAACAAAGTATGCATGTAAAATCTTTCAAACTCTTTTTCCCAAAGCTTATGAAGTTAACAAAATTGAGCTCATAAGCTCCATGCATGTAAGAAATTCCTTCCCAAAACATGAGTTCAAGTGATTAACATGGTAATTCTAACATGCATGTACCAAATAACTTACCATAATAACTTAGATGCTCAAAACCAAACTTAACATGTCAAAACTCCATATATTCATGCATGCATGTGGATTTCTCTTCCAAATTCTCTTTCAAGACTTCAAAAACATGGAATTGATTTACAAAACTTGATGAAATATGCATGCATGTACAATTCAACCTCCAAATTCAACACAATTGGTGAAACTCATAACTAACTTGGTAATTTAACACCTACATGAGCATGCATGTATGAATTGTAACCCAATCCTTTATCCTAAGCTCAAAGTACACATTTAAACTCATGATCTTCATGTTAATAACTTAGATTCATAAATTAGGGGTTGAATTCATACCTATAGTGTTGAATTAACTAGATTCTTGCACAATATTGGTGAACTCAAGCAAAATCTTCAACTTTACCTTGAATTTCTTCTTTCCTCTCTCTAGAATTTCTCTCTCTCTCTCTCTAAAATAAATTCTCAGATTTTGGCACTAAGAGGTAGAAGAATTGAGCTCAAAAATGAGCTTAAGGCTCATATATATAGTTAGGATGCTAATAATACAACAATTAGAACATAAGGCTTGCCAAACGCAACTTAATGAATCAGACTGAATCAATTTTTAACAAAAATTGCCATAATGTTCTAAAAATTACAAATAACACATTCATGTAACCAGTTCCGATTCCAGATGTCGATAAGGCTTTCAATTTTCATATTAAAGCAGATTTCTCAACAGATGTTACTACGAGTGACAGATAGAAAATCAAATAACATATAAAATACAAGATAAACACATAATTTATTTTATTCACTTAATTAACACCCTCAATTATGGGTTAGCAGCTAATCGCGGATCGGGGTTGTTACAATAAGTAAGGTACCTTTTTTCTCAAAAATTATTTAAATATTTTTAAAAAAAACCTTCAGCCATTAAAATCATCATTTAACCTTAGAAAAATATAGACCCTTGTGAAACAACCATATTTAAGAAAACAACATCATTAAAAAGTTATTAATCAATTCCCAAAATATTTCTCATTCAGTTTCCATTTTTAATGTTCCTCTTTTTCTTTCATTCTTCCTTTCTACTCATTATATTTATTTGTAATTCCATAACTTCAAGTTCAAGTTTCCTTTTTGATTCACTAACAATTCTCCTATACTCAATTCACACTGTTATTTACACTTTCAAATTTCATTTCAAGGTAACACAAGGTTAACAAACCCCTTTCAATTCAATCACTTATTTATTTTACAGAACAATACTCATAGTTTACCTTTATTGTCGCAACTAATTCATTAAGTTTACTATCACCCATCCATAATCCAATTACCACTTCAATTTCCATTCTTTCAATTGATTTTATATCAAATACCGAATCCAATCATAAGTCATCTTCATGAGGCACACGCTTTACCGGTCACAAGCCCGGAAGGAATGCGGAACCTCACGCTTTACTGGTTACAAGCCGGAAGGAACGCGGAACCTCACGCTTTACCGGTCACCAGCCGGAAGGAACGCGGAACCTCAACATACCACACGCTTTACCGGGCGCTACTCCGGAAGGAAGGCGGAACCTATCTCAAGTGCCACACTTTGCCGGCTCAAATACGGCGGAAAACGGACCCCAAGATAACATCACAATCCATCATTACAATTAGTGGACAATGCCAACACATCTTCCATTATTTCTGTAACACATTAATTCAATATACATCCACCATATATTAAAATTACATTCACATAACAAGTACAAATATGTTCCACGACCTTCTTCATTATCCATTAAATCATTCATTGTTTTGTCACACAAAAATATAACAACACATCCATAGAGGCAAAGACTCATCTTTAAAGTGTTCACAATTCTTGGGTTCAAACTATTTCTTTACTTTTCCATATTATCATCAAGTCTTTCAATTCAATTTTTTTTTAAACACATTGATTATCAATTATTACCCACGGTTATAATTAAATCTCCAACATTTAATTTTCTTTGATACAACTCCTTTATATAACATCGTCATATTTCACAATCTCCCATTTATCATTATTCGTACTCATCTTAACCCAACATAGACTGAATTTCATAAATTTAATGTTGATTGAAGTATCCTCATTTTCCAAAATAAAACTTCATAACTAGAGTTAAATATAAAGTTGGGCTTTTAGTTTTGAGGTATAAAATCACTTTCTAATTGTACAATAAAATTCTTAAATTTTCACTTCATCATCTTATCACAAATTCCATATCATCTTTCAACTCCCCCCCGGGTACCAACACAACACCACCCAACACAACTCATCTCAAACCCAATATGACCCAACACAACACAACTCAAACTCAACACAGCCAACACAACTCAACTCAACACAATTCAACATGATTCAAACACAATACATCATAGTCCAACACAATTCGGTTCAACATTATTCAATACAACTCAACATAATCAACACTATTCAACATAATTCATGGTGAACTCTTAAACCTTTATTTCATCATTTCACCCCAAGACTCATGTCATCCATATCATTAATAAATCATTTCCGCAATCTTCATTTCACATTATAGCATAATTTATAATATCCATAATAAAGGTTCAATCGCTAATTTTTAACATAATTTTCAAACACCTCCAAAATTCAATTAAACTTGTATTTATATAATTCAACCTACCAATTTCATGATTCTACCTTCAATTTGGGCAAAATCATTGTTTATCATCATGAATCAACTTAGGGTTTTCAAGAAAATCAAGAATTTCAAGAAAATATCAAACTTCTTAAACCACTACTCTTTATTCCAATCTTTCCATTGATTAAACACCTAAGGTTCATAATCCACCTTATTAACCCAACAATTGAACCCCCCAACACTTCAAACCCTAAACCCCCAAAAATCATGATGTACACTATATGCTCAAAAATATGGGTTTTATATGTATATACTCAAAATACCATAAATCTATCTATTTATGGAAGTATTGAAGGAGAACTAGGACCCCTACCTCAAGAATCAAGCAAAGGAGCAAAGCTTTAATGAGATTCTTCCACAAATCCGAACTTCAATCGGTTGAAAAGTATGATCTTCAAGCCTTCTTCATTTCTTTGTAAGAGATCTTAGCCAATCCTTAGGGAAATGGAAGGTATTTGAGGTCAAAACCCTAAGATTTTCGGACCTAGGGTAAGAGGAAGGAAAAGGAAAATGCAAAGAATGAGCTAAAAATCACGTTTTTAAGCTACTGAATTCGTGCAGTCCGCTCGAGCGCCGATTTTCCCCGTTCGAGCGAACTTGTTTCCAGCACATATTCCAAAACTTCAAACGGGCATAACTCTCTCATCCGGACTCCGTTCTAGGTTGTTCTTGTGTCCAAATCGAAACCCCAGAAATAAGCTTTCCAATGGTTCTAGCCTTACATCCTAATTCAATGTGTGGAAAAAGAAAAGGGCAAAAGGGTGACGGCTGGTCAAAAACTCAAACTCAAATTTGGGACTTTTTATTTAATCTTATCTAAATACCTTGTTAAGGCTTCAATCAAGATTCCAAACATCATCCAAGGGTCCTCAATTATAATATTTAAAGTTCACTTGCCAACCCATCAATATCAAGAGTCTAACAACCATACAAGTTTTAAGGTGACGGGCACCACTATACATCAATCCAATGTGAATTAAAATCTGAGTCATTACAATCTTCCCACCTTAAGAAATTTCGTCTCCGAAATTGCATCCGTTCTATCAAAAATAGCAACAACCTTATGCTCACTAATTCTTAACAACCCCTAGTTCACAACAAAGCATGAGAGCACCCATACATATCCACCAAACCTTAACAACTTTCAATTACACCTCACTTCAATTCTAAACCCAAAAATACAAAGTGTTACAATTTTTATTGATGAAAATTATAGTACAAGACAAAAGATTTATATATATATATATATATGTATCAATAAAGGATGTGAATGTAAAGAGTATCAAAGCAAAACTAAACGATTACAATTAGGTTAGCACTGCAAAGCAAGTTGAATCATTTACTAGCACAGCACCAAGTTGGTGAGAAACCAACCAATAATAGATAACCAACCAACATTTATAAAATAAAATAAAGGGGGGGAGGGGGGGGGGGGAAAGGGAAAATAAGAACATGAAATTCATCCAATCACAAAATTCGTTTTCTATATTAACTATATGATGGCGTTTTTCTCTAATTGAGTATCCCAATTAGAGGGTGTTGTTAAGTTTCTATGAACCCACCACAAGGTTTACATTAATTATTTGAATTGTTTATTTTTTAAGATTTTCCTAGTAGATCATTCTTGCAAAAAAATAAAATTGATTGGATAATTGTAATTAGATGATTGGATAATATTTGTCTTCAAAATAATGGTCAATCTATGTTCAAAATCATACTTACAATCTATTTTTTAAACAACAAATATGTTTTAATTATATGACTACAGTTATTTAGTTAATTTATTTGTTCTTAGAATGCTTTAAAAACTAAATTGTTCGAATATTCAAGGTAAATCTTATGGTGAGTCCACAAAACCCAACAACGCTCTTCAATTAAATATCACAACTGCAGACAATTTGCATCCTTAACTATATTGGTAAATTATATTGACTTCCTTTGAGTAATGAATAAATTATAATTAACTCCACAATTTTTACATAACTAATAGCTTGTACTGTTACTCATTCGTTAGTCAAGTAGCTGTTTATTATCTTTATATCTAAACATCAACTTCATCCAAAACTCATATTTCATGTGTGAAGGGCTAGGCAAGCATCCCTTCATTCACCAAAATCAAATAGTCTGAACCGACCAGCCATAAAATGGATAGTTTTAATAGTTCAAACAAATGGATGTTGATTCATTTTTTTCAATCCTTCTAAGTTTAGATGGATGGCGACTAGGAGGCCACCCAACCCAATCTAATCTGTGAGCACCCATTGTTTGGTAGACTTGTGATGATAAACTTTTACTCAAAAAAAATAAATAGCAATGCATAGACAATTGTCTCTTTTTATTTATTTTAAAACATGACAATTTGTTTATTAATTTTTTTTAGCATTCTAGAAATGATGCTATGTTTTATGTTTTGTGTGTTAAAAAATGGAATTTTATTAATTAGTAATTATAGCTATTTATAAAATATAAAAGTTTGATTTATTTTTATTATAGAAAATGAAGAATTAAAAATTTTGAGTCCAAAACAGTAAAGAATTATTAAAAATAGTTCGAAAAAGGTCCAAAATAATAAAGCCCAGACTACTATCTAAAATAACAATAATAAAGCCCAAACTATCAACTCCCACGGTTCATTTAATTTGCATTTATTTACTAAATGCAAATTAATTTTTTCTAATCCATCTAAATTCAGACGAATGCTAGACAAAAGGCTGTCAAACCCAATCTAATCTGCGAGCACCCCTAAATAATGCACACTATTCTAGGCAATAAGGGTAATTAGATAAATTCACAAATAACATTAATGGTAATTGTGTTAATTGATATCGCAGCACATTTAATTACTAAATATGTAAGGGTAACATAATAATTTTATCACCTCTATTAACACTATTCAAGTTGGGATAAACTCCCCTCCATATCTCATCTCTTTATACTTTTACATATTCTTTTGTAGGTTTTAATTCGGATCTGCATTGATGATTAGAACTGTCTATCTCGTAGGCTCCACAATAAAGGTCCTTCATGTAAAAAATCAATTTCATCAAATAATTATAAATACAAGAATAAATCACATTTCGTTTTATAAAATGAACGGTAAATATAGTTAAATTTAAATCATCAATTTTATAAAATAAAATGTAATTTGTTCACGTGTTTATAGTTATCCGATGTAATTGATTTTTTGTATACATGACCTTCATTACAGGATAGACAGTTTGGATCATCTAGGTCCAAATTAAAACCCATAAAAGAAATATGGGGAGATAAAATATGGAGGGGGAGTTTATCCCATTAAAATTATAGCTATTATAGAAAAGATCAATGTAATTTCGCAAAAACTATGAGCCTAACTCTAATATTTTATATTTACAATGATGTGTTCACTACTAGTTGAACTTGTAGTACACTACTCGTTTATAAATTGATTATTTTAGTGATTTTTTTAATTTTTTATGACAATATGTATAAAAAATAAAGAAAATAATATAATAATTTTTTTGACTAAAGTAACTAAGTCCTAGGACTTAGTTGATACATGATTTATTTTGGGGCACCTTTTTATAAATTCGGTTTCACCTACTTATGTTCTATTTAGTCTACATTATTTTCTTATATTCCAATAAGTTCTATAAGTGATATAGTTATCAAAATATCCCTAATAATATTCACATTTACAGTGTGAATATTCCGTGATGTGAATGTTTACACTGTCAATGTGAATATTCACACCGTCAATATGAAAATTAACACGCTAATGTATTTGTTCACACTGTCAATGTGAACATTCACACGTCAATGTGAATATTCACATTGTAAAGTATGAATGTTCACATCACCAAATTACTAATCGTTCAAAAAATATTTGTAAATGTAGAAATGTCCATAACATATTTTAAATATGAGAATTAAGATTTGATAGATTAAATATTCAAATAATATGACTAATTAGAATACAAGAATATCTTATAGACTAATTAAAATACAAACATTTAAAAAATAATTTTCTAATAAATCTCTCATTTATCTTTCATCTTTTGTTTTCTTTTCATTTGTTTCGAGAAATATATTAATCAATTTCGATTATTTCTTTTCCTCTTGATTATTTTCTGATCGAGATATATGGGTTCATAGATCTATGTATCTATACTATCTATCAATTAACAAAAATGTGCCAAAACTCTATTTGCCTCTACCGTTGTATGAGTTTTTATTGACAAATGAGGCCTAAATTCAATTATGCAAAAATCGTTTACAATATGTTTTGGGTCTGAATACCATGTGAGTCGTATCATTGAGATAGCTACCTGGGCTGGGCCTAGATGGAGACCCAAGTCCTTTATGGAGGTGGGCTCAGAAAAAGATGGACCTCTTCGATCTGTAAAAATGAACAGACACCCAACGACAGCACGTGGGCCATAATGGGCTGCAATCTATCTGTAGGTATACAGTTGGGCTTCACTCCTCTGCTGGACACCATGCCCATTTTGTCTAAACACGTGGGACTCACCTTTTGTGGGCCAACTTCTCAAGTTCTTTGTAAGTATAATTACTCATAAGGACTTCTGAACCATTAAATTCTGTAAGTATTTGTATAGATATCAATTCGTTGTTCCAAGTTAATCTTGTCAGAATCGCCGTTAAAAATTATTTTTTGTGATTAGTTTATAAATGTTGCTAAAAATTGATAAATAGTAACGTTTTTGTGACGCTTTTCCAAATCTGAAGCTAAAAAATAAAATTAGTGACATTTTTTTGTTATGAATTTTTTAATTGTCACTAAAAATTAATAATTAGTGACTTTTTTTATAAAAACGCTACTAAAAAAATAAAAATAATAAAATTTTATGATAATAACTAAAAGTGAATATGAATTTTTGGGTGCACGAAAAAGTCAAACGGACATATTGACCTCTTTTGGATACTTGACTTTTAGTCACGTTTGTGCGTTTGTAGCGAAAGTTAAAAGTTGATTTTTTTGTATTTAAAGACATTTGGAAAGTTGGTTTTCAGCCACTGGTGAAATTATAATTCAACCTTTCATGGGTCAAAATGTGCTGCATGGATGAAGTTGTAAATATTTTAAATTGAATGAGGGTAGTTTGGTTATTTTATTGTACTTTGACATCATGAACAAATATTAATCAAAAAAGCCAAAAGTCACTTTTGACCAACTTCCCAAATCACTTGTTTGAAAAAACCAAAAACTTAGTTAGAAGCCAAAAAATCACTTTTTATCTTCTTCTAACATTACTTTTTAGTCATTTTCCCTTTTTTATATGATCTTTCTCTGCTTACAATTTGTCTAGTTTCCTATGAAATATCCTCAACATCCAAGTTTTAAGTTGTTTCCTTTTATTTTTATTTTCTTTATTAGGAAAATTAGTGAATATTTTATTTTAGTGTGTGACATTAAGTTCTAGGATTATTTTATTTTGGTGATAAATATATGATTAATGAAATTGTTTGATGAGAATAACAAACTATTATTGTTTTGAATTTTTTTTTTTTTTTTTCATTTTTACCCCACTTTTTAGCAGATCACCATTGGCCGGTCGTCGGAAAATTGGTTGATGTTGAAAAAATATCAGCACCAAAAAAGTCGTCTGAGGTGGCTAGAGACGACTAATGATGGTGGTGATATGGACAAATTGACAAATTAGGTGGGAAAATAAAAAAGATGGCATGTGGATAGATAGGTAACACGTGAATCGATAGGTAATGTAGACAAATAAACAGATAGATAGGAAAAATATGATTTTTAAAATTGTTATTCTTTTCTGGTTCCAAAATAATAGTTTTTAGGGCCATTACCCTAAAAATTCGAAATTGGACTTATGACCCAAGTGAGAGTCTTTCTTTCTTTTTCTTTTTTTTATTTATAATGGCCAATTTGACTGTATAAACCCTTCACAAATTATATGGACTGTCTCACTCACTATTCTCCACACTGTTTTATGTATTATGTGTCTCTACTCACTCAATGGTGTGTCAGTTCAAAATTAAAAATTAAAATCCATTAATGTGCACATTTTCCCTTTGCTTTTCATCTAAAGCATGATTTAGGTGAAATAAAGCTTTTAAATTTACCCATAAATCCCATATGAGGGAAAATTATTCCATTTAGTCTTAAGAGTTTTCGTATAGACTAATTAGTTATATTTTTTTGGAAAGTCATATTTGGATGATTTTCGTGAAATTAGAGTTTACATGAATACCCTTTTTTGATCCCTTTTTCTGATGTATTTTCCATATTTCGGTTGAATCGTTTTGTAATGGGTATTGATTGTTTGGCGTTGCTGAAGATTCTTTTTTTGATTAACTATTACAAACCCAAATTTCACAATTAACACTACACAGTTAGGCATTAACATTAGTAATTACATCCACATAAAAACTAACACTACTATCCAATGCTATGCCAAACAACCCCACCCACATCATACATCCTTCAGCATACAGTTCAACTCCCATATCACTGTGACCTGATGTCGCCGTTATGCGACAATGCCATTTGTCAAAATTTCCCCATAAACACACCCCACATTGTCACACACATAACACATCACAGTAAGCTCCAGTTGGGTCTAACATTCCTGCATGGTATATTCACATTACAATGTACATTAACAACCATTTTCTACATGTCAAAGGCAAACACAGGACACATGCAACCACTTATCAAAACAGAGCATAAAACTAATGTCACACTCATACTAATGTAAGTTTTGTTTCACCATCAAGTCACACATTGTTGGACAATCTTCACTATATTTAAACGATCTAATTCTATTGTGTACAAAACAACAATTAGAATTTAATTCTATTGTGTACAAAACAACAATTAGAATTTAAAGAAATAAAGAAAAGGAGAGAATTTGTTTGATTACAAAAATCAAACTCAAAATAAAAATAAATAAATAAATAAAACAAATTTTATTTTGTTACAAAAACAAAATTAAAATCTGATTTAAATAAACAAATAAAACAGAATATAATTTAATCAACTTACTTGGTTAAATACTTCGAATAACTTTCTGATCAAGTCCAGTGTTTAACACTGTGTCCTTAAAACAGATTCGTCCTCTCCACGGTGCTTTCAGAAATTTGGACGTCTATCTCCCAGGATGAAATGATCTTGTCAACAATTAAATACAGCACTACAATTTAATTGTTCGGCGAACACACTAAGTGTTTACACTCTTTCTTTTAGAAATAAAATGCAGCAATATGGCAGAGAATTAAAGTAGAAGATGAAATACGAAAATTAGTGTAAAATCCAAATGGGAGGCTGGTCTATTTATAGATGTTAAGGTGGCTGTAGGATTTGAATTGAACAGGTATGAAACCTGTTGGGTTTGAAATTCAACAGATTTGAATCTGTTGGTTAACTATTCAAACAGATAAAAACGGGAAGGGCCCTGTTTGGATGAACAAAATAGCCAAACCAGTTTAATTCTGTTTGAAAACGGGAAGGGCCTTGTTTGGATGAACAGAAATTCCAAACCCAGTTTAATTTGAATTCTGGATTAAATTCAAATGTTTTTGGCCCAAAAAGATTAGTATTGGGCCGAACAAGCCCAACCCAACCACACACCACGCACCCGCGCCCAGGCCCAGGCCGCCCGACCGACGGCGGCGGGCGGGCGTGTGTGGTGATTTTTGAGTCCAATGGGTCTAGCCCATTTTGCCCATAACCTCTCCCTCTAAAACACTTGGGTACTCCTTGGGGCACACCCCAAGTATCAAACCCAAGCCTTATAAACCCTTTCAAAACCTCCCACCAAATCAATGTGGGACAAGCCTTATTCAAACAATAAGGAATTTCCACCAAAACTCCATTTCCATGGAGCACACTTTGGCTTCAATTTCCCATTCACTCGGTAATGGTTTTAAGCAACCAAATATACCACGTGAATCACAACGCGGCATAGAACGCGTTACCACTTTAACCCGTGTAAAACGACGCACGGGGCCCACCTAAAAATTAGACCAAACTTAGGATAAAATTCTGGTTTTACCCAGAATTTATAACCATTTCCAACACACATAACATGCGAGTATCAAACTACACATTCCATATTAACATTTCTGAATTATCATTGACAAAACACACCAAAGTAATCTCCATCATAACCCAACAAACCCACCGACGCCACATACGTCAACAACATCTATGCACACAACATCGAAAACAAATGACACCCGAAACCCCCACATGAAAACTACCCCATATTCCATAATCAACAAATGTAATAATGTAAATACACACCTAAAGGTATCATCGTCGTGCGTCTACACCGCGATCGCCAGTGCTAATCCATGTATTGAAGCAATCACTCCTCATTGTCGCCAATTGCTTTTGTCGTGCAACAATGTCACATTTGGGGTTGCATTCTACGGTTTTGGCAATGTATGTGTGGGCAACACAAATTCCTAAGTAATACCAAATTAATGCCGAGGAAAAATCATTTCCATCTACGTTGATCCCCGTCCCACAATGTTCTTACCCAATGTTACACAAAAGTTCAGATTCTTTCCAAATTCTTCACCATCAAATTTGAAAAAGCCCATATTAAAGAAGTCCCAATTTTGTAAATTCACTCAGGCTGGAATACTTTAACTATCCCTTAATATTCCACACAAGTCCAACTTACTTATTGTCATTATACGTAAAATACACTATAATAGGACTTAATGGTCTATGAAAAAAAAAAACTCAGGACTAAACAGATCATAAGTTCTAATTTTAAGATTTATCGGTGCATTACCCATATATATATATAGTTTTTTAAATGTAAATCCTAAAAGAAGGGTTAATACTAATTAAATAAAAATGGATGGCACCAAAACGGCACAGTTGTGAGTATGTGACCTGAAAGTTACTTAAATTTGAAGCCACCTTTTCTCCAATCCTTGCAGCGGATTGGATTGTTTAGTTTGGGCTTGTGGGCTTATTATGATTTTCACTTTAATAATCTTTTACACCTTTTGTGTGGGTTATTTTTCTTCGGCCACACTGCCTATCTTAGTGAGTCAGCAGTAGTAGCACAGGCAGAATAGATGGAACAAGCAATAACACAAAGACAAGAAGGATTTACGTGGTTCGGCAATAATTGCCTACGTCCACGGGTGCGCCGAGGTGTTTCACTATGAGTAATAATAGGAATTACAATTCACTCTCAGTAACTTTCTCACTTTCTGAGTATATGAATAAGTATTACAATTGTTGTATCTCTATCTCTTCGTCTGTTCCAGAATGAATTCCGTCCTCCTCCTTCGTTGTTCTCCATCTCAATATATACACACTCCTTGAGATGGAGAAGCTCACAGCTTTTGAGCTGTCTTGCCAGCCCACTAAAACACTTTCAGCAGCTTTCCAGACAAAAGCTGCGGATTCCTTCCCACTTCTGCTAGTGGCCTCGTGGGTGCTTCTTATGGCCTCGAGGCCAGCTTGTTGGTGAGATAATGGCCTCGTGGCTATCTCTGCTAGACTGGAAATCCACCTAACAGAGATAATATTTAATCATATCAACCTCGGCTTACTCTTCTGCGGGTAGTTCGGCCTTTGTATGTTAAGCCGAGGTTCGAGGCCTTTACCCAGATTGAGATGTCTCCTGAGATTTACCTCGGAAAATAGTAGAGTTCCTTGGCAAGAATCTTACTGTGACACATAGCACCCCGGGTGACACGTCGGCATCCCCTTGCCACGTGTTGAGTCCCAGAAATATATCCCCACAACTGCCCCCTAAGTTCTATTACCTCGGCAAACTGAGGTGATGGAACTTACATTGAACTTCTTTCTCGTACCTCGGCTTCAGAACTTCTAGCCGAGATCATTTACTTCAGGCCGACATGGCTTCGTTAAACTCCAATCGATTCCCATTCGCGCATGAGCTGTCATGCATCACTTCTCAACCGTTCCGATGACGCGTTTCATTCTCAGTGGCCCGTGTTGCTGACGCGCCCACGAGCCGTCTTTTCACTGCAGCGCCGTCTGACGCCTGCGTTGCCCTAGGCGTCATTATTGCAGTTTTGCCGCCCTTTCAATTTTTAACAAAACAATTCGTTTCTCTCTCCTTCTTTCACTTTTGCATTCGAACCCTTTGTTTTCTCTCTCTCTCTTCAGCCCTTTCTTCTCCAAAGCTCTTTCCTCCTCCGAATCTGCCATTTCTCTTGCTCGAAGCTCTGCAACTGCCTTCGTCTGCCATTTCCGTGAAACTATTGCTGCTGCTGTTTCCGTTACCTGACCTCGGCGAAGCTCATCCCGGCCTCACAATTTCTGGTAAGCCTCCGTTCCACTCTTTTCCAGTTTCTGCTTGTTTTCTGAAATTCCTTGCATCTACTGTTCTGTTTGCCATTTTTATGAATCGTTCACTTGATTTTGCACATGAACACTCGTTCTATTGCACCTCTTGTTCTTGGTCTTCCACCCTCTCCTGATTTTGAGACTTCGTTGTTTGCTTTTCTGTTTTTCAGATTTTCTGCCATTCATACTGATTTATTCGTAGATTTAGGTTTGGGATTTGCTGTAGAACCTTCTTTCCTTAGGAAAAATTGAAACAATCCGCACCTAGGTTTTAGCCGAGGTTCTTAAAACCTTTTAGCAATACTCTGTTTCTGTAGCCAAACACTTATTTCATCAGGACCATGGGTGTGTGGAGAGACAGAGTGAACACCCCAACCAAACTTCAAAACTTTAGGCAGGAATTTTCCATCCCTGACGATGTCCACCTCAGACTAGCCGAGGAGGAAAAGGACTCCATTATGCCTGATGGTGATAAGATGCCCTTCCCTGTTGTAGCCTTCGTCCAGTGTGGACTTAGGTTCCCCTTAGATCCCCTTTTCCGCGAAGTTCTTCATTTCTACACCCTCAACCCCATGCAACTTTCCATTAATGCCTTTAGAACCCTTATGGGCATAATAGCTTTAGCTCGGCGGGAGGGTGTTAGAATCACCCTTTCTGATATCCAGTACTGCTACACCATGTGTGGCCTTGACCTGGGGGAAAAGGGTTTTGTTTACTACCTTAAGCCGAGGTCCACAGCTTATAAGATAGTTGCCGACCTTCCAGACTCCAACAAAGGGGCTGGAGATGACTACCTCATTGTTTCTGGCAATTGGGAGTTCGGCCCAGATGAGGAAGTCCACCTTTTCCCCCTCCCACGAACAATAAAGGAGGGCAAGGGTAAGAGCCCATCATTACTGCTTAGTTGTTGTTTTCTTCAATTTTTTCATAAAATTTTGTCTGTTTCTAATGTTGTGTTTCCTTTTGCAGACGTTCGCCAGCTTCCAAAGAACTTCCGCCAATCTTACTTCCTCAGGCCCGACCTGAAAAAGCTCTTAGACCTTCCACTTCAGCAACGAAAAGCTCCCTTGTTGCTGAACTTCATCCCCACATACACCTCGAAATTGGCCGACGTTCCAAGGAAGAGGAAGAAGAGCGCCTCTCCATCAACTGCTTCCACAGAACAAGCTGCCTCCACTTCTGAGCCAGCCGATCAGCCATCAACTTCGGCACCGAAGAAACGCCGACGAAGACTGGTTAAGGCAGCCGAGATGGAAAAACCAAAGAAGGTGGTGCTGAATCTCCTGGCCGACCTTCCAGATGACGTGGAAGAAGATCCTGCCCAAACAACTCCTCAGCCGAAGCCCAAGAGAGTCAAGAAGGCCCAACCCAAGGCCAAGGCTACTGAAACCGATGCCGACGTTGAAGATGCAGTGCCAATTTCTCAACTGGCCAAGAATACGACTTCGGCGCCTTCAAAGAGACCTGCTGAAGCCCAACCACCAAGGTCTGCTGCGGCAAAGAAACAAAAATCATCAACCTCAACCTCGGGGTCCAGGGTTGCCAAAGTTCCCTGGGAACCCAAAGTTACTCTTGAAGACAGGCCAGTGTACACTAATGAAAGTGCAGCCGATCCCGAAATTGGCGTGGCACTTAGCACTGCTGTCCTTCTGGAGGGTGATATGGCGAAGAATGAGAAGAAGAGCGGCTATGAGAATTACACTCTCATGATGCAGCATTCGGTCCAAGTAAGTCTTTGAAGTTGACAATTTGCCTTTCATACTTGTAAAATTTTGAAATGTTTATAATAACCTTTGCCTTGTATTCTTCCAGGCCATCCAACACGCCCATACCTTCTCCATGCAGGCTTTTGAGATTTCGAAGAAGTTAGATGACATGGAGAAGGAGTTCGCTCTTCTCCATAAACAAAACAGGGCCAACGAACTAAAAATGAAAAAGCTGGAAGATCAGGCTGCAGAAGCTACAAAGGCCCAATCACTTGCTCTTCAAAAAGCTGAGGCTGCTGTGAACGTAAGAAAAGTTGCCGAGGCCGAGAAAAAGGAAGCCGAGGCTAAGAAGGCTGAAGCCGAGAAAGAGCTTAGAGATGCTCTGGCCACCAAGAAAGCCGAAGTCACTGCTGCCTACAACCAAGGCATGGCCGACGTTGCTGAAGATTATAAGCTTCAGGTCAAGCAAGCATGCAACAAAGGATTCGTTCTAGGTTGGAATGCTTTGGCCAAGAAGCTTGATCTTCCAGTCGACTCGCCATGGCGCAAGACCGAGGCCCTGCGTCTTCCTTGCCCTCTTCCTCCATCTCCAAGCCAAGCTGAAGATGAATCTGAAGCCGACGTCGAAGATGAAGGTGAAGATGAAGATGAAGCTTTGGTGAGGAAGACCAAATCTCCTCCCCAGATCGACCTGACTGGAGATGAAGAGGTTGAAGCTGCTCCCAAAAAGGCAGACTTCGGCACTTTATCTTCTGACCTTCTTTTAGTGGGGAGAAGTGTTGATGAGACCTTGGCCGAGATTGATGCTGAAGTCGCAGCGGACAAACAGGCCGAAGTGGCAGCAGACAAGGAAACTGAGGTCCTGGCTGAAAAAGGTGCAGAGGTTGTGGATCCAAAAGACGCCGAGGTGGTTCTTCCAGAGCCTTCCGAGGTCCCATCCCAGCCTGCTCCTGAAGCTGAAGAATCACAGCACTGATGTCTTTTCCTTTTTCCTTTTGATCTTTTGTACTTTATTTCTTTTCTTTATTCTTTCCTTCAATGTAAACTGTCTTTTGTGGCCGATGTGCCTTCTCTGAAACTTGTGAACAAGATTTTTGCTTAGGCCATAGTGCCTTCCTTTTATGCAGCTGTTTTATCTGAATGCTTGAGTCTTCACATGATTTTCATACTCTTCCTTCTCTGTGTAATCTTCTCGGGGTAACATACCTCGGGTATAACACCTGCAAAATTTTTACTTCGGCAAGAAACTGTCCTGCAATCTTTTATAAATTTCAACAAGTATAAAACATATACTATTCAATGTTAGCTTTGCGAGCCTTTCTCTAGTCTCAACAAATGTTCAAACAGCAATCTCACTTTGCCTTACTTGTAGATTGCTACAAATTCCGACAAAAGTTGACCAAGTTTTATCAAGTATTAAACAATAATCTCAACTGTTACCTCAACCTGTAAACAGATGGTAATACGTCGGCCTAACTGTAACCTGTAAATTGCTGCAAATCTCAACACGCAAACTTTTCTCAAATTATAATCAAGTGTTTAAATAGTAATCTACTTGTAAATTGCTACAAATTTCAACAAGGTTTAAACAATAATCTCAACTTGTAAATTGTTGCAAATTTCGACAAATGATCATATATAGTTTCAAATTAGGTGATAACATCGGCTTTCCTTCAACTTGTAAATCGCAACAGATTTCAACAAGCGAAGAGAAACAAATATCTCGGCTTGACTCCAACTTGTAAATTACTACAAATTTCAACAAGTGAAGTCAAGGAAGTCATCTCGGCTAAACTTCAACTTGTAAATTGCAACAAATTTCAACAAGCGAAGCTAAGCTTTGAAATTGGCCTGATCAACTTGTAAACATATGATCTCATGTCGGATTTCAACAAGAATTAATACGACCAATAAACTTTACTCAAGTTATAAACAATGGTATACTTGTAAGTCGACATAAATTTCAACAAGAATTAAACAATATACATGAACCTGTAAATTGATATCGGCTGAACTTGGCGCGAATTCCCTCAGATGACAATATATCGGCTTGACTCCAACTTGTAAATTGCAACAAATTTCAACAAGTGAAGCCAAGGAATCTTCTCGGCTTAACTTCAACTTGTAAATTGCTACAAATTTCAACAAGTGAAGCTAAGGAATCTTCTCGGCTTAACTTCAACTTGTAAATTGCTACAAATTTCAACAAGTAAAGTCAAGGAATCTTCTCGGCTTAACTTCAACTTGTAAATTGCGACAAATTTCAACAAGGGAAGCAAAGCTTTGCACCGGCCAGACCAACTTGTAAATCGCTACAAATTTCAACAAGTGGTAGGCTAAAATTGTACCGGCCAGACCAACTTGTAAATTGCTACAAATTTCAACAAGTGGTAGGCTAAATTGTACCGGCCAGACCAACTTGTAAATTGCTACAAATTTCAACAAGTGGTAGGCTAAATTGTACCGGCCAGACCAACTTGTAAATTGCTACAAATTTCAACAAGTGGTAGGCTAAAATTGTACCGGCCAGACCAACTTGTAAATTGCTACAAATTTCAACAAGTGGTAGGCTAAATTGTACCGGCCAGACCAACATGTAAATTGCTACAAATTTCAACAAGTGGTAGGCTAAAATTCTTTTCGGCTCCCTTGCATCTTCTCTGCCCCCAATGTGAACCTGAGTTCCACTTGGGTTCTCATTTTTCAAGTCTGCAAGCATCAATCATATGACATCGGCCAGGAGTAATAATCATTTCAATGGTAGAAAAACTTCAAATTGCAGGTGTTCCAGGGTCTTGGTAATGCTTTGCCATCATTGTCCTCAAGCCGATATGCTCCATTACCTAGCACCGAGGTAATCCTGTAAGGCCCTTCCCAGTTTGGGCCAAGCTTACCCTCCCTGGGATCTTTCTTGTTGCCGACCACTTTCCTCAAGACCAGGTCGCCGACCTGAAAATCTCTTGGGTTGACCTTCTTGTTGTATGCTCTGGCAAGTTGTTGCTGGTATACTGCAAGCTGAATTGTAGCCTTCTCTCTTCGTTCTTCCAAAAGATCCAGATCTCGGGCTAAGAGTATGTCATTAGTTCCATTTTCGACTCCCTGGGTTCGGATCCCTGGGATGCCGACCTCCAGTGGGATGACTGCTTCTGTGCCATAGGCCATGGCAAAAGGAGATTCCCCAGTTGATCTTCTCGGCGTAGTCCGATATGCCCAAAGCACATTGGGTAATTCATCTACCCACTTCCCTTTTGCTGCTTGCAACCTCTTTTTGATTCCATCCAGAATTACTTTTTTAGAAGCTTCTGCCTGCCCATTACTTTGAGGGAAACTCGGTGTTGAGAAGTAGTTCTTGATCTTGAATTTTGCACAGAAGTTTTTGATGAGCTTGCTGTCGAACTGTGTTCCGTTGTCGGCTACAATGGCTCTGGGGATGCCAAATCTCGTGATGATGTTCTTCCATATGAAATTCTTGACATCTACATCTCGGATTTTAGCAAGTGGTTCTGCCTCTATCCACTTTGTAAAGTAATCTGTTGCTACCAATAAGTATTTCCTCTGCCCAGTTGCTTGGGGAAGTTGGCCGACCAAATCCATGCCCCACTGGGCAAACGACCAAGGGCTGGATACTGGATTCAGGTCGGCAGCTGGCTGATGAATCAAAGGTGCAAACCTCTGGCATTGTTCACACTTCTTCACATATGCTTCGGCATCTTTTTGCATATATGGCCACCAATACCCTTGGGTAATGGCCCTATGAGCTAATGATCTGCCCCCAGTGTGGCTTCCACATATCCCTTCATGAATTTCATATAAAAAATCTTCAACTTGAAAAGGGTGTACGCACCTTAAAAGGGGTCCAGTGAAGGACCTTCGGTAGAGATGTCCATCCGAGGTCAAGCTGAATCTTGCCGACTTCAGTCTGACTTTGTGTGCCTCTTTGCGATCTTCTGGCAGTTTTCCTTCTTTAAGGAATGCAACAATTGCATCCATCCAGCTCGGCCCCATGTCCACGCACATCGTTTCCTTCTTTGCGCTCCGTGGTTCTATGCTCGGGCCCGACATGTAATCTATCATAATTGTCCTCGTCTTCCCAGTCTGCATTGAACTCGCTAGGTTGGCCAACGCGTCGGCGTGGCCGTTATCATCTCGGCTAACTTGAAGAAGTCGGCAGTTCTGAAATAGCTCGGCTAATCTGATAACCTCTTTTGCATATGCCGACATCCTCTCGTCCCTGGCTGCAAATTCTCCTGTAGACTGGTTAACAATTAACTGTGAATCACAAAAAACAATTACCTCGTCGGCTTCCGCCGCTGCTGCCAGTTTTAGTCCGGCAATCAATGCTTCGTATTCAGCTTCATTGTTTGAGGCCTTGAACCCCAAACGGATGGATTGCTCTATTATCTCTCCATCTGGGGATATCAGCAGTACTCCTGCCCCCGCTCCTCGTCGGTTTGAACTTCCGTCCACAAAGAGTCTGAATGAGTCGCCGATGTAGATGCTGCACGGTCTGAGCTTTTCCTTTCTTTGGTCTTCTGCTGTCGGCCGGGATGCTTCTTGCTTGTTGGGACCTGGTTCATCTCAGCTTAAGATAGGCCGACGTTCAATGGACTCCGGCGTGAATTCTGCCACAAAGTCGGCCAGAACTTGGCCCTTGATTGCTGTCCTTGGCCTGAATTCCAGGTCATACTGGCCCAAGGCCACTGCCCATCTTGCAATTCTTCCGGTCAAGTCTCCTTGTTGTAACAAGGATTTCAATGGATGCTCTGTTAGTATCACAATCTTATGTGCTTGGAAGTAATGGTTCAACTTCTTTGAGGCCATGACTAAGGCCAACATTAACTTCTCCAGTGGCAAGTACCTTGTTTCAGCGCTGGCCAAGGTCTTACTCACATAGTAGACAGCTTTTTGTTCTCCCTGCTCTTCTCGGATAAGTACTGCACTCACCGCATGTTCTGACACGGCTAAGTACAAAAATAATTCTTCCCCGGGCTCTGGTGTCGAGAGGACTGGAGCCGTGATCATGTACTTTTTCAGATCGGCCAAAGCGGCCTCACATTCTTCGGTCCACAGGAAGTCTGCAGTCTTCTTTACCAGGTTGAAGAAAGGTTTACACTTGTCTGAACTTCGGCTAATGAACCTGTTTAGGGCTGCTGCTCTGCCAGTGAGCATTTGAACCTGTTTTTCCGAGGTTGGACTCTGAAGATCCAAGATAGCCTTGATCTGATCTGGGCTGGCCTCTATTCCCCTTCTGGTTACCAAGTACCCCAAAAATTTACCAGATCCAACACCAAACGCGCATTTTGATGCGTTGAGTCGGAGCCGATATGTTTTCAGTATATTGAATACCTCGGCCAGGTCGGCGAGATGTTTTTCTGACTCCTTGGTCTTCACAACCATGTCGTCGATGTAGACTTCCACTGTTCGGCCTATCTGTTGTCTGAACATGTTGGTCACCAACCTTTGGTAAGTTGCTCCTGCATTCTTTAATCCAAAAGGCATCACCCTGTAACAGTACAGGCCTTTTGGTGTGATGAACGCCGTCTTCTCCTCATCTGGGGGGTACATGCAATCTGGTGATAACCCCGGTAAGCGTCCAGGAAGCTCATCCTTCCATGCCCCGAAGTAGCATCCACCAGCTGGTCAATTTTTGGTAGAGGGAAGCTGTCTTTGGGACATGCTTTATTTAGGCTTGTAAAATCGACACAAACCCTCCATTTTCCGTTCTTCTTCTTTACCACCACGGTGTTGGACAACCACGTTGGGTAATTGACCTCTCTGATGGCCCTGGCTTCTAGAAGTTTGTCAACTTCTTCCTCCACAGCTTCGACATGCACCAATGTCGGTCTTCTAGCTCGCTGGATCACAGGTTTAGCCGACCTGTGGACGTTTAGTCTGTGGCATGTGACCTCGGGGTCAATGCCAGGCATTTCATAAGGTGTCCAAGCGAACACTTCTATGTTTGCTCTCAAAAAGGCCTCCAGTTCTCTTTCTTCTTCCTCGGCTAAGCCTGAGCCGAGAAGAAAAAATCTTTCCTCATCGCCCTCCTGGACGAGAATTTTCTTTAGTGATTCCTCGCTCTTCTCGGCTGGCTCCTTGCCGACATCTTCCAGGACTTCCATGTCCTCATCTTCAATCTCGGCCTTTGTAGGTTCTCGAACATTGCAGGTAGCTTTCATTGCTGCCATGGAGCAATTCTTCGCCTGCAGTTGATCTCCTCGGATCTCTTCTATCCCGTGCTCCGTTGGGAACCGCAGAAGTTGGTGCAATGTTGAAGGTACTGCCCCCATTGTATGCAACCACGGCCTGCCCATGATGATGTTGTACGGTGAAGGTGTATCAATCACAATAAACTCAGTTGTGATCTTCTTGGTACCTGCCTGCACTTCCAAGTGTGTTGCCCCCAGTGGCCACGTCGGTGTTCCATTGAAGCCGACCATCGGACCAGTTGACTACTCCAGGTCGTCGGGGTGAAGGCCGAGCTCCTTGTAACATCTAACGTACATGATGTCACAAGAACTTCCTGGATCAATCAGGATGCGTTTTACTTGGCACTCCCCAACCCGGAGGGATACTACCAAGGCATCATTATGTGGGTGCTGGACCAGCTCTAGGTCGGCCTCAGTGAAGGTTATCATCTGACCTTGGCCGTCTTCTGGCCGAGGTCTTTTCAGTCCGACCTGGTTCACGTGCTGCAAGTGCTTCACTCTTTGGGTTTCTCCCCGAATTTCGTTCTCATTCACCTTGGAGTGAATAACATTTACTACCCGAGGTCTGTCTGCTCGGGGTTGTGGTGGTGGCGGGGCTGCTTCCGCCTGTGGCAGTCTTGCCTGTTCTTCCCTTGTTCTGGTTTCATCAACAAGGTCTCTCAAGTGGCCTTGTCTCACCAGATCCTCCAAGTGGGCTTTCAGGGCTCTGCAACCCTGTGTTGTATGTCCATTTTCATTGTGGTATGAGCAATGTCTGTCCGAGTTTCTCCCCATAAACTCCCCAGGTTGCCTTGCCGGTGTTCTGAAATAGGTCTGGCCCCTTATTCTTCCTAGGATCTTGTGAATTGGAATTCGGAACACGGTTGTTACTGCTTGTTTAGCTCTCAGCTCTATCTCCGTCTTGCTGAAGCCGTTGTTACCTCGGCTTCGCTTTGGCGAGTCACTCCGTTGCTCCTGTTTGACCTGTTTTGATGCCGATGTATCCTCCTCGGCTCTAGCATATTTTTCAATCCTTGCCATGAGTTCTTCCATGTTCTTTGGCAATGTCTTTGCCAAAGATTTCCGTAGTGAACAGTCTTCCTTCAGGCCGTTCTTGAAGAATACAACTGCTACCTCCTGGTTGCATTCGGGTATTCGGTTGAACACCTCGTAGTATCTCTTTGCATAGGCCCTTAGCCCTTCATCCTTGCTGATCTTTAAAGCCATTAATGCGTCCACCCGTAATGGCTGTAGCTTGTTTGTCACGAATCTGGCCACAAACATCTCGGCCAGACCTTCCCAAGTCTTCACACATCCCTTCGGTAACTTGTGGAACCAATCCGATGCAATTTCTCCAAAGGATGATGGGAATACTTTGCAGAGCAGAGGCTCATTTCCACTGTATAAAGCCATTGAGTTTAGGAATAATCCAACATGGAAGTTAGGGTCTGACTTACCATCATAGATTTGGAACCTCGGCATGCTGAATCTTTTTGGAGCTACAAACTTGTCCAGTTCTACCGAGAATGGTGTCCTCGGCTTGACGAGTGAGGTTACCTCGGCTTCGGCGTTCTGTTCCCTTCTCTTGAGATAGTTTCTCAAGTCTTCTTTGCTTCTCCCTGGAGCTCGGCTATCTTTTGATTTGAGCCCCTTCGGCACACTGCTCTCGGCGTCGTGGTGCGCCCGTTTTGATCTTTCTCCACGGGTTGTGTCAAAGCAGAGAGCCTGCTTTTGTACGTGCCGATGTTCTCTTGGTTCCTCATCCTTGGCATTATGTGTCCTCTGGGACTTGCCGACGTCCTCGGAGGGCGGGTGAGGGTGCCCCTTGCTCCTGGAGCGTTGTGATGCGTCGGGTGTCGTTGTCCTTCCTTCATTCCGAGCTTGAACTGCTGGGATTGGTGTATCTGGCAGTGGGTATGGTGGCTGCATAACCCTGTTTTGCATCATGAAGTTGACGACCGACTGCAGATCGGCCAGCTTGTTTGCCAGGTCTTTGACTTCTTCATCCCTTCGTATGCATCGATCCTTCCATATCTGGAGGTTATCCTCCTTGTAATAGCTATCCTGATCCGTCTTCTTCGAAGTGTCGTCCTCCTGGACGACGTTTTTGCCCCCGTGCCCCTGGCCACGGGTTTGGTCGTTGTGGTTGCCTCCTTCGGTATCCAGGTCAATAGGCCTGTCATTTCCAGCTGGAATGTCACCCCCGATCCTCTCGTTCTGTGCGTTGCTAGCCATCTATTCGTCTATCTTTCCCACAGACGGCGCCAAATTGTGTGGGTTATTTTTCTTCGGCCACACTGCCTATCTTAGTGAGTCAGCAGTAGTAGCACAGGCAGAATAGATGGAACAAGCAATAACACAAAGACAAGAAGGATTTACGTGGTTCGGCAATAATTGCCTACGTCCACGGGTGCGCCGAGGTGTTTCACTATGAGTAATAATAGGAATTACAATTCACTCTCAGTAACTTTCTCACTTTCTGAGTATATGAATAAGTATTACAATTGTTGTATCTCTATCTCTTCGTCTGTTCCAGAATGAATTCCGTCCTCCTCCTTCGTTGTTCTCCATCTCAATATATACACACTCCTTGAGATGGAGAAGCTCACAGCTTTTGAGCTGTCTTGCCAGCCCACTAAAACACTTTCAGCAGCTTTCCAGACAAAAGCTGCGGATTCCTTCCCACTTCTGCTAGTGGCCTCGTGGGTGCTTCTTATGGCCTCGAGGCCAGCTTGTTGGTGAGATAATGGCCTCGTGGCTATCTCTGCTAGACTGGAAATCCACCTAACAGAGATAATATTTAATAATATCAACCTCGGCTTACTCTTCTGCGGGTAGTTCGGCCTTTGTATGTTAAGCCGAGGTTCGAGGCCTTTACCCAGATTGAGATGTCTCCTGAGATTTACCTCGGAAAATAGTAGAGTTCCTTGGCAAGAATCTTACTGTGACACATAGCACCCCGGGTGACACGTCGGCATCCCCTTGCCACGTGTTGAGTCCCAGAAATATATCCCCACACCTTTGTATATAGATAATTTAAGAAAAAAATAAGCTTAATTTGATAAGAGTAAATAAGTGTATGATTTTTAAAAATTAAAAAAAAAATATTTTCCTTATCATATTTACTATTCACTTTTTAAACATAAATATGATATAATTATGTGAATATAAATATTATATCAATCTAATTTTTATTAATTATCTACACATATAGTCTATAAAATAAATGAATTAAATTATAAAAATGAAAAATGTAATGGGCTCAAATACTCAAACTGAATTAATTCAATTTATAGTGAACTGGAATGGAAACAATCAAAACCCTCAATATATTTCGTGTACGTCAAGACACGAGAGAATTCAGATCTTTGAGGGTTGGGATTTGATGTCTAGGGTTGGCCGAAAGGCACAAAAGAGGGAATATAATAACACTTCACCATGAAAAAGACAAAAACAATTTTTTTTTTTTTTTTTATAAAAAAAATATAAAAATATTTAAATATTCATGCATGCATTTTTTATTTTTATTTTTAAATTCAGAAATTGGAATCTCCTATCCAAGACTTTTTTTATTAAAAAAATGGAATTTTAATTTATTATTCCTCAACGTTTGACGGTTGCAGCGAACTAGAATGTTGTTGAACCAATCTATCTATCTAAACGTTTTTTTATTAAAAAAAGGTTGATTTAAAAAGATAAGAATATTAAACACTCATTTAGATTGAAGAAAATTTAAACGTATCTAAGATCATGTGAAGATTGTGGTATAATATAAAAGGCTCAGGCTTTTATACGGTCTGAAATTAGATTGGAATATGTTGTTAAGTCTATGTGGCTCCACTATAAAATCTATATTAATAATTTAATTCGTTCAATATATAAGACTCATCAAGTATTTTATTTTTTATAAAAAATCATATTGATCGGATAATATCAATAGCCATTTGATCTACCTTTGTGTCAAATGTAAGTATGATTTTAAAAATAAATTATTGACATAAATATGATCTGATCAACTAATTATTAATATTTGATCAATGTAAATTTTTGTAGTTATCAATAAGTTTTACACATTAAACAATTTGGATTATTAAGACAATTTTAAAATAAATCAAAAATAAGACCAACTGGACCACCGAGTTGAAATAACCAATTAGAGAGTAGTCCCAATATAAAAACATGTATAAATGTAGGGTGAATGAACCTAATGTGAATTCTCCGTATGTCATACGCAAGAAATCCAACAAAGAATAAGAAAATTCATTTAAAATATTTGATGTTCCTCAATTATTACAAGAAAAAATTAGTCAAATATGTCTAATTTTGTGTAGTAGAAGAGGTACAAAATATATTTTTTTATTAGTTAAGGTCTCTCAATATTTTCATAAAAATAATTAAACTTAAAGAAATTTTGTCCGACTCAAAGAAATTTTGAAATTTCTCTAATATGATCACAGAGAAATTTTACTTGATTCAGAGAAATTTTAGCCCCGGCCCAGAGAAATGAAATTTCTCTGGTACGATCACAGAGAAATTTTAAAATTTTTCTATGAAATCAGAAAAATTTCTCTGTAAAAATTGAAATTTCTCTGAGTCAGGTAAAATTTTTCTGAGTCGAATTTTCTCTGTAAAAATATTGAGGGATCTTAATGCTGTATATCCGTTATTTTATAAAATCTTAATATGAAGAACCTTTAAAAAAACAATTCCTAATTACAACATGCATGGATATAATAATTATTTCTAGAGTAATACTGAGTTGACCCTTATTTGAATATTGCATTAAGATATTTGACATGATATTATATGATATTAAATTAACGATATGAAATAAACATATAAAATAATATACTCGTTATTCCTAATGTGCTACACATAAAATTATTAACTATTCTTAAGAGTGCAAATGAATTGAATTGTTCGTAAATTAACTCGGCTTAGCTCTTTAAGAACTCAACTTATTTAGTAAACGAGTTGGGTTCAAATTCAACAAAGCTTAGCTTATTAAGTTCTGATTGTTTATCTTTATTTAACTTATATAGTAAATATATTTTATATATATTAAGGCCAAGTTTAAAAAGTTCCAAATAATCCATTTTTTTATCTTTTTATCTTTTTTCCATCACATCACTTCTTTACTTTTCTGCACATCTTTTTGTAAAAAGACAAAAAATACACTTATTTAAGTCATCCCCAATTTATAAATATATATAAAAAGTGAATATATTATTTATATATTAAATAATATAAACAATAATAAAAAAATTATCATGCCAAGCCTCGACTCAACTTATTTGCAACCCTATTCACAATGAAGTATGGTCCTCATACTTATATAAATGTGGGGCCAACTTTATTATGAACAGTTGATAAGTTAGTTTATAATATTAACAGCCTCTAGAAGGTCTCAAAAAATGGAAGACACTGTCCTCGAGAATCCATCTTCTTCGTAGCCCCACAATGACTCCACTTTGTACGCTCCTCGGAGCCGGTAATTCGAATCGTTCAGTCAGGAAATCTCCAAAAAAAAAAAAGAGAATGGTTGAATTATATTAACAGTTTTTATAATTTAAAATTTGTGTTATTTTAATTTTTAATTTTTTAATTATGATATATTTAATTTTAAATTTTAAATTTTAAATTTTGTTTTAAATAAGGACAATTGAAGATATTATTATTCAATTTTAAGGATAAAATCATCAATTTGATAAAATATAAACTAATTTGACAAAAATAAATGTCAATTTTTTTTTTTGAATTTTTTAAAATTATTTCTACCGACCAAAAATAAAATTATGTAAGATTGATAAATCTTTTATGCATTTTTTTTTAACTAAATTAATTTTTATTATCTATTGAGATGACAATCATGTAATGGGTAGTTGTTAGGCTTTTAATATGTAATCAATATATTTAATATATGAAATATTTTTAATTTTGGATTTTTTGATTTAATAGATTGGTTTAATAATGATATTAAAGTTGTAGCTATATTTGACTTTTGAAAAAATAGAAACTAATTTAATGAAAATAAAAACAATCACCCATTACATGATCATCATCTAAACACATAATAAAAATTAATTTGATAAAAATAAATAAATGTGTAAAAGATTTATCAATTTACATAATTTTATATTTGGTGGGTAGAAATAAATTTTAAAAATTCAAAAATAATTTTTTGACATTTATTTTTTGTCAAATTAGTTTATATTTTATTAAATTGACAAGTTTGCCCTTGAAATTAAATAATGATATCTTCGATTGTCCTTATTTGGAACAAAATTTAAAGTTCATGGTCAAATGTGTCATAATTAAAAAGTGAGAGACCAAAATGACAGTCCCAAACTATAGGGACTATTAGTTAATTTGGTCAAGAAGAAAATATGTGCAAAAAATTAACTTAAGCAGCCATTAATAGACATACTACTAACTTATCACATTTTGTTTATAAAATAAATGATTTTAGTTTAAAACTACATTTTATAAAATAAAATACAATTAGTAAAATGTATCTATTAATATTGGATCAAACTCAATTTTTACATATATTTTCTTCTCTACAAACCTTTCAAGATAAATAATAGATACTCACAAAACTTGCCAAGTCTTAAAAAGATATGGAGAATATAGAATTTTGAGTGGAGCTACTCCCCCAACAAAATGCGGCTCACTTAAACATAGAGTAAATGTAGCATTACTCTTAAACATATGACCATACTTTAATATGACCATATTTGATTTAGGAGTAGTTATGGCCCAACCTTTACTTATTTATTAGTAAGTCCAGCTAACACATAAATAATTATCAGAATGTTAAATTTTTCAACCACATTAACAAAAGTAAAGCTCACATCACAACTACACAAATAAAAACAAAAGTGAATAAGTTACGCTAATAAAAAATTATGAGTAAATAAATTTAATTAATAGCACTGACTAGTAATTATCTCATATTTTTTTAATTATTTTTCAATGAAAACTTTATTATAGGATAAATTATTCCATACTGTAAGACAAAATAATCTAGCGTGATAGGATAAAAGGTCCCGGATGAGCTAGCCAGTTGACAAAACATGAACCAAATAATAATCTTATTCTGGAATAAAATATTCAATCCCAGCCTCCAAACTGGCGAATCAAACATATACTCTTATTTCTTAAACATTAAGGTCTGCAATTAAGACTCGGTCAAAGGCTGAGGTAAGGAATTTTCCATTTCTTTAAAAATTGCAGATGGATTGAGTTGTTGATGTATCATTTCTGGTGTAATTTATTGAGGTTTCAAATAACAAACACATTTATAATTGCTGCAAAAACAAGATGGTACCAACCTTATCTTCCTCACACCAAACCCATGAAAACTGCAAGCAAATTATTAGTTCTAAGCAATCATTGCTAATATGAATTTTGTTTCTTTTAAAAAATCGGTTGACGTAAATAGAAGAAAATTATAGGGATACTGCTCAACTATTAATGAGTATCACTTTCTTCCTCAACCTTAAAATCATATATTTAAACTTTCAACTATATATAAAATAAAAATGAAAATGTAAAAATGCCTCCCTTTTTGTATGGGTGAAAATTGTGCACTTTTATAATTGATGATGATGTCTAAAATTGGTCTGGTTGCTCCAAACGTCTTACCAGTCAAATACTATCTGATGATTAAGTTAGAATAGATTGTTTGGAGAGAAAGCAAAAGAATTATGTTATAAATTTTTTTTTTTAATCAACTTATCATTTGGATGAAACGTGAAATTATATATATAATTGGTCCTCACATACTCACATGCTAAGGACTAAGGAGTAGTCTTTGATGGTATAAAATTCATTTTATCTGTCGTACTTACTCACATCTTTATCCATTGTAAGTTTTAGCTCCAGTACGCAACTGCAATGTGCTTGTAATAGCCATTAGTTTGCTTCTTAACATTACCATTCAAGTTAGATCACCACGAAAGGCAATGTAAAATTATTCTAAAGACCATGCTAGACAATGTACCCAACCATACATAGTCCATTTCAATTCATCTACGAGCCCAGTTGGCCGACATGCTACAAGTCACACTTGATCCTAACAAGTTGAGCATTTAACCTAAGTGATCTTTTTTTTTTTTTTGAACGGCAAAATAAATCTTTATTGATGGAACCAAACAAAATTTGAAGTAGTACATCAATAAAGAGGAGCTCTAAGCTAAATGAAGCTCAAAGCTCCAGTTGGTGAGAAACCAACAAGAAGAGAAGAGAAACCAGATTAAAACTGCCAAAAGTAGCTGCTAAGCAAAGCAGATCAGTGTAGAAAACAAACAAACAGCCTGCTCCTACTTTAATCCCCGATCCTATTACTGCGAAAACTTTAGAGGGGGTTACCAACAACCTATATCTGAGACTAATAGATGATAGAGTTATATATATGTCTTTCGCTGTTGTCCACTGCAAACCCCAAACTACAAAGAATATATGCTGATGTCCACGAATCTAAGAGCATCTGAGACTAGCAGTGGTAGTAACTCAGCAATACACCCCAACTCCACAAGCAAAATTGCAGTATTCAGATAGATGCACACTTCAATACACACTGCAATACACACTTCAATACACACTCCAAAGCAGTGGCAAACTGCAGAAGTTCAATACACACTTCATATCAGCAGTAGCAGACACACTAAACAGATGCAGACTAGAATAGCAGCAGCAGCCTCACTATAGCAGAGCAGACTCACTAAAATAGAACAGATACAACCAACTATAGCAGCAACCTAAGAGTATCTGCAAACTCACCAACACAACAGAGACCATAATCTCCCTTCAAATGCATAAGAACAGAGCACTGAAGCAGAGGACCTGGATGATGAATGCACCCAGACAGAACAGCAGACAGTAGGAGCTCAGACCACCACAACCATTGCCTCAGCAAAACACATCTACAGGAGCTTAGCCCACCAACAGAACAGCCAACAAAACCAGCAGACCAAAACAGAATCATAACAACCAACACTATGTAAACCTGAATCATAACAAATCTATATTACCTTCAACAGTTAATTACAAAAACATTACAACCTCCCACCCAAGCATACTCTAATTTTCCCCAAATTATACACAAAATCAGTGATGGGAAAGTGGAAATCCCTTGAATTAGATTTCAGCCAAATTACAGTCCTCACAGTGATAGTTTCATACAGCTCCTCCAAGTTGGGTTGGACATCTTGAAAAAGGCATTCATTCCTGTGCTTCCAGATTGACCACAGAGCCACCAGAGGGATTGCATTCCAGAGTCGCCTTTCAGCTTTGGTGAAGTTATTTCCTGCCCACCACTGCAAGAGCTCTTCAACAGATCTAGGTGTCACCCACTGGGTTCCCCACCACTGCAACAGACCTGCCCATACTCTCCATACCTTAGGGCATAAGATAAGTAGATGTTCTACTGTTTCCTGGGCTTGTTTGCAGAAAAAGCATAGAGTTCCAATACTTGCATTCAGCACACCTATTCTGTGCAGGAAAACAGAAGTTTTCACCTTATGCTTCCAAGCAAGCCAACCGAAAAATTGGACTTTAGGGGGGAGGTATTTAACCCACACCATCCTACAAGAACTCAATACATCACCATGCTGTAAATCAATGAATTGATACAAGGTTGAGACAAAAGATTGCCCTGGTTTAGCTACTAACCAAACTACCATATCCGGAGTTTGGAAGTTCAAATTCAACATGGGGCCTGCTAAGATAGATTGAACAAGTGTATTAAGCTCCTCTTGTTCCCAATGAAATAAAACCCTCCTAAAGCAAAACACCCAGTCAACAGAGTTGCCTCTCCTAGACACAAAGGCCCTTAGGGACTCATCCTTATCATTAGACAATCTGAATAGTCTAGGGAATAAGACTTTAAGGCTGACTGCTCCATTCCAATGATCATGCCAGAAACAAACTCTACACCCATCTCCCACTTTAATCTACCGATTGTTGACATAAAATTGTAGGAGGCTGGCCCTTTGAGTTGCTACTGCCACAATATCTCCCCAAATTTTAGAACATCTGCTGGCTGCTATAGGTTCTGGGAGCCATTTCCCACCTTCAACTTTGTATTTGCTACAAATCACCTTCTTCCACAAAGTTGTATCTTCATTGGCAAACCTCCACCACCACTTGATTAATAAACACGCATTCATATCTCTTATTCTTCTAATACCCAGCCCCCCTTGCTTGATGCTTTTAGTTACGTCAACCCATTTAACTAAATGAACCTTCCTCTTTAAGTCAGAGCCACCCTATAGGAATGAGGCTTGAAGTTGATCAATTTCTTTTGCTATCCCTTCTGGTACCTTGAACAGAGAGAGGTAGTACACCGGCAAGCTTGAGAGCACTGCCTTGATCAGAGTTAGCCTTCCTGCATATGAGAGGAATCTCCTCTTCCAGCCAGCAAGTCTGAGCTTAATCTTTTCAATAACAGGTTTCCAACTCAGCTTCTTATGAGGGCTAGCACCCAGTGGCAATCCAAGGTACTTCAATGGCAAAAATTTAGATTTGCAGTTCAGCATTGAGGCAAACTCACTGAGCATAAATGCAGATATACCACACCTACACACCATACTTTTATGGTAATTTATCTTGAGTCCTAAAGCAATTTCAAAACACCTTAAAATCCTTTTTAAATTCAGCACTTCTGAGCATTCAGCATCACAGAATAAAAGTGAGTCATCTGCAAATTGGAGGTAAGAAACTACTACACCATTAGCACCAACTACTACACCTTTCAGCAGCCCCAACTCCCTAGCTCTCATAAGTAATATGTTCAACCTCTCTGCTGCCAGATTAAATAGGAAGGGAGATAACGGATCCCCTTGTCTAAGGCCTTTTTGGGGACAAAATTCCTTAGTTGGTGAGCTATTCACAAGTATTGAGATTCGAGCTGAAGATAGACATTCTTTCATCCATGAAATCCATTTTGATCCAAAGCCAAAGCTAGAGAGCATTGAGAGCAAGAAGTCCCAGTTGAGGGAGTCATAAGCCTTCTCAAAATTGATCTTGAACAATAACCCTCTTCGCTTAGTTTTTTTCCACCTATCCACAATTTCATTTGCAATCAATACTCCATCAAGTATGTTTCTTCCACCTAGGAAAGCTGATTGAGCTTCACCAATCACAGTTGGCATTACCTTTTTTAGTCTACCTGCTAGGACCTTGGTGAGTATTTTATATGCTGACCCAATTAGGCTGATTGGCCTATATTCATTTAGATTAGCTGCATTCACTTTCTTTGGAATAAGTGTAATGAAAGAACTATTCAACCCCTTGGCCAACCTGCCCCTATTGTAGAAATCCGCCATAAATAGCATTACATCATCTTTTAGCACCTCCCACTGTTTCTGAAAAAACATTAGATTGAATCCATCTGGTCCTGGAGCTTTGTTTCCATTGCAAAGTTTGACAGCTTCCCAAACCTCCTCTACTGAAAACTCTGACTCTAGTAAATGGAATGAATCGCTTTGCCTCACACTCTTGAAATCACCCCCTATCACAGGTCTCTGCCTCCAATCTTTTGAAAACTGTTGTCTGAAGTGTGACCACACCTCGTTCTTGACCAGGCATGGTTCCTCAAGCACCCTACCGCCAATAGTAATGGAATTGAGGACATTTCTATTTTGTCTACTAGTAGCCATAACCTAAGTGATCTTTTAATATCTATTATGCTCAAGTCTGGTTCAAACGCATGTCATTTGCTTAGCAAGCTAGTCATGGACAACTTAATAATTTTTCACATGTGCTTTTTAAAATTAAAATGATAAAATATTAAATAATAATGATAATTAAAAGGATGTTGTTGTAATTAATCCAAATTAAAGTAATTGTAGCACGGCAGTAGGGGATGGTGGTTGAGGTGGCGGCAGGGATAGTTTTGTCCTTAGTCTCCATTGACAGCCACCTTAGCCCAATGTAGATGTACTCTAGTTGCCTATTGAGCCAAACTCAACCTTTGCACTTTATTCTTTTTATGCTTTTTTAACATTTCCATTTATTTTTGCAACCCCTTTTTTCCCATATCCTTTTCTTGCATTCACATTGTTAGTATCATCAACCTCGCCAACCATTCTCTCTCTCTCTCTCTCTCTCTCTCTGAGTTTGACCCGTCACCACCTACCGGCACCTCTTTCCCTTCTCTCCAATGGCGACCCCACCACTACCACCCTGCAATCTCTAGAGGATCTCATCTCTGTCTCTCTCTCTCTCTCTCTCTCCCTTTTACAAAGCTTAAATAACCTCTTCTCTCCTCTTACTTCTCTCTTTTTGCTTCTTCTCCTAAACCCTAATTCACCCCACTTGGCTAGAGGGACTAAGAAGAAGAAAAAACCCTTTCAAATCTCTTCACCTCTCTCCTCTCTCTCTCTCTCTCTCTCTATGTGTCTGCAGTTTCAGTCTTGTGCTTTTATATAGAAACTTTTCTTTCTAGAGAAAGACAAGGAAGAGATTTGAGGAGTCCATTGTTGCATGTAGATCAGAGCTTTACAGATATGGGTACTTTTGGCATACTGTTCTAGAATCTCTCTCTCTCTCTCTCTCAATTTTGTTGATGGGTTTTCTGTCCTGATCTCATAATTGTTGCTCTTTCTCTCTCACAACTATCACCATCTCTTTTTCTGTTTAGGCCTTCTCTCTCTGATCTTTCATTTTCACTCTTTGTTCAATTAGGTATGGATTCTTGCAACAGTGGTAGTATGCAATCTTCAAGTGGATCTTCAAGTGGTGGTGATGAAGAGTATGATTCTCGACCCGAGACTATCTCTCCTTTCTTGAATCCTTCACTCAGCTTCAACTCAATCTCAAACCACCCACCACCACCACCACCACCTCTCTCTCACCACCACCAAGCCACTTTCTTTGACCCTCAGTCTCAGACCCAAAATCTCAACCCCTTTTCACACTCTCCGCAAAACCCAAATCCAAATAATAATCTATACAATCTTGATTCAGTTTGGTCCAGATCAGATCCCAATTACACTGATCTTGCAAATCTCATTGGCTTATCATCTTCATCATCACCACCACCAACCCAATCTATTCTAGTTTCTCAAAAGGGTCAGTTTCAAAACTCATCATCATCGTCAATTCCATTACCATCTAACGGTGGTGGTGGTGGTGGGAGAGGTAGTATTGCACCGAGGTCCAATCAAACCACCCTAGTCAACAAGAACTCGAGGAAGCGAACCAGAGCTTCCCGGCGAGCACCCACCACCGTGCTTGCCACCGACACGTCAAATTTCCGGCAAATGGTGCAAGAATTCACCGGCATCCCCGCGCCACCGTTTCAGGCCTCGCCGTATTCCCGGCTCGACCTCTTCGCCGCCGGCTCCGCCCTCAGGTCTGGTCTTTATCACCCTTTTGTATCGTCCTCTTCATCTCCTTCATTGTTGAACTTGAACCCTATTATGGTTGATTCCATAGCTCATAACAATAGTAGTACTACTATTGCTAATACTACTACTAGCAGTATCGTTACCACCACTGGTGTTACGAATAATTTCGCTTCGGCTTCAAATGGATACCAAGTGCCTCACCAAAACATGCAAAACCCATCAATTCTATCGTTTCAGAATCTCTTACAGTCTCCTCTTAAGTACCCACTAGCCAACGCTTCCGTTTTTGGCTCGAAATCACAGGGAAGTTCAGAAATTCCATCAATTGGTGAATTGGGTATGAGTCGTGAACGTGTCAATAATTCGAATCTTGGTGGGTTTTTGAGCCATGGAAGCTCCGATGGCGGGCAAGCGGGGATCAATGGTAATCTGTCAAGATGGAGAGGTGAAGAAGGAGCATCTAAAGATGGGGGTCAAGAACTCTTGGGTTCTTTTGATGGGAACAATGGTGGTTACTCACAAAATGTTAGTAATAGTACCTATAAGCTCAACTGTTGAGTTATTTCGAAACTTATATCTCAAATGTAAGTTATTCTGAACTTATTTTCCCAACTCAAGTCGTTTCGTGATGTTGTGTTTTGGATTTAAAAAAATCCTGTTTTGAAAATATTGATCCATATGCGTTTGAAAAGCAAGTTTGAGTTTGAGAATTTTGGTTCGGAAAGAAATGAATTGGGTAACAATTAGTCAGCCTCTACATCAGAATTCCAACATGAGCAATGGGTTTGATTTGGAAAATGTTTCCTTAAGCAACGAAGGTGTGTGGTGATGATGATGATTGATAACCAGCCTTGTGTTGTTATTTTCTTCTTGATTAACAAAACCGAATCACCACTTATTGCTGTTAAGATTCGACATCCATCTTATTTTCATCATGTTACATGTACATAACCTCTTTTCTTCTTTTGTAGTCTTGATTAAACATCCATATATAGAATATTACAGATTTTTGGTTCTACACTGTTTTTTTTCTTTTTTTTTAATAATTATTTTTGTGTTTATATTGCATGGTTGGAGAAAAAAATTGATATTAACTTAGCATATTTAATACTTGAGGATTTTTTTTTTTTTTTTTTTTTAATTCAAATTGGATTCATCTCAGCAGAGCAAAGTCCTAAATAAATGCAGTCAATTAAAAAGTAAGTGTATGAATAAAGATAAAAGAAAAATTACCTAAAAGTCTCATCTCAGGAATAATTACTCCAATCAATTCTATATTTTTTATTACCCTGATGAGTTCCGTTAGTATTGATAATATAATCACAAGATCCTGTTTTGTATGTTTGATAATTTTTATTAGATGATTGTATTATTTTTTACCGTGACACTCATTTTTTCTCACTGGAACCCCCATCAAAAATCCAGCTGATGTGGCATGTGGTATGTTCCACCACAAGGAAGGTTTCTAAAAAAATTAATGTACATTTTCCTGCTGTGACATCCATTTTTTCATTGTAACACCCACTTTTTCCTACTGTAATATCCAATAAAACCCAACTGATGTTGCATGTGATATGTTTCACCACAGTGAAGGGTTTTAAAAATGTTATAGTGTATTTTTTCTAATTGTGACATTCACTTTTTTTTTTCTCCATTATAACACCTAACAAAACCTAGTTAATGTGGCATGTGACATGTTCCACTGCAAGGAAGGGTTTTGAGAAGGTTAGTGTACTTTTTTTTCTACTGTAACACCCAACAAAAAGTTGGGAGAGTGCTGATGTGGCATATTTCGTCACAATGAATGGTTCTAAAATGGTTATAGTGTACTTTTTTTCCATTATGACACTCATTTTTGCACACTGTAACACCCAACAGAAGATTAAATTTGTCATTACACATCCAATAAAATCAAATAGAACATAAGAAAAATCTTCAAACCATTTGAATCACAATTTAGACACTTAAGATTTATTGATCAATCCCCTAAAGATAAAACACAAGTACGATTGATCTCAGTAACCACTGCATTACTTAAATGTATTACTTGAGTTTCTCTAAAATTGTATTTAGTTTTTCTCTAAAGTAGTACTTCATTCACTCAAATAATTTTAGGCAATAATGAAATGACTATTTGTTTGGTCTCTCAACGAAATGATCATTTTTCTAAACTGGTGTAAATTGATAATGATTTTATTTTCAATATAAATTTATTTTTCTTAATTAAATAAACATAAGAAGGAATATTTAGATATAATGATAATCTCATTCATAGTTCTAAAAACCGGCCGATATGCTACGTACCAGCCGGTTCGTATTGGAAAAATAGGGCTCAGCGACGGACACAGTCCGGTATACCGCTGAGATCAAAAATCACTGGAGAATCAACCGAGTTCCGATACATATCGGTCTGTAACCGTTATACAAGCCGCAACGGGCCGATACCACTACTAAAAACAAGGCTTTTTGAGTCGGTTTTTTTGAGTCGGCAACTTTTACCGTCGCAAAAGGTAGTCTTTTTGAGACGGCACAGAGTTACCGACGCAAATACCATACCTTTTGAGTCGGCACCGTTGGCCGACACAAAAAACTAATATTTGATAGCATTATTTGAGTCGGTAGTATTTACCGACTCAAAAGATAGACTTTTTGCGTCGGTATATACCTTTTGAGTCGGCAAATTTGTGCCGACGCAAAAAATTACATTTTTTTGTGTCGGCAATAGATGCCGTAGCAAAAAATATATTTTATAACCAAGATATATATATTTACTTGATTATATTTAATAAATATATTATATTTAATACTCATTTCGATATTAAAAATAATAGTTAAATTAAAAGAGAATTAGTAATATAAAACTAAAAGTGATTCTAATTATTTTATTTTATTTTTATTTTTATTTTTATTTTTATTTGGATAATAAAAATATGTAAAAATAGAATTATACAAAATTTATTTAAAAGATTAAATATAAATATGTTGTGATTGGATTAAGAAGAAAATAGTGTATATAGGCATAAAAAATTTAAATTAAATAATTTAATGTTAAATAAATAATTTAATGTTAAATAAATAATTTAATATAGGCATAAAAAATTTAATGTTAAATAAATAATTTAATGTTAAATAAATAAAAGATTAAATAAAAAATAATTTAATGTTAAATAAATAATTTAATATAGGCATAAAAAATTTAAATTAAATAATTTAATGTTAAATAAAAATAATTTAATGATAATAAATAATTTAATGTTAAATAAAAAATTAAATATAAATTAATATTAAGACATCAATCAGATCGATAAAAAATAAAAATAAAAATAAAAAAATAAATTTAATTTGTGCGATACATGTAATTAAGCACATTCTGCTTTATTTATTTGTATATCAAGATAATTTTTTCGAATATCATAATAATGAAATTATAATTATATGTATATATATTTATAGATATACTTTTATATTAATATTGAGTGTATATACTATAAATAATAAATATGTCAATTAATAACTGAAAGAGGTAGAGTGGCGAAGTGGATTTAGAGTGACGAGTTTGGGTCTGGTCAAAGCTTTCAAATGGTTGTGGGTTCGAAACTTGGGAGGGGAGGCGCCTATAAGAAAATTATGGGTTTAATTTCTTAAAACATTGAACCACTTTTTGAGTCGGCACGATGCCGTCACAAAAAAATAAAACCTTTTGCGTCGGCAGATTGCCGACTCAAAAACATTTGCGACCCCACCAATTTCGACCATTGAGTTGCCGTCGAAACGCCGTCGCAAAAACGTTTTTGTGTCGGCAAATGTACTATTTGCGACGGCACTCTACCGACTCAAAAGGTCCTGTTTTTAGTAGTGTACTCACTGGTTAGGACCGGTACGGGAAAGAAAAAGCTAAAAAACCTATGAAATGATTTTTAAAATTTCATCGCCGCGACATCCGATTCTCAATACGTACCGACTGATAATACCGATACCGATACTCCACGATCGATACCGTTATGTTACCCGATACTGCGATTTAGAACCATGATCTCATTATAGATAACAAAGTACAGTAGATTTCTCCATTATTCATACAATACTAGAAGAGTAAATATTATATGGAATATGATTCTAAGAGGGTGAAGGGATAACTTTTTCTTTCCCAATTTTGTTTAACCAATTTGATGGTTACAAGGGATTATTACCCATTAGATTTTGATGGTGGATATGAAAAAGAGGGTATAAATTATCATCATATCTCTCTTGGAAAATCCTAATCAATCAGAAAATTAGTGAAAACAAATGGAAAAAAAGAAAAAGAAAAAAAAGTTAGAGATGATTATTATCCATGGGATTTTTGGATATTGAGGACCTTTTTGAGAGGATGTATTGACGTGTGACAATCTCTTTTGGAATCATGGTGGCCCCTTGCCAGAGAATAAGCTGGTTTTTAGCAATGATGGTCGTTAATTTCTCTATCTATCAATCTATATTTCACTCAGTTGTTCATCTCAGTCTACATGAACCTACAAAAAAAAAAAAAAAAAGCTCAGTCCTCAGTGTGAAAGAGAGTGACCTCAAAATTTTAATGAAGCAAAAGCAATCTCTCTTTCTTCTCTCTCTCTCATCTCATGTTGGGTCAATCCCCCCTGAAATTAGAAGCTTTGTCAACCATTCCCTCTCTGAAGAAAGCATACACTAAACAAGACAAATTAAAGCCCACCCTACATGTTTAGTAATCCATAAAAACATTGCCTTGTGGTTAATATGAAGCATACTAATACACAAGGTCGAAATGAAATATTATTACGAACACAAAAATTAATCATGTAAATGATAACAACATAAATATAAATGGATAAAATTTTATAGTAGAATTCATTTCTAAAAATCTTGTGCATTCAAACATATATTTTGTGATCAATTTCTATATTTTTAGGCTAATTCTTAAATCTTTGAATGATGAAAGGGGGTATACATGAATATTTATTTAATGTTGATAAATAAATAAGGGCAAATTACGATGGTCATATTCTTTAATTTTTATATCATTTTGGTCCCTCTAATTTTAATTGGCTCGATTTTAAATTTATAATTTTATCTCAATTTAGTCTAGTTGATTACAACTGTTAGCATTTTTGTATGAAAAAATACATACATAAGTGGCATGTGACATATTTTTAAGGATAAAATTTCAAAAATGCTAACAATATTATTAATTGGACAAAATTGATATAAAATCTAATTTAATGGTCAAAACTGAGTTGATTGAAAATATAAAAACTAAAATGATTCGAAAAATAAAACATAAGAATTACATATGTAATTTGCCCAATAAATAATCATGATGTAATAATTCCTCCTTTTCAAGTTATTGTGTTGTTTGCCAGCATTTAATTGTATTATTACTCATTAAACTCAAACAGTTTCGATTATCAACAGCTCTAAAAGTATCACTAATGAACTGTTAAGTGTAAGGAGAAACAAAAAATGAAAAACAAAGGCCAAACTATCACATCAATAATAAGATCCACATGATGCCATGTTATTAGTAATGTATTAATAGTGTTAAATTAATGGTATGAAATATTTTTCAAACTCAAAATGATCCCCTCGCTCATTCTTGAGAATCTTCCTAGAGCAATGGTCCATTTCATTTACTAATTAACATGATTCATATGTCTTCTATAAATTTGATATAAAAGTGATCGATCTTATAATTTAAATTATTAATTATTAATTTGAAGCATCATCTAAATTTATTTTAGGAGTATTGAATAATTTCTTTTTATTTCTCCGACGTCACATTGTTGTAAATTCTCTCCGACGCACATGATATTTGTGTTTGGATCTTAAATCTATGGAGGAATTTGTTAATATAAATAAAAGAAAAAAGAAGGGAAAATGAATGAATTAAAAATATTTTTTTATAGATAAATTACACCATTAGTTTCCTTAGTTTAAATTTGGACAATTTGAATCTCATATTTTTATTTTTCTTGCAATATTGTCTCTCAATCATGTGCCGTTAATATTTTGAACAGAAAAAATACTACGTGCAAAATTAAAGATCAAAGCAGAATTTCAAAGGAACTATAGAAATAATTGTTGTAATGAGTGAGTTATATCATAGTCCTTATAATTTTATTTGAAATTTCGTTTGATCTCTTTAGTTTTATCCATGATATTTTTCAAATCAAATTTCTAATAATAAATGATGAAACAATCACATTGTAACAAAATTATAACAATAATCAAAATTAAACTTTACTTAAATTAAAAGAATTAGCGATATAATTTACTTTCTTTCACATTTTTTTTCTTTTCTTCTAAACAATTATTTTATAAATTTATAATTCACTTTGACTATGACATCCATGTGATGAACAGAAATTTCGGAAAAAGGTACAACAGAGAAATAGAGGAGAAGAGCCAATAGAATGGCGAAAATATGCGCTTTTATATTAATGCGTAAGCCATGATGGAATTGAAATGGAAGGTGACGCATACATAACGGGGGAGAAGTTATTTGATACTCTGGGACACGGTCACGTGATGTTCTAAGAGATTGTTTAGGATAACTTAAATAAGTGTATTTTTTATCTTTTTACGAAAAGATATGCAGAAAAATAGAGAGGTGATGTGATGAAAAAAAATAAAAAGATAGATTATTTTTGGATTGCCAAACTTAGCCTAAGTATGATATAATTGGTGAAAGGAATGAAATTTATAATTTTATGTTGATTAATTAGAAATAATGAGTGGATACGGTGTTTTATAATTAATTAGAAGTATCATCCTGTGGTATTCCTAAACCACAAAAATAATATTTCTGACGGGGTCTTTGAAGAAGATGGTTTGAATCTCAATCCACATGTGGGAGGTAAATTTTAATTTTTAATAACTACATATAGAGAGACAGAGAGTAAAAAACAAAACAAAAAAATTACATAGTACTACCAATAGGAGAAGAATTATCTCTAATTTCAAATTTGGACCGAAAGGATTGTGTGGATTTGTGGATCTCATCACTAATTTTGTTTCGATAATGTGAAATATTCATTTTATTAGACATTTTGTATATTTCATTTACAAAAAAGAAAAAAAAAAAATTAGTCGATTCAATAATTTTAACTTGTTCAATTTATTGTGTTTTTTACTACAAAAATAGACAACAATTATGTTTTTAAAAAATGAATCATAACTTTTTTTATGATAAAAATAATAAATTAAACAAATTATAATTATTGGATCAATTTAATTTTTTTATAAAAAAAATATATAAAATATCTAACAAAATAAATAATTCGAATCATTAAAAAGAATCCGTACTCTATTTTGAATCAGAGGAAATGCTCCTCACCAATTTCACAACCTCGTGGGCTAGACTTTGTGTAGCAATGTTTTTTTAGACCGCCCATCAAACCTAAACAGTTCAGCATTGAACCTTTGACAAATCAAAATTTGTTACTGTGGTGGTGTTTGGTAAGTTGATTTGTGGCTAAAATAGTCACAAAAGATAAAATAATCTATTTTAGTCACAACAAATAAAACATTACATCTAATCCATAATCATTACATTCTTCTCTCACAAAAAAAGTCAAAAAGTCCTTTCCAAACTAAGTTTTTTAGCCCAAGCTACAATAACTAAAAAGTCAAAAAAGCCAATCCACTTCCCAAACGGAAGTCGCGTAAACTCGGTTGAAACTTTAACCCCACGTTTGGATACCATGGGGCCAAGGATTGTTTAGTTTAGTTTTTGCTTATAATTTATTAGGAGATTTTTAAGGTTTTAATAGGTAAATTTATTATTTAATAAATTTTATAATAATTAATGATATTTTTCATTAAATACTATTAAAAATTATTATTAATTGTTAATTTTCATGATAGTTTAAAAATATTTTTCATCAAATATTATTAAAAAATATTATTAATTGTTAATTTTTGTGATAGTTTAAAAAAAATTTCATAAAAAATATTACACTAATTATAAGTTTTAGTAATAGTTTAAAAAAAATCGTCACAAAAAAGTCATTAATTTTCAACTTTCTGTGACAGTTTAAAAAATTCATCACAAAAAAGTCACTAATTGTAAGTTTTAACGACAATTTATAAAAATCATGATAAAAAATAGTTACTAATTATCAATTTTTTGCAGCATATGCAAAAAATCGTCAAAAAAAATTATTTTTAACTATAATTTTACTATGACTTATTTTAAATAGGATTTTATGGGAATTAAGTCGAACTATTAGGATTTATTGGTAATTTACTCTAATTTATTTATTAAATAAATAAATGTCATAAAAATAAATTATTTGAAAGTTAAGGAGATGTGTTTTTAATGTTTACTTTTTTTATTATTAGTTTTTAACTAATTTGTATCAAACAATCATTTGGCTTTATTTTTTTTTTTTTTTTTTGGGTTCATCTATTTTAATACACTTATAATTATTAAATTATTAAAATTTTCAATACGTGATAGCCTCCATGCATAATGAATGTGGATATTTTAGAATAGGAGAACAAAATTGCCAGCACAGACTGAAGGTTAACATAATATTAGCTTGTTCGGTGCATTTCTTGTAAGTAAAAAACTCATAATCAAAAAATAAAATTTAAAACACCTCTTCTCTTATTTCTTAATAATTAATTTTTTAAACATATTAAAGTTATGTTTACCTTATAAATTATAAATAAAAGTCGAATAAAATATTTTAATATAAATTTTCTAAAAATAAAAAAATATAAAAAAGGACCCACAAGTTACACCAAAATGGCCCTTAACCAATTAGATAGCATAGGCCAAAATGCATTCCATAGGATGCACCATTTTATGTGTATAAGGATGGCCAAAAGGTAGGCTATTTTGTCTGATGAATGACTAAGATGGTGATTTTAATAGAAGGTGGTGGCTAACAACCAACCAATAAATGAAAAAGATGGGGTTGGCTCTATGCATTACATTGTGTGTCTCTATCCTATACCTATTGTTAGGTAACCCACTACACAAAAGTCCATCCTTGGAAACAACGATCTGTGCTACAAAAACTTGCAGTTTTAAACACAATTTTTGTTAATAAAATTTTATATAAAATATTGTCACTTTTCATGATCTTCTTCAATATATATATTAGTGTTAATTACACTTTTCATTATTATATTTTCTTATATACTTCGTTAGATCAGCTTGTGGACGATATAGATGTGTCATATCATAAATTTTCAGATCGATATAACTCAAATATTATTTTAATCTTTATCATTTCGATTTAAATAATTTGATCATTATACTTAAATCTAATTTCAATTTGATCTGTCTAAATTTTTGTTAATTTTGCTTACGTATAAAATTTAGAAAATTAACAAGTATCTAAAATTATTAATATTAATCTCTAATTTGGACGGAATAACTAAATTGAAATTACATTGAAAGTATAGTGATCAAATTGTTCAATTTAAAATTATAGGGGCTAAAATAAAATTTAAGTTAAAATACAGGGGTGAAAAGTGTAATTAACCCTATTTTTTATTATAACTCAAAATTGTAAAAATGTTATGCTAATATTATTTTGGACGAGTTTTATGTATAAAATTTTTTTTTTGAATTTTTTTTATAAATATTTTATTTCATGAAGAATGCTATCTATGATAAAACTGCTTCATTGTAATTTGAACAACATGTATTCAAACCACGTAAACACTTTATCCATATGCGGGTTAAGGTTGTATATATGACATTTCCTAAACCTCGCATTAGGGGGAATCTTGTGCATTAGAAATTATATTTATTTCTTAAGTAAAGGTGTTATGAATGCTCGTTTTTTTATTAGATGCTACTTTTGCTCAGGTTTGTGCAGATTAGAGAATACTATTAAGTATATTATACAGCTCGTATCGATGATTTGAGCTATTCATTTTGTCACATTTTATGTGTAAACTATTCACATAAAAAATTAGATTAATTTGATAATCATGATTATACAACTTCATTATATGCAGGCACCATATGAGGTCCAATTAGACTCGAGACAAACCTTGCCTATTATACATTTTGCTCAATATTATCATTGAACTCTAATTAAATTTTAATTTCAACAACTAAAATTTATTTTTGATAAATTGTTCAAAATTGTTTCTTTTCATAACTCTATTTTATTCCACTTTTACCCCTTCTCATAAAAATATGCTTTACATTTTTATAATTATTTTTTATTTATTAAAAAATTAAACAAGTTACATCAAGCAAAAGCTTGGGGTTTGGGGGGGGGACATAAAATTTATTATTTTTCTATCGCTTCACACTTTCCAAATATAATGGACTCACATTAATAAATATACATAAAACAGTTATTTGTGTTTAATAAATAAAAAATATACATTTTTTGTGCCAGTCGGTAAAAGAATATTTTTAAATATGAATAAATTATATCTAAACAATCATAATCCAACAATTATAGAAATTTAACAACTTTCCTATAACAAAGATGTCTCATAATCAAAAATAAATAAACAAACAATACGACGAAGGAACCTAATATATATATAGCTAGTATTTATCATGTTTTATAAGTCAAGTTGAATATACGAAGTCTGATTAGTGTAATTTTTTGTAATTAAAAAGTTAATATTTGAAAAAGAAAGTTAAAAACATTATTTGTCTCGTTTTTCAATGATAATTGTTTTTAACTTATTTAAGTTATTTTTATTTATTAAATAATAAGTAAAACTTATACTAAATATTCGTACACAAATTTTTTAAAAAATAAAATAGAAATTCTACAAACAAGTCCATGAATTTCACCAAAGAGCACCGTAGACTATTAATGGACATTCATTGGGATGGATCGGATTTGGACCAGACTTGATTTTGTGTAAACATAAGTCCGGTCTGACCCAACATCGAACTTGGATACCTATTTTTGTGTTAATTAATGTCGGTGCATGTGGTCTTGACCAAGTACTTGCCCATGGTATGTGTTGAACTGATGAATGGTATACACCAAAGGAGAGTAGTAATCTTTTGACTTTTCTTCTTGAATGGCTTTGATTGTATGTACAAAAACAAAGAAAAAATTATTCGGTGATTGGGATGTCCTGATCATATTACAACTCATTTATTAAATAATAAAAAAATCATCACTCATATTATTTTTTTCAAATGATTCAAATAAAATGATGGATCTCACTGTATATCAATAATAATATTTTTGTAAGATTTGATTATGCCAAATGAACATAGAATGAAAGTATGACTCTAAACTTTTAATTGCCTTGGAATGGTACTCCTTAAAATTGATGGTCATGAGGGAGAGAGTATTTTATATATCAAGTATTTTTATTTTTATTTTTTCTATTTTTAAGATGGTGTATGTAACAAGTATCTTATGTGATCAAATCAATATAGTGTATTCTTTCACTTATTTTTTCTCATAAGATAAAAAGTGAAATCAAATTTTGATGTGACTAAATACTTACATTTAGGCCAAGTTTGGCATACTGTAAAAAAGTTAAAAAGTTAAAAAATTACTTAAAAAGTTAAAAAGTTAACACTATTCACCAAAAGTCAACAATTACGGCTGCACAATTCTCAATCCTAATTTTTTCCTACAAATCAATTTTTACAATTTTTTATTACATATTTTTTCATAAAAAGTCAAAAAGTTAACCGAAACATCCATATTTTCTTCCTCAATTTTTTAATCCGAAAAGACAAAAAAAGTGCACTTATTTAGAACACCCCAAATAATCCCTAATTAAGTATAAAGTGAGTTATTGAGTTTCACATTTATCACATAATAATGGAAAAGTTAGATCAATTAAACATTTAAAAAACAAAGAGAGAACAACTTTCACTTTTTAATCTTATCTTTTATTCCACAAAATGTGGTGGTTTCGATTTTTTTTTTTTATTTTTTATTTTTTTCGTGTGCGCGCGTGCGGTGTGTGTGTGTTAGCAAAGAAAGTGAATGTGAGATCATTGATATCACCAAAGGTAAAGTAGAAGGCGATGCTCTTAGAAAATATATTTTGGTAGAATTTCATGTAGTCCATCATCATATGACTCTAGATACATCATTTGTTGGGCTTCACGAATGATTACTGCTGATATTCTTTAGGGAAAGTAACTGTACAGCGGCATAGTAAAAAAAATTACAAAATTATAGAATATATATATATATAACATTTTAATTATTAAAGTGTATAAACTTTATTACTAATTTGTAATTTTTTTTTTTTCTGCTGTGGGGATATATTTTCTAATCACCAACACGTGATAAGGTGACACCGACGTGTCAGCCGAGGTGCCACGTGTCGCGGTAGTTACGCCGAAGTTATCTCGGAGTTGCCGAGGTTATCTCCGAAGATATCGGAATCCGAGATAAGCGGACAGGGGACGAGAGTCCTAGAATGAAGAACTCAACCTGGATATGGGACAAGAGTCCTAGATTGAGAGAAGAATTCAGTTAGGGTAAAGATAAACTCTTAGGGAGTTTATCCTAATCCCACTGGGAGTCCCAGATTAGCAGTAATCCTAAGTCCATTAGGGCCAGGCCACTATTGGGACTAGGATTGTATTGGCTATAAAAGAGAGGCACCCCCATGGGTCTAAGGTATGTTTTTTTATGCTCAAGCTTGTGAGTTGAATACTTAATTATCTTAGAGAGATATACTGACTTGATCGTCGGAGTGCCCCCGGGTGGAAGAACCACCGCCGGAGCCTTTCCTTCCTGTGCAGGACAGCAAGGTACCATCTATTCTGCCTGTGTTCTACAGCTGAATTACTAAGGAGGGCAGTGTGATCAGAAAATCACTCACACAATTTGGCGCCGTCTGTGGGAACGAAAGACGAATAGATGGCCAGTAACACACAGAAAGAAAAGGTTGGAGACGACGCTCCCGCTGGAAGTGGCAGGCCTATCGACCTTGACATTGAAGGAGACAACCACAACAAAGAAGCCCGTGACCAGGGGCATGGAGGAAAAGGCATCGACCAGGAGAGCGACACTTCAAAGAAGACAGACCAGGACAGATACTACAACGAAGATAACCTCCAGGTATAGAAGGATATGTGCCTACGAATGGATGAGGAAGTGAAAGAACTGGCAGACAAGTTGGCAGACCTACAGTCGGTCGTCAACTTCATGATGCAAAACAATGTCATGCAGCCACCCTTCCCACTGCATGACACACCAGTTCCAGCAGCCAACACCCAGAAGGGGGAACAGATCCCTTTAGCACCTCGGCACACCAGGAGTGGAAGACACTCCCACCAGACCTCCAGGGAGGTCGGACGAGAAAAGCCGAGACAAGAGAAGTCCCAAAGGACATATCACACGAAGGACCCACAGCCCAAAGAACATCGGCATGTCCAAGGGCAAGCACTCTGCTTTGACACAACCCATGGAGAAAGATCAAAACGGGCCCACCACGAGGCCGAAAGTAGTGCGCCGAAAAGACTGAAGTCAAAAGATAGCCGAGCCCCGGGGAGAAGTAAAGAAGACTTGAGAAACTACCTCAAAAGGAAGGAACAGAATGCCGAAGCCGAGGTTACCTCACCCGACAAGCCGAGGACACCCTTCTCGGTAGAATTGGACAAGTTCCAGGCACCAAAAAGATTCAGCATGCCGAGGTTTCAAATATACGATGGCAAGTCGGACGCTAACTTCCATGTCGGATTATATTTGAACTCAATGGCATTGTATAGTGGGAACGAGCCATTGCTCTGTAAAGTGTTCCCCTCATCCTTCGGGGAGATCGCATCAGATTGGTTCCACAAATTACCAAAGGGAAGCGTAAAGACCTGGGAAGGCCTGGCCGAGATGTTTGTGGCCAGGTTCATAACAAACAAGCTGCAGCCATTGAGGGTAGATGCACTGATGGCCCTGAAGATCAGCAAGGATGAAGGCCTAAGGGCCTATGCAAAAAGGTACTATGAGGTGTTCAATTGAATACCCGAATGCAACCAAGAAGTGGCGGTCGTGTCCTTCAAGAACGGCCTGAAAGATGATTGTTCACTGCGGAAATCTTTGGCGAAGACATTACCAAAGAGCATGGAGGAGCTCATAGCAAGAATCGAGAAGTATGCCAGAGCCGAAGAGGATACATCGGGGAATAAGGAGGTAAAACAGGAAAAAGGGAACGGCTCGCCAAAGCGAGGCCGAAGTAACAACGGATTTAGCAAAGCGGAGACAGAATTGAGGGGCAAACAGGCAGTGACGACTGTGTTCCGAATCCCAGTCCACAAAGTCCTGGATCAAATCCGAAATCAACCCTATTTCAGAACACCAGCAAAGGCCCCAGGGGAGTACATGGGCAGGAACGTCGGTAGGCGTTGTACTTACCACAATGAAGAAGGGCATCCAACTCAGGGTTGCAAAGCCTAAAAGCATACTTAGAGGACTTAGTAAGACAAGGTCATCTGAGGGATCTTGTCGACGAAGCCAGGACCAGAGAAGAGCAGGCAAGGTTGCCTCAAGCACCAGCAGCCCCGCCTCCCCCAGCACAGCAACCACAGGGAGGGGGACCCAAGGTGGTTAACGTAATTCACTCCAAAGTGAACGAAAACGACATACGGGGTGAAACCCAAAGAGTAAAACACCTGCAGCACGTGAACCAAGTCGGACAGAAAAGACTTCGGCCTGAAAATTACCCAGGCCCGATGATAGCCTTCACCGAAGCCGACCTAGAGATGGTCCAGCACCCGCATAATGATGCCTTGGTAGTATCCCTCCAGGTTGGGGAGTGCCAAGTGAAACGCATCCTGATAGATCAAGGCAGCTCTTGTGACATCATGTATGTTAGATGTTACAAGGAGCTAGGCCTTCACCCAGATGACATGGAGCAATCGAATGGCCCGATGGTCGGCTTCAATGGAACACCGACGTGGCCACTGGGCGCTACAAACTTGGAAGTACAAGCCGGCACTAAGAAGATCAGGACAGAGTTCATCGTGATTGACACACCTTCACTATACAACATCATCTTGGAAAGGCCATGGTTGCATGCAATGGGGGCAGTTCCATCAACGTTGCATCAACTATTGCGGTTCCCAACAGAACATGGAATTGAAGAAGTCAAAGGAGACCAGCTGTAGGCAAAAAATTGCTCCATGGCAGCAATGAAAACAACCTGCAACGTACAAGAGCCAGGGAAGGCAGAGATCGAAGATGAGGACATGGAGGTCCTAGATAATGTCGGCAAGGAACCAGCCGAGAAAAGCAAAGAAGTACTAAAGAAGATCCTTGTCCAGGAAGGCGACGAAGAATGCTTCTTTCTTCTCGGCTCAGACTTAGCTGAAGAAGAGGAAAGAGAGCTGGAAGCTTTTCTGAGGACAAACATTGAGGTATTCGCTTGGACACCTTATGAGATGCCTGGCATTGACCCCGAGGTCACATGCCACAAACTGAACGTCGACAGGTCGGCCAAGCCTGTGATACAGCGAGCTAGAAGACCGACGTTGATACACGTCGAAGCAGTGGAGGAGGAAGTAGACAGACTTCTAGAGGCCAGGGCCATCAGAGAAGTCAATTATCCAACATGGCTATCAAACACTGTGGTAGTAAAGAAGAAAAACGGTAAATGGAGGGTATGCGTAGATTTTACAAGCCTGAACAAAGCCTGTCCCAAAGACAGCTTCCCTCTGCCCAAAATTGACCAGTTGGTGGACGCCACATCCGGACATGGAAGGATGAGCTTCCTAGATGCTTATAAGGGGTACCACCAGATAGCCATGTACCCCCCAGACGAAGAGAAGACAACGTTCATCACCCCAAAAGGTCTATACTGTTACAGGGTGATGCCTTTTGGGTTGAAAAACGCAGAGCAACCTACCAAAGGCTGGTAACCAAAATGTTCAAGCACTTGATCGGCCAAATAGTAGAAGTCTACATCGATGATATGGTCGTGAAGACCAAGGATCCTAAGGGTCATCTTGCCGACCTAAAAGAGGTATTTGAGATACTCAAAACATATCGGCTCCGACTCAACGCATCAAAGTGCGCGTTTGGAGTTGGATCTGGTAAATTCTTGGGGTACCTGGTGACACGAAGGGGCATTGAGGCCAGCCCAGATCAGATCAAGGCCATCCTAGATTTACAGAGCCCGACATCGGCAAAACAGGTACAGAAACTTACCGGAAGGGCCGCAGCCCTGAACAGGTTCATAAGCCGAAGCTCAGACAAGTGTAAACCTTTCTTCAACCTGGTGAAGAAAGCCACGTATTTCCTTTGGACAGAAGAATGTGAGGCCGCGTTGGCCGACCTAAAGAAATATCTGACCATGGCTCCAGTCCTCTCAACACCTGAACCTGGGGAAGAGCTGTTCTTGTATTTAGCTGTTTCAAAACAGGCAGTAAGTGCGGTGTTAATCCGAGAAGAAAAAGGGGAGCAAAAGGCTGTTTACTATGTAAGTAAAACCTTGGCCGACCCAGAAACAAGGTATTTACCACTAGAGAAATTAATGCTAGCCTTGGTGATGGCCTCAAAAAAGTTGAACCATTACTTTCAAGCACACAAGATTATGGTACTAACAGAACACCCACTGAAGTCCTTATTACAACAAGGAGACTTAATAGGAAGAATTGCAAGATGGGCAGTGACCCTGGGCCAGTATGACCTGGAGTTCAGGCTGAGAACAGCAATTAAGGGCCAAGTTTTGGACGACTTCGTGGCCGAGTTCACGCCAGAATCAATCGAACATCGGACTCCGTTGAGCCATGATGAACGATGTCCAAGCAAGCAAGGAAAAACCCATCCAAAGACAAAAGAACAAAGGGAGGAAAAGCTCAGACCCTGCAACATTTACATCGGAGACTCCTTCAGACTGTTTGTCGATGGAAGTTCAAACCGGCAAGGGGTGGGGGCAGGAGTACTGCTAATATCGCCAGACGGAGAAATAATAGAACAATCCATCCGCTTGGGGTTCAGGGCCTCAAACAATGAAGCAGAATACGAAGCATTAATTGCAGGGCTAAAGCTGGCAGCAGCAGCAGAAGCAGATGAGGTAATAGTTTTTTGTGACTCACAATTAATTGTTAATCAGTCAACAAGAGAATTTGCAGCCAGAGACGAGAGGATGTCGGCATATGCAAAAGAGGTCATCAGATTGGCAGCCTTATTTCAGAACTGCCGACTTCTCCAAGTAAGCCGAGATGATAACAGCCACGCCGACGCGTTGGCCAACTTGGCAAGTTCAATGCAGACTGGAAAGACAAGAACTATTATGATCGAATATATGTCGGGCCCAAGCATAGAACCACAGAATGCAAAACAGGAAGCAATGTGTGTAGACATGGGGCCAAGCTGGATAGATGCAATTGTTGCATTCCTGAAAGAAGGAAAGCTGCCAGAAGACCGCAAGGAGGCACATAAAGTCAGATTGAAGTCGGCAAGATTCATTCTAACAGCAGACGGACATCTCTACAGAAGGTCCTTCACTGGACCCCTTTTAAGGTGCGTACATCCTTTTCAGGTTGAGGATTTCTTGTATGAAATTCATGAAGGAATTTGCGGAAGCCATGCTGGGGGCAGATCATTAGCTCATAGGGCCATTACCCAGGGGTATTGGTGGCCCTACATGCAAAAAGATGCAGAAGCATACGTGAAGAAGTGCGAACAATGCCAAAGGTTTGCACCTTTGACTCATCTGCCAACTGCCGACCAGAACCCAGTATCCAGCCCCTGGCTGTTTGCCCAGTGGGGCATGGATCTTGTTGGGCAACTTCCCCAGGCAACTGGGCAGAGAAAATACTTGCTAGTAACAGCAGATTATTTCACAAAGTGGATAGAGGCAGAACCTCTTGCCAAAATCCGAGATGTGGATGTCAAGAATTTTATTTGGAAAAACATCATCACCAGCTTTGGGATTCCAAAAGCAATCGTAGCCGACAACGGAACGCAGTTTGACAGCAAACTCATCAAGAACTTCTGTGCAAAATTTAAGATCAAGAATTACTTTTCAACACCAAGTTTCCCCCAAAGCAATGGGCAAGCGGAAGCATCCAACAAAGTAATTTTGGATGGAATAAAGAAGAGACTGCAGGCAGCAAAAGTGTCACGACCCAAACCCGGCCCTATGGGTTTAGCACCGTAACTGGCCAGTAATCCGAGATTACCGAAGGCCTGCTGAACAGTAATACAGTAAAACAGAGTACAGGGCCTGGCGGAAGCCAATACAGTAAATAAATAGTGTCCATTGAGCTGTGACAATCTGTATGCCAAAAACATTTTTCATGCATTCATACAGTCAAAACAGTACAGTCTATACAATCATATACAACCATTCAGTACGAGGACTTAATCCCTCGATAATAGTGCAGTAGAACAGTAAACAGTCTAGACAACAGTACAAAACAGTAGGGAGACCGATAGGGGACACAAAAACACCCCAAGCCACAGCATGGCGTCTCGGAACCTCGCAGTGAGGCACATAGGCTGGCTTGACAAAACTGGAGACTAACCCACGCTCCTAGCTCCGGTCTGGCTGCTGAGAACCTACAGATATATATAAACAGTGAGCTAAAGCCCAGTGAATAACAATAAGTGTAAAGAGGTTATGAATGAATGTCCTTACAATAATGAAAACAGTTCATTAAACAGTATTTCAGTCTTTCAGTATTTCAGTCAATCAGTCATATGTGGTACATCCAATAGCCTATAAACAATAGGTCCAGAAGGACCGGGTCTTAGCAGACCCAACAGTAGTGATGGCCATCAATCAATAAACAGTATGGTTCCACAAGGAAACCGACAAAGCTCTGTAACAATAACAGTAATCAATAAGTGCTAAGGATGCCACAGTACAGTTCACAATACAGGACATACATTCATTCAATAAACAATATCAGTTCAGTAAACAGTTCTGTTCGGTATTCAAAAGATAACCATTTTGAACATATCTTTACACAATCGTTACTTACAGAGATTGGGCTAATAGCAGCTAGAGCGCGTCCCCGAAAGCCAACCCTAAACAGTTAACAAAATGAACACACTCTAAGTTTAACAGTTGGGGAAGTACAATAATTAACTTCCTAATATGCCTCGGTGTGTTCTACATCTATATCCTCATTAAGATGCCTTAAACTAGGCCTAAGAATGCCTAGGATGGGATGAGGATGCAAAGATGCACTTAGAAAACATTTCCAGAATTTTCAGTGAAACAAGGCCTCCGCTCGAGCTCAGGTTTCCCCGCTCGAGCGCACAGGCAAACAAAGGTACCCGCTCGAGCGTACATTCCCCCGCTCGAGCGGACCAAAAAGTACTGGATAGGTGAAATCTCCGCTCGACGCCCGCTCGAGCGCATCACCCAGTCCTCCGCTCGAGCGCCCAATACTCCGCTCGAGCGGACTGATGCACAGAGCAAGATGCTGGGAGCTCGTTTTCTCCGCTCGAGTGCCACTTCGTCCGCTCGAGCGGACAACAGAAATCTGGAAATCCCAGATTTGAGTCCCAAGCTCAAAACCAAGTTCAAAAGCAACATTTTCGATCCTCTTGGGCTATTTTCTGGAAAAACTCTGTTAAACACATAGAATAACATGTTTCAAAACTCAATTTAAGGAAATCAAAGCCCAAGGGTGTTTAATTCAAACTCATTTCAAACCATTCTTCAAGAACAATATGTAAACATGACATGCATGAGTTTTTAACCAAATTCAAGCTCCAAGTCTAGCTCTATTGAGCTCCAATCTTTGGAAACAAAATGAAAACATGGACTATAATATAAACATGGACATGCATGTACAATCCACCATGTATTCAACTTCCAAATGCACCAAAATGGCCATGCATGCAACAATTAAGGTCCAATTCAACATGTATGAGCAAAATCATGGCCTAGCTCTCTAATTGGGCATGAACCATGCAAAATGAGGCTCAAAGACAACAAGATGGAGATGAAGTCACTTACCTAAGTCTCAATTACAAGGTTTATGAGCTCAATTAGCAACTACCCTTCAATTTCTTCAAGTATACAAGCCAATTCCTAGTTGATTTCACAATTCTCTCATTTCTCTCTCTCTAGTCGGTTCTCTCTTCACAAAATGACTGATAGAAATGTTTTGGTTGCATGTAATAAGGCTCAACATATAATAAACAAAGGCCCCACTTTGATGGCAATTCTGTAAATAGGGCGACTCTTTGATTTAACTTATTTTAATCTCATTTAATCATTCCTAATCAATTTTCAGATAAATATATCATTAAATCACAAATATTCTACTGATTCCAAAACTCTAAACGGTTCCTAATTCGGCCGCCGATAAGGCCTTTAATTAACAGTTTAAACATATAAGTTCTAACAGATAATCATTCAATCAAACAGATGCAATATGCAATTCAATAGATAACTTATTCAATTTCAGTTTTGACTTCAATCAGTTCATTCAGTACTTCAGTTAATCCAATTATCAGTCATTATCAGTCCAGTTTAACAGAAATCAGTAACTAATTCAGTAGGTTATCGATAATCAGTACGAGGGTTGTTACAAAAAGGAAAGTGGGTAGACGAGTTACCCAACGTACTTTGGGCATATCAGACTACATCGAGAAGATCAACAGGGGAATCCCCCTTTGCCATGGCTTATGGTATAGAAGCAGTCATTCCACTGGAAGTCGGCATCCCAGGGATCCGAACCCAGGGAGTTGAGAATGGGACTAATGATATACTCTTAGCCCGAGATCTGGATCTTTTGGAAGAACGAAGAGAGAAAGTTACAATTCAGCTCGCAGTATACCAGCAACAACTCGCCAGAACTTACAACAAGAAGGTCAATCCAAGGGATTTTCAGATTAGCGACTTAGTCCTGAGAAAAGTCATCGGCAACAAGAAGGATCCCAGATAGGGCAAGCTTGGCCCAAACTGGGAAGGACCCTACAGAATTACTTCAGTATTAGGCAATGAAGCTTATCGGCTTGAAGACCATGAGGGCAAAGCATTGCCAAGACCTTGGAATACTTGTAATTTAAAATTTTTCTATCATTAAGATGTGCTTTATTTTTGGCCGATGTCATCAATATAATCTTTTCATAATTCTTCAAACACATATGATTAATAAAATTACATAATGTTGTTTTTGAGAGACATGAATGAATGAGAACCCAAGTGGAACTCAGGTTCACATTGGGGGCAGAGAGAAGACAAAGACACTTAACACTTGTTGAAATTTGTAGCAATTTACAAGTTGAAGTTAAGCCGAGATGGTTCCTTATCTTCACTTGTTGAAATTTGTAGCAATTTACAAGTTGAAGATAAGCCGAGATGGTTCCTTATCTTCACTTGTTGAAATTTATAGCAATTTACAAGTTGAAGATAAGCTGAGATGGTTCCTTATCTTCACTTGTTGAAATTTGTAGCAATTTACAAGTTGAAGTTAAGCCGAGATGGTTCCTTATCTTCACTTGTTGAAATTTGTAGCAATTTACAAGATATAGTTAAGCTGAGATGGTCACTGTTTCTCTTCACTTGTTGAAATTTGTAGCAATTTACAAGTTGAAGTGAAGCCGAGGTTATTGCTTAAACCCTTATAGCAATCTACAGGTTGGTTAAACCTAAAGAAGATGCTTAACACTTGTTGAAATTTATAGCAATTTACAAGATGACGTTAAACCGACATATGATCATCTGTTGAAATTTGCAGCAATTTACAGGTTGAAATAAAAAGCTAAGTATATTATTTAAACACTTGTTGAAATTTGTAGCAATTTACAAGTAGTTCACTGTTTTACACTTGTTGAAACTTAAGAAAAATTCGGAAAGTTCACATTGAAATAATATATGTTTTACACTTGTTGAAATTTATGAAAAGTTTGCAGGACAGTATCTTGCCGAAATAAAGCTTGTAGTTATTATACCCGAGGTATGTAACCCCGAAAAGATTGCACAAAAAAGGCAAAATATGAGAGGCATGCAAAACATTCTAAGTACAGAACCATGCAGAGACGATCACAAGAAGAAGACAAGAGTGCAGGCATTCAAAAATATTTTTGCAGTTGCCTTAAAGTATTCAGTTGAAACAGAAGGCACATCGGCCATACAGAAAAGCTTATATTATCTAGAAAACAAAAAAGTACAAAAGACATCAAGGTTGTGATTCTTCAACTTCAGGCGCAATTTGAGTCTGGACCTCGGCAGATTCTTGTAGAACTACTTCGGCAGATTCCTGAAGAACTACTTCGGCAGCCTTTTCTGCCACGATCTCGGCATCGATTTCGGCAAGTGTTTTGTCAAGACTTTTATCGATTGGAGGAACGTCAGATGATGCTTGTTCAGGAGCAGCCTCTTTGACAACCTCCTCATCTTCCTCCTCATGAGTCAAGTCTAGGACTTGATTATCCTGAGGAAGGGACTTGGTCACAGTGGCATCTTTAGGCTTCCATACTAGAGCCTCATCATCATCCTCATCCTCATCCTCAGATTCAGACTCCGATTCGTCTCCAGCTTGAGTTGGAGGTGGAGGTGGAGGAAATAGAAGAGGAATAGCATCAGCTTTGCGCAATGGTGAATCATCAGGGACATTGAGCTTTTTGGCCAAGGACATCCAACTAAGGGAGAAGCCCCTGTTGCATGCCTGCCTAACTTGTAATTTATAGTCTTCTGCAACGTCGGCCATGCCCTGGGCATAAGCCTTCTCATCAGCTTCTTTTATTTCAGCCTCTTTAGTTGCCAAGGCCTCCTGCAGCTCCTTCTCGGCCTGAGTCGCTTTTTCCTCGGCCTCTCTTTTTTGCGCTTCAGCAACCTTTTTAATAGCTTCAGCAGCATCAGCTTTTTCTTCTGCTATTTGTTGGGCCTTAGTGGCAGCTTCAGCCTGGTCTTCCAGCTTCTTCATTTTTAATTGAAGACTTTTATTGGTCTTCTGGAGGGCAGTAAACTCCCGTTTCAGATCGGCCAACTTCTCCCTTGTTTCAAAAGATTGCATGGAGAGAGAATGGGCATGTTGAATAGCCTGAAAGAACCCAAGGGAAAAGTTATTACACAAACTTTACAAGTATAAAAAAAGAGGCAGAAAGACAAATTGCCAAATAGGGGAACCTACTTGTACAGAACGTTGGAGCATGAGGTCGTAGTTCTCGTACTCGCTCATCTTGGCATTCTGCTCAAGATCGCCAGGAAAGAGAACAGCAGTACTGAGTGCCACGCCGACATTGATGTCATCGGCACTGTCACAGGCTAGAACAGGCTTATCTTCTAGGGTGATTTCAGGCACCCAGGGGACTCTTGGTATTTTGGAACCCGAGGTCGTCGCGGACGATGACCTCGGCTTCTTTGATTGAGTGGACGCTGATGGCTGGGTTTCAGCAGACCTTTTTGTGGGAACGGAAGCGGTCTTCCCACTCTCAGCCAGTTTGGATATGGGTAAAGTGTCATCAGATTCAACCTGAGTCACTTTAGCCTTTGACTGGGCTTTCTTGGTTCTCTTCGGCTTTGGTGGGGGCATGGTTTGCGTCGGCTGAGCATCAACGTCCGTAGGAAGGTCGGCTAGGAGATCTTGGGCAACAGGCTTCGGGCGACCCATCTCAGCAGTTTTGACAAGTCGTCGCCGACGTTTTCTTTCTGGAATTGGGATTAAGTATGGGGCTGAAGTTGATGGTTGATCGGCTGGATCAGAGGTTGACCCTTGGTCAGCCCGAGATGTTGATGCGGTTTGTAGAGTGGTAGCAGAGGGAGGAGATAAGCTCTTCTTCTTTCTTTTCGGGATGTCGGGCAGTGTAGACTTGAACGTCGGAATAAAATTCAGTACCAGTGAAGCCTTGCGCTTTTGGATTGGCAGATCTAGGAGCTTCTTTAAGTCTTTGCCTGGAAAGTAGGACTGGCGAAAATCCTTTGGTGGCTTGCGAACATCTGCAAGAAAAGCAAGACATTAGAAACAGACAAAGTTTTGAAGATTTGAAAAAGAAACAACTAAGTAATTGACACTGGGCTCTTACCCTTGCCCTCTTTAACTGTTCGAGGAAGAGGGTATAGATGGACATCCTCGTCTGGGGCAAACTCCCAATTTCCAGAGGCAATGAAGTAGTCATCTCCAGCCCCTTTGTTGGAGTCTGGGAGGTCGGCTACGATTTTGAATTCGGTGGACCTCGGCTTGAGGTAATAAACGAAACCTTTTTCTTTTAGGTTCAGGGCGCACATGGTGTAACAATATTGGATATCGGCGAGGGTGATCCTAACATTCTCCTGCCTAGCTAGGGCTATGATATCGTTAATCACTCGATAAGAGTTAATAGTAAGTTACATGGGGTTCAATTTATAGTAATGAAGAACTTCAGGAAAGAGGGGATTGAGTGGAAGCCGAAGTCCACATTCAGTAAAGGCGACAATGGGAAAGGGCATCGTATTGTCTGTGGGCATAATAGAGTCGTCGTCCCCAGCCAGTCTCAGATGGACGTCGGCAGGAATTTCGAACTCCTCCCTAAAGTGTTCAAGTTTGGTTGGGGTATCTACCATATGTCTCCACATACCCATGATTTCGGCGTAAGGGAATTTGATTACCAAAAGAAGATGTTCTTAAAGGGTTATTGGAACCTCGGCAAAAACCTAGGTAAGTACTGGTAAAGCTTGTTTCAGTTTTTCCTAAGAATTAAAGGTTCTACAAACAAATCCCAAGCCTAAAAACTATGAAGATGAAGATCAAAGGCACGGATCTGGAAAAAATACAAAAAACAGAAAACAAAGACGAAGTTTCAGAATTTAAAACAAAAAGGGGCTATCAGAAACATGGAGAATACAAAGGGTTAAGGGCCAAGAACAGTGGCAAAAAAGTGGTGAAACAGTGCAAGTGTTCAAGACATGAGCAAAATCGTGGAATAGACGCATCCAGATGAGTAATCCAGTAAAATGAAATGTTTAAACAAGATAGTGATAGCAAGCAAATTCCAGAAAAGATCAAGAATTGAGGTAAGAAGGAACAGCTGCTTACCAGACGGAGTAAGGCCGAAATAGAATTCGCCGAAGACAGACGACGGTTACTGAAGTACCAGAGTGGTAAAAGCTTCACCAGAAAGACGAACGAAGACGGTTACAGAACTTGGAGCCTTAGCAATGGCAGATTCAAGAAGCGAGAGCTTTAGAGAGAGAAAAGCAAGTAAATCGAATACAAAGGTAAGGAAAGAAAGAAGGAAAAATAAAGTTTTGTTAAAAACTTGAAATGGCGGCAAAACAGGGCATTTAATGCGCCTAGAACATCGCATACGTCAGACGGCGCAGACGGACGGAAGACGGCTTACAGGCGCGTCGCAGATACGGGCCAATGAAGATATAACGCGTAAGTGGAACGATTGAGAAGTGATGCATGACAGCTCATGCGCGTAGGAGAGTTCATTTGAATTCTTCTTCTTGAAAGAAGACATGTCGGCCTGAGATGAACGACCTCGGCTGAAGAGTTCTTGTGCCGAAGTACTGGAAAGAGGAATAATATAGGTTCCATCACCTCATAATGCCGAGGTAATAGAACCTAGGGGGCAGTTGTGGGGATATATTTTCTGATCACCAACACGTGGCAAAGTGACGCCGACGTGTCAGCCGAGGTGCCACGTGTCGCGGTAGTTACGCCGAGGTTATCTCGGAGTTGCCGAGGTTATCTCTGAAGATATCGGAATCCGAGATAAGCGGACAGGGGACAAGAGTCCTAGAATGAAGAACTCAACCTGGATATGGGCCAAGAGTCCTAGATTGGGAGAAGACTTCAGTTAGGATAAAGATAAACTCTTAGGGAGTTTATCCTAATCCCACTGGGAGTCCCAGATTAGCAGTAATCCTAAGTCCATTAGGGCCAGGCTCCTATTGGAACTAGGATTATATTGGCTATAAAAGAGAGGCACCCCCATGGGTCTAAGGTATGTTTTTTTATGCTCAAGCTTGTGAGTTGAATACTTCATTATCTTAGAGAGATATACTGACTTGATCGTTGGAGTGCCTCCGGGTGGAAGAACCACCGCCAGAGCCTTTTCTTTCTGTGCAGGACAGCAGGGTACCATCTATTCTGCCTGTGTTCTACAGTTGAATTACTAAGGAGGGCAGTGTGATCAGAAAATCACTCACACATCTGCCATCACGTTGCTATCCCCTTATTTTTTAAAGGGACAATTGTAAGGAAATGGTATAAACTTAAAATAATTACAAAGAAGTGAAAGTACATTTTGGTTGCACTTATACTTCCATGTTATTATAATTATTTTGTGTTGATTTTTTCTTAAGGAAATGGTATAAACTTAAAATAATTACAAAGAAGTGAAAGTACATTTTGGTTGCACTTATACTTCCATGTTATTATAATTATTTTGTGTTGATTTTTTTTTTTTAAGAAAATAGACAACAAGTACAATTTTAAAAATAAAATAAATAAATATGATGAAAGTCACAATTCTATGATCAATTTATTTTTTTTTACGAATAATTTATATATATAGGATATAAGATGAATGAATTAGATTATTGAATTAAATTTTAGGAGAAACTGTAGAACAATGGTAGAATCAAAAAGTTATTACATATTCATGAAATAATTTATAATTTTAATAATTAATGCATATAAAGTTTACCATTTATTTATAATTTTAAAAAAAGTCTACATTGAAATGGAATTTCCCCTAAATTTTATGGTAGGTCCACGGGCCTAGAATGCAAGTAAAACTTGAGTACAACGGTAATATCATGTCAACATCGGCATGCAATATTACCAACCCAATAATAAAACACCACATAAAATGGTGAATCCACAATATAAATGTAACTATCTTTCCAACTCATCCGATTAACCTATACTTCTATATTATGGGATATATCATGTTTACACGACAGATTATGACTAAATAGGGATATCATATGTCAATGCTGATTGATATCACTGTTGCAATTATTTTTTTTGTCTTAAAATACACCCTCACTACAAGAATTAACACTTTTGCCGGCCAAAAAATTGGTCGCTAAAAGCCCATTTTTGGTCGGCAAAAGTTATCCGCGACCAATTTTTTTGTTTGCTACTTTGGTCGCCAATTGAGGGTCGGCAAAAGTAATTCGCGACAAAAAATTTGGTTGGTCGGGAAAAGTTTGATTTGCCGACTAAATTTTTGGTCGCTAAATATATCATTACCGCGACTAATTCATTTAGTCGCTAAAACACTTTGGTCGCGAAAAGTAATATTTTCCCGACCAAATATGTTTGTCGCCAAAAGCAAAAAATCGGCGACCAACTGTTTTCATCGCCAAAAGTTGAGGAATCGCCAACTAATAATTTAGTCGCCAAAAGGTAAGGAATTGCCGACCCATGATTTTAGTCGCAAAAGTGTAGAATTTGGCGACCAATTATTTAGTCGCCAAAAGACATTAAACAATCAACGACTAATTAGTTAGTCGCCAAATCTCTTCTTTTTTTTTCTTTTTTTTTTAACAATCAATTTTTGTTTATAAACATTCAATCCAATATTGAACAAAATTCATTCAACCCAACCCAAATATAACATTAAAATTCATCATATTTTCCTGCTCAATCCCAAACTTTACAATCATACCATTCAAAACATTAATTGAGACAAGTTTTAAACATCCACCCATTGAAAACCAATAAGTAATTGAACAAAAATTAAAAGGAAAATCAATGAAAGAATCCAAAAAAAATTCTAAAACAGGAAGGAATATATATGGTTTTGAAGCATCAGCCTTGTGCTTGATCGTTCTTTTCACCAGGCATGTTCTTTTCACCAAGCATCAGCCTTGTGCTTCATCATCCTAAAGAACCACCAAGCATGTTCTTTTCATTCTCAAATTCATCCTTGAATGCATTCCATAAAGTCATCCACTAAATAACCTCCTTGTGACAGATAATGACAGCAGCGAAGTGCTATAAAATAAAATGAAGTAAGATGATTATAATGAGGTGCAGACTTTCTGTTTGAAAACCAATGAGCTGAAAGGGCTCAAAATGGGAAGAAAAGATAAACACAACAACATTAGACAACTTGCCTTTCTCTTTTCATAGAATTCAAGTCTTACGTGGAAGAATTCTTCAAGAACTACAAATCAAAAGAATTAAATTGTAAATAACCTGAAAACTTTACTAAAAAGATATATGGGAATAGATATGTACAATTGTTACAGACTCCAATCAATCAATTTTATCTGCATACAGTTGGAGGAATCCAAACTTTACTAAGAATGAACCCACAATTCTTACTAGTAGGCATTTTCTTCTAAAAAGGGAGATGAGAAATTTAATCTTAAACGAAGTCAATTTAGAAAATCCTTTAAAACCTTGCTCCTAATCAGCTCAAGTAGTAAATTAACATAGGAACTCAAGAGAGGATTTGAAGAAACAAAAAGATCAGACTAAGTAACTTTGTAATTAGCAATCATAAAAGTGATGTTTAATAATGGAAAAAGGGTGGAAATTTGGATATTAACAAGGGGCTACTTACCGGGAACAGGTTATAGTAGTAATCTCCTATTGTCAACATGCTGTTCTAAGAGACAAGAGACCCAAGTCCTAGAATCCAACATACTACCATTGCACCATACTTCCCCTGAAATATCATAAATAAGAACAAAAATCAATGTTCTGAATTATAATAAATGTAACTCTTGGAAGTGTAAACCATTAAAATTAACAAAGTTCGACCCACAAACCTGAAGCCTAGTTGGAGATCCACTTGTTTCAGCAATAGTCATGACTTCTTCTTCAGAACAATAATAATAATCTTAATACTGAGAGGCAAATGACTTTATTGTAACATATGTTTTGAAATGTCATTTACTTGAAAAAAAGAAAAAAAAAGAAAATACTATTGAGAAGAAGAAAGAAACATAAACCCAAATATCTGGCAGTGGTTACCTTCAAAATTGAAACTACTACACAGATGAATGCTGTGCGAAATTCCCCACACATGAAAAGTCCATTTATGCTGGAAAAAAAAGGGGCAATTTCAACCAAGTAGAATGTTGATTGAAAAGCAATGCAACAATCATCAACTAAAACTAATCTTTAAGAATGCCAGAAAAAGATAGATATCTCATTTATCAAAATTTGAGCATTTCAAGGAATAAAAACAAATAAGTAAATCTATGGTTGAAAAATATTACAAAAATGAAACTGATAGCAAGAGGGTAACAGGAAATTGACTCATACATACATTGTAAAGCTTTTGCCATGAAACGATCAATAAAGAACATAGACTTTAAAAAAAATTAAACAAATGCTCAAATAAAATACAAATAAGAACAATTTCTAGCAGCTACCAAGTAGAATGGTACTAAGAATCACAAACTGATAAAAAAACTTAAAGAATGCCAGAAAAGGTGGATAACCCATTTATCAAACTTTGAGCATCTCAAGAAATAGCTGAATCAATGGCTGAAAATATTGCAAAAATGAAGCAACTAGCAAGTGGGTAAATAGAAATACATTCGTACATATCTAGGAAAATCCATTGCCAACACTGTATACTCAATTCAAAAAATTTAATGGGTATTCACAGCTAGCATCTTATTATGATTTTAATTGGTTATGTGATAGAGATACTCACAATATCTCCAAAGTCTGCAGTAGTCCTTTTGGTTGAAGGAATCTTGCCACTGAGTTCATTGTTATTAAAAACCCTGCTCAAACTAATTCACAAGATGACATTGAAATTAGGGCTCAGATTGAGAGAAACGGGGCTGCCTAGAAATTCAGTCCAACATTCCTCATCATATTATAAAATTAAAAAAAGAAGAGAACGCCCATTCTGTCAACAGTAAAAAGGCAAAATTGAGTGGGACTTGTCATTATATATGAATTCATTCAAACGCATATTTAAAATATTATTCTCGTAACAAATGTTGTTCTCTTTGTCACCATGAAAGCTTGCTGCTTATACTTGCCATACGGGTAAGCAAACTGCATAAATGCACAACTTGTTGTTCTGTCATTCAAGTGCATACCAGGGACTCGTGAATAAATAGCTGGTTCAAAGGAACTCACACATGTATCAGAGACATATTTGAATTGAAATAATGGAAATAATTGAAATATTCATACATAATGAAATAATTGAAATATAGGCCAAAGCATGCAAATGCACAATAAAAGGTAAGCCATACTAGAAGATTCAGTACATGCACAGTTCAGCAGAAATTTTCTGGAATGGAAACATGATGATATGAATTAAAAGATTGAAGTTTCTGATGCAAGATTTAAAGGACCAAAAAATGGTTCCACGCTCAATTTTTTCTCATCTTTTGAACGCATGAAGAGGGAGTAAGTATGTTCACCCGGAGAAGTCAGAGGGTGTGGGAGCATTTGTGCTTGAAAGGTGCAAATATTAGGATTTTATAGGAAGCCCAAATAATACATATGGCCTAAATAATTTGAGGAAAGAAATATAACATTTTGCAGTACTATCAAATTATCAATGGAAAAATTTGTAAAGGAAATATTTATTTAAAAGGTTCACATCGTATACATAAAAAAGTATGTAAAAGGTCTTAATTAATGTCCTCAATTTAATTAATCTCAATTATGGCATGACATATCACATTAATTTCTGTACATAAAAAAGGTTCCCATCATATACATTCTGCTCATTGAAAGTCTATTAATTGTTTTCACCCAAATCTCATCCTAGGCCTAGCCCATAGGAAAGACTTAACTGCTTTGATATTGAGTGATAAGTATGTAGGAGTTGAATTGGAGTGCAACTACTCTACATTTATAGTTGATGGGTAGAACTTTGTACCCATTATCTTTGATCTTTGAAAATGAAACACATACAGTAAACATATTTGAACAAAGTCCTCTAGTGAGAACCCATCATAAGCATTAGCACTTCAAAGGTTGCATTATTATTACACATCAACATAGAACTCAAAAATGTTAATATTCATACATAAATGTGTGTATATAGACACATAAGAGGGGAACAAATGAGAATTAAGTTACCAACACTAAACAAATAGTCGATTTAATCAAACTTTCATAAAATCGCTAACTTCTATATAAACAAATAAATAATCACCTACAAAATCAAGGAGGTCTCAAATGCATGCTATATGAAAGCAAGTAAAAGCAGTTTGGGAACTTAAATAAACAGTGAGCAATGGTGGTACAAATAATAACCTTGATGTAATAATTAATAATTATCAGATCAAGAACCTAACCTCTAATTCAAATATGTAGGCTTCATTTTCCTCATGTTTGGATTTCAGGATATCTGGAAACCCGAACTTTTCCTTGAAATAGCATAGATAAAAAAATGTCTTCAGGTCTCTTATATATATATATATATGTCATGCTGGAGAGAACAAAACAAAACCAAAATAAAAATAAAGGATTGCAATCATGTGTAGCACCCATATAAAATGAACTAAACAATGCCAATGCTCAGCATCCATATGAACTTAAGTTAGTACCAAAAGGGTAATATAGATGAAACAATTGACATATCAAACTATACCATAAAATAACTAAACATGAGAGATGGCCTCAGCTCTAATTGATATTTAACCTACAATTCCAGAGTTTGCTCATCAAGAGAGGACTTCAAGGTCTGAACATGAGCCCATTTAATATGCATGCCTATCTTAGTACATATATATGGCATTTAGAATGTGGCCTCATTGGAGTATGATCCAAAATATCATTAACTGAATTTATCTCTAAAAATTGGTCTCTAGAATACACTCCCATGCTCAACAGTTGCTGAGCATTATTCATTTAAATGCACATTTTGATTGTAGAGAAGCCATTGACAAAATCAAAATTGGATGACAACATTCAATACTTTCTATGCTATCCAATGACATAACTGCAACCTATAAAGAGTATTCTAGGAAGAGAAGCAAAGAGAATGTACACATGAATAAAGACTTGGCTAAAAGGTGATCAAAAAGAAAATAGACTTATAATTCAAATGTCATCATAACAAATTAACAATCATTATCTTCATTGCCACCAATCATTGTCAATTCCTTCTTTCCTATCCACAATGCAAATCTTGATTAGCCTTCCTAGTCTACTGTTTACAACAAATTCAGACTGCTAGCAGAAGCAATCCAACTCCCTTTGATTCTTGCTACATGAAAAGAACATTGATGTTAAAATGATATTGAAAAGAACATTATTACTCCTGCTCTACCAGAAGCAATCCAATGTAAATTGATGTTAAAATGATATTGAAAAGAACATTATTACTCCTGCTCTACCAGAAGCAATCCAACTTCCTTTGATTCTTGCTACATGTATGGAATATATTAAGAAGTGAACATGAAAATTATTTAATAATGTTTTTGACCATGGAAAAGATTAGGAGTGACTCACCAACACCCTTACAAACACCCGATATTTATGCATATGCTCAAAGCATAGAATAATAATAATAATAAATAAAACATTTAAACAGTAGGAGATACTAACCTTCACCAAGAGCTTGCATTCCCAATTTTCCGGTACTGGACGCCTGTGATCCATTGTCCGCTACAATAGGAGATTCTTGAGATTTTACAAAAGATGCCTATTGACATGAATTATGATGTTTAAATAGAGTTTCCATCTTGTAGAACAAGGGAAAATTTAAAGCAGTTCAAAAAATGGTAGATGTGCTGAATTAAAGATCTTTCTCCCAAAATATGATTTTCCACACACTAGACTAGAGCCACAATTATGATTTCCTTCTTCCTTTCTCCCAAAATAAGACATAACTACCGAATCCAAAAGAAAGTGTGAGCCAATTTGCATGTCAGGTATATAAGGTTATCATTCATATACCAGCATCTAAATTGATTAAAATGTGAATCAAATGAGCTAATGAGCATATGGCTCATCCCCACTAAATGGCAGTTATAGTAGTACCTGATTTCTAAACATAGCACATCACCATAAAATTTTCCACACACTATTTAGGTTATTGAAAGTAACCAAATTACAGGCATTTAGAAATTATGAAACAACATATATGGATAGAGAATAGAAAACAGGTTTCTTTTGGGCCAAACATTTAAATGGTCTTCCCAAATGTCAATACATTGTCTGTGTCTGTGCTTCTGGCAGAAAAAAGAGACTGAGGGTTGGATTTATTAAATGCAGGAGAACTAGGAAGAAAAGTTTGTGGAGACAAGAACCAAATTAGAGCACTTGGAAGACGGGATGAAAACCTGGAGTGCAGAATGGATCGTAAACACTCTTGAATTAGGGCACTTCTCTCTGCAACAACATCAGGAGAGACATTCCCAAAAATCTTTCTGGATACCCGTTCGACAGAGGACCAGGTAGAAGGAAGAATCCAGCCTTGCCCAGTAAACAATGTCTTCAACCGACGATAGAGAGTGCAAAAATCACGGTACCGTATGCATACGTATGCTTTTGGCGAATACCCAGCAACAACCACAGTAGCGAATACCCAGCAATCGCTTCCTCTGTGTGAGAGAAAGACAGAGGGCGATGGCGATTTGCGGCGGTGGCGATGTGCGACGGATGTGAGCAACGGTGGTGAGGGACTTCGGTGAGCTAGAGAGAGTGGGCACCGATTGAGGGCACCGATTGCGAGAGAGAACACAGAGAGAGGGAGAGGGCAGACCAACATAGACACAGAGAGTGGGCTAGAGACAGAAGAGATTAGGGCTTTTTTTTCTTTTTTCTTTTTTTTTTTTTCTATTTTCCTGGTACAAAACGACGTCGTTTTAAAAATGGCGACCAAATTTTTTTGTCGCAAAAAAAATTCAATTCCCTCCTCTATAAAAATCAAATTTCCCTCCCAAACTTTTGGCGACCAAAAGACCATATTAGTCGCAGAAAAGGTACCTTCGCTGACAAATTTTTTTAGTCGCTAAATCTCAATCAACGGCGACTAAAATATTAGTCGCTAAAAGTACAAATTTTGCGGCTAATTTTTTTTGGTTGCTGAAAATAAGTTTTTGGCGACCAAATTTTTGGTCGCCAAAAAATATGTGACATTCCGTGACCAAATTTGTAGTTGGTCGGCAAAAGCATATCACTTTCTGCGACCAACTCATTTTTTGGTCGCCAAAATATAACCTTCTGCGACCAATAATATTTGGTCACCAAAAATAATGATCATTCGCGACTAATTAATATTTGGTCGCCAAATGTCATTTTTTTGAGACCAAAATTTTTTTGGTCGGCAAAAGTGGTCGACAAATGTGTGAATTCTTGTAGTGCCTTCAATCCACAATCGACTAGAGAGACGAAGGAGAACCCCATGGTAGGCACATGAGCTCAAAGTTTACCCCAAAAAGTCATCTTTAAGTGATCACTCTAATATATCTTTTATTATGTATTTATAACATTTATGTTGAATATTATTCAAACGTAAACCAACTCCGCCAAGGTTGTTTAACAACTTCGCCGGTCTCAAGCTCAGGTAAAGAAAGAGGGTTATGTGTTAAGTAGTCAATAGCTAATACATAAAAGAGCCGCTCGAATCCCTTATGAAAACGAATCTGACTTTGAATTGATTAAATGCTAGGTTGTTTTCCTTAAGTGACGCATAGCTCTATCTCCGGGTGTTTCAAAAAGTGAGCAAGGGATGCCACATCGATGGCTAGGTGTGATGAAAAATGGGCAAAGGTTTTTTTGCTTTTTTGGATGTGTACGAATGAACAAGCTAGTCCAATACTATAGGTTTAGGGTAGCCACATGGAATGTAGGAATTTTAACTAGTAAGACTATGGAATTGATAGATATCATGATTAAAAGAAGAGTTAGTATAGTTTGCGTATAAAAAACTTAGTGGACAGGTGAGAAAGCTAGGGAAATAGAGAATACCGAGTTCAAACTATAATACAATGATAAGAATCGACACAGAAATGGGGTAGGAATAATAGTTGTCAAGGGTCTTGTAGAAAATATAGTTACGGTCATTAGGAAAGGTGATAGAATTATATTAGTTAAACTAATTATTGGAGAGAATATAACGAATATTATTAGTGCATATGCCCCCTCCCAAATATCAGACTATGAGAATGTTGTGACCAAATAGATGAGGTATTATAGGAAATATGCGTAGACGTTGTTATAGATAGAGATTTCAATGGCCATTTAGAAATAGATAAATTAGGTTATTAGAGGGTGCATGGTGAGTATGGTTTTGGTGATAGAAATGAAGCTGAATAGAATTTTTTAAATTTAGCATTAGCTTCTGACCTGGTGGTGGCCAATACTATGTATAAGAAGAGAAAAAAACATTTGATAACCTTTAAGAGTAAGTCAATAAGGAGCTAAATAGATTACTTTTTAGTAAGAAAAGTGGACTGTCTAAAATATAGTGACTATAAGGTGATTCCTGGAGATAGTCTGACGTCTCAACACAGGAATTTGATACTAGATTTATATTTTAAAGGATAATACTAAACTAGGAAGGATAGTGGGCTCATAGGACGAGATGGTGAGGCCTAAAAGGAAAACTAGAAATATTTAAGAATAAAATGGATGAAGAAGGTATTTGGGACTTGAAAGATGATACTAACACTATATGAAACTCGATGGCCAATTGTAAGAGGATAATCTCAAGGGAAGTCCTAGGAAAGTCGAAAGGAAAGGGACTCAACTCTAAGGAAACTTGATGGTTGAGGAATGAGATTCAAGTGGTAAAAAAAAAAAAAAAAAAAAACTTAAAAAAGTAACAGAATGATAGAATTGAGGAAAATCTTAGGCTCTGTTTGGTAAAGCTTTAGAACGTTAGTGCCAGGCTTTGATTTGTACACTGTGTTTGTTTACGATTATCAAAAATTAATTCCACGCTCACTTTTGAAAACTCTGTCCAAGGCAGAAAAATTTGGGCTAACCGGTTGTCCCACCGGACGTCCTACTGATCGTCCGACCAGTTGACCGGAACAGTGCATAATTTAGTTATTTATTTATTTATTTTATTATTTTTTTTTTTTTGCAATTGACATATGTTAATTTTTATATATTCAATAAAAAAAATTCCGAATTTTTAAAAAAAATTTATAAGTTTTGAATAGAATTTTGAGTTGTGTGTTTAGTTATGAGTTGTAAGTTTTTGTATCAAATATCATATGTCACATCAAAAATTTCCCATTCAATTCAAAACTCATTTACCAAACAAATTTTTCATATTCAAATCATAATTCCAAAACTCACAAACTCAAAATAAAACTCTACTCTCAAATCATATTTAGAAAACTCTATCAAACGCAACCTAAAGAGCTACAGATTAGCTAATAAGGAGGTCAAAAAAGTAACGAAAGAAATTAAGTTGAAAACCTATGATGACCTATACATTAGACTAGATAATAAAGAGGGAGAGAAGAAAATATACAAACTTACTAAATAAGATAGCAAGACATTTTAATCAGGCTAAGTGTATCAAGAGTGAGGACTTTAAGGTATTGGTAAATGATGAAGAGATTAAGGAGAAATTATTTTGATAAGTTGTTTAGATGATGAACATGGATAAAGGTCAAAAGGGGAGGAAGTAGCTAGTAATAAGGAAAATCAAGACTATAGGTTCTATCGTAAAATTAGAAATTTTGAAGTGGAGATTTTGTAACGCACCCAAAATAATACAAATGATCCCTCATAAGAGAATTGATTATAATAGAATTGGCATACTTTCATTCATCAGAGTTTGTATTACAAAAGATATTACATGCATATACATTCATAAATGTTCATTTTGAATCTATAGCATTGAGAGGGAGTTTTATGTGGATTAGGGCCGAGCTAGACCAAGGCGTGGTAATGGGCCGTTCTGTGGGCCGCGGTAAAAAGGGTCGAGTGAAAGGACCTTGCAGTTAGCTCGGTCTAATTGTGGTTGTGGTTACCACAATCGGTATGGTGATAATTAGGTTGGTCATGGTATTCAGAACCGAGATATTTGGGCTTCTTATGGTGGACTTTGCTCTCGTTAGCTCGGTCAAAGCTTACTACGGTTAGCTCGGTCTCGACAGACCAATCCGAGGTGCAAGTGTGAGGAAAACCGAGCTACGTCATATAGTTAGGGAGGCACTGGACTAAGTATGACAAAAGGCTAGTGTTAGTTCGGTCATACTGTCATCCAACCATGATAAAACCATCTTACTTGGTTTAAGCAGTGAGGGGGGTGTTGAAGGATAAGCATTATCTTTCAGGAGTGTGATTCCTAGGAGGACTCTACATAGAGGAATGAGAGTCTTACTAGGATTGTGCTATGTGGAACCTATAAAAGCTCACAACATAACCTATGTAGAGATAACACAACTTTGATTCTCGAATACACAGAGCTTTTGTCTATTTGTCTGTTTTGCTGACTTAGGCATCGAAGAGGTATCCGGCACACACCCTCCGGCTAGCTCACGTTTGTGTTTTCAGAGAGTAAAGCGACGACGTTTGGAGGAGCGCAGACTTGATCAACAGGATTATACGAGAAAATAATTTTGTGCTCGTACAATTGGCGCTGTCTATGGGAATTCCACAAAGAACAAAACCTCTTAATCAAGCTTTCTTCTGTAGTCGGAAGTAATGGTGCACAATAAAGACTTGCCGCAATCAGCCATTGATGGTCAAACCCCGGAGGGGGGTAGGAGGCGCGAAGGTTTGCCTTTTATCCCTCCCATGGTGGATTTAGAACCCCAGCGACAGAACCCCCAGAGGGATGCAAGGGGGAGGCAGGCTAATAGCCCCCATCGCTCTCAAAGTCTTGAAAGACAGAGGCGGAGGATGGACCCTCAAGTTCTGGAGGATTGCGTGAAGGAGCAAGATGAGTTAATAAGGAAGATAGCGGCAGACATGGAGTCAATGAAACGCCAGATAAAAGGAAAAGGGGTGGCGACAGGAGAGTGGCGTAAATGTGACATGCCCCCTCGCCACTCAGAGGATCGTGAAAGGCGTACCACACCATCGCAAGTAGAGAGTAAGAGCCTGAGAACAAGCGACACTCAATCAAGGACTTCCAGGACTCGTTACTCCAAGTCTGAGAGAACGAGAATTGAGAGGTCATATACTGATGGAAGCACCTATCGACCCTCGCACACGCACCAGACGTCATCTAGGCACACAGAGTTGCCTAGATCATCTGACTTACGAACTGTGCTTGAAGAAAGGGCACGATGGAAGGAGGATACCAGTGCGCGTGACCCGCGCAGAGTCTCAACCCTTCAGCGGTTGGCCCCTTAGACGCATGGGAGCATCGAGGTAAGAATGCCAATACCGCGCCTTGCTTATGAGTCAACAGACAAAGCATTAGCAGGGCTTCAGCGCTCTCCATTCGTTCCAGCAATTGAGAACGCGCCACTACCTTCAGGCTTCCACCAACCCAAATTCACCACCTATGAGGGGAAGAAAGACCCCTACATGCACTTAAGCCACTTTCGCCAGGTTATGGCAGTATACCGGCGGAACGAGGGCTTAATGTGTATCCTGTTCCCATCCAGCCTGGGCGACCTAGGTTTAACCTGGTTCGAAAGGCTACCAGAAGGCAGCATCGCCTCATAGGCACAGTTGGCAGAAGCGTTCGTGACTAGATTCAGGACGAACACTAAGACACCAGTGGAGATCGACCAGTTACTCTCCATTGACATGGGTGACAAGGAGACGTTGAGATCCTACAACAGTCGTTATTGGGAGACCTTCAACCAGATTGGGGATTGCCCTACGAACCTTGCCATCGCACAATACAAAAAGGGCCTGCCAGCCGGTAACAAATTGAGGGACTCAATTACTATGATGCTGCCCCTCACAATGGAGGCCCTAATGGAGAGAGTGCACCAACATATTCACGTGGAGGAAGACAGCGCCCGTGCTAAAGCGAAATCTGGCACAACAGCAATACCAGATAAAAAGACTTCAGCAAAAGTCAACACGGTAGAACAACCAAACAAGAATGGACGAGGCAGGCGGGCTAACAGAAAAGACCCACACAAAAGGAGGTTAAGAGTTCGCACAGCCAGTACTACAGCGTTCAAAAAACCAATCTACCAAATCCTAAGTGAGATACGTGATGAACCTTTCGTCCGATGGCCAGCTAAGTTAGGAGAAGCACAAAAGGACTATGACGAGAGGTCCCGGCGCACCTTCCATGATGAAAAGGGGCACCGCACTGAAAATTGCACGCCATTAAGGCAGCATTTGGAGGAGTTAGTGGCAGCTGGGCACCTAGACCAGTACATAGAAGGAGGGACGCAGCCAGCCCCCCAGAACCACAACAACCCAAATGGGATGCCGGTCGACGCTCCACCTCAAGGCGTAATTAACGTAATACATGGGGTATTCGAACCTGAGCGAGTATGTGAGCTCAGGGGAATGATCAAAAAGGCTGAGCACTTGAGGGAGGTATTAAGTGCACAACCTGCCGTCAAAAAAGGGAGAACAGAGGCCACAAATGTCATATCTTTTTCAGAAAAAGATTTAGCAAGGATATACTGCCCTCACAATGATGCATTGGTTGTCACTCTACGCGTCAAGAATTTCGACATCAAGCGGATTTTGATTGACCAAGGAAGCTCATGTGAGATAATGTATTACGAAACCTTCAAACAACTTAAACTAGAGGACAAAGACATGGCACCCGCAACATCTCCCCTAATCGGATTCAACTCAATGCCAAAGTGGCCAGTGGGCAAGATAATCCTCCCAGTTAAAGCAGGAACCATGACGAAACAGGTGGAATTCTGGGTATTGAAAGTCCCTTCCACTTACAATATAATTTGGAAAGGACATGGTTGCATGCCATGCGATTAGTAACGTCAACCTACCATCAAGTATTGCGATTCCCCAACGAAGTCGGAGTAATTGAAGAGGTCTTTGGAGACCAAATTATGTCCAAATAGTGCTTCGTCACAATAAACGACAGCCGCGCTGCAAAAGGGTATGTACAGATGGTGGAAGAGCCTGAGAGCAATGAACTATTTGCGGATGTTGGCAAGGCAGCTGAACAGAAGGCGGTAAAAGACTTGGTACAGGTAAGGATAGATGAAAAAGACCCAAAAAAGTTCTTTTTGCTTGGCTCGTCTTTGTCCAGCACTGAGAGGATAGAGGTCATGAAATTCTTAACCTCTAACATCGAAGTGTTCGCTTGGACACCGTATGACATGCCTGGCATTGACCCAAACTTTATTTGTCACCAACTAAACGTCCACCCAACTGCCAGACCAGTTATACAGCGCACTCGCAGATCAGCACTCCACCATGCCAAGATAGTGACAGAAGAAGTGGGGAACTTGCTGGAGGTAGGAGCCATCAGAGAAGTGCACTATCCCAGATAGATCTCCAATACCATGGTAGTGCCAAAGAAGAACGGAAAATGGCATGTCTGTGTGGACTACAAAACAGTCAACAAGGCATGCCCAAAGGACAGCTTTCCCCTACCATGGATAGACCAACTGGTAGACCTGACGGCAGGACACAATCGACTTAGCTTCCTTGATGCGTACAGAGGTTACCATTAGATCGCTATGTATGAACCAGATCGGGAGGTCACATCCTTTACAGCGCCTAGAGGATTGTACTGTTACAAGGTCATGCCCTTTGGCCTAAAAAATGCAGGGGCAACATTCCAGCGGATGGTCACCAAGATGTTTAAACCATTGTTAGGCAGAACAATGGAGGCTTACATCGACGACATGGTGGTCAAAAGCAAGAATGAGAACGACCATCTCAGGGACCTAGATGAAATGTTCCAGATTCTGAAGAAAAACAAGTTGCATCTAAATGCATTCAAGTGCGCATTCGGCGTAGGATCGGGCAAATTTCTAGGCTTCTTGGTGACCAACCGAGGTATAGAGGCAGACCCCTCTCAGATCAAAGCAATCCAAGATCTAGAGAGGCCCAACACAGTAAAAGAAGTGCAGCATCTCATTGGCCTGGCAGCTACGCTCAACCAGTTTATAAGTCGGTCATCAGACAGATGTCGACCATTCTTCCAAGCACTGAAGGCCAAATTTGAGTGGGATGAAGAATGCAATCGCGCCCTAGAAAGCCTGAAAGAATACATGTCTTCTCCACCGTTGCTAGTAACCCCAATACCTGGAGAAAAGCTCTTTTTGTACCTGACAGTTTCACAACACGCAGTCAGCGCAGTGTTGGTCAGAGCGGAAGGAATCCAACACCTGTCCATCTTTTATGTTAGCAAGACCTTGCTGGGCGCAGAAACCAGGTACTTACCATTGAAAAAACTGGCCTTAGCCTTGATAATGGCCTCAAGGAAACTGTCGCATTACTTCCACACCTACACCATAATCGTCCTTACAGCTTTTCCGTTAAAAGCCTTGTTTGAGAGGGTGAACTTTTTTGGGCGAAACTTGAAGTGGGCAGTAGAGTTGGGACAGTTCGATATCAAGTTTCAACCCGGAACCGCAATAAAAGCCCAAGTTTTGGCAGACTTTGTGGCAGAGTTCACACCAGGAAGTCATCACATTTGCCTAGTGGACTTGACTAGCACAACAGAAAAGGGGATGGAGAGTGCCGCAGGAACTGCGCAACCCCCCAGACAAGATGCCCAACAACAGCCCAAGGCATACCGAATTGAAGAAAGGAAGGAAGAGGCAAACCAAGCCATTCCCAGTGAGGACTCATCAAAAAGCAAAGGTTTGAGACAGTCTGACAATGAAGATGTAACATCTACAGCATGCATCGACTTAGAAAAAAACAACACTCATGACCCCAAGACTTCATTCGACCCCTCCATTTGCTAAAAGCTATTCGTTGGAGAAATGTGGAAGCTCTTTGTGGATGGAGTATCCAACAGGCACGGTGCAAGACTTGGCATAGTCCTCATCTCACCAAATGACCTAATAGTGGAACAAGCAGTCAACCTTGGCTTCCCAGCATCAAATAACGAGGCGGAGTATGAAGCACTTTTAGCAGGCCTAAAATCAGCACTCTACATGAAGGCAATCGAGCTAATGGTGTACAGTGACTCTCAGCTAGTAGTAAACCAAATTTCAGGCGACTACGAGTCAAAGGATGAGAGGATGGCTAAGTACGAAGAGTTAGTCAGAAAAGAGATCATGAAATTCGAAGTAGTGCGGATAGTGCAGATCGGCCGAGAAGAAAACAGTAAAGCAGACGAACTAGCAGGCTTCACTTCGATGGTAGATCCATCCATCCCACATCCATTACTGATCGATTTCCTACCAAGACCAAGTATTGAAGAACCCGAAGTAACTGAGGTATGTTGCGCCAAACTAGGCCTTTCCTAGATGGATCCTATCATAGTATTCTTAAAAGACGGCGTCTTACCTGAAGAGAAAAAAGAAGCCAACAAGATCAGAGCAAAGTTACAGTGATTCTGGCTCTCCCCATCAATGGCCTTGTACAAAAAATCCTTCACAGGACCTTACCTGAAATATGTCCATCCCAGCAAGGTCGAGGCATTCTTGTTCAAGATACACGAAGGCATATGCGGAAGCCACCAAGGGGAAAGATCATTGGCCTACAGAGCAATTTCGCAAGGATATTGGTGGCCTTACATGCAAGTAGATTCAGAGAAGTATGTCAAGAAGTGCAAGAAATGTCAGAAGTTCGCACACCAAATACATCAACCAGCTAGAAAGCTTCTACCATTAACTAACCCATGGCGCTTCGCAATGTGGGGCTTGGACATAGTAGGACCACTTCCAACGGCGCCCGGCAACAGAAAGTTCTTTCTTGCAGCAACAGACTACTTTACAAAATGGGTGGGAGCAGAAGCAGTCGTCTCAATAAAAGAGAAAGATGTGAAGACGTTCATCTGGCAAAATATCATCACTCGGTACGGCATACCCAAGGCTCTAATATTAGACAACGGCACTCAGTTCGATGGCAAAATTTTTAGAGGCTTTTGTGAGGAATACAAGATAGAATTCTAAAATTCTACACCAGCATACCCCCAAGCAAATAGCCAGGCGGAAGTATCAAACAAAGTCGTCTTGGATGGATTGAAGAAAAGGTTAGAGAAAGCAAAAGGAAAGTGGGCTGAGAAAGCAAAAGGAAAGTGGGCGGAAGTATCAAACAAAGTCATCTTGGATGGATTCGTAACCCATTCATTTTATCACATTTATACAAAAATAAATAAATAAATAAATAAAATTGATGGTCTATTTTTAAAAACACATTAACCATTCATATTTTTTGAGATAAATTTGATAAAATGAAGGGGGCTACGAATATCGGATTAAAATAATTGCTTTTATCAATAATATACATGCAGAATCAAATAAAATAAATCATTCGAATCATTAAAATTAGACCCGTGATTGATTTCATGAACTCGAACAATACATTCCAATCCAAAATTGGGCTGAGGTGTCGTTTGGGAAGTAGGTTGGCTTTTTGATTTTTTTGACTATTTTAACCTGAGCTAAAAAGCTTGATTTGGGAAGGACTTTTTGATTTTTTTGACTATTTTTGTGAGAGAATAGTGTAATGATTATGGGTTAGATGTAATGTTTTATTTGTTGTGACTAAAATAACCTATTTTATCTTTTGTGACTAAAATAGTCAAAAAAATTTCCAAACTTTCTTCCCAAACGGTGCCAAGCCCAACCCAACTATATTTAGCACCTTTATATTTTTGTTTTAAATTCTCCACTTTTAATTGTGAGTGTTCAAATTCACAATTTAAATCAAATTGAAATGTTATGTTTCGGTGTATTTATCGTTTATCAGGTTGACACCAGTTGACATGTGAGTTACACACGATATTTTTTAAAGGTACATGTTTTTATACTTCACTAAAATCTTAATTTAGTCCCTTTCATTTTATATATTTTTCATATATTCTAAAATAATTTCACATATTTTAGTATTTTTTTTTTACATATTTTTAATATAGAGATGATAGAAATTCCCTTTTTCCTTAACCCTCACAACTTTCACAGACACATGTCAGTGAGTAATAGGAGGGGAAAAAAAAAACAAAAAATTGACCAATTCCAATACATTAAGGGCATGTTTGATTGGGTGGATTAGAGCATAGGATTGAGATTATTAATCCGTGGACCCAATTATCCTATGTTTGTTTTAACATTTTGGTCTAGGATTATTAATCCAATGGATAATTAATCCAACAAATTTGGAGGATTATTAGTAATGGGGTAGGGATGGGATTATTAATCCAATGGATATTAATCCAATTGGATAGTGAATACCACACTAATTTAATAGGATTATTAATACTTCACTATTAGTGTTATGAATCAAACATGACCTAAGGGTGGTGGAGGTCAAGAAAAAAAAGGGAGTCTCAACCTTTTTCTTTTTTAATATTAACAATAATTTTGATGGTTATTTTATTACACATTCATATATAAAAATTATGAGATTGGATTATTTTAAATTGACTATCTAACTTGGATTCATTTCAAACCTTAGTGATTCAAACTATTCACTTTTTAAAACCACTTAAGTAAAATATTAATATAAAAAAATTAAGATAATTAAATATCACTAGCTAAGAATTTTCCGGCCACAAGGAAGCGGAAAGCGCCAATCAAGGCAAAAGTTACCAGTTGGTCTTTGGCCGTGTAGCGTCATGTAATATGCACTGTGATTGGTAGAGGAGTAAAATTTACTAATGAAAAATGTTTTAGATTATTAATTTAATATTATTAATACATCATTAATGATGTGATATTATGTGAATCTTATCATTAACATGATAATTTGATTTTTATTTTTTATTTTTTTTCTTGCATTGTCACACATAATTAGAATTGCTTTTAGATATTGTGCCTGTTTGGCAGAGCTTAATTACAGTTTATTTCAGCTTTTAGCTTAATTTAAGCTATTTTGATGTGTTTGGTTTAACTTATAGATTATAACTTATACTTTTTTGGAAGTTAGAAATCAGCTTATTCTTTGAGTGGGGCAGGAGATACTTTAAGAATAAGCTGAAAATCAGCTTATGGTCATAGTTATAAGGTATAAGCTGTTTAAGCATAAGGTATAAGTACTTTTCCACAGGCCTACCAAATAAGGCCATTATGTATTAATGGTCTAAGTCGAAAATCTTTATGAATTTATGTGATTGAAAAGTATAAGGAATTAGGATTAGTAAGAATTATTATCAGATGACGTCACCAGATTAATTTATAAATTTTTCATTAAAGAAGGGAAATCCACGTGTACAGTTGGATGAGGCTGTCCCACGTGGGGTAGAGATGGAAGTTAGCATTTCTCTTTCTTCGTAAGATGTCCATTTTACCCTTTATTTAACATTATGGACCCCACCGAGAAAGGTAGACAGAAGGGGGCGGTGCTACTGTAGATATCGGCCTACCGTACTGAGGTGGTCCCCGCCGTCACGATTCCCGCAATAGATTACGATGGCGACCCCATCCTTTTGTTATTTGTAAAAATACTATTTGGGATATCAAATTTTTTATTAAATAAATGATTAAATATTTTATATAAATATAGTGTTCGTAATTTTGTAGATCTTATATTTATATAAAATATTTAATCATTGGTTTAGTAGGAAATTTAAAACCTATAACTTTTTTCTATTTGTAAAAGTATTTCTAATGGGTTATATGTTGACTATTATAATTAGTTTTTTTTTTTTTTAAATGGATTAGTTATTATACAAGTTATTTTAACACAAAAAAAAAAAGACTAGTTATAATTAAAGAGTATTAAAAGACTTTTTAAATAATTTATGTATATAGTTAAATAAAATAAAAAATAGTTAAAATATATAAATAAAAAAATAATTAAATAAAACAAAGAGTACTTCAACTTATGAAAAATAAAAAAATACTTTGAAATTGTTTTGTCAAAAACACATTGCTCTGGTTGTTGGTGTAGTTTCTTAAAAGTATTTATAATTTTTTCTTTCTAAAAATATTGTGTGAAAGTGTTTTTGGTAAAATTTTTATTTATAATTTATTAGGTTAAATTAATTTAAATGAGTTGATTGTTTAGAAATTGGGATAGTAGTGCTTTGTGGAGTACCACTAGGGGTGCACGTGGTTGGGCCGTGGTTGGGAAATTTCTAATTCATTATTCTGTTGGATTGGTGAATTGAAAAAAATTAATCTACATCTGTTTGTCGGATTGGCATATGCAGATTGAATGGATTGGCGGATTGATGCAAATCGATTTGGCAGTTTAAAATTTTACAAATTTTAAATATAATATAACAATTTATCAACATTTTTTTGGATAACAATTGTTTGGTTAGAGTTTTTCAAAAATATTTTTCAGAAAATTCTACTTTCTTATTTTTCGTGTTTTTTTTTTTACTGAATTTTTTTAATATTTTAAGTAATTTTTTATTTTTATTTTTAGACATACTTAACATAAATATACCTAAAAAGTAAAAAAATTGTAAAAAAAACCTTTTAAAAATTCACTAAATACCAAAAATACAAAAAAAAAAAAAAAAAAAGAGAATTTAGTACATTTTTTGTATTTTTATGTATTTATTAATTTTTTAAAATATTTTTTTACAAATTTTTTACTTTTTAGATACATCTAAGTAAGATGCATCTAAAAAAGTAAAAAAAAAATGTTTAAAATTTTAAAAATATTCACTAAAAATAAAAAAAAAAACACGAAAACAAAAAAATTCAGTTTTCAAAAAATTTAATCCAAAAGACTCAAACCAAACACACTATACAACTCAAAATAACTAAAAGATTATTAAGTAAATTCTCAAACACCAATAATAAATACATATAAAAAAACCATGCATTATCAAAACTATTTCATTACTTTTTTTATTTATTTAAAAACTATTTAATTTGATTTTTAAAAAAATGACAAAATTAAACCTTATATTTTTCACACAAAAATATCAAATATCAACACTTGCCATTTGATAAAAGGATTTTTCAAATTAAAAACATAACAGAATATCTAAACTCTTTTTCATTTAAAAACAAAAATAGAATATCTAAATAAAATGAAAATACAAAGTCTTACAAATTACTAGGGGTACTCGCGATTTGAAGGTTCAATTGCAGTCAAAGGAACTTCAAATCCGTCAACCATCCAAAACTAAGTAGATTAGAAAAAATCAATTCGTAACCATCCGCTCGTCATCACGCATCCGTCCAAAATGCGGCGGATTTGTTCAGTTTAGTCGGTTTGGACGGGTTGGAATATCCGCTGAGCATCCCTAAGTGCCACTATTGAGTAGCCATTAGGGTCCATTTGGAGATTCGTTTTGATAATCTGAATCATTTATTTTTTAAGATATATCAAGTAGAACATATTTACAAAAATCAAATTAATTGGATATCAATAATTCTTTTATCGAATCGCATTTATATTTACAAAAAATGAATAACAAATGTGATTTGAAGTATAAAACAAAATACAAATACGATTCAATGAAAAAGTTATTCATATTCAATTAACTTAAATTTTTACAAGTATATTCTACTTAATATATCCTAAAAAATAAATAATTCAAATTATCAAAACAAATTCTAAAATTAGCCCAAATGACTACACAACAATAGCTGTTGTGCGTAGGCACAGCAACTCAGTCACCTCCTACCTTTGTCTTGTAGTTTTTAATTATTTACTTTTAGCTTGGAAAAAAATCCAAATAAACTTTAGGATGTGCCTTCTCTCCCGTCCAAATTTTGGTCCTGTGAAGGTCATCACAAGTCTCAATTTGACTATTAAAATTATTCATTTTCTTGGATATTTTATGTATATCATCCACATACAAAAATTCATATCGATCTAATAATCATAATATATTCAATTTATTACACTTGTCTATAAAAATAGATTAAAAATGTGTTATTGAAAATAAGCCACATTTTTTTTTTTTTTGTGAAACGCAATAAATTTAATAGGTTATAATTATAAAACCAACTTAACTTTTTGTGTTTCATATACACAAAGGACCTTAAAAAATAAATGATTCAAATTATTGAAACGAACCTTGTGATGGGTCTCATGAGACCAAACATCACCATTCAGTTCAGATTTGGACTTGAGGGAAGTCCAGCCCTATTATATTTAGTGTGCGAAAGTAAAAGGAAAGTGACGAGTAAAAAATATTGGCTCACCTTTATTAGATGATAGAAAAATAATGAATAATTCACTCAGTGTTGCCCTTTTTTATTTGTTGAGAATATCATGTAAGCAATGTTCGCAAGATATTTCAAGAATATTTATTTATTTATGTATTTAATTTGTAATTCTATAAGTGTGTTCAGGAAAAAAAATGGGACCAGATTGGATTGAAATGGATCTCAGAGTTGATTATGCCAACTAGGAGCGGCCAAGCATCCATTCGATTTGCCAAAACCAAATAGCTCGAACCAATCCGTCACGAAATAGATAGTTTCAATGATCAGAGCAGATGGATGTGGATGCATTTTTTTCAATTTGCCTATGTTCGGATGGATGGCAGATGAAAACATCCCTAAAAAAATGATGTTATAATTTTATGCTTTGTATGTTAAAAAAATAGCCTTTTATTTAGTAATGATATTTGCTATTTATGAAATATGAAAATTGGCCTTTATTTTTATTATAAAAAATGAAGAATATAAAAATTTGGGTCTAAAATAGTAAAAAAAATATTAAAAAATAGTTTAAAAAACATATCCAAAATAGTCAAGCTCAATGCCAAATCGATCCTCATCCACCCGTTAACTCACACGGCCCACTTAATCCGCATTTACTAATTAAGCGGACAAATGCAGATTAATTTTTCTAAATCTATCTAAATTCAAACGGATATCAAATAAGAGGCTGTTTAATCTAATCTGATCCACGAACACTCCTAATACGGACAAAAATTTATGTAGCTATCCTATGACTCTATGAACGAGGCTCCTCTAAAGTGATTTTTCTTAGATCATTCATCCTCCAACCTTTTTTTTTTTTTTTTTGCTAGAGCTATCCCATGCCATTGTAAATGAGAAAGCCATCGTCATGATCTGGTGGCAAATTAATCTGTTTGATTAATTATATTTTTGGTCCCTAAATAGATTTTTTATATTCAAAAAATTTAATTATGTGAATTTCATTTTTAAAATATTATATATTTGTTAAAATGGTTTCAATGATTGATATTGTTAGTATTTATCATTAGAATCAGAGATATTTTTTTGTTGATGTATAATTTTTTGACAATAATAAATACCAACTAAGGTAAATTATAACGTATTGACAAAAATAAAATGTTGGATCAAAATGACATAAATTATATAGTTTAAGGTCGAAGCTATAATTAACTCTAATCCATTCTACTAAGAAAATTATTATTTACACTATTCTTTTATCCTCTCATATTTTCTTTGTGAAAAGTGACATAACCATAAAACAAAAAAATAATGTGACTAAAGATTACTGTGAATATCATTTTCCTTACTAATTTTGATTGGATGGTGATAAAAGTGCTTGGGGGACATCATCATAATCAAGTTGAAATACGGCTAAAATAACTATAAAATAAAATAAAAATGTGTGCTTCCAAAATGAAGCAATGTCAATGTTATCATGAAATGATGGTGGTCTATCATGGTAAGGTTCACAAATTTCAAACTTTCTTTTTTTTAACCTCTATCTGAAGTTTGGTATAAAAGAAAGGTATTTGGAACAAAAAATCTCAAGATAAAGTTCTATAAATTAGGCTGACAGGAAGTAATTCTTTGGTAATATAATTATGTTCAATCCCGCTTAATAGGCAGTGATTAATGTTGATATATGTTATTAAAAAATATATTAATAGATACGAAAAGTATAGATGCACATTAGAATTCTAATATTTTTTATATATATATATAAAGCATATTGAATTACGTTAAAAATATAGGGCAAATCTTCACTTTACTACCGTGTTGTTTACTTCATGCTCAATTTACCCTTTTGATATTTGAAAATAAGTACATAATTCTTTTTTTGAGAACTAAATTGCACCGTTTATACCGTTAACGACTTAAAAGAGAAAAAAAACTAAAATACCTCTAGTATGTGAGTAACTTTTATTGTGTAAATCATAGGCATTTGTGTCATTTTTTTTGTATTCAAAATGCATTTTATCTTCTTATTGTTTACGTGTGGTTTATTCATTGACATTTAAAATATCTGACAACGTACTTTAATTTACAAATTATAAGGAGTTATGTGTTTATTTTCAAATAATAAAAGACAAATCACACACGGAGTAAACTGTAATGAATAAAGTCAAATTTTCCTTAAAAAATATATAAAAATATGAAAGAATGTGTTAAAAAAATATTTTAACAATTTCTAACTATTTTAACATTTTCTCTACATTAACAAAAGCCCATAAAATGAAAAGGTAAGTTGAATGGAAAGGTCACAGTTGATAAGTGTTATAATTTCTATGTTGAATTTGTAATTTTTTAATATTTTTGTACAATCGATAAAATAGAACAAGGAAAAAAAAATTCGTATTACGCAATAACGATAAGATTGGAATCTAAACATCATGTCTAAGTAAGAGAACGACTCATCATCTACCATATTAACTTTTAATATCCATTTGTATGTTGGATTGAACCACATAATATCTGCCCCAATAGTGGGCCCAATGAATTGTGGCCCACTTGAACCAGCCAGACTCAATGTTAATTGCAGGCCCATTATCTCAGCCCATCCTGAATCAACGTTCCATTTTTTCCCAAGAGGCTCAAGCCCAATCCCACTTGGTTTGAGCTTCTTTTTTTTTTTTTTTTTTTTAAGTCCAATTATTAATGAAACAACATCTAGAAGTGCACTGAAAAGATATCCTACTCGAATTCATGATTCCAAAAAGAGTCTAACTTAATAATAAATAAATAAATATTGAGATGTCAAACTAAGCCTTCGTTTGGGATGTGGGTTAGTTTTTTGATTTTTTAAATTTTTGATTATTTCAGTCTGAGGTTAAAAAGTCTCGTTTGGAATAAACTTTTTGATTTTTTTGACTTTTATGAAAAAAAAATAAAATAATTATAATTTAAATATGATATTTTATCTTATTAAATTAAAAAATTTATTTTATTTTTTTATGAGTAAAATAGTCCCAACCCAAGGCAAACCAAACCTTCATGCTAAACATAGATTGGAAATCGACCAACTTCAGCATCCATCATGGGCTTATTTATTTGGCCCATACAGCATTAAATTCTAAAACAAAAAGTAAAAAAATTAAAATGAAAATCATAAATCAAGGTTTTAGAGGGCCTAAAATTTTGCTAGTTTTGAGGCTATGTAAAGAAGCATCCTAGTACTTTTATAGCATCCTCATCTAGCATATACCCTTTTTAACTCTTTTGCAAGAACCTCTAGGCACTTTGGAATCTCCACCTTTCTTAACTTGTAAGCTAGCCCAAAAAACAAGAAAAAAGAAAAAAAAGTGGTGTTAATTACATTGACAATCCCTCTGTTTTTCTGAAATTACACTAGCGTCTCTTTTGTTGTCTAAAATATCACTTATTCTCCTATTTTACAATTTTGGGTAACATATAAATCTATCTATGAGTCAACTATGAGTTGTCCAAAACGGATTTTTCCCACATCATTGATTAAAGGATAAAATTTATTTTATCTCTTTGTTGTATGACTCAATAATACTTTCTTTATATTTTTTATAAAATAGCCATATATCCCCTATAATTTTAGACTAAAACGCAACATCAATTCTGTTAATGCTAACAATGAAAAGACAATTATAACCTTCTATGTCTTCTTCTTCCGTTATTTTTGTTTCTCTTTATAAATAAATAAATAAAATTATATAAGGGGAAAAAATAGAGATATAACACAAATCATTTAAGAAACTAGAGTTTTTAAAATATTTTTTTAATAAACTTAATTTTTAATTTTAATTAGATATTATGATATACATGTATATATACTTTCTATCTATAGACACTGCAATTAATTTATGATTTAATTTGTTATATATATATATGTATATGTTTAATTTAAAATGTTATTACATAAGATAATGTTATGGTAATAAATTAGGTGCTTATTTTAATTTATGATTTAATTTGTTATATATATATATGTTTATGTTTATTTTAAAATGTTATTAAATAAAAAAATTAGGTTAAAAATTAAAAATTAGATTAAAGTAGTTTGATAATCAATTTTATAATGATACATTAAGATATTTAGGTTAATTTAATGTCTTATATATATAGTATGTATGTTTAATTTAAAATGTAAAAATGCAAACAAGACTAGTTTTGTTATTTTGCATTGGAATTTAACTTTGATTAATTTTTTTTCTTTCTCCACTCTCAAAATAGGTACGTGAGATCTACTCTTTGTTAGTTTGGATAGAAATTGTAACTATAGCATTTTAGACCAAAATTACGTAGGAAGTATATAACTATTTTTAAAAGACATGAGATAAAGTGTTATCAGATCATACTACAACAGGGTAAAATGAATTTTGCCCTTGATTAAATATTCTAAAATGCCAAAACTGATCATATTTAATTAACATAATTTATAATCCATTATATTTATTTAAAATAAAAAATGTTACCTAACTAGCCATCCACCATTTTCCACACCAATAAAAACATTCCAAAGATCAAAAAGACACCACAACAAATCTACAAATCAAAGCCGACCTCTTTACAACGTGATTACAAATTTCAAAAAAAAAAAAAAAATCATTGAATAGAAAATGTACTAAATTTTTATATTTTGTTTTATTCAATAAAGTTTTGAAAGATTTTTATACAAGTTATCTTTAGAGTTGAGCAAGGATTTCCAAAAATTCGCAATTTGAACCGATTCAATCTAATTTTGTGTTTAAATTGATTTTTTTGAATCTGTGGTTTAGTTCTAGTTTGAAAAATTAAGAATCCGCGAATCGATTCTAAGCTTTGAGTTCACAATTCCATATTAGAACCAAACTAGACTCTATGTATCTTAAACCATATACATATCATACACTCTGCTACTTTTTTTGTTGCTATTCCTGATGCTTCTTTTTTCTTTTTCTTTTTTTAATTATTTAGCATAATTTTAGTTTTGTAATTGTTGTTGCCACAGCAAAATGTTTGTTTGATGGGAGTTTTATGCTTGTTACATGTTAAATAATATATTTATTTACTAGATATTATGTTTATTTAAGTTATGTTTCAAAAAATTATGGGCAAATTAATGTTAAACAATTTATGATAGGTTGAATTTTTTTAAAAATATTATATTATTTTTTGTGAATAGATTATGTGAAAATCGTGGTTCCAAATCGAGCTAAATCATGTTTAAATGGTTTGGTTCGTATTGGTTCCATGCTTCAAATGGTTTGGTTTCAATTTTTATAGAACTGTAAATAACAGATTAATCCTAGTTTTATCTTAAACCAAACTAATCCGAACCATATTCACCCCTAGTTATCTTACCCAAAACCTCATCTTTTTGCATTTACAAATATATATATATATACTATTATTAAGGAAAGATTGGATTAGACTTAGGCCTCGTTTGGTAAGTAATTTTTTTAGCTAAAAAGTAAAAAAATAATTAAAAAAATCAAAAAGCTAACAACTTATACCAAAAAGTCAAAAATTCAATTTTCTCTCTACTTTTTGCATATCTTTTTATAAAAAGCTAAAAAGTCATCTCAAGCATACTAATTTTTTTTACATCATATTTTAGTCAAAAAACTAAAAAGTTACTAAAAAAAAATTTGTTTCCAAACGAGACTTTAGTGTCCAAGTCTTCCTCTCATGTTACATGGCAGATTTTTTTATCATAAAAAAAAAGTTACACAAAAAAGGCCCATAAGATTTGAACTCGATATCTCAAGTTTAATTATAAAAAAAACTCTTACCATTTGGAGAATATATATATATATAATAATATTATTTTTTTTATTATTTATTTTTATTCTTATTTAAATTGCATAGGTATATACACATATATATATATATATATACATATTATAAATTTGATTGCTTTTTAGAAAAGAAGGAATTAGAATCCTTCTTGCATATGCTTATGGCATTTTTTGGGTTCATAAAATATTCTTAAATAATAATAATAATATTCAGTGTGTTTGGTTTGAATTTTTTGGATTAAGTTTTTTAAAAACTAAGTTTTTTGGTTTTCGTATTTTTTTGTTTTTAGTGAATATTTTTAAAATTTTAAACATTTTTTAAAACTTTTTTAGATGCATTTTACTTAGATGTATCTAAAAAGTAAAAAATTTGTGAAAAAATATTTTAAAAAATTAATAAATACATAAAAATATTTAAAAAATGTATTGAATTCTTGTATTTTTTTTTATATTTTTGGTATTTAATGAATTTTAAAAGTTTTTTTTACAATTTTTTTACTTTTTAGGTGTATTTATGTTAGGTGTGTCTAAAAAGAAAAAAAATTATTTAAAATATTAAAAAAATTCAGTAAAAACAAAAAAAATACGAAAAATAAGAAAGTAGAATTTTCTGAAAAATATTTTTTGAAAAATGAAAACAAGCAAGCTCATTATTATTATTATTATTATTATTATTATGCAATTGAAAACTTTGTAAAAAGTAAGGTCGATTTACAGAAAACTATTTATATGTAACTTTTAAAAATCTTAGAGCATCTTTATTCAAAATTTTAAATTTGGTATGTTAAATTTTTTTGGAAAGCATAGGCAACAAATTGACATATGTTAATTTGATACGGAAGTTTTTCACCGATATGTCAAATTTGTTATTCTATTATTTTTTAAATTTGAACTCTTTTTATTTTACATGTAAGCTCTTTTATTTCAAAAAAAATATATGAAATAGGACCATATCAAAATTGACATGAAGGGGTGATGTCAAATACCATATCGTTGATACTTTGATGTCAAAATATAACTGGTAAAATATCACATCATATTTGAAGTATCGAGTAGAGTTACTTTTAAAATTTAAAGTTTATTAAAAAAATGTAAAATAATTTTTGTTTGCAAAATTTTAACTTCTCCTCTCCCATCATGCCTGGGTGTAGTTATTTGGTTGCCTACGTATGAAAAGTCTGAATGTATGACTGAAACTCCAAGAATAGAAAATGTCAAACAATAGTATATAAAATACTCCTTCAAAAGTATTCTAGTTAATATTGTCATGTTCCATGATGACTGATATTTCTAATGAATATGGAACCATTTGAGAAGTTGGTTTCCAGGCTTTTTTTGCTATTTTAATTATAAAAGATAAAATATATTATTTTAACCATAACAAACAAAACATCACATCCAACTCATAATCATTACACTATTCTCTCACAAAAAAAGCTAAAAAAGCTAAAAAATCAAAAAGTCCTTCCCAAACCAAGCTTTTTAACCCAAGCTAAAATAGTCAAAAAAGTCAAAAAGCCAAAAAACCAACCCACTTCCCAAACGACACCTATTTCTTATGTTCAAAGTGTATAATATATACACCATTGTTTTTTACCTACATAATTATTATAGATGGAATTTTAAAAAATAATGAAGGGTATTGGTGGTATACAAAAAATAAAGGCTTCCTCCAGTTTACTTACAATTAAAAAATTAAACGAAAAGTGCTTATTTTTTTTAAGGGAACATGAGCATAATGTAAGGACATTAGACAAAATAATTTGTAACAAATTACCCCTTTTATCTTTCAACTTTCAGTCAAATTATGCTTTTGGTCTCTCAACTTTTGTTTTAATTTTCACTCAAATTTTGAATAGTAGATTAATTGGATGACCACATTGAAATAAGAAATGAAATTTGAAAACTTAATTATTGTAATTAAAATATGATAGACCAAAACAAAATGGGAAACTTACAGGCCGGTCTTGTTGATCAAACTTATTTACCTATAAGTCTTGTTCTTTTTTTCACTTATCAATATTCTCAAAATGCATTACCTTCTTCATTTTCAATATCAATACTGCCAAGAATCTCTCCCTACCTCTGTCAGTGGCTTTCAGTCATTGTCTCTGGTTGCCACCAACTATATCTGGTTGTCATCTTCGACTGCCGTCAATTACCTCCGATAATCGTCTCCAATTGTTGGAGACCATCTCTAACCTCCGATGATATTTTTTTTGACAATATTTTTCAATAATTTTTTGACCATTTTTTTAGCAAAAACATCTATGTCTACCATGTCACTACTCATACCACCTCCTCAGATCTGTTTGTGCCAAGAGAAAGTGGGAGAAGAGAATGAAAATCTAGTAGTGATAAATTTATCACTAATAATATTTATCAGTATTTATGAAACCACTAGATTAGTTACTTTCCTACTCTCACATTTGCACACATTTAGTTATTCATTTAGAGAAACACACCAACACACTTGCACACAAGAAAACCAAAAAAATGATAAGATTGATAAATTTATTACTATAACTTTATTCACTTATATGTATTCAGATTTTACAGACAGAACATCTGATTTAACTAGATCTTTACTAACATATTGATGAAGATCCATTGCTATGGAGAGAGAGAGAGAGAGAGAGAGAGAGAGAGAGAGAGAGAGTCGATATCACTAGTAAGAGCTCAGTGACCATATAATGGCTGCATCTTGATGGCAAATATGGTTATGGTACTACATCGACATCTAAGATAGTAGATTAGTGTTGTAAATGGCTATATTTAAATGATTATAGTGAAAATCGGCGATGATAGAGGTAGTTGGTGAATTGTGGTAGTGGATCGGTGATAATGAAGTGTAAATCAGAGATGATAAAGTGTAAATCAGTGCCAGTGATGAATGGAGTCGGTAGATTAGCAACAGTTGTGTGTAGATCGGTGACGATGAATGTAGTTGGTGAACAATGATGGTCTGGTGGATGGTGGCAACGACTCTGGCAATGGTTGACGACAGTGGAAATGGCAATGATTGGTGGTGGTGTGAGACTCTCGAAGAAACAGTAAAGAAAGAGAAGGAGATAAAGAGGAAGGAGGCTATCTTTTAATTTTACAAAATAAGTAATGAGGGGGTAATAAGTATTTAAAAATTTTTAGGCGTAATTAAAATATCGACCCCGCTACGTAGCTCGAAACTCGGTGGCCCGAATTTGGCTCGACACCAAAACGACGTCGTTTTGGTGTCTTTTTTTTTTTTTTTTTCTTTTTTCCTGTGTTTTTGTTACAAAAGGAAGAAGAAAAAAAAGGGAGAAGAAGAAGAAGGGTGGAGAAGAAGAAGAAGGGTGGGTTTGCAGATCGGGAGAAGGGGAAAGGAGGAGGAAGAAGGAGAAGTGGAGGGGAGGGGGCCATAAAAATCGGGCTAGAGGAGAAGGCGGGACCGGAGGCGGGCTGCGCGGGGCTGCGACGAGGAGGAAGAAGAAGGACTGGAGGGGAGCTGCGACGACGGCGAGAGCTACGACGACGGCGGGGAGCTGCGACGACCTCTCCTCTCTCTTTCTCCCTCTTTCCTCCTCTTCCCCTCTCTTCTCTTTCGAGCCATTTCTCGAGCCAATTTCTTGAGCTACCAATCTTTTTCCTTAAAATATGCACATGAGCTAAGGTGTTTAAGTCCATTTAATAGGACCACCAACTCCAATAAACTTTGGATGACAAAATTTAAAGGTGGAGAGTGTATTTTACTGTTATAGTTATTTTCTTATTTTTCATTTATAAGATATTAAAAAAAAAATACACACACAAAAATGAAAATAATTTCATTCAGTTGAGTTTCATTTTTTTTTTAATTATTTCTTTACCAAATCAATTTATTTTATTATATTTTTCAAAAAATTATGTTTGAAATTTTTTAAGAAAAACAAAAAAACCAATTTAGTGAAAAAAATAACAAATTACAAACAATTTTAACTTTTTGGGAGCCAAAATAATTTTAAAGTATACATATATATATATATTTTTAAATCAAATAATTGGTAAACCAAACTTTGTCAAAGATTCTAGAACTCAACCAGAGAAACTTGCTCATTGGTCCGTGTTGCTGGTTCCATTGTCAAATCTCAAACTTCCTTCCTTCCCCCTCAAAATCCAATTTTGATTTCTCGTTTTTCGACTCTCTCTCAATCCCATCACACACCATGAATTAGGGTTTCAAACTCTGTCTGTATAGTATTTTTACCATTTTTCATTGCTGCAAAAAAAAAAAAAAAAAAAAAATGAGATCGGAAATGGTGACTCTGATACTGGTGAACCTCGCCGGAATCATGGAAAAAGCCGACGAGTCTCTCCTTCCGGCGGTCTACAGGGAGGTTGGGTCGGCTCTCCACTCCGACCCGACCGGTCTCGGATCCCTCACCCTCTTCCGCTCCATTGTTCAGTCCTCTTGTTACCCTCTCGCCGCCTATCTCGCCGTCCGCCACAACCGCGTCCACGTCATCGCCTACGGTGCCTTCCTCTGGGCCGCCGCCACCTTCCTCGTCGCCTTTTCCTCCAGCTACTTCGAGGTTCTAATTCAATTTCTTTTTTTTCTTTTTTTTTTTGGTTTTAAATTTGAATTATGGGAATTCAATTTATAATTAGAAGGATTTGGGTTTTGTGGTTGTTGGAAATTAATTCACCATTGGAACAAAGTCAAGGGAATCTGAAATATTGAGGTTTGAATTTACTATGCATAGTTGGGTTTTACCCTGATTGTTTGGTAGCAATTTGGGAAACTGAAATGAGAGAATGTTTTAGCTGAAGATATTTGGGAAGGTAAAATGCTTGGTAAACATTTTTTAGATAAACTGTGAAATCCTTGCGCTGTGTTTGGTTTATGGATTTGGGTAGGGATCTGGAAATGGATAGAGAAAACCTAGATGAAATATGAAATATAACTACATTTTATACATTATTTTCCTACTCAAATCCCTACTCAAATCTATGAACCAAACACAGTTTTAAAGAAAAGCAACCTGGAATGAATTGGGGGGTCTTTTGAAATGTAGGAATAACTTAATTAGACAAGTGATGAAGCAATGCTATCTATAAATAGATTAAATTTGAAGAAGATGTTACTTAGTGTTGACCCCATAATTGAGGCCACAGGGAGAGTTATGACCGGAAAAAGACCTAGCCTTCTTATTATTCATCCAAGGTATTTGTTCTCAAAATTAAAACCATGTTCATGCATACACTTGCCAGCCTGAGTTTTTACCATTGCAATAGGCAATGCCCCTGCGTGCAGTGCTTTCTAAATGTGGAAAAATTATGCACGACTGTAAACATCTGTTTTTGTTTTTTGAGGTTCTGTTTAGTTTGATTACTAAGATTATGTTTTTTTTTTTTTTTTAAAGTACAAAAGTCTTTGAAAGAGGAATTATGTGTTCCATGCACTCAGGGGTTTGGGAACAAAATAAGTTGCCCCACCAGGTGAAAAAGGAAAGGCAACCTCTCGAAATGGACCACTTGCTTTGGAATACAAGCGAAGAGCAGAAGACATCAATATCCCAGAGCTTTTGGGTGTTTTCTACTAAGATGGCAGATCAGAGAGTATCCTCAATGTTGTATTGAAAAACTAAGGAATAGTAAGTGTGGTATTTATACCACATTTGACACATGGTGGGCCCTATGGACACCACATCACGCCACATCATCACTAGACCTTCATGTGCTAGGTCCCTGAGGCACCACGACATCCTCACAGGACTAAATGGAGTAGTATGCCTAGCGTAGGCTGGGGCATACACACCACCAAGTATGCATGCTCAGCTCACTAGCCCGGGTGTCACCTTAGTAGGCAAGAGCTCTGAAGTGAATGAGTTGAAGTATGAAGAGTCTGATGTGGCTCAAAGCATACGTGGTAGAGCCAAGCTAGCCTACTCAACCATAACCTGCTTAGAAACACCATGGCTCACCTAGAGCCTTTGCTCACTATGGTTTGTCATACCTCATTCTCATAGCGAACACTTAGGAGTGATCATCTCTCTGCTAGTCACTCCCGGTCATAGTGTGACCCTTGGCTCACCTATGTCTCCCTTATGTGCTCACTCCCTATTGCAGCCATCAGTTGGCTACTTAGGTTGGAACCAAGGCCTAGGTATACACAGCTCGGGATCATTGGAGGATTGTGGAATGGAGGCTAGGATCATGAGTTCGTCAAGGTTGCCTGGTTGTCTTCCTTGAGATGACAGCTCCATCCTTGACCAGTCTTACAAAGAGGGGATGTTAACCTTACATTCACACTTGCTGCATGCATGATGCACTACACGTCTTGAGATATCAAATCCTATGATGCAACCTTCCGAAGGCCTGAATTATAGTATGCAACAATGGGACTGATGATATCACCATCTTGTTGAGTTAAAAGAGCTCACCATGTGTTCGTAGGTGTGGGCTCCAATACTCCTAGAATCTATATTAGGATATCATGCATGCAGCTACACATCATATCGTAACACAATGTTGTGATCATATCACAATACACACAAGATAAGAGCACTTGCCTATCTCGCTTACAACCACCCCATAACTTGAGTGTTCAAGATCTCTTACTGCCCTCTCTTTGTCTATATGTATGTCCTGATCTCCTCCTCCTCCTCCTCCACCTCCTACGACCTTGAACCATTGGAGTGTCTGCCATCTTCCTAGAGGTTCACAACCAACCACCTCCAATACCCTAATACTAAAGTAAAATGCAATGCTTCAACTTAATGGCCATATGAAGCATAGCTCTAATACTTTGTCTTAGATGCATTTTTGGTGATATGGCTCTGTTGGACATCGAATTTTTTGGCCTTTTTCAAAGGGTTTTGCATCTATAAATTTAAAGATTGCAAACTAGGACAAACACAAAGCATTTTTTATTTATTTAATGAATGATGTGGGGAGCCCGTGTATTAGGCAACTGGCGTCAACAAAATATGTTACTAAAAATGAAGTGTTTTACCCTAGAATGACCTCACTCTTTTAAATGTTAATAATTATAAATAGGTTCTCTGTGTATAATAATTTCATTTTCATGCAGTGTCCAATTTATCCCCTACCAATTCAAATAAGAAGAAAATTGACCATGAATGGAATGACCAAAGGTTTATTCAACTCCCCATCTTCGAGATAGTTATTGAGCTCTAGGTAATGGAATTGGCTCTTTTCATGACTTCTAAAATCTACTAAATTCCTAGTCCAAACATAGAGAACAACAAAAACTCAAAAGAACTTTTTAAATCCTTGCATTTGATGCTTTAGAAGTAATGCAGAGATTTATTTATTTATTTATTTATTTTAAAGCTTCTAAATGGTCATCTTTGCCCTTAAACTTTTCAGGTGGCAGTATCAAGAGCTTTGAATGGGATTGGCCTCGCAATAGTTGCACCAGCGATTCAGTCCCTTGTAGCTGATTCAACAGATGACAACCATCGTGGTACCGCCTTTGGATGGCTACAATTAACCAGCAACCTTGGATCAGTTATCGGTGGACTCTTTTCTTTGTTGATAGCTCCAATGACATTCATGGGAATTCCCGGTTGGAGACTAGCCTTTCATCTTGTTGGTATAATCAGTGTCATCGTGGGTATACTAGTTCGCATTTTTGCCAATGATCCACACTTTCCAGACGGTGGTGCTAAGCTTACCAATCAAATTCCAAGTAAACCCTTCTGGTCAGAAGTGAAAGACCTGTTTCAGGAAGCCAAGTCAGTTGTGAAGCTCCAATCCTTTCAGATTATTGTGGCTCAGGGTGTCACTGGTTCGTTTCCCTGGTCAGCTCTGTCATTTGCCCCCATGTGGTTGGAACTTACTGGCTTCACCCATCAGAAAACTGCGTTCCTGATAGCCATGTTTGTGATCGCTAGTTCACTTGGGGCACTGTTTGGAGGTAGCATGGGGGATAAGCTATCCAAGCACCTCCCAAATTCTGGCAGGATTATTTTAGCACAGATAAGCTCAGCATCAGCCATTCCTCTGGCAGCAATACTACTGCTAGGTTTACCAAACAATGCCTCCACAATGTTAATGCATGGCTTGATCTTGTTCATTACTGGGTTCTGCATATCTTGGAATGCTCCGGCTACAAACAAGTAAAGACTCAATCTAACCCTTTATGTTTTTCCAAGTCTTATCGATATTTGTCTTTTTAAGTCCCTAATATCTAAGAGGTATGTACACTTCTAAAAAGGTGGCATGTCCGTGTTGTATCCATATCGGGCATTCTTGGGTTTAATTTTTTCTTTTAAAACCCGGACACTCATCTGACACTAGGGAGACACGCATATCCTTTGCTTAGACACACATGAAACTAACTACAAATTTGAAAAAAAGAAGTTGGGATACAATGATAATAGAAAAAAAATATAAATTTATAGAAATTAGTGTTATATTGTTATGTTACATTTTTATTTTCTTTGTATGATATATTCATATATGACACAATAAATATTTATAACTATATATTTTGTGTGTGTCTTTTACATGTCGTGTCCTGCATTTTTTAAAAACTATCGTGTCTTGCATTTTTTAAAAACTATCATCTCTGTGTCATGTCACATATTTGTGCTTCTTAGCATAATATTAAACCAAGGGTCAATTACCAGAGTCTTGCCTTGTGCTCACTCATTGAAAGGAAAGGGTGTGGGGCTCACAAAACTGAAAGAAGCATTGGCCCCGTTTGGTAGAGCTCTGGGAAAGTGATTATAACTTGTAGCCTAACAGCTTATAACTTATAACTATGAACATAAACTGATTTTTGACTTATAAATTAAGCTTCTCTTCCCCCACTCAAAGAATAAGTTGATTTTTGACTTACAAAAAGCTATAAGCTGTATTATTAAGCTGAACCAAACACATCAAAATAGCTTAAATTAACCTAAAAGCTGAAATAAGCTGGAAATAAGCCCTACCAAATAGGGCCATTGTTTCATCATGTTAAATGGAGTCATTGTGGAACCGTGATGGGAATAGAAAATGTGAGAATGTGGTAAATTATTAAGTTTGAATGAATAAAGTAACCAGAACTATTGAATTGAGTATTTTGATAACATGGTGTCGACAGTCCAATTTTTGCAGAGATTGTCCCCGAGAAATCCCGAACAAGTATATATGCTTTGGATAGATCTTTCGAGTCTGTACTATCGTCATTTGCTCCCCCTATAGTTGGGATACTGGCTCAGCATGTTTTCGGCTACGAACCCGTCCCTGAAGGGTCCAAAGATATTGCAACAGATAGAGCGAATGCTGCTTCACTTGGCAAGGCACTATATGCGGCAATAGGAGTTCCGATGGCACTGTGTTGCCTCATCTATTCTTTTCTCTACCACACCTACCCTAGAGACAGGGACCGTGCTCGGATGGAGGTTTTAATAGAATCAGAGATGGAACTGCTAGAGTCGGAAGTTCAGTTCTCTGAATCAAAAGAGCTTTATACAGACAAACAAAGCATTGTTGAAATGGGTTATGAAGGTAGACAAAGTCTTGATTTTGAAGATAGTGATGAGAAGATGTTACTTTACCGACAGTTGACATTCTCCAATTTAGGTGATAGCCTCTCGGACAAGTTTGCCTGATCTATCCCTCAACATAGGAAATTGTTGTTTTTAGTTAATATAAATCATGCTGGAAAATTATATTTTGTGATGAAAGAGGCAAATTTTGGAAGGCGTGAAAATGCTTGAAGATTTGCATGAACCAGATGCCTCTCAGACAAGTTTGCCTGATCTGTCTCTCAACATAGGAAATTGTTGTTGTTTTTAGTTAAATATAAATCATCCAGGAAAATTATATTTTGTGATGAAAGAGACAAAATTTGGAAGGCATGAAAATGCTTGAAGATTTGCACGAACCAGATATCCATCTTCTGTTGTTCGTCGACTGGGAGGTTGCCCAGGCACGGAAATGTAATCAAAGAAGTGATTGAAGGGTGTTAGATTTTTTTGAGCTAGTTTTGGTTATTTTGTTGCCAGTTTTATTGTAATTTAGGATATCATGAGACCCTTCAATCTTTTGTATAAAACACACAAGTTTGTAAATTTTGAAGTTCACACATTATTCTTTTTACCATTATATTCTCTCTCTCTCTCTCTCTCTCTCTCTCTCTCTCTCTTGCTTGCAAATGATGACAGATGAGAATCCAAATCTGGTTCATGCAAAATTGGCCCTTATCAGAAATATGATTCACCATGACTACATATCAGTTTAGTGTTTGGAACTCTGGTTTTGAAAGAGAAATCTGCTATTTATTGCAGAAGAACCTTCATGGCTGATTTCAGAATTGTTATGTTTTCTAAAACAGTAATATTACAAATTTAGACTTAACTAACATTTATAAATTTAATCTCCATCACACAATCACCCATTTAAAAATATCTTAGTGGATAGACGTTTCATTTGAAATAATCTTGGCGTCCATAGCTTCTATAACTATGCAAGTACTTTGTACAAATTGCCACCATAAAACTGAACATAATTATGGAGTGAACTGGCTTGACTCCTGATCAAAAAAAAAAAAAAAAAAAAAAAAAAAAAAAAAAAAACTGGCTTGACTCTACAATCCTGCTCGAGTCAGTTGGATTTGAATTTGATGATGTCAATGTTTGAAATTTTAAACACTTGACCTCATTTGGTAACTTTTTATTTTTTATTTTTATTTTTTATTAAAAATAAAAACTTTTTTTGATAACCGTTCTTCTTTTCAAATAAATCAAATTAATTTTAAAATTTTCACAAAAAAAAAAAAAAGGTGCTTTCACTCTCTCCTCTCCCACTACCATCGGCCATCACCCACTGGGCCACCCACCAACACCAGCTGGCCATCGATGAGCTCTGGTAACCTTTTGGCACGCTCCAATACAGGGTCGGCTCTGATTTTTTCGAGGCCCAAAGCGAACTTTCAATATGGGACATTTCATACATATTTAAATAATAATAATAATAATAATAATTATGTGTTTAATTTTTTTTGGATATTTGACCATTCTCATTAAAATGTTACATCCAACATATATCTATTATTGATCAATATATATATATATATCTATTAAAATTTACGTAGATATACATTAAAGTATACAATGACCAAAATGATCCAAACTGAAGTATCAAATAAAAAGTAAACAAATTGTAACAGAAATCACTTAATCATCATTCTTTTTGCATTTTTAGCTGTAAAATTACTAATCTAATTTTTATAATCCAACTTATAAGCTAAATGAAATTTGATGGATAAAATTGCTAATCTATTTAACATAGTTGGGCAAAGGTAAGATTTAATCAGCTTTAATTTGAAAAGAGCAACTGTAAGTAGTATAGTCAATCATATTCTATACATAATCCATATATTTGGAAAATAACCATTCAATAATTTTAAACAATTCATCACATCAATAAATTTTTTGATTTTTTCTAATAAAAAACAACTATATATTAGTTTTAAATAATTTATTACATCAACCATTTATTTTGTTTAAATCATAATTGGATTTTGTTGACACCTTTAAATTCTAGTGATTTTTTTTATAGGCTAATATAATAAGTAACAAATTTTTGATTTTTTTTTTTTTTTTTTGTTTTTTTGGGGGCCCAAAGCGGGTACTTCGCCAACTTGTAACCGAAGTTAGTTCTGATTGCACGTGACCTCCAATCATGCTTTGGCGACCCTTCGGCCACCTCTTAACCTTTGGTGACACTCTAATCACCAACTCTCGAGGCCAGTTCCGGCCATCCCCATCACTAATCAGCACATTCGTCCACCCTCCACTACTAGTCGCTACCTTTGACATCTCACTAACCATGTTTCTTTATTTTCACTTTCAAAACTTTTGTATACAATAAACAAGTTTTTGATTTTTGCTTTTTACACACTAAAATATATATATATATATTTCTTATTATTTGTAAACAATAAATTAAAAACGTTATCTACCCACATACTTAGAATTCCATTTTCATTCCAAAGTTGAACTACATAGAGTTCAGTGCTAAAAGTTTTTAAAATAATCAAAACCTCCACCAAGTTCAAAGTTTACCCGAAGTCAAAAAAAAAAGAAAAACAAAAAACCTTCCTTTTCTACAGTAAATATTATCACTTTAAATACATCAGAAATGTATTATTTCTACAGATTTGCAAGCCACAACCTCTACACAATTTAAACATTACCAGTGGTCCTAACAAATACAAAGCTTGGACCTTATTGATAGCCACTAATTTATAAATGTGACCTTTTCAATTAGAATTGTTTGAGAAACAAAGGGGAAGATCAACAGCAAAACTAAACACTTAGCTCGGTTTTGTAGCAGAAATCATCACAAAACGTCTATTCCTATCGCATTTAAAATCCACAAGTCCACAGGCATTGCAGAGTTCTTCAAGTTCACTGTCAGCTAGGAAGATGTGGCTGCCTGAGATTCGCCCAAAATTCTACAATGACAACAGTTTACTGATCATCATTAGCCATAAATTTAAAGCCTATATAGGTCCGGTTAGGCTTGTGAATGGATCGGATTCGGATCGGATCTGTCAAAATCCGAATCTGATATCCGTTTAGCACATATCCAATTATAGATATCCGAATTCGAATCCGATGATTTCGGATATCCGATCCGATAACCCGATCTGATCTGATCCATTTATTTATTTATTGAGCTACAATTTTATATAATTTGAAATTTTTTTTTTTCATTCAAATTGAGAATAATCGGATCAAATTATCAGATCGGATCGGATTTTTGCACATTCAATCCGTTTAATAAACGGATTCGGATTATCAGACTATCAGATCGGATTTTTTGTAAACGGATTCGGATTTTCAAATCAAATTCGGTCAGATTTGGATTAAATCCGATCCATTGACAATTAAAGCTCATCAAATAAACTTATGAAGTTCAAATGTCATCTTCTTTGAAAAAAAAAAAAAAAGAAAAGGAAAAAGAAAAGTGTTGGAAAAAGAGTGCATCTGCTCTCTACAGAGTCACCGCAGCATGGACAAAAGGGCGTAGAACCAGTGTTTGGTGGGGCTTGATATAGGAACCAAATGAAAAATTTTAATTAAATTAAACGACTAGATTTTAATCCTAAGGATTCAACCACATTTTCACTTTTGTCATTTTTTATTTTTCACATTCCATCTATCTTATGTGGAGTACACAAATGAAACGAGGACCATGCTGGAAAAACCTACCTGGCTCAGAGATTTCAATAATGGGAGTGCTGCAAAAGGACCATCCAGTATGTAGGTGGTAGCAACAAAAACACCACCAGGTCGTAAAATACGACTTATTTCAGCCACCTGTAAAATCATAAATACCAAATTAAAGAACAAGTAGACTATATGGAGGTCTTAAAAATTAGAACCATGGACAGTGAAATAGTATCAAAATATGTTGGGCAACAACACTGGAAGACATTAAAATCCTATGTACGGCAAAGTTCAAATCAAACATGTTCTATAAAGCCTAGATGCTAGGAACAAAATTAAAGAGGACCCATAAAACTTAGATTTCCATAAATAGATCCCGATGACTTCATCTATAGAACGGATTTCCACTTCTGACATTGGCTCCAGACTTACCATGCAGACAAGATCATTTCTGAATGAAGCTGATCCAATGAAATTTTCTTACTACTAAAAATCAACAACAGTTTCTTTAATCTATTCGCATACAACAGGTTCACATTAGTGTTTAGTCCCTCTTTCATTGACGCTGTTAATCATTTGAGAAGTGAGGAGCTTAAGTCATCAGACATGTGGAGAACTTGTTTAGGAAGAAAATAATCTGGATGAAATATTTCAATATGTGGGGGAATGTTCCAATTCTTAAATGTGACAAGCTTCCCAAAATGGAGGGTAGGGTACTGATGTGAGAAAAATGAAAAAGTGTACCTAACACATTGGGCTATCCATGACTCAGGAAAATTGCAAGCAAGAGGAATGATCAGTAAGTGTTTCCAACTGAGAAACTACCAACAAAGTGCTGCAGATGTCTCTGTGGACTTGGTGCTATTGCTAGTACCAAACAAGGAGAATGCACTGAATACATTTCCCACAGTTCAATGGTTGTTTTCAGTTTTTGGTATCAAACTCTAGTTTTGGACTGGAATTTGATTCTTATGATCTAATCTGATCCTCATTACTTTTTTTGAAAGTTCTACTCATATTTCTTCAGTTATGAATCAGAGTTGTAATTGTAAGGACTATGTCAATTGACTATATCTCTTCATTTAGGATGAAAATTGAAAGGCTATGACAAAAGTGAATGTCTACAATAGTAAATAGGTTGAACTTTTGGGTCAAGTGATTGTTTACATTTTGGAATTACATAAAGATAATAATTTAAGAAGAGTTACATGTAGCCAGCAATATAAGAGGAAATAATAAAATTTGCACAAAAAAGGCCAAAAGGGAAACCACAGTTTTTGGCGTCCTGGTAGTTGACGCTGAGGCCCAAGATGTAGGGAAAATTTCAAATTTTGAGGACATAAAAAGAATAAAAATGAAATAATCGTAACATCTATTCAAGCTGTAATAAATCTCAAAAATAGAGCCTTCGACAAAGTCTTGCTCTTGATGTTAAATTTGTCTTTCTGCAATTTATTTCCTTCACTTTCCATTCTTTCCACTGATATAATTTTCAAAAGTTCATTGTTGAGGCAAATTTCTGTTGCACATGTGCACTTCGTTACTGAAGGGACTATGAGAGTAAGGTTGAAATGTCAATCGATACAAGTAAATAAAAAATAAATACAAAATAAAATTCTTACAGAATTTTCAAATCAATCACCTGTACAAATTCATGCCTGATGCCTCCTAAGTTACCACAAAATGAGTGAATGGCAATTCCTTATGTGAAATAAAGCACATATGAATAAATTAAACACACTCACATTAAAATATTAAAAAAAAAAAAAAAATCCCCCTCAAACTTAACTATACAAGAACCTAAATTTTAACATGGACTCCCTAAGCAAGTAAAAGATTAAACTTGTGAATGCTTACAGCTGTTGATGGTGAAGGCCAACAGTGCAAAGCAGCACCAGCATGTACAGCATCTATAGAACTTGAAGCAAATGGAAGCCTAGAGATGTCAGCTCTAACCAACATTAAGTTCCTAAAAACAAAAAAATATGTTGCATCAGAAACTGGGATCTCAAATCATAATTTTGGAAGTAGTAGTTTTAGAGAAGAGAAATTATGCAAGAGAAATTGCAGACTCTGGTCCATCTTAATAAATTAATACTTGAACTGAATTAGAAAATTAAATTCCTTACTCTTTGGGAAAGTTCTCCTCCTGCTTAACAAATTCATGGCATTGCTGCAGCATGTTTTCTGAAAAGTCCAAAGCAACCACAAGAGAAAACAGTCCACTCTTGGCAAAGAGTCTTGAAAACAACCCACTGCCACAACTTGCATCAACAATGTTGCCACCTAAGACTGGCTTAAGATGATCTTTAATCAATTCAAACTGCAGTCAACATTATTAATGGTTAGTGACTCAAGCGTGATGAAAGTATAATAATATGCACAGGTGTGACAAATTCAACAACTGGGTATTATTTAGATCACTTCAAATCACGGGAATTGAAGATATATATGATGATTAATATATCTATTGATGGAGCATTTGGACAAAATCAAATAACACAGCAGTGTCCACACACAGCATTTAAAATGACTTGATCATATTTTAGGCAGCAAGCACCTTAACATATTTAAGATGGGAGAACTTATGAATGTGTTACAAAAAATGAATATAAACCATTGGTGAAAACTTCATTCCAAACAGTTGTAACTTTTATTTAGGGTTTAAAATCCTGGCCTCAAAATGACTTGCTTTCAATGTTTTACTCCCTTAATTGTGACAGCATAAACTACAATGTTGGTTAAATAGAATGGAATTTTATACAAGCATTACATAGAATAGAATAGTTAATTATTTTCATGGATACCCAAACACCCTCTGCTTATAATTATAAACCTATGTTACAAATGCTTCCAATTGCAATGTCAAGTTGCTAATAATCAAAACATTGCACAAGCAAGCTGTACAATAATTTATATATGTAGTGAAGAAAATTTTGATTGAAAAATCATTATATGTAACAAAGTTACCTCCTTCTCTTGGTCTGGAAAACCACCCAAGGAAAAACTTTGTTGCCAGCCCCTCTCATAGAGGAATGATATCAGAGGAAACCTATTGCCAAGAGTTACAATGTTCATCATATTAAAGATGCAAATCAAATTTACAGTGTGATATTGAATTATGATATCATTTATGTATAAGAGAACTTACCATTTTAGTGCCATGGAAATGAAGAACCAAGATGATTGTACACAGGAAGGAGCACTATGTACATTAATTTATTAATAATATAATGGAATGCATTTAACAAAACAATTGACACAAAGTACTTAATGTCTAATATATTGGATCTTTCTGCTAAAAGTCAAGCTTCTGTCGCTTGTTACCGCAATGTCAGCCTCAATCCTAATGCATGATTCAGGGCATGTGTGATGGCAGTGATGCCCATGAAATCAGTCTATCATATTCAACATATCATTTGTAACATAGAAACATGTATTATTATACGAAGAGATCACCATGAGCAACCAGATAACATAGAGATGAGCTCATTCGTTGGAAACCAGAAACTTGAAATGCTATCAAAATTAATTGAAATCCCTGAAGATTGAAAGGAATTTATTCAGTTTATATGACATCTCTGCCTTCCAAAAGTATAGTTTCTCATTTACACAACCATAGAAGGTCTGAACTCAAGGCTGAAACTAATTGGCCATCCAACAAGAACATTCTAGTTCTATGCTACTCTACATGTTAAAGCATAACGCAAGGTTGTCAAAAGAAGAAATTGATTTTACTTGCCCCCAGAATTATATTTGTGGATATTGTGAGTCGCATTAGTTTAAGGATGTCAAGGTTAAAACAATTCCTTCAAAAGGAAGTGGTCAATGCCACTTGGCAGAATTTGAAGAGAAGTCGAGTCACAAGAACAATGACAAAAAACGTAAACCCAAATAGTTGTAGTTAGCTAAAACTTGAGGAGTGTTTCCAAAAATTACATTCTAAGAATCATGCGATTCGATTTTATGATGTTGATTATGGTGAACAGTAGATGTTATTCTTCCTTGAATGGCATCCGGAATCACCAAACCTTCATATTTGTAATTCAAGATATGCTTTATGATATGCATAAATGTACGAGACAAACCATTTTAATCCTCCATGCTACACTTATCAACCCATCTCCAATCAATTCTTACCATAAATTTGTAAGAAATACACTTCAGGGTCACAAAAATTGAGAAGAAAATTATATAAATACCTGAAGAACTCAGTGGCAGGAGCCATAACTTCACCATACTCCTTGGCTCCACTAGCTACTATCAAGTCAATATATGTTTCATTGCCACAGTAAGCCTTCTTACAGGTGTTGCATTGAAAACTAGACCGAGCTGCAGAATCCCTGCAGTAAATTCATCCAATAAGAATTTAACAAGAAATAAAGGAGAACACTAGCATGCAACTTCACAAAATAAGACAAATAAAATAATTGGAGGACAGAAAATATTATCAATCACCACATAAATAGATGATGAAGCAGAAAAGAACCAAACAAGCAAGAAGGCTTCCTTCTAAATTGTGATAGAGATGACTTACGCAGATGTAACATGATCACCATTCCAAATCAGTTGGTTATAACAGATTGGACAAGCTAAAATTTTCTTGCTGGAACTGACCTCCTTTGCATCTAAAATTGAATCCTTAGGGCAAAAGAATATATGTAAGAGAAATGCATACCCATATATGTTGAGACCCCACAAAAAGAAAAAGAAGAGAATTAGAGAACTTACAAACAAAATGCAATAACAATTGTAGTTGAAAGAAGACAATGTTATCTTGGTAAAAAAAGAATTCAAATTTTTAATTATTTTCAAATCATTCCATCAACTGTCCACAGGTGTACCACGAGCATCCGTATGATAAATTACAAAATTTAACCTTTTTTCCTTTCTAATGTTAGAGGTGATTATTAACAGCAACTTCATTTCCATACTGGTTATTCATTCACCTCGATTCATCATTTGCATAACTGAACTAAGATAGAGATAGAATTCTACACCAGCACACCTCATGGACTCTTCTTTTTAACATTCACTTTGTTTGCCATACTTGTAGAATATGAATTGTGGGTACATGGGTCCACCCGACCGCATGGCAGGCGATGTCACCTCCTTCCTTCAGACCATGTATTGGACTTGTGAGGTGACATTGGACCAATCAAATATTGTCACTTGTATACCGCTCCCCTTCCACATTTGTGAAGGCTGACGTATGCAGTCCCTTAAGCCCAGGTGTAGGCACTCAAGGACAATCTCCAAGAGGCAAGGCACGATTGTCCCAACGTTAGGCCCTGTTTGTTTGGGCACAATCACAGTCCGGAGTGGACTGTGATGGATGAACAATGCATGTAGCTTATGTTTGTTTTGTTTGTAGCCTTCAGATTGGTAGTCTGTTCAGATTAAGATGGGCCTTGGGTGAGCGGATTGACCGTCCGAGGCAGAAGTGGTATTATAAAAATAATCTATCGGCTTAGTGAGTTGCTGGACGTGCGCTAGGACGTTCGGCCGGTCAACCGGTCAACTCTTTTTTTTTTTTTTAAAAAAAAAAATTGCTGGGCATTTTTTTTAACACATTAATGTTTAATGTTTTTGTATTTTTTGTTAAATAAAAATTATAATTTTATTTATTTTATTATTTTATATTTATTTTCTGATAAATAATAATTAAAAAATAAATAAATATCCAAGAGGCACCATAGTTACACTCGCCCATCAAGCTCAACCTCGCTTGGCTTGATAAAGCAAGCCTCCATTTGAGCGTGTCCTTCGTCCATTTGGGACAACACACTCAATCCCTCCCTTGACTAGGCAGAACAACTCTCCATCTGAGTGTTTCTCTCCTATAATTTGTGGTCCACTGTCTCCAATGATATCTTCATACTCTCATGCCAACCTAGGTTGGGATCAAGAACTAGGGACCTCTTGGGGCGCTGGAGAACCTCCATGAGACTCATGTGCAGGACCTTTAGAACCTAGTGACTTGGTAGCTAGAGTTGAGGGTTTGACAAGGTGCTCATCCCCCTCCCTTGTGAGACTTGCAACTTGACTAGTTTTAGAGAAAGAAGACAACTCTCTATTAAGACAAAAATACAAAGAGTGCTCCTTAACTGGGAGCTGCTAATAGCCCCCACCAAAATATAATTACTTAGGACCCCCGTCCCTTTTATCTATTTTTATTAGAATTTTAGCTAATCCTGTGTTTGGTTTGGGAATTTGGGGAGAGATTTGGAAAGAAAAAATAAAAAGATGGGTAAAATTAGGTGAAATGTAGGTATATTATATTCATATTTCACCAAACTTTTCCATTTTCCTTTCATTTCCAAATCCCTCCTTAAATCCTCCAACCAAACCCAGCATAAAACAAATTTCTCATTTTGTTCTTCTACCTCTCAATCCTAACCCTAACGCCATCCACCACTACTACCACCACCACCACCGGCTTCTACCACCTCTCCCGTTCACCTGTCTTTGGCAACCCTTTTTACCCTTGCCGCCCATCCCCGCCACCCCCATCCCTCCTCCAGCCTCCATAGCCCCTTCCCTTCCCCACTTAAGTCGCCCCCAACCCTTCCCGTTGTCCGTAGCCACAAACCCACCCCCTCCCTCGTTCCTTTTCCTCTTATTTCTTCTTCTTGGCCACGATCTGAAAAGGGTTTTTTGATCGAGGTGAACAAGTGGTAGAAGCAGAAGAAAATGAAGAGGATGAGGAGGAGGAGGAAGAGGGGTCACGGCAGCAGGAGAAGAAGAAAAAGGGTGGCATGGTTGGGGGGCTATTGGGGAGAAAAGGGTTGAGGGAAGGTCGCCAGAGGGGAAGAAGGGCTAGAAGGGGGTCATCTAAGGGGGACAGGGTTGCTGGAGGCGGAGGTAGGGACTGCCTGAGTAAGGTTGCCGTGGTGGGTGTCTTTGCTTGGTTTCACTTTTTCAAAAAGATTTATTTTTTTATTCTTCGTGTTTTTTTATTGTTATTAAATTTTTTAAAATATTTTAAATAATTTTTTTTTATATTTTAGACATACTTAATAAAAAATTATGAATTTTTTTTAAAAAAATTTACTAAATATTAAAAATATAAAAAAATATGAGAATTTAATATATTTTTTGTATTTTTATATATTTATTAATTTTTTAAAATATTTTTTTACAAATTTTTTATTTTTTAGATATATCTAAATAAATATATTTAAAAAAATAAAAAAATATTTAAAATTTTAAAAATATTTATTAAAAAAATATGATAATAAAAAAATTTAATTTAAAAAAAAAATTAATTAAAAAAATTCAAACCAAATACATAGGTTATGGTGGGTGCTCAAAAAAGAAAGAAGAAGAGCAATTTTGATGTGTGTGTGTGTGGGTCCTACGTGGAGGACTGATTGAGGCCTCGAAAATTTGGCTCGAATTTGCCTCAAATGCAATTTTTTTTTTTTTTTTTTTCTGGGCTAATACATCGCAAAAAAAAAAATAATAATAATAATAATAATAACAAGCAAAGTATCAACCCAGAAAAAAAAAAAAAAAAAAGAAGCAAATTCGAGCTAAATTTGAGCTAAAAAATTTGAGGCCTCAATCATTTTTGTTAGCTTGGGGTAATTAGCTGGGGGCTATTAGATATGTAGGAGTTACAGATGTGTGTAAATGTGTTTTGTATGGTGTATGTTTTAGGGGTGGTTTGGGGTGTCCTAAAAAAATGTATTTTTTGTTTGTTTATGAAAAGATGTGCAGAAAAGTAGAGAGGTGATGTGATAGAAAAAAGATAAAAAGATAAAAAGATGAATTATATAGTTCATGTCAAACCAATCCTAAATTATAATTTAGGGATATTATTTAGAACATTTGAATGTGCGGAATTTGAAAAATATAATATAATTAAATTAATAAATGTGGGAATTAAAAAATAATATGCATAAAGTATAAATAATGTGTGGAAATAGAATTATTCCCTTCTTACCCCTATGTACTTGTGGACATCCCTCTACCTTTGAGACCTGAAATCTCTAATATTTACAGCTTCACCACCAATGTATACCATTCCACTAATGGGGTACTGACAAGCCCACAACATGTCCTTCGACCATGTGTTCTTGGCACCTGCGGTGAGTTAGCTTCCATGGTCTGCCTCCCCTATATATATTGACCCTCTTCCTCATTTGTCTACAAGAAAGCAAGCCCCTTCTCTTGGCTTGGTGACTTTGTTTCATCTCTTCCACACAATCTACCTCCTCTGTTATAGTGATTGGTGATGTAAGAAAAATTAAAAAAATAGACCAAATTGATTGAGCCGGACAAAATCGATTATATTCGGTCAGTTTTTTAATAAGGATTGGTTTGTACGGTTTTTAAATTTGATTTTTTTTTAATTTTCAGTTCGGTATCGTTTTAAACACCTTCTAAACCGAAACCGACCGTTTCAACATATATTGTATTTATAATATATATATATAACCTAATAATATAATGATATTAATAAGTATAATAAATTATTAATCTTAATTAATTAATCTTATCATCTTTATAACCTAAGTTTGTAAACTCTTATTATATACAATCTTAACTCTAACTCATTATTTTTGAAACCTTAGTATTTTAAAACTTTTTTTGTTTTTATTTTTGTTAATTTAGGAATTAAAAAGTATGTATTAAATGGATGGATTGGATATGTTTGAAATGGTAGACAAATAACTAATATAATATTTTTATATAGATTAATGATTATATTTAAAAGTGACTTAAGTTTGAAAATTTCTAAATCAATTAAACCGCACCAAATCGAACAGTTTCAATTGGTCCGGTTCAGTGCGGTTTGATGGGAGAAACAGTCTATGTCGGTATTCAAAATAATAAAATCGACATTATCATTTTGGTATAATTTTTTACCTAAATACCGACCGTACTGAACCGATTATATCCTTAATAGTGACCCTCCTTGTAAGGCCCCTGTGTCCCACATCGGGAATGGAGGGGGAGTTCCTGGGCTATAAAAGTAAAAACTTGGACCCTTATATAGCATCGAGGCCTTTTTGTAAGTGGTGAAATCCCTATTAGAACTCCCCAGTTAAGCGTGCTTAGGCTGGAGTAGTTCTAGGATGGGTGACCCACTGGGAAGAACAAATCCGTGCGGGTGTGGCCCAAAGCAGATAATATCGATGACATGTAAAGGGTTGGGGCGTTACTAATGGTATCAGAGCCGACTCTCCGGAGTACCGAGTGTGGGGCCCCTGGCGTCTCTCGGTGTATGTGGGCGGGCTTGCGAGCTGACAGGCTACTGCACGGGGACGCGCAGCCTTATGGGGAGTGGATTGTAAGGCCCCGGTGTCCCACATCGGGAATGAAGGGGGAGTTCTTGGGCTATAAAAGTAAAAACTTGGACCCTTATATAGCATCGAGGTCTTTTCCTAAGTGGTGAAATCTCTATTAGAACTCCCCAGTTAAGCGTGCTTAGGCTGGAGTAGTTCTAGGATGGGTGACCCACTGGGAAGAACAAATCCGTGCGGGTGTGGCCCAAAGCAGACAATATCGATGACATGTAAAGGGTTGGGGCGTTACTCTCCTCCTTCATCTGCAAGCAGGCAATCCGCTTAGCTCTCACACTACCAACTTTGGTGGTCTTACACGTCTTTTGTGTCCATCATACTTCCTAGAAGGCTCCCCCAACCATTCTTCTGACCCTCTACCGTCCACAGGAATAAAAGTAAAAAACCAGAAAAAGAACTCAACCAAAGCAAAATACAACAAATTATGCACTGTTGCATGATTACTTCAAACAAAAATCTATTGCCAGCCAAGTGGTTCATTTTTACTAATGGTATGTTTCATTAGTCATCGATTAGTTCACTCTTGCATTTTGAATTCATTGCTTTCCAATATCTCCTATCATTCCACATTATTATTTATGACAAATATGGAATGTCACTGTCTTATTCCGAGCATATTTTACACGAAGAAAGGACCCCATCTCTAGTAACATAAAATCCTTTTCTAGGGCATGTTTGTGCAAACAGTTACATATATACATATAAAGTCATAGACCAATGAAAGTACCACCATAATAAATACTTTGGAATTAAAGTTGTATACTATAGCTTTTGATAAGAAAGCAAACACAATGGAAAGATTAGAGATTTAAAGCTCACACAGAAGCAGCTTTTATGAAAGTTTACAACAGAGTGTGTCCATCTTCATGTGCAAGTGTGGGAAGTTTTCCGGTCCACAAACTTTAACAGGTTGTAAGCCGATTGCCAAATCTATTTTCAACTCAACTATCAAATAGTAATTTGGTTCAATGCTAAATCATTCCAGAAAAACTTAATTCTGTGTCAAGTCAAACAGAGGGGCTAATGCTAATCTTGTTAACCCCCAAATCATGCCCAACCCAATGGGGCTCAAAAACTTTTCTTTGATTAAAAAAGAAGTGCCTTTAATATTGATTTTAATTAAAGAGGATTCAATTTACTAATGGAGTGATCAAATTTGAGGAATTTTCTCCTTCCTAAAATATTTTCCATTGTCTATCTTAAAAAAGTATTAAAAACAATTACTGCTTCTCATTTAGCAACAAAAAAAAAAAAAAAAAAAAACATAAATACACATTGTCTTTCAAATAAATATTTTATTATGTCAAATTAACTCCAGAAACAAAACAAAAAATTTAAATTCCTAAGCAGAACAAAAGACATAAAAATCAAAGAGAAATATTTTACACGCAAATAATTCTTCAAAAACTAACTACACCCCTATTTTTTTTAATTATATAAATTTTACATTTATACTATGGAAAATGTTTGGTAGCTCGAAAATAGTTGGTTCGAATTGGCTCGAAACCCAAAACGATGTCGTTTTGGATTCTCTTACCGGTAAGATATATTAAAATTCTCTTACCGGTAAGATAATTTTCATTAAATATCCCCCTCGTAAAACGAAACTACCGTTCCAAAACAACGAAATGACGTCGTTTTAATTTTGGACCAAATTCGAGCTCGAAAATTTCGAGTTACGTTATACTATTTGAATTGTGATGAAGTTGACACTTGTCATCACCTGTCATCTAAAATCAGCCAATTTTACTAACCTAGCCATCTAAACTCTTCTTGATAGGAAAAATAAAGTACTTTCATCAGATACTTCATCTAACGACCATTCAGAACTTTAATGAAAAATCCTAATATAACCAACACGTATGCCGGCCTTCACGTAAAGCGTTGTTGGCTATAGGCAAGAAACACTTCATTTTCTCTCCAAAAGAAAAAGGTTCTAGTCAACGGAGTCAAATTGATTCCAATTGAATAGTTGACGTGCAAAATCAACATAATTAGAAGGACCGGACCGTTCTAATTAATTTTTAAAAGATAATTCGGAAAGTAAAATGAATTTAAAAAAAAAAAATCAAATCTATATAGATGAACACAAGTATATATATATATATAAGTACCGGTTCGGCTTCGACGATGGCGGTTGAAGAGGCACGAACTTGAGCAGGGCAAGTGTAGTTGGAGGAGGAGGATAAGGAAGGTGACCTTGAGGAAGTCAACAACAAGGGTTTGAAGAAGAAACAACGACTCGGCTTGTTACTGATTTGACTCGGTCTCGACAACAACACTGCTGAGAAGCTGCTCAAACTCATCGTTGCCATGATCGTCGCTCGATCACTCTGCTTTCAAAAATGTCAACTCTCTCTCTCTCTCTCTCTCTCTCTCTCTCTCTGTGGAGCTGAAAATTGCAGAGTGTTGTCCGATATTGCAAAGTGTTGATGGAAGTATATATATGCACGGAAATTGGAAGAGGACGTGTATATTTAAATAGGGTAAATTACAAATACCTACTTTGTTTACTGTACAGATTGTTTCTGTAGTGTAAAAAATTATAAATATCTCTTTATTACTATTTTTTATTTAACAAAATTAATTAAAAAATTAAAATTTATAATTATTTTTATACAATAATAAAATTATTTAAATTAATAATTAAAACATATTTATAACATTATTAAAAATTATTAATTGATTTGATAATTTATTAATAAAATAAACAATTTATTATAAAATTAAAAATTTTAGAAATGAAATATAATTTCTAAAATTATAAAAAACAATTCGTATTTTAATAAAATTTCAGAAACTACATTTATAATTTACCCATTTAAATATTAGAGTTTTTGTTTGTTTGTTGGTTGGTTGGTTGTTAAAAATTTCATGAATTGGAGGGAAGGAAAGTGTGAGAAAACGGCTAAAACCGCCAAATGAGGGGAGCGTTCGTTTGGCACCTCCTTCCTGAATCACACACTTTGACACGCAAAAGGTTACTCAAGTTCACGTGTTATGCCACCGAGGGGCTGGTAAGGGAGTTTTCTTCCCACCTATCAGGTTCAAATAAGAAAAAGGTTGAGTTTTTTATTATTTATTTATTTATTTTTGACTCCTACTACTCCCAATGTATTGAAATTGATTAATTTTTTGTTATTTATTTATTTATTTATTTATTTCCTCTTATCACTCACTGACATGTGTTCCCGAAGATTATGGGAGTCAAGGAAAAAGGATCTCTATTTAAGTGGAAACTGGCCGTTTAGGTGGATCAATTAATTTTTTCAGTTTAACTTGTAAATGTGAATTTTAGGAGTCCTGCCTTAGAGTGTTTTGGTAAAAAAAAATAAAAAAAATCATGTGCTATGCTATGTAAATATACATGATGGAAATTATGTTATAAAAAAAAAAAAGAAAGAAAAAAAAACCCCAAAAGTTCACTTGTAATTAGGGCTGCTCGCGGGTCGGTTTTGGCCGGGTGCGGGTCAAAACCGACCCGACCCGCACTTATGCGGTTGGGGAAAAATGGACCCACAACCGCCCGCAATGCGGTTCGCGGTTTGTGCGGGCGGGTGCGGTTCGGTTTGCGGTTTAGTATTTTTTTTTATTTTTTTTTATTTTTTTTTTTAACTTAAGCAAATTTGACATTTTTTGTTACTTTGTAAACACTTTTTTTTTTTTTTTAGAAGAGTTATAAATTAAATTACAAGATATACAATTCATGATCATAATAAATAGTCCACATGTTAGATAAGATGCTATGGAACCATGCTTGAGGATAGTGGATTAATCTTCCTCCTTAGCTTGCAAAAACAAACCCTTAAAAGTCAAACTAGTAACACTAATTTTAATAGTGGATTAATCTTCACTGTTTAGTTTTTAATATGCAATAATGTGATAATAGAATGACAATTCAAAATATCATATTTAACTGTGTCTACTAGACTAATGGAATATAATGATTTTTTTTTATATATATATAAATAAAAGTCAAACTAGTAACACTAATTTAAATATCATTAGATCATGATAATGTATATAAGTGCCCATATAATAAATTTTACTTTCATCCAAAATGTAAAAATAAAAATAATAACTAGTTATCTCCATCAATCCAAAATGCAAAAAAAAATAATAACAAATAGTTATTTTTTCTCTTTTTTTTTTTTTTAAAAAAAAAAAGATGCGGGTTGCGGGCGGGTCGGGTTCGACCCGAACCCAATCTTTTGCGAATTTCTTGACCCGCACCCGCCCGCCTACCTACATCGAAACCGCCCAAAGCGCTGCGGGTAGGGTAGGGTCGGGCGGTTTGTGCGGGCGGGTGGGTTTGTTGCCCAGCCCTACTTGTAATAGAATAAATTTTAAAATTTTAATCTTACTAATTTAAATTCTGAATTTTTTTATTCGATTTCAATTTGAATTATTTGTCTATTTTTGTTAAGTAATTTGCCAGTGATAAAATTCAATGAAAATGAATAGATTTTAGTTAATAAAAATAGACAAATTATTTAAATTAAAAATAAATCAAAAGATTAAGATTTAAATTAATAAAATTAAAAATTAAAGATTTATTTTATTGTAAAGGTCAAATCTATGATTATTTATTTATTTATTTATTTATCCCTCTCTCTATATGTATATTCTAGACAGGGCCAACTTCGCCTTTTTCGAGGTTTAAAGTGAGCTTCTAATATAAGGTCTCTTACACACACATATATATATATAAATATTCCAAAGCAGAGTTCTAATACGGATTGATTTTTGAATCATTTTTTTTTTTTTGATAGAATCCGTCTAGTTGGTAATTTAAATTTTATTTAAAAATTTTGAACTTCTGCTTTTTTAGTTATAAAATTATTAATCAAGTTTGTTTTAGCCATCAACCAAATTCATTCAATCTTTCTTGTAGCAATAAATTCACCATATCAATAAATTTTATATTTTTTTAGGAGCCCTTTTTCTATAATAATAACAATAAAAAAAGGACTTATTTGGCATTTTTCCAAATTTTCTTGGGATCTCTTTTCCAACCAATTTCCAAGGACCCAAAGTGATTGCTTCTTCAGCTTGTGCCCAAAGCCAGCATTGATGCTCAGGTAGTTTTTTTTTTTTTTGAATGGGAGGGGATTCTCTCTTGTCCAAATATTAGAGAAATGCTATTTAGGTTTGTAAGGCTCATCATATATATCATTTTGATAATTTAAATTATTTATTTTTTTAGTATTTTTGGTGTATATCATCCATAAAAAAGAATTAAATTGATCCGATAAATGTAACATATTTATTTTATCGTGTCAGTCTTAAAACAAAATGAATGGTCTATTTTCAAAAGCACACTTACTATTCATTTTTTTTTTTTTTTATAACTAAACACGATAAAATAAAAGTGTAATAATTATTATATCGACCTAATTTTTTTTATGAATGATATACAAAAAATGAATAGTTCGAATTATCGAAACGAGACTTGTAATAGTCGCCACGAGCCTAGACAATGCCTCTCCAGTTTAGATATGAACTCGAGAGCATCCCCTCCATTTTTTTATTTATATTTATAATTTTTTTTAAAAAAAAAATTGAAAGAAAAAAAAAATCATTTTTATATTTGTACTTTATTTTAAAATTTTGAAAATAATTTTATAAAATTTATAAAATTTTTAGAATTACAAAAAATTAGTTTCAATTGTTTAGGAAAAAAAAATATCATTCATTCTTTCTTTTTCAATTCTTTTCTTTCTTTTTTTTCTTTCTTCCACCCCTCTGGCCACACCACCCACATACCATCCCAATCAGTCACATCCACCTTCGGCCATCGTTCGTGACCTCTTCTGCCAACCATTCTCTACCGAAAGCAATTAATTTTGGTTGCCGTCTCTGGTTGAAAACGACCACAATCACCTTTGGTTATGGAACACTATTTTTGGCCACTACCAACTACTTCCTTTGATAACCAACTCCAATCACTGCCATCTATTAGCATCAACGATCTTCAATTGCCACCTCGGGCTAAAAACTACCTTTAGTTACTAGTAATCGACAACTATCTTCAATCATTGATAATCACTTTTAATTACTACATTTTATGACCAGCAATTACTTTCAGTCACCGCCAACCATCATTAGCGGAATTCCAACCACCACCTCTGATAGTTGGCAACAATCTTCACTTACTACCTTCAACGACAGACAACCACCTTTGAGTATATGTTTTAAATACTTATTTTAAAAATAAGTGAAAGAGGTAGTTGGTTATTTTTTATAAAAATAAAAAAAAAATTATAAATATTACCAAATGACACCTTACATTATTGCCAAAAAACCTTTTAAAAGTAAATATGTAACAAAGAGTTCATCTTAAAAACTTGTTTAATGACTAAAAGACTAGTGGTCGACTCTCATTAGTTTAGTGAAAATAAATATTAGAAAGATTTTTTACCACAAAAAATTTATAAACTAATTTTGCACCAAAATAATAATATGAAGATGATGAATATTTTTAAATTTTTAAATTTTTTACTAAATTATTTTTTAGTATCTTTTAGGTTTTGAGAACCAAACAAAACAAAATTATGTTTTGTACCTCTTTCAAGTAAGGGTGGGTATTCGTTGGGCCAGGTCGAACCGGGCCAGGTTTGGTCCGAGCCAGCACTATGTGTCTGTCCAAGCTCAGTTCTAACATTGGGCCTATATATCTGCCGAAACTTAGCCCAAAAAATAATTATAAATGCCAAGTCCACCCATTAGATTATATGTTGAAAAAAATTAAAATATTCTATAATTGAATTCAATCACATATTATATTTCATAAATAAATATAATGATAAACAATTACCACATTTTATAACATGCAATGAATGCTATCCTAGGTAAATGATAGCATTTGTTGAAATGCTATGTTAGCCCATGTTATTAAAAGTTTAATTTTTTTTTTATAACATTTATTAAATGCTATGCATAAACGCTATAAAAAATATTTTATAACATTCTTGGAATGCTATGAAATGGTTGAAAATTTCTTTAAAAATATAACCATAACTATTCATGAATGCTATAATAACGTGTGACAACATATTTTGTATAGAATTTTCGGTGATATGATTTTTTCAATGTTACTATTAAAGTATTAGAGTGATTCTGGATTGGACCGGACCCATTTGATGTTTTGTATTTGGGTTTCATTGTCATGTATAGTTATCCATGTCTTGTTTCTCCTTATATCTATTTGAGTTTGGCTTTTGGGATGTGTCAATTGCACTTGAAACAGGTTGGTAGTTTGTTTTTCAAACTTTTGTTGCCCAGATTTTTGTTCCTTCGCTCGAGCGCCACTTCTTTTGCTCGATCGGTCTTTGTGAACCTCCAGTACTTTTGCAGGTCTGCAAAAATATTGGGAGTTTGTATTCTTCGCTCTAGCGAAGCTTCTTGCGCTCGAGCGACGACCTCTGTCTGTAAAACTACTGGGAGTTTATATTCTGTGCTCGAACGGTAAAACTTATTGTGTCTGGTCGCTTGAGTGACACATCTTGCACTAGAGCGAACTATGCATATATCAGTTCGCAAACAGCCATTTTTGAGTCACTTTTTCATCTCTCTCTCTCTCTCTCTCTAAACATTTCAAAACCCTAATATCTCTCTCCCTCTCTCTCTCTCTCTCTCTTTAAAACTCATCTATTTCCCTTTAATACACATTGATCCGTCGATCTTTTCTCCACGTGCCTTTGTTAAAAAGATAAAGCTCGATGAGAGTTTTGTTCTAATTAAAGCAAAGTCAGTTTTCAGTTCTCTTGTCTTCTAAAACTCGAGGTAGGAATTCTTCGCACCTTTTATGAGTTTTAACTTAGTTATTTGTAATTTCTAAACAACATTGTAATTGGAAAATTTTGGAACAAATCTAGGGTTTGGGTAAAGAAAATCAAAAGAGGGGTTTTTCATATGGATTCTTAGAAATGATTATGGTGTTAGGAATAAGGTTGAGTTGGGTAGAAATGGTTGACTTTGATCCTTGGAGTTGATTTTGAAAAGAAAATGAATTTTACCCTAAATGCCTCTAATATTGATGTTGGAATTGTGAAATTGGATTGATATTGATGAGGATGGTAGAGTTGGATATGTATTATCACTCACCTCTTGAAATTTGGAAAGTTTATTTTTATGAAATATAAATTATCTGTTTAGAAATATCTGTTTTGGGCTATCGATGAAGGATAACTATGATTGTTGTAGAAATTGCATGAGAATTAAGGGAATTGAAACTATCTCTCTCCTTTATTTGCATTGGACATTATTTTATATTTATACATTGCAAATGTATATTGTTTTGAGGAAATGGCTAAATCTAGAAAGGAGTTGTTGTTACATCAAATTAGTTAGCTTGTGTGTCCATGGTGGAAGTCCTGAAAATCATGCGTATACATGGGTGCCGATCCTGCAGACAAAATATCTATAAAATGGCAAAAGTAGTGCTTGTATAACCTACATTTACATGGGTGCCGACTTACGGTTTCCCGCGGACGAAATTTTCGTGAAATGTGATATTGTTTTAGAGATTTCCAAAAATATGATTCATTACCCTGTTTTTCCTTGAAAAGAGAATGTTTTATGAACTATGGTATTCATTTGGCATTGTATGGTTTTTGCAACGAGATAAAATGTTTTGGCACAAGCATTGCATATATATACACCTTATAGCTTTATTAAGATTCACATATTGTGTCGGATTATTTCTACTAGGCTTTGGCTCACCCTATTTGACCACCTTTAAGACTTGGGTACCTTAGCTTGATCACTCGATGATGAAAGTTATGTTGTACAAACGTTCGATTTCTTCAGCAAGAAGAGCTTTTAAATCCCAACCTTACACCCCATTTTGGACCAAAACCATTTTTGACCAAAACTATTTTAGACCTTAAAACCCTCTTTTTTAAAATATATTTTTTAAAATGTTTCTACGATGTTCCGAGGCTCGCATTTCGTTTAAAATATTGCATTTTTCGGTAAACCGAGTAAGGACAAAGTGGAAATAAATAGAAGGGAGGTGAACTCTTTGAAAAAATATTTAAAACAACTTATTTATTGGTTTGGAGTTAAAGAAAATAGGAGGGGATGGAAGAAAACTAGTTGGGGAAGAAGTTGGGCATCAATCCGTTAGAACAGAAATGAGCAGTCTTCACTACAATAGGCATATCTCTTTTCAGACTTAGAATTTATGTGAGGCCACCACTATTGGAAAGCGGACTTTTGGGGATTCAATTTAGACTCAATAAAGACCTAAAAAACCGAGTCCAAATGTAGGAGATATGTCCCGTTTGAAATCGAGTCTGAAAGCAGATTTTTGTGGCTGACCACCTACTAATAGTGGCCTGCCGACCAACTTGTGTAAAATGCAGATATTTGTTGCCAGCTGTTCCCCAAAAGCTCCAGCTATTCCTATACAGATATTTCTGACTTGAGAGGCTATTTTTCTATATATACTTGACTTTCCCTCATATTTTTAGGTTACAAAAAATTCTAAAAACTCAAATTCTTGAAATCTCTCTCTCTCTCTCTCTCTTACAACCCACACAAATTATCCAAACACTTTCTAAACCAATATTGGAGCTCTCATTGATGAGATTATTGAGTCCAAATTTCAGTCCTTGAAAGTGAGAATTTGTGGGTTTGTTAACAAAAGAGTTGCCCGTTGCCTTGTTTCAAGAGGTATAATTTTGGGTATCTCTACACTACTTCTTTCCTATCTTTTCTTACTATTTTTGAACTATTTTTACACTATTTTTATGGGCTGAAACTTATGGTTTAAAGCTACTAAAGGCGGAGAGGTTAATCACCCTTCTTTGAACCTTGTTTCCTAAGCTTTTACCCTTGTGTTTCCCATTCTTTTCTCAAAATTTTTTTGAGCTTTTTACCACTGAATTTCAGAGTTTTTCAGAGGCTAAAAATGTTGTTTTGAGGTCCCAAAAATGGAGGGGTTATCCGCTCCTTCTTATGCTTGTTTACTAGCTTGCATTCTCCATTATTTTAGCTTACTCTTTTAATTTTTTTTACATCAATTCCAGTACTGTTTTAGTCTAATTTAGGACTATTTTGAGGTGTTTATTTCATTTAAGCTTTGTATAGTATGCTTGTAGTGTAATGGTCCTCATAGACTTAGTGGTTTAGGCCTTAGCCACCAACGTATTTGAGTTGATAGCATTTATTTCTTACTTTCCATACTTGTGTTCACCTCTAAGCATCTTTGCAACCTCCCTCTTTTCTTAGCATTTTATTTGTTTTGAGAGTTGGTTTAATCGATTGATTGTTTAAGCTTGAGATTGAGATCGTTGTACCTAATGGTTTAATCTCTTCGGGGGTTCATTACCAATGGTATGACATCTCTCTCATGCCTAAAACAGCCCTTTGTTTGACACTTTTTTCTATTAGTGGACTTAATGCTCATTCTTAGACTAAAATGACTAAGGAATGGCAGGTAATTTAAAAGAGGTAATAAATTGTAATAAAATGGAGCAAGATAAACAAAATGGTTTGGGGTTTAATTGGACGTTAATTGAACCCGTTAAGTCTTGAAGCATTTCATACTAACTAGTGATGAAAATGGTTCAAGTTTCAAGGTCAACCACTTCCCTTGATCAAATCATGATAGAGAGGAGGTTCATGGGTCTCTCCTTACCATTTATTGAAATTGTATCCCTTGGTTCATAAGTCATCACGCAATGAAATTGCGTCGATTGATGGCTTGCGAATCAAACTTATCTCTCCTTTGACCTATTTGCTGATAAGGAGAGATAGGGTGGACAAACATCCCCTGAGAATACTCTGGTTTGTGCTCTGTTTGTTTTCTATTACTAGAGGAAAGAACCAACATTAGTGGTCGGTAGGCCACTACTTCTGGGTTGTTGGTCACTTTTTCTAGGTAGACAGTGTCCTTTTTCTAGCAGAGTAGAGCACAGGCTAAGGTGAAAAAATAGTACAATTTTCTAATTGTGTAACATAGGCATTTTGATAGCAAAACAGAGAGCATTATCGGGTGAAATCCGCATTCATGCATGAGCCATCCCTAGCATTTCGGGGCCCATTTAAATTATGTTGTAATATTAATATGTTGTGTTTGGAGTAATGGATTTGTAACTAATTAGTTAGAATAACTAGTTAGTTTAGTTTTGTGTTGTAATTATTTAATTAGCTAGAATAGTTAGTTAAATTTGTTGTTGTAATAATTAGTTAATTAGCTAGTGTAGTTACCTTATTTCATTTGGTTTGTAATAGTTAGCTAATTCTTAGTAATTAGCTAGGGCATTCATTCGGACTCTCCTGTGCGAGGGCAAACTTGTAATAATGTGTATGATTTCTAACGCCACGTCTTTCTCCCTTTTATTTATCCGCTTATGATAGGTAGTTTAGAACATCACGTTTCTTTTAGCATTTTTCATGTTTGCATCCATTTATCTTGCATACATGAGGTTCAACTCATCATTCTAAACAAAGCATTGTGGTTTACATACTTCGTTGAAAATGTGTTGAAACTACATGCTATCAAGTTGTTTCAAATGCCATATTAATAGCTGAGCCTATTAATTACATCTTGTATGTGTTGCATTAGACATATTTTGCATTAGTTAGGACCATGCATTTTTCTAACTAGTTTCTCTTTTGGCTTGCCTCGGGAATTGGGGTAAGCATTTATTTCTTTAGCATATTGCATAAGTGTGATTATTGCCATGTCTAGCATGATACCATGAGGCTAAGTGCTGTATCTGTTTGAATGCTTGTGGATGGAGGCTAAATTGCTTGAATTGGAATACACTGATTAATGTACATACAAACTCATTTTTTTCAAGTGGCGCATAGTCAAAACACTTTTCAAACAAAATTTGAAATCAAATGTTTCAATTTTTGCAAATTAGTCTATACTTGTGTGCAACACATAGTAATGCTAGCCTAATAACCGGAACAAGAACATGTAATGTAAATAAGAATCATATCATGATTAGTAGAGGCCGATCTTTGATCGGGCAAGTGGGGTGCTCAATTCATGATCTTCCCCTCTCATACCTAAGTTTCCGAGCCGAGACAATCTTGGTGATGACGGACATGTGGTCTTTGGCACGAGTCATGGGTTTCCTAAATTTTTCAAAAATATTTAGGTGGCGACTTTGTATCTGGTAAAGCAGTTCATTTTTGACATTTTGATTCAAAATCGATTTTGCATAAAAATTACCGGATTTGGACTCATTTGTATTTATCTATTTCACATTACACTTGTGGAGTTAGATTCAGAACCACAAGAGTTTGAACTGTAGGTTTATCGTATCTGAAAGGAGCACGAAAAGTCAAGCTAAAGTTTCTGGCGACTCTGCTGGTGAATTTAGAAAACTTGACTCGAACTTCATAATGTGAAATTTTATCTACACTTATATGTTCTTTGCATTGCATTTACATTGGTGTGTTTAAGTCATTGTGTTTGCCATTTGCTATTCTTGGACGGTTTGTCGGAGGCTTGCCCAAAAAGCTTGCCAAAAGGTTGACCGGTCGTAGGCTCTGCCATGTTGGGAACACAACCCTTGGATCTGGATTGTCGCTGTACCGCTTGAGCCTCCTTTCACTTCTCGGTGTTAGGTGTGAGAGGTATATTAGGTAATCTTACCGAGGTACCCTTTTAACCAATCGGCCTAGCTGCATATAGTAAAGCCATAGTGATTGTTCCAACTTAAGACCAGATACTCTCCCATATGCAAGATGATGTGATACTGCTAGTTTGAGTAGTAAAGCTGTAGATCACTCCAAAGTTAGGACAAGGAAACCCTAAACCTCTCATAGGGGTGTTTTGAATGCTTTTGTGCAAAATGTGAAATCTTTGGAAATATGTGATGCAATCCTGGGAGAGTTTTAATCTTAAGGCAATTCCTTTCAAAACTTGAGGGTCATATCTGTCATGACCCAAACCCGCCCCTATAAGTTTAGCATCGTAACCGGCCAGTAATCCTTGGATTACCGAAGGCCTCTGAACAGATTAACAAAATTAAAGGGCTAATGGAAGCAAATACATAAATATAGTTGTTCAATGAACTGTGCTGACTTATATGAAACAGAATATTTAAAACTTTATATACATAACCATAAGTCAACCATACATTATATTATACCCACACACATTACAGTATCGTAAGTACAGCAATCGAAAATACAAAACAAGTCTTAAATATGTACAGGACCAACAGAACTCGAATACAAGGCACTTCGGGAACCCCCACATGAGACACAATGGTTGGCTGACAATAGAACACCGGGCTAGACAAAGCCTTCGGGCTCGAACTCCAAAATGCTCACCTATATACATATATATACAAACAATGAGCTAAAGCCTAGTGAATAACATTAAGGTAAAGGGGTTAGTGAACGAAATTCGTGCATATCATATTCATAAAACAGAATAGAGCATAATCAGTCTTGTATTAGAACATAATAATGGTACATCCCATAGAACATATCACATAACGTCTTCCGACTAGAGTAATCGGTTCCGGATACCGATTAAACACATATCACCACAATGAAGTGGCTAACGAGATCTCGTAATTATTTGTATGTCATAGACCCGCATTTTCATGCCGTCCCCCGTGACTTGGGACTATCAATGGATGCCATAATAGATTTCAAACTTGGGATGTTCGTTCACGTAAACAGATATCATATCAGAAATCATAGCTTATCACATTTCATTTGGAACATAATTCATATAAACGTATCTTTCCGATAACGTTACTCACAGTGGTTCTAGTAGGCGGTCAATCAATCCCCAGTTGTTGACCTACAATCACAAAATACATAGCACAAGCATGTCTTATCATTACACATTCAAGTGGCCATTAAGACTTAGCTTTCATTACTTTGATTCAGGTTCATTCTTAACACATTACTTAACACACACACACACTTGAAGCCTCGGGACTTAGTACATTTATTCCTTAGTGTGCTTCTAATCCATAACCTCATTACTATGGCTTAACTAAGGCTTAGGAATGCCTAAGATGCAATGAGGATGCCAAAACATGCCTTGGAATACTTAGGTAATTTTCTGAAAAATAGGGTCCCTGCTCGAGCGTATCTTTCCTCGCTCGAACGGACATGCAAAAATGAGAGGGGTCACTCGAGCGTGACTTTCCTCGCTCGAGCGACCTGCAAACTTGGAAAAAGTACTGGTTGGTTGAAATCCACGCTCAAGCTGTAACTCCCACGCTCGAGCGTATAGACAACATGCAAAGGGGTTCGCTCGAGCGTCCAAGTGGTTGCTCGAGCGGATAGCTCATGCCTGCAAAAATATACTGAGAGCTCGAAATCTCCGCTCAAGCGCAGGTCTCCTCGCTCGAGCGGACTGTAAATTTCTGGGTTTTCAAAAACAGAGGTTGAGCTTCGAAATGTGATTTCAATGGCCACTTTCATGTCAAGCTTGCTCAAAACACTTGGAAAACCTTTCAAAAACACAGATGCATGATTATATTCAAACGTTTAGCTCAAACCCATGGTTTTAGCAAATTTGAACTCAAAAACTCTTGCATGGAAGGTTTTCTAAATTCTTTCTTTTGTTTCACAAATCATGAAATGAAGTCCATAAACTCATGAATTTTTGGAACATGACACGTGATATTTTCGTAAAAATGATGAATAAAACCCGCATGCATGCCAGGACTTTCCAAACTCAAACCCAAAAGGATCATATCAAAGATGATTCTACCATGAACACTTAAGAAAACCATTTGTATGTTCATAGACCCATTTCCCTTGCTAATTTCATGTAAATGGTTCAAAGACGAGCTGAAATCATGATGCATGGAAGTTAATTTGCAGAACATAAGCTAAGGGTTTTTACCTAGAGCCTGATTCCAGATGTGTGGGAGTGAATCCTCTCAGTTTTCTTTCTCTTCTTCAAACCCTTGAGTTCACTCTCTCACTCTCTTAGCTGAACTCACTCTCTCCCTCTCTCTCTCTCTCTCTCTCTCTCTCTCTCTCTCAATACAGAGGACTAGAGAAACAAGAGAATGACACAACATTCATTCACTCGGCTGATGTACACAACACACACCTCACTTTTGAGTCCAATACACTTGCACATACATGCACACCTCTAACTCACACGCAAGGAGTTTTATCCTCTACACTCACACCACAAAATGCTACAACATATTACACACTCAAACACATCTTGGACCACTAGTAGAATTAGATTAGGCACCAATCATGCATAATTAAATCAAACGTAAGAAATCTTAATTTATTCAGGCTAGCACGAAATTCAATTAATCTAAAATAGTCCCCACAAAGGCTCAATCTAATCACATGCGATGTTTACTAAACCGAATCAATTTCTAATAAAATTCGCCATGGTGTCCTAAAATTCCAAATAACACATTAGTGTAATCAGTTTCAGGTTCGGATGCCGAAAAGGCTCTCAATTTTCATTTTAAGGCGGAATTCCCGACAGATATTTTATAAGTAACAGACAAAAGGCCAAATATCCTGCAGATTACATAGAAAACCCATAATTTATTTAATCCGCTTAGTTAACATCCTTAATTACTGATTAGTGGCTAATTACGGGTCGGGGTTATTACAGTCTCTCCACCTTAAAAAGTTTGGTCCTCCAAACTAGAGTTAACATATGCCAACAGAGATGATGCCTATAAAAAAATGTAGCTTCAATTCCTTATAAAACAGAAGTATAACTATATTCATAAATATGTTCCTAACCCACTCTCAACCTTAACATTGTACAAAGACAGAATCATAAAGCATATACGGAAGTTAGGGTTCGTATTAGCACAGGGTCTTATACACATTCAGATTGCAGTCTAGAACAGATTTAAATACATGTTCATTTTCATATTCTTGTCCAGATCATACATGGACGCCACATTTCATGCTTAAGCATACGTGGTGCATTCATTAGCACTAACAGGGTAGATACAGAACAGATACAGATACGTGATGGTTATGACTAATCAGTTCCATAAAGGAACCTCCGAATCCGGGTAACAGAACAAATTCATATACATATTCGTAATCATTTGCATATTCAGATTTTGCATATAATCATACGCGGTACATCCCTTAGCGTTAACAAATCTGATGACCCATAAAGAGACCTGATGACCCATAAAAGGGACGCATAACCTGAGATGCGAAGGATGCCACAGATACATATCAGAGATTGAACAATCACTCAGTATACAACATGAAGCATAACAGAAAACAAGACTTATTTCGTGACATAGAACATACACATAGTTGCACACAACTTTACGGTATTATTATTCCCACTACTTATATCAAGCACTTATCGGGGTTATAAATTGCACTGGTCTCATTTTCATACGTAATTTCCCCCCATTAACTTACGATTTATTCATTTCCGAGTCAATCATTCGGTCTTTGTTCAATTTGGTTCTCAATTCGGTAATTGATCCCAGTCAGTCCAGGTCATTCTGAAGTTATTAGGAATACAAGGTAATTTCGTACATTGACCCCATTGCAGTAAACGGAATTCCGAAGTAATCATTCGCAAACTGTTTGTCAGCCTTAGTTCTCACAGATTCAATCATATCATGTGTCACTACAAAAACAGTCATTCACAGAACATGCAGATTATATATACTTTCAGGTAGTCAGTGTTTCAATTAGACTAGTCTGTTATCAACAAATTCCATTAGTTTTGAAATACAGTACCACAGAAGCAATCATTCTCCTAGTCAATTAGGTTTATGGCGCAATGGTAATCCTAGCGCAATTAAGCACATGTCATTATACAGTATTCCCATCTCTCCCAAGCATAAGTTGCTAGATTTCATAATCACATAGTCTGCTATTGACGGTTCACATTCTTCCTAAGTGTTCAAGATCGACTCAGATTTTCATTCGGTTAGTTCCCTTAGCAACACAGCTTTGTCATTCAATCATAAGCAATTCCCAATCCCCTACAGTGTAATCAAATCAGATAACGGCTTTTAATAGGGGTCTCCTCAGATCAAATCAATGAAAGATCTATCCGGTCATCTCAAATGAAGTTCTGCCCAGTCATATCAAGTAACAGTTCAAAGCGTGAGTCATCAAACAGAAGCTCTATAGTTCTTATTCCGTTCGCTTAGGTGCATAGTCAGAAATTTTATAGTTGTTCTAAGTTCTTCGATTCTCAAATCACATCAGAGTTATGTGTCACGATAGTTTATATCGAAGAGTTCAGGTCATATACAGTGTTACATTTTCCAAGTGAATTCACATGTGGTGCACAGGTATGTAATTGTTCATATCAAGAAGCAAGCATCACAATCAATATAACATTTCCCCAGAGTCATAATCCCAACGGTCAAGTTATCGACAAATAATCACATCAATTATTCTGAGCAAAGGTATAGTCATATATGTATATGTCCAAAGTTTAATAACATCCACGAGCATAGGTATGAATATACATAAGCCCAAATATTTCCCTAGCATAGGTAATTGTTAGCAAAGGTCCACAGTGTCGCACATATAGTTCATATCAAACAGTAGGTCTCAAGATATTCATTAACCACAGTTCAATCCCATCAATTCTAATAGTCTCACAGGCGAGGACATATATATATACAGATACGGGTTTGGGATCAATTACCAGTTAGGCATTCGTTCATGAATTCATAAGCAGAAGTTCATTCTTCCAAACTGACATAAGTTCTCAATTTCAGAAGTTCCCTACGTGACTGATTCATATATACAGTTCCAGATCACGGGTCTAATCATTCGATGATGTCAGTCGATATATAACGGTTCAATTCAAGTCATGGTCATACAGATTTCCCAAGTTAAAGTCAATCACAATGTGTTCCCATGTTCAATAGTTCTAGTATAGTTCAAAGGTCACACCTAACAATTCATATTAAATTTTCGCAATACGGTACAAAGATTTAACCAGACAAATTCCCACTATTCACAAGTCCCAATAATTTCCAAGGCACAGGTGATTCGTTAAGTTCACAAGGTTCAATTAACATGGGTTCATAGTTCGAATAATTCAATTGGTTCAATCAATATTCCCACAATCTATATCAAGCTAAGAAATGTATGATTCACACACAAATTCCCATAAAACAATTACACACGGTTAAGGTAATACTTGCGTTAGTCATTTCAGTGTTCTGAGCATTTTCTGGAGCTAGGGTGTAGATTTAGGCTTTTTGTTGTTCGGATGAGTTTGTGGGCAAGATTTAGCCAAGTGCCCTTTCTAACCACATCTAAAACAAGCCCCTGATAGGCGGTGACACATGATCCAATGTTGTTTCCCACATTCTTTACAGCTAGGTATACCATTGTTCACATTGCTCCCTCGACTCTCTTTGTCCACAGTTATTGCCCCAAAATTTTCATTCGTAGAGATCAACGAATTATTAGTCATTTCAACTTTCTGTTTCTTCTGTTTTGCTCTTTCGGATTCAGTTGATGATGTTGATATTTTCAGGGCTGCTATGTTTGCCTCGGACATTAAGGCCTTATCAAGAACATCCACGTATTTTGGCAATTTTAAGACGCCAACTCGATCAAACACATCTAAGTCAAGTCCACCTTCAAATTTTCTAGCCTTTTTCTAGTCAGGTGTCCTATCATGTCGGGTGCATAACGGGCTAACTCAGTAAATTTTGTTTCATATTCGGCCACAGTCATATTGCCCTTGTTTTAGTTGTTCAAATTTGGATACCTTCCTATCCCGGATGCATTGGGGAAAATATTTTTCGAAGAAAATTTCTTTAAATCTATCCCATGTCACACCTTCATTATCATTCCGAACTAACATCCACCATCTCCTACCTTCTTCTTTAAGTGTGAATGTTGCTAACAAAACTTTCTGTGCCTCAGTACACGGAAATACCTCAAATATTTTCTCAGTTCTAAGACCCAAGCCTCGGCTTTTGATGGTTCAATACCCCCTTGAAATTCCGGGCGGTTTCATCTTATTGTATTTCTGCGTCAGTGTTATCATATCATAATTAGCTGGTTCGGGTACATGTATTTGCCCTTGTTGCTGTTGTTTTAGATTTTCGGTTAGGGCTTCAACCATTCTTTCTAACCGGCTAATTCTAGCGTCAGAAGATTCAGATTTATCTACATTCCTTGTCCTTTCCATTGTCTACACACAAACAGGGTGCTTATTAGCTCTCATTGATTCCACATTTCATTTCATGTCAGACGTGTTTATACTTTCAATTCAGTTCAGATACAGTCACATAATCCTTTACTTTTATACGTTCATACTTTCATGGTCACATAGACTCCACATTCGGTATTGAAATTAACATCCCATGTTATTTCACTTAACTTCTTTGATCATGCACATAGGTTTCATTTCAATTCATTTTCAATAAGGATGTGTTCATAATAATTCACATACCAACACATGATAATGCAATATCCCTACTTCATTTCTAGGACATCCTATAGCTCATATGGACACGTGTGTGTGGTATAACTCGTGCTCTGATACCACTCTGTCACGACCCAAACCCGCCCCTATAGCTTTAGCATCGTAACCGGCCAGTAATCCTTGGATTACCGAAGGCGTCTGAACAGATTAACAAAATTAAGGGGCTAGCGGAAGCAAATACATAAATATAGTTGTCCAATGAGCTGTGCTGACTTATATGAGACAGAATATTTAAAACTTTATATACATAACCATAAGTCAACCATACATTATATTATACCCACACACATTATAGTATCGTAAGTATAGCCATCGAAAATACAAAACAAGTCTTAAATATGTACAGGACCAACAGAACTCGAATACAAGGCACTTCGGGAACCTCCACGTGAGGCACAATGGTTGGCTGACAACAGAACACCGGGCTAGACAAAGCCTTCGGGCTTGAACTCCAGAATGCTCACCTATATACATATATATACAAACAATGAGCTAAAGCCCAGTGAATAACATTAAGGTAAAGGGGTTAGTGAACGAAATCCGTGCATATCATATTCATAAAACAGAATAGAGCATAATCAGTCTTGTATCAGAACATAATAATGGTACATCCCATAGAACATATCACATAACGTCTTCCGACTAGAGTAATCGGTTCCGAATACTGATTAAACACATATCACCACAATGAAGTGGCTAACGAGATCTCGTAATTACTTGTATGTCATGGACCCGCATTTTCATGTCGTCCCCCATGACTTGGGACTATCTATGGATGCCATAATAGATTTTAAACTTGGGATGTTCGTTCACGTAAACAGATATCATATCAGAAATCATAGCTTATCACATTTCATTTGGAACATAATTCATATAAACGTATCTTTACGATAACGTTACTCACAGTGGTTCCAGTAGGCGGTCAATCAATCCCCAGTTGTTGACCTACAATCACAAAATACATAGCACAAGCATGTCTTATCATTACACATTCAAGTGGCCATTAAGGCTTAGCTTTCATTACTTTGATTCAGGTTCATTCTTAACACATTACTTAACACACACACACACACTAGAAGCCTCAGGACTTAGTACATTTATTCCTTAGTGTGCTTCTAATCCATAACCTCATTACTATGGCTTAACTAAGGCTTAGGAATGCCTAAGATGCAATGAGGATGCCAAAACATGCCTTGGAATACTTAGGTAATTTTTTGAAAAATAGGGTCCCTGCTCGAGCGTATCTTTCCTCGCTCGAACGGACATGCAAAAATGAGAGGGGTCACTCGAGCGTGACTTTCCTCGCTCGAGCGACCTGCAAACTTGGAAAAAGTACTGGTTGGTCGAAATCCACGCTCGAGCTGCAACTCCCACACTCGAGCGTATAGACAACATGCAAAGGGTTCGCTCGAGCGTCCAAGTGGTCGCTCGAGCGGATAGCTCATGCCTGCAAAAATATACTGAGAGCTCGAAATCTCCGCTCGAGCGCAGGTCTCCTCGCTCGAGCGGACTGTAAATTTCTGGGTTTTCAAAAACAGAGGTTGAGCTTCGAAATGTGATTTCAATGGCCACTTTCATGCCAAGCTTGCTCAAAACACTTGGAAAACCTTTCAAAAACACAGATGCATGATTATATTCAAACGTTTAGCTCAAACCCATGGTTTTAGCAAATTTGAACTCAAAAACTCTTGCATGGAAGATTTTCTAAATTCTTTCTTTTGTTTCACAAATCATGAAATGAAGTCCATAAACTCATGAATTTTTGGAACATGACACATGACATTTTCGTAAAGATGATGAATAAAACTCGCATGCATGCCAAGACTTTCCAAACTCAAACCTAAAAGGATCATATCAAAGATGATTCTACCATGAACACTTAAGAAAACCATTTGTATGTTCATAGACCCATTTCCCTTGCTAATTTCATGTAAATGGTTCAAAGACGAGCTGAAATCATGATGCATGGAAGTTAATTTGTAGAACATAAGCTAAGGGTTTTTACCTAGAGCCTGATTCCAGATGTGTGGGAGTGAATCCTCTCAGTTTTCTTCCTTTTCTTCAAACCCTTGAGTTCACTCTCTCACTCTCTTAGCTGAACTCACTCTCTCCCTCTCTCTCTCTCTCTCTCTCTCTCTCTCTCTCTCTCTCTCTCTCTCTCTCAATACAGAGGACTAGAGAAGCAAAAGAATGACACAACATTCATTCACTCGGCTGATGTACACAACACACACCTCACTTTTGAGTCCAATACACGTGCACATACATGCACACCTCTAACTCACACGCAAGGAGTTTTATCCTCTACACTCACACCACAAAATGCTACAACATATTACACACTCAAACACATCTTGGACTACTAGTAGAATTAGATTAGGCACCAATCATGCATAATTAAATCAAACGTAAGAAATCTTAATTTATTCAGGCTAGCACGAAATTCAGTTAATCTAAAATAGTCCCCACCAAGGCTCAATCTAATCACATGCGATGTTTACTAAACCGAATCAATTTCTAATAAAATTCGCCATGGTGTCCTAAAATTCCAAAAAACACATTAGTGTAATCAGTTTCAGGTTCGGATGCCGAAAAGGCTCTCAATTTTCATTTTAAAGCCAAATTCCCGACAGATATTTATAGGTAACAGACAAAAGGCCAAATATCCTGCAGATTACATAGCAAACCCATAATTTATTTAATCCGCTTAGTTAATATCCTTAATTACTGATTAGTGGCTAATTATGGGTCGGGGTTATTACAATATCAGAATCAGATTTGGGTCGAAATCCAGGGATTTGTGTTTGATATCGGTGAATTTTCAGTAAGACCAAAACTAGGACCCAAAATTGTATCTTGCTTTGTTTTGACTGGCATACCTGGTATCCTGATCTGATGAGGCATTTGTTTTTAAATGCTAGGTGTGTCTCAGCTAGAGAAGGAGCAGTACTACCTCAAACCCATCACAGTCTATCCAATCCCAGAAAAAACCCACTCAACAAAGGTCCAGTCCATCTGATCCCCAAAGGCTAATTCAGAAAAGATCTATTCAATGCCGAAACATCCATTTTGAAAAAGCCCAATCTAGTCAAACCCGTCTAGACTAATCCAGTTCAGATACATCAAGTATAATCGAGTCAAAATCGGTTAGCTCTCAGCTTACAGCCATCCATATCCCCGATTACCAAGTCAGCAGACCCGTGATGGCACAGAGTTCGGAAGAAGTTGTGGCCATGATAGCAGCCCTAAACCCGAGAATTGCTATGCAAGATGAGACCAATGCTGAAATGCAACGTCTATCTGGGCATCTACTACACATCCAGTCCTGGGCCCCCAGCCGAACTTTGACCTACATTCACTAGTTGAAGATTTGCAAGGCCCGGATCCCTGAGAAGGGTTGGCTCAAGCTCGAGTTTTTAGACCCCTGGTGCAGCCTAATGAGGGGCTTTATCTCCTTGATATTAATGATCTCGACCCAACCTTGTTAAAACTTGCTAACCTACAGAGACTTAACTCTATTCCCGACATTGAGGATGGGTATGCCAAGGCTACTGTAAGGCTCCCAAACAGATTCAAAATGCCATACATTGACCGTTTTGACAGGTCTGGAGATCCTATGGTACATATTCGACTTTTCTTGGACATCCTGAAACCGATGGGTCTAACTAAGCCTCAGAAACTCTCTCTGTATGGAAGAACCCTGTCGAGTATAGCAGCTATTTGGTTCACCAACTTAGAGGATAAAGTAAAGTAGAACTGGGAAGATTTGGTTGAAGTGTTTGTCAATCAGTATTCTTACAATACCCAAATTGAAATGACCACCCAAGAGCTTGAAGCAACCCACCAAAATCTCGAAGAACCTTTTATGGACTTTGTTGCAAGGTGGAGAGCAAAGGCAACATAAATGACAGATCGACCTTCTGAGATGGACCAAATGCGAATAGTGATGTAGAACCTTGAGCCTGATATGTTACAAAAGTTAATAATCGCTCCACTGTTCACTTTTAAAACTTTGCATGAATTAGGGGTTCAGATTGAGAGTGCATTTAACAAAGGGATTATTCCCCGAACAAGCGAACCAACAAGGAAGGTGTTTTCCAGGAGCACTATTTCCAAACCCACCGAAATCAATACCGTTGCCGCCACTCCCAAAACTACTGACCCGTTTGCCAATACAAGTCCATAAATAGCCAGCCTAACCCGAGCTCAAGACAGAACTTTCACCCCCCTCCATATGAGCCTAACTAGCACACTAAAGATCCTGATAAAAAGAGGGTATCTCAAAACCCTTGATCCCCAACCACTTCCTGACCCACTCTCTGCTAGACATTACCCCACCAAATACTGTGTGTATCATCAGCAGCGTGGTCATGGCATCGGTCGTTGCTACCGTCTTCATTATGAGGTTCAAAATCTCATCGACAACAAGACGATAGCTCCACCTAAAGAATCCAATGTTACCGCCAACCCACTTCTCATCCATGACCAAGTACCTTCCCCTCACCTTAACCTCATCCACACGCTCCTATCTACCTTCAACCCCAGCATATACATCACCCCAACCCATCTACCTAAGCCAAAGGTGTTCATTGTTGAAAGTACCAATTTGTGCATGATGGATGCACCCAATCCAGTTCAGGTACACCAAGAGTGCCAAAAGTTGAACCCACTACTGCTAAGATGTTGGGAATGATTGAAGACCTTCAAGGCATGGTGGCGGATTTAACATTTAGGGTTTCGATCCCATCAAAAAGCTCCCCAATCTTGGGGCGAGCTGTAGTTGAAAAGGGCCAACCCAAAACTATCTCAATTTTGGGTGATGATAGATTAACAACAAATGGGCCTCGTTTCGATATAGCCACCTAAGCCCTTGGCTAAGCAGAAGCAAGTTGCAAGAACAAGCCTAGGACAAGTATTGATCCATATGCACAACTTTGGTGGGCCATTGAGACTTTGAAGGTCAAAGGGTTGAACAAGCAACAAGTACTTGAAGTTGTTGCAAAGACTGTGGATGACACTTTTGTCGCTCAGGATGAGAGCATTTTGAAACAGGGGGCAAATAATGGAAAGGGATGCTTTACCAGAAACACCTATCCTAATTCCAGTCCCAAGCCCATAAATACCCGACCAACACCCGCGAACCCATTTGCCAATGTTTCTAAACCTAATGCTTTATTCTCCTAAAAACGAACCTTCACCCAACTCCATATGAGCCTAACGTATGCATTGAAGGTACTGATGGAGAAAGGGTATCTCAAACCGCTCAATCCTCGACCTCTCCCTAATCCTCTCCCACCTAAACATGACCCTACCCAATATTGCATATTTCATCAACAGTACGGTCATTATACTGAATGTTGCTTCCGCCTTCGCCACGAAATTCAAGACCTGATTGACAATAAGGTCATCACCCCACCTGAAAATCCCAAAGCTGTCAATAACCATCTCACTGACCGTAATAAATTGCCACTCTATAACATAAAACTCACCCACAGCTTGCCAACAACCAACCATTACCCTAGCCAACACAACATACCTGCCAATGAGCCTAAACCCATTGTGTTCATTCCTGAATCTTCTGATTCCGATTTGAGCAAAAGGAATAAAATCTTTGAAGAGATAGAAAGTTTACTCGATCTCGGTGAGTTCAAGCTTGATGAAGCACTAGGCTCTCTAGAGATGCCAGCATTGGTGGTTGGAATGATGAATCTCAGTCTAAGCTAGGGTAATTGTCGAAAGCACTTAGAAAGGACCTTCTAAACTAGGGGCATGGTGTGAAGAAGCAAATTGTTTCGGTTAAGAAGATGTGTGGGGACAACGTAATTATGAGATTCAATCTGTGAGACCCGATTTGAAATGCAGAAATCAATCCTTCTGGGTGTGGATGTGTATTGCTGAATTGAAGACAGGTCTGGACCTTCCTGTGGGCTACTTGAAGTTGTTTTTGAAATTCTACAAATGGACTTGGAGAAGGGAAACCCTTTGTTGTCTTAGAAATGCTTATTTTGTTTTGAGTTATGTCCTACAAATAGTTGTTGTGAGTTTTATTTTCTTTGTCTTTTCTTGCGTTGTTGCATCAGTTGAGTTTTTTCCTTTGAGTCGCTCTCGTGTATCCTCAAGTCTTCATCTTTATAAAAAAAAGTGGGAGTCAAATTTCTGATCATTTTATTGTGCTTACAGTAATGCATGTTTGACCTTTGAAAAATAGGAAAAAGTTTTGAATTTGTTTTTTGAATAAGATTCTGTTAATAAGCTCGAGTGTTGAGAAGGATCCCTTGAATGGTTTAAGTGAATTCTGACTTATCAGCGCAAAGTTGTTCATGATTTCAAAAATTTTAAGCTATTTCTTTTACAAAACTTGCGAAGATAGATTCAGAATTGTGCATGGTATTCTACATTGTCCTAGGGATTCTCTTCACTGCTATGCAATCATTTTGGCGAACACAAGACGACTTTCAGCCCTCACCATCATAGAATTTCTCCCCTGGTGTTTTCATTATTTCAAAGAGAAAATGATAAAAGAAACCTAAAAGAAGAAAAAAAAAAGAAAAAGTAAAAGAAAGAAACCAAGAAAAAAAAAAGAAAAAGAAAAGAAGAAAAGGAAAAAAAGAAAAAAAGTCAACCATTAAGCCATGGGCATTCATTGGAATAAAATCCAATCAAGTAAGATCCATTGGAATGAAGTTCGAGCAATTGTGAGAAAATAAACTTTTGTCTGAATGGAAAGCTAATGCGAGGAAGTGGTACATTGCGAGAAGAACCAACTCTGAAAATGGAGCAAAAGAAAAGAAGAAGACATGCATAAGAGAATGGAAAACCAAGCTCAAATCAAGGCGAAGCCAATTCCAATGTTAGGGCAAGAATGACTATTGATCAAATTCACCACAAGTGTTGTAACGCTAACCTTGAGAGGCTCGCTAGGCCGAAAACTTGAAAGGGCGACCTAGACAAAAGTTAGAGCATGAAAAATGAGGAATCAAAAAAATATAGCTTGCAAGGTTGAAAACCCAAAAGGGGTGACTTTGGCAAAAGTTGGAGCGCAAAAGAAAAGTGTCAATACCTGAGTGAACCTCAGCCATTTACATTGACCTGATTCCCATTCTTGGGATACATAGGCAACTTCATCCTGAAATTAGGTCTCAACCATATCTATCTCATTCATTTCGACCCAATCATCTTGCCCGATTCACGTCTTCAGCTTCGTATCAATCCATGAGCTATATCGGTTGTTGTGCATATCATATACTTGCGTTGGGTAAGAAGGAACTAGTTTCAATCAACAAGTGGAGCAATTTTCAATACTCGAACTTATTAATGGAATCTCTATCTTGAGCAAAAAAAGGAATCGAAACTCGAGTTTTGCGAAATTTAGTTGTAAAGGGAACATAAGTAAGACTAGGGGCACTATGAATGATCAGTTATCTTGAGCCTTTTTCTGTTTTTGGGTCGGTTATGAGTTCTGTTGTGTCGTGCTTGGTGTTTGTTTCAGTCTGTGCTATTCATCGAGTCACCATAACATGTATGTCACTCAAAAGTGCTCTTCATCGAGTCACCCTAGCTTATCTGTCGCACAAAGTTCAACAGAGCGGCATTGCCTAAATTCTATAACCGAAGGTTCACTCCAAGCTCTAAAACAAGTCCATGTGTGGAATTCATAAACAAACTAAGATTGCCCATATAAGGGGGGAAGATTGTGATTACCCTATCCTGTGTTATGTTAATTAATCCTATTTATGATCGTGGTTATGTGCTTGATATGATTTTGAATAACATTTATATGATTATATGTGTTTTTGAATTTCTATCTGTTCACCATAGGAAAATCTATTTGATTTTCTGCTATAAAATTTAATTAAAGGCCGTAGAGGCGACTGAAACTGAAATTAACTGTATTTTTGCGATTAGCATAATTTTTAGAGCCTACGGTGAAATTTAATTAAAAATCGATTCGGATTAAAATAATTAGATTAAATCAATTAAATCTAGTGCAATTGGTTAACATTAATTGAGATGGATTAGTTTAAATTAATCACTTAGTATATATATGGGTTAAACACACTTAGGCTCCTCATTTTGACCTCAAGAATCTGAAAATACACTCTATAGGGAGAGAGTGAGCCGAATTAGAGAGAGAGGGAGCTCAACCTTAGGGATTTGCAAGTGAATTCAAGAAACTAAGAGGATTAGCTCAAGAATTAGCTATATTTGGAGGAATTAAAGCTCCTAGGTGAGTAATTGAGCTCAAATTCATGAGTTTAAATTTATAACTAAGTGAATCCAAGCGTGATATGTGACTAAGAACAAGAATTGAGTTGAATATAATGAAATTGGAGTTGTATATACATGCATGTTTGCATTCACCATGACTATGTTCATTTGAGCATGACACATGAAGAATTGAGTACCAAATCATACATGTAAGCATAGTTTTGTTGAGCTTCATGATTATAAGCATCATTTGTGTCATTTGAAATGGAATTGGAGTCAATAATTAACATGCATGCATGATTCATGAAGTTATGAAGCTTGAATGTATAATTAGAAATTGGCAAAGAATTTGGAATGATTTTGGAAATGGACCATGATTCTGGACAATTGGTTTCAAATTATCTAAGTTTTTATGATACACAATGTTTTTCTATGTTTTTTGGCATCAATTTGCAAACTTTGGAACTTTAGGGTTGTGTTTTGAAGCTCAAACAGCTTGCTGGAAAACCCAGAATTCGACCCATCCGCTCGAGCGAGGGAAGTCTCGCTCGAGCGTGAAAATTTAGCTCCTAGAAGTTTTGCAAAGATTTGCATAGTTGGTCAAGCGGCAGACTTCACGCTCTAGCGAACCCTATTTTATAAGACTCTTCACTCAAGTGTCAAAAATCTCGCTTGAGTATAAAATTCATGCAACCAGCACTTTTTCAGAGTTTTGCAGGCCGCTCGAGCGACCAAAGTTGCGCTCGAGCGAAAGGCCCTGTTTCAGAAATTTTGAAAGTTATTTTACGTTCCGTTTTCCGTTCTCTTTCATTTCTAAACACTTGTGGGCATGCATTGAACACTGTAAATGAACAAAAGGGATAAGAAAGAGGCCTAAGAGAAATAATAAGTTAAGAACGGATTGAATTGTTTGTGACCCAATGTGTTTTGAAATGTGTAAGGTCAAGCACGAGGGCAAATCCATCGACGGAACACTGTGAGTAATATCTTAGTGAGGATATTTTGAAGTATGTTACTTTCCAAATGCTCACTTCTGTATAAGTTTCATGGATTTGTTAATTTGAATTGTGAACGAATGTCCGTTATGCGAATGAATTGGGCCAAAGGTCATTTGACATGACTGAATTGGGCCAAAGGCCGTTTGATATGACTGAATTGGACCAAAGGCCGTTTGACATGACTAAATTGGGCCAAAGGCCGTTTGACATGAATGAATTGGGCCAAAGACCATTTGACATGAATAAATTGGGCCAAAGGCCATTTAACATGAATGAATTGGGCCCGAGGCCGTTTGATATGATGGGTCAGAGGCCATTTGATATGTTTAGGTTTGATATGTCCGTTACAAATTTCATTCATGTAGCTTCTTTATTTTGATATTATTCGCTGTGCTTTCGCTCACTCTCATTTAAATATATGTAGGTAAGCAAAGAGATGTTCAGACCCAGCCTTAGTGAAGAATGTGAGAGGAAGTCAAGTTTTATGGAGTCAGCCTGAACGTCTCACGCACGAGACTTTGTTTTTGTTTTTTTGTTTACTCCTTTGGCTATCTTGGTGAATACATTGGATCACCCATGTACATAAACTTTTGTTTGGTTGACTACATGTTTGAAGTTCCTAGATATACAAGATGTTAATTTTGCCTATATGTGTGAGTTATTATGGAATGTTTTCAGAATAATTCTGCTATGCCATATAAGCATAGCACATTGAACAAATTTTTAGTATGCTTCCATTGTGGCCCCTTATTTCTATTAAAACATGTTTAATCAGGATTGAGGCTATAGGTAATCTCTTGATTACTAGCCGGTTATGACCTTAATCCATAGGGGCGGGTTATGGTTATGACAGACATCGTATTCATGATCACTGCAAAGTGTATATGAGGAATCTGTCACTGCTTTGGAGGGGACTGGAGTAAGTTCTTAACATCTCGGGAAAAAAGAGAAACATGAGTTTGATTGGTTGGCAACTATTCCAGGATTTGATGATCCCCATCATATGTGCCTGCATGATGCTGAAAAATGTGGCCAATGACTGGACACTAGGGACAATTTCAGTACATCTGATTGGGCCATCTATCGAACAAGGGGCATAAACCCAACCGGTGGCCAATGACTGGATACTAGGGGCAATTTTTAGTGCGTCTAATCGGGTCATCAATTGAACAAGGGGCATGAACCTAACCTTTCTGTCGGTCTGCTCAAAGCCACTTGTTGGGCACTTTCTCCTGGATTAGGATAGCTCACCCCATGATGATTTTGATATGATTTGGCTTTCGAAAGTTGTCTCCAACCATTTCAAAACTCTCTTGGTATTGTCATCTTCCCTTTGATTAATACATGTGCTTTATGCATGCATGCTCATACATTCTGCTTGATTTGAACTGTGTGATTGGTTGCTCTTACTCTTAACTCTGTTCTGTACTTAACAGAGTTTTGTGAAGTTACCTCCCTTTGTGTTACATTTCAATGAGTCGTGGCACGTTGCTCTATACTCATTTCATAAAGTATATGATACACTACTTTATGCACTACTCATTTCCCTCTGCATACCATACGTGTTCACCATGTATTGCACTGTTTTGTGCACCTTGTATCGCACTGTTTTGTATATTTACCTTGCATCATATTGTCTTGTGCATTCATCTTACATAGTATTGTTTTATGCGCCCTCTATCACACTGTCATGTGCACCCACATCGTACTGTCTTGTGCCACATGTATCGCACTATCTTGTGCACCCACATTGCACTGTCTTGTGCACCCCACATCGCACTATTTTGTACATTCACCTTGCATTGCACTATTTTGTGCACCTTGCATCGCACTATCTTGTGCACGTTGTATCGTACTATCTTGTGCATTCGCATTTATTTCATGCATTCAACTCACATCGTACTATCTTGTGTACCCCTACATCATACTATCATGTGCACCCTTATTCGCACTCTCTTGTGCACCTGGATTGCACTATCCTGCGCATTTATCTATATTGCACTGTCTTGTGCAAACTTGCATCGCACTGCCTTGTGCACCTCATTTAGCACTATTTTGTGCATTTACCCTTCATCGCACTGTTTTTTGCATTGATCTTGTATCGCATTATTTTGTACATCTTGCATTACGCTATTTTGTGCATTCATCTTGTATCGCACTATTTTGTGCATCTTGCATCGCACTGTCTTGTGCACTCATATAGCACTATTTTGTGCATTCATTCACCCTCATTCGCATTGTTTTGTGCACCTTGAGTTCGCACTGTCTTGTGCATTCACCCTCACTCGCATTGTTTTGTGCACCTCACCCATACTGTCTTGTGCACTCACTGGGTCTAGGAGACCTTAAATCCTCTAAAGGTGCAATTCCTTTTAGTGTTTGTCATGCCCGAACGACTTCAGATGGTCTGGTATAGCCACTTGCTTGTGTTTGTGATGAGCTCCTAGGAGATCAACTGAGAAGGTAGAAACTAGAGTTCGAATGGCTAAGGCCTAGAACGCAAAGGGTTGGGATTTCTGAGACTAAACTCTGGTTTAAATACTTAGGGGTGTATCCTCGGCTTGAAATTTGTATGACAACCTTATAAGTTGAGGTAGTTTGTATGTGTCATAATTCTGGGTACTGAACCAATCTAGTCTGTCACCTTGTTGGAGAATAGGGAAAGTTGCAAACATAGCCAGGGACAAAAGTAGTACCTGTGGTTTGGAAACGCAACCAAGAAGAAGAGGAAGATCCACAGTAGCATAAGGTGAGCCATCGCCAATTGTCCCTGTAAAGTACTTTCACTTCCTAACTACTACATCATATTTATTATCCATTACATCACCTCTATCACACTGCATATAGAATTTATTGTATGCATCTACTGCATTATCCAGTTTGGCATGTGCTCATACATTTCCCTCGTTGAAACATGGTTCTGTCATATGTAAGTACCCATGTTGCGCTAAGGCCAGTATTGAGGGTGTCAACATATTTTCTGTGTTAAACGTGGTCCATTTTGTGTCCATGCCTTTTCTAGGCAAAATGTGGTTTGGCCTACACCTTATTCACTTCATCTATTGCATTGTACTTTGTCTTGTTGCATTTAGTATTTAGGATCATGATCTTTCCCCAACAGATTATTCCTCACTTATCTCATTCCACCCAATTACTTGTACTCTTATTCTTTCTGAGAAAAATATATTTTTGCATATGTCTGCACCCCTTTCACGTTAAAACATGGTTCTGTTATGTGTAAGCATCCATGCCGTGCTAAGGCTAGTATTGAGGATATAGGCACTTAGTCTGTGTTAGGCGTCGTTTGGTTGTACCCATTTCTTTTCTATATAAAACATAGTTTGATTTGTATCTCTATTTCTTTATGGTATTTGTGTGTTTTGCACTGCTTGTGGTTTGATTATTTTGTTACAATGTGCATATCATTTGCATCCTGTCCCAGAATTACGCTGGTTTGATTCTTTGCAAAGGGATACGTAGGCATTCATCGGGTTTAACCAACTGCATTTGCATTTTGTTTATTTGCCCAAGTCTTACGGTCTTGTCAAAATAGGTCATCCTTGGGCTTTGACATTCACTCATATCATTTCATGACTTTGAGCTCTGTTAAAGAGGAGCAACTATAGACACTCCATTTTTGACTGACCTTAAGACTTGGGTGCCTCAGGTTGATCACTCGATGATGAAAGTTATGTTGTACAAACGTTCGATTTCTTCAGCAACCTTACACCCCATTTTGGACCAAAACCATTTTTGACCAAAACTATTTTAGACCTTAAAACTCTCTTTTTCAAAATATTTTTTTAAAATGTTTCTACGATATTCTAAGGTTTGTATTTTGTTTAAAATATTACACTTTTCGGCAAACCGAGTAAGGACTAAGTGGAAATAAATGGAAGGGAGGTGAAATCTTTGAAAAAATCTTTAAAACATCTTATTTATTGGTTTGGAGTTGAAGAAAATAGGAGGGGATGGAAGAAAACTAGTTGGGGAAGAAGTTGGGCATCAATCCGTTAGGACAGAAATGAGCAGTCTTCACTAAAATAGGCATATCTCTTTACAGACTTAGAAATTTGATGTAAGTTTTCCACCATTGGAAAGTAGACTTTCGGGGCTTCAATTTAGACTCAAGAATGACCTGAAATCGAGTCCGGATGAAGGAGATATACAAGTTTGAAATCGGGCCTAGAAGTAGATTTTTGTGGCCGGCAACCCACTAATAGTGGCTTGCCAGCCACTTGTGTAAAATGCAGATATTTGTTGCCAGCTGTCCCCCAAAAGCTTTAGCTGTTCCTATACAGATATTTCTGACCCGAGAGGCTATTTTTCTATATATAGTTGACCTTCTTTCATGTTTTTAGGTTACAAAAAAATTTCAAAAACTCAAATTCTTGAAAATCTCTCTCTCTCTCTCTCCCTCTCTCTCTCTCTATCTTGCAACCCACACACCTTATCCAAACACTCCTAAACTAATATTAAAGCTCTCCTTGTTGATATTATTGTGTCCAAATTTCAGCCATTGAGAGTGAGAACTTGTGAGTTTATTAACAAAAAAATTGCCTTTCTTCAAGAGGTATAATTTTGGGCATTTCTATACTACTTATTTCCTATCTTTTCTTACTATTTTTGAACTATTTTTACGCTATTTTTATGGGCTGAAACATATGGTTTAAATCTATCAAAAGTGGAGGGGTTAATCACTCTTCTTTGAACGTTGCCTCATAAGCTTTTGCCCTTGTGTTTCCCATTCTTTTCTCAACTTTTTTTGAGCTTTTTACCACTAAATTTCAGAGTTTTTTAGAGGCTAAAAATGTTGTTTTGAGGTCCCAAAAATGGAGGGGTTAGCCACTCCTCCTTATGCTTGTTTACTAGCTTGCATTCTTTATTATTTTAGCTTACTCTTTTAGCTTTTTTTATATCAATTCCAGCATTGTTATAGTCTAATTTAGGACTGTTTTGAGGTGTTTATTTCATTTAAGCTTTATATAGTGGGTGTTTGGGAAGTTGATATTTTAGTAGGCTATTTTAGTTTTTAGCTATTTTAGGAGGTTAAAATTTTTGTGTTTGGCAAGATAGTTGGATTTTTTTATAGTTGGATGTAATGTTTGTGAGAGAAAAAGTAAAATGATTATGGGTTTGATGCGACATTTTGTCTGATTGGCTATTTTAGCCAAAAAAGCTAAAAAGCTTTCTTCTCAAACACCCTCATAGTATGCTTGTAGTGTAATGGTTCTCATAAGTTTGGTGGTTTAGGCCTTAGCCACTAACCTATTTGAGTTGATAGCATTTATTTTTTGCTTTCCATACTTGTGTTCACCTCTAAGCATCTCTACAACCTCCCTCTTTTCTTGGCATTTTATTTGTTTTGAGAGTTGGTTTAACCAATTGATTGTTTAAGCTTGAGATTGAGATCGTTGTGCTTAATGGTTTAATCTCTTCAGGGGTTTATTACCAATGGCATGACATCTCTATCATGCCTAAATAACCCTCTGTTTAACACTTCTTTCCATTAGTGGACTTAATGCTCATTCTTGGACTAAAATGACTAAGGAATGAAAGGTAATTCAAAAGAGGTAATAAATTGGAATAAAATGGAGCAAGATAAATAAAATGGTTTGGGATTCAATCGGATGTTAATTGAACCAGTTGAGTCTTAAAGCATTTCAAACTAACTAGTGATGAAAATGGTTCAAGTTTCAAAGTCAACCACTTCCCTCGATCATATCATGATAGGGAGGAGGTTCATGGGTCTTTCCTTACCATTTATTAAAATTGTATCCCTTGGTTCATAAGTCATCACGCAATGAAATGACATTGATTGATGGCTTGCGAATCAAGCTCGTCCCTCTTTTGACCTGTTTGCTGATAAAGAGGGGCAGGGTGGACAAACATCCCCTTAGAATACTCTGGTTTGTGCTCTGTTTGTTCTCTATTGCTGCAGGAAAGAACTAACATTAGTAGCCGGCAGGCCACTATTAGTGGCCGGCCGGCCACTACTTCTGGGTTACCGGCCACTTTTTCTAGACAGGCAGTGTCTTGTTTCTAGCAGAGTAAAGCAGAGGCTGAGGTGAAAAAACAGTGCAATTTTCTAACTGTACAACAGAGGCATTCCAGTAGCAAAACAGAGAGCATTATCGGGTGGAAATTCGCGTTCATGCATGAGCCATCCCTAGCATTTCGGGGCCAGTTTAAATTATGTTGTAATATTAATATGTTGTGCTTGGAGTAGTGGATTTGTAACTAATTAGTTAGAATAGCTAGTTAGTTTAGTTTTGTGTTGTAATTATTTAATTAGCTAGAATAGTTAGTTAAATTTGTTGTTGTAATAATTAGTTAATTAGCTAGTGTAGTTACCTTATTTCATTTGGCTTGTAATAGTTAGCTAATTCATAGTAATTAGCTAGGGCATTCATTCGAACCCTCTTGCACAAGGGCAAAGTTCCAACCCCACGTCTTTCTCCCTTTTATTTATCCGCTTATGATAGGTAGTTTAGAACATCACGTTTCTTTTAGCATTTTTCATGTTTGTATCCATTTATCTTGCATACATGAGGTTCGACTCATCATTCTAAACAAAGCATTGTGGTTTACATACTTCGTTGAAAACGTGTTGAAACTACATGTTATCAAGTTGTTTTAAATGCCATATTAATAGCCGAGCCTATTAATTACATCTTTTATGTGTTACATTAGACATATTTTGCATTAGTTAGGACCATGTATTTTTCTAACTAGTTTCTCTTTTGGCTCGCCTTGGGAATTGGGGTAAGCATTTATTACTTTAGTATATTACATAAGTGTGATTTTTGCCATGTTTAGCATGATACCATAAGGTTAAGTGCTTAAGTGCTATATCTGTTTGAATGCCTGTGGATGAAGGCTAAATTGCTTGAATTGGAATACACTGATTAATGTACATACAAACTCACTTTTTCAAGTGGCGCGTAGTCAAAACACTTTTCAAACAAAACTTGAAATCAAATGTTCAAATTTTTGCAAATTAGTTTATACTTGTGTGCAACACATAGTAATGCTAACCTAATAACCCGAACAAGAACATATAATGTAAATAGGAATCACATCATGATTAGTAGAGACCGATTTTTGATCTGGCAAGTGGGGTGGTCAATTCACCCTTCGCGTACCTAAGTTCTCGAGCCAAGACAATCTTGGTGATAATAGACATGTGGTCTTTGGCACGAGTCATGGGTTTCCTAAATTTTTCAAAAATATTTAGGTGACGACTCTGTATTTGGTAAAGCAGTCTATTTTCGACATTTTGATTCAAAATCGATTTTCCAAAAGAATTACCAGATTTGAACTCATTTATGTGGGAAAAACATTTCAGGTGCTGATGATATACCTTCGCCAAAGCAATAGGCCTGGAGTGAGAGCTTCTTTTGTGTATTTAATATATTTGTTTTTGTACAAGCCAAGTGCTTTAACTGTATTGGACTTATGTCCACTTTTGTTACACATGCTATAGGTTTAAGGTAAGACTTATGAATTTATACATGCATATGTCACCTTTTGTACAAGTGATTGGGATAAATAAAAGTGAATTATTTCATCATGTGTTGTTATGTAATTAATATCGTGGATAGTTGATAGCAATTATTTCAGGGCATTACAACTTGGTATCAGAGTGTACCGGGTTTGAATACTTTGGGTACGTGGGAAGTGGTTATTACCATAATGGGTTTGTCTCGCTTGACACAGATATTTACATACGTGGTATGCTTATGTGATAACATGCTTATGTGGTTATATGGGTATGAAATTTAATTCCTAAGATATTGATTGGGTATACGGGTTTCTAGAAGTCCTATTAGAAGAGCACTTGATCATTGCTGTTTCTAATTGGAACTCTGGCAATACCGCATGACGATTATTATCTAAGAAAGAAATTCCTATGTATTTATGTGACTACATGCTTATGTGGAGTTAATTATTGTTGTCCATCGCATTAGGAGGCGAGTGAGTTAGCTTTAGCATATTTGTAAATGTGCTAATCTCTTTTGTTATCTTTATTATGATGTCAGGATGTGGACGTGGTGGTGGTAGGCATGGTAGGCCTAGAAAGCATGACGTGCCTTTACCGGATTAGATTTTGGCATAAGAGGAAGGGGTTGGTCAAGCCAATGTAGTTGAACCAGTTGATCAGCAAGCCATGGGTGCTTTGGCCCGTGAGATGGCCAGAGCTTTGTGGGAATCTATGGACATTCTCAGAGTTGAGGATAAAATCCAGACCCAAGTTGCTGAAGCAAAGCCGTCCTTCTTGAAGACGAAGTTCTTTTGGTCGAATCCAGACAAGTTTTTGAGTGACCCTAAGGAGCCACTGAAGACGGATAAGTGGTTAAAAAATATGGTGAAGACGTTCAAGATGCTTGGCATCAATGACGATGGATTGAGGGTGACCTTGGCATCCTTCCAACTAAACGGAGATGTGGGTTAATGGTGGAAGTATGTGCGTGGGCACATTGGAGTGACTTGAGAGGCTTTTGTCAACGTCTTCCAAGACAAGTTCTTGCCTCCCACTACTAGGGAGAAGTTGAGAGATTAGTTTCTGAAGCTCAAGCAGCTTAACTTGCCAGTAGTCGAGTTTGAGGCTGCTCTCACAAGCCTCTCTAGATTTGCATCGGAACTTGTGACAACAAAGGAACGTTGTTATATCGAGTTTGAGAAGAGATTGAAGACCAGGCTTCTTTTCAAGGTAGTTAGGGAAATGATTAGGGACAACGGCCGCCTTGTGGAGGTGGCAGCGGCTCATCTTGAGACTGTGGTTCAGGCGGAGGAAGAGCGAATAAGGGGCTCCAGAAGGAGTCAGGAGGTTCGAGGGGAGAGTCGGGACAGTAAAAGGCAAAGGGGTCCCACTTCACAGCTGTCTCAAATAGCACAGTCTAGATCTACTTTTCCTATGCCGAGTTTGGGTTCAAGAAGAGGTAATCAGTGAGGCTTTTCTTGTTTCAAATGTGGCCAGTTGGGTCATAAGTCTCCAGCTTGCTTGCAGAGAGGAGGAGAGCAACAGTTTGCACTGTTTGTGGCTCATTATCATAAATAGAGTAAGAAGAAAGGGCAGCCGCCTACCCATTATCAGTGTGGGCAGTCAGGATATGTGAGGAAATTTTGTCCTCAGTCAGGTAGCACACCTGGTGCGTCTGGTTCGAGGCAGACATAGAGCCACCAGTCTATACAGTCAACACAGGCCTCAAGGGCCAATCATGAAGCCTTTTCGACTCAGTCAATGCATCAGACTTATGCACCGAGGGGTGAGTAGGTAAAGCAGAGACCTTCAGGACGTGTGTATGCTGTTACCACGCCAGACTTAGTGCTAGCGCCTTCAGTTGTGAGAGGTATTTTCTTGTTATGCAATTCTATTGCCAATGTGTTAATTGATACGGGTGCATCCCATTCAATCATCTTATTTGCATTTGCATCGGCATTGGGGTTAGAATTGGCTCGGTTAGTATCTCCACTTAGTGTAGAGTTACCTATTAGTGGTGAGATTGTTTTGGAATAGGGTGTCGAGGTTGTGAGATAGAGGTTGCCGGTTGCCGACTTTCTTTTGCATTTGTGTTGATTGACATGTTGAGTTTTGATGCTATATTGGGTATAGACTGGTTGTCATCGTGTCGGACTGTCATAGATTGTTGTCGTTAGAGGGTTACTGTACGTACCTTGAGTGGCAATTGTTTTTATTTCATGGAGGACAGAGCCGATAGAGCTTTATCACCAGTATGTGATCCGCGATGGTGGAGTGAGCTTAGTTGTCTTCTTGTAAACTTCTTGGGTAGTGAGTGTGATGAAGCCCGAATTGATTTGCAAAAGATAGTTTGTGATTATATAATGCCTTTCTTGAGGATCTTACTAGTTTACCACCTTATCGTGAGATCGAATTCTCTATTGACTTAGTGCCTGGCACGACACCGATTTCTATGGCACCTTATAGATTTGCACCCGTGAGTTGAGTGAGTTGAAGATTCAACTCCAAGAATTGCTAGATAAGGGTTTTATTCACCCTAGTATTTCGCCTTAGGGAGCACCGACTCTTTTTGGAAAAAAAAAAAGATGGTGCATTACGACTTTATATTGATTACCAGAAGTTAAACGGGGTAACTGTTAAAAATAAGTACCCAATGTCACACATAGGTGATTTGTTTTACCAATTGAAGGGGTTTTGTTGCTTCTCTAAGATAGACTTGAGATCGGGTTATCACCAGTTGAGGGTAAGTGAGGAAGATATCTAGAAGATGGCATTCCATACACGGTATGGTCATTACAAGTTCCTAGTGATGCCTTTTGGGTTAACCAACGCACCGGCCGTGTTTATGGATTTGATTAACCGAATTTTTCGTGAGTTAGGCCGATTCGTAGTCGTCTTTGTGGACAACATCTTGATTTACTCACCCTCTGAAGAGGAGCACGAGGAACACTTGCAAATTGTGCTTAAGTTGCTTAGCGCCCACAAATTGTATGCTAAGTTCAGAAAGTATGAATTTTGGTTGAAGGAAGTTAAGTTTTTAAGCGACGTAGTATCCGGAGAAGAAGTGACTATAGACTCTTCTAAGATAAAAGCAGTGCAAGATTAGGAACAACCCAAGAATGCCTTTGAGATCCGTAGTTTCTTGGGGTTGGCCAAATATTATCGTCGGTTTGTGAAGGATTTCTCTAGATTAGCCTCACCACTGACTAGGCTTGCAAGGAAGGGAGTTAAATTTGTGTGGAGTGAGACTTATGATAAGTCATTTCAAGAGCTTAAGGTTAGACTTACCACTGCTCCAACGTTGATTATTCTAGAGAGGGGTTTGGGCTATTCTGTGTATTGTGATGCCTCAAGGGAAGGTTTGGGCTGTGTTTTGATGCAAGAGAGAAAAGTAGTAGCCTATGGCTCACGTTAGTTGAAAACACATGAAATGAACTATCCTACCCATAATTTAGAACTAGCAGCTGTGATCTTCGCCTTGAAGATTTGGAGACATTACCTATATAGTGAGAAGGTTGAGGTATTTTTTGATCACAAGAGTCCGAAGTGCTTGTTTTCACAGAAAGATCTAAATTTGAGGTAGAGGAGGTGGATGGAGTTTATGGAAGACTATGATTTTGAGTTGCACTATCATCTGGGAAAGGCCAATGTAGTAGCTGATGCCTTAAGTAGAAAATACATTAGCAGTGTAGCTTGTATTGCCATTCGAGAATGGGAGATGTTGGGTGCTATTGGTGAGTTTGACTTGCATCTTGGCGAGTCCACTGAGTCTGCAGCTTTATTTTCGATAATTACACAGCCTACAATTGTGAGTCAAGTTATAAAAGCACTGTGAAATCCCATATTTTTGAGGTATTAATATTTTGAGAGATATTGGTGGTAGTTTGGTGGTGAGATTTTTAGATGAGAACCTAACTTATTTTCTCTATTTGTTTTATCTCTTTTTACATCCATTTCATTATTATCATTATTCATCTCTTTTATTCATTTATTTAGTTTTAGTTTGCTTGGGTTCCAAGCAAAGGTTCTTTTCTTTCCCTCCAAGCAACCTTTCTTTGCCTCCAAGACAATTATCTTTATTTTCCTCCAAGTTTATTTGGAGGATACTCTATCTTTCTTTCCCTTCAAGTTTACTTGAAGGCTACTCTTTATTTTTCCTATAAATTTGAACTCATCCCCTCAACTTCTTTCTATGGCTTTTCTTCTTGGTCCATCCATCTCTCTCTCTCTCTCTCTGATCAAAATTTAGAGTTTAGATTAAAAGTACTTAGAGTGAGAGTTAGCAATTTATTTTAAGAAGAGAGTTGTAGATTTTGTCAAACCTTACATACCTTATGCTTTAGAATTATGATATATCATTTTTAAAGATCCATGGAGAAATATCGAGATTCGAGTGTTGGAGACGGAGGAGATTGTTTTGAGGTAATTCGGGTGGTATACAATATGCTTCACATTTGTACTTCTCTTGATTATCATGGTCATATGTTAAATTTTGTGAATCATTCTTGTTGATACTTTTGATTATTCCAGTCATTTGATAAATTCTGTGAAGTTGTTATGTGTAGTTAATGTTGATTTGTCTGGCTAAATGACGTGAAAAATGCTCCATATATGGATCAAGTGGACCTTGCCAATAGCTTGGACCAATAGCCCGGATAAGTGGTTGTGCTTGGGTGAGGCCAGTCACTGGTCATGTACTGAGTGGGACCGAGTATTTGATCTTAGATAAATTATCATATGTCGAGTTGACTTGTCCGTACAATTTGGTAAATTACTTGGTATCTCAAATCGAATCGTTTGTACCATGTTATAAATTGTTGGATCCCTATTGATTTATTCTGTATCTGAACATTGTTATTCCTATCATATCGTATACTTCCCGAATTAATTTAATTTTCAGGTGTGGAGCAAATCTAGGGGGTGTTTGGCAACTTCGGTTTAGGCTATTTTTTTGCTAAAATCTACAAAAAGACTAAATATGTTAAAATAGTTAATAAGACAAAATATCATATCAAACTCATAATCATTTCACTTTTTCTCTCACAAACATCATATACAACTACAAAAAAATTCAATCATCTTTCCAAACACAAAAATTTTAGCCTACTAAAATAGCCAACTTCCCAAACACCCACCTAGTGGCGATTGGAGTTGAAGCATTTAAAGGATTATTGAGTTGGAGATTTTTGGCCCCACCACTATATATTGTTTTTGGAGATTTGTAAATTATAGACAATTGTGTAATTATTTTAGAGCCAATTTGTATTTTTGAGGTTATTAATTAGTTAGAATTTTAAATTTGATGTTGATTTGATTTATGAACGGTTCAGAAGTTAGGGCGTTACAGAATGGTATCAGAGCGTAGGGATTAGGTCTTACATGAGATCTGTTGGGTGATTAATATTTGAGGTTAAAAAAAATGATTGATATTTGAGGTAAAAAAAAAATCGTTGTTTAGATCAAAGTGCGTAGCGAAAGCATATCATTTGAGGAGATAGTAGTTCTTAAATTTTGGAGTACCAGAGCTTGTGAATTTCAAGGATGAAATTTGTTTAAGGGGGATAGATTGTGATATTGGTGGTAGTTTGGTGGCGAGATTTTTAAATGAGAACCTAACTTTTTTTCTCTATTTGTTTTATCTCTTTTTACCTCTATTTCATTTTATCATTATTCATCTCTTTTATTTATTTATAGTTTGTTTGGACTCCAAGCAAAAGTTCTTTTCGTTCCCTCCAAACAACCTTTCTTTGCCTCCAGGATTTTTCTTATTTTTTTTGGAACAGGTTGGGAGTTTGTTTTTCAAATATTTGCTGCCTATATTTTTGTTCCTTTGCTCGAGCACCACTTCTTGTGCTCGAGCAATCTTTATGAGTCTCCAGTACTTTTGCAGGTCTACAAAAATACTAAGAGTTACGCTCGAGCGAAACTTCTTGCACTCGAGCGACAAACTCTGTCTATAAAACTATTGGAAGTTTGTATTCTGTGCTCGAACGGTAAAACTTATTGTGTCTGGTCGCTTGAGCGACACTTTTACGGGTCGGGCAAACTGTGCATTTATCGATTCGTAAATAGCCCTTTTTGAGTCACCTTTTCACCTCTCTCTCTCTCTAAACATTTCAAAACCCTAATATCTCTCTCTCTCTAAAACTCATCTATTTCCCTTGAATTCACATAGATCCGTTGATCTTTTCACCCATGTGCCTTTGTTAAAAAGATAGATCTCGATGAGGGCTTTGTTTTAATCGGAGCAAAGTCGGTTTTCGATGTCTATGGTCTTCCTACACACTCTCTCTCTCATCTTCTAAAACTTAAGGTAGAGATTCTTCGCACTCTCTATGAGTTTTAACTTAGTTATTTGTGATTTTGGAAATATTTAGAACAATTCTAGGGTTTGGGTAAAGAAAATCAAAAGAGGGTTTTGTTATATAGATTATTGGAAATGATTATAATGTTGGAAATAATGTTGAATTGGTAGAAATGATTGACTTTGATACTTGGGGTTAATTTTGGAAATAAAATGAATTTTACCCTAAATGCCTCTAATATTGATTTTGTATAAATAATGAAATTGATGTTGGAATTGTGAAATTGGATTGATATTGATGAGGATGGTAGAGTTGGATATGTATTATCATTCACCTCTTGAAATTTGGAAAGTTTATATTTATGGAATATAAATTATATGTTTAGAAATATCTATTTTGGGTTATCGGTAGAGGATAGTTATGATTGTTGTAGAAATTATATAAGAATTAGGAAAATCGAAACTATCTCTCTCCTTTATTTGCATCAGACCTTATTTTATATTTATACATTGTAAATGTATATTGTTTTGAGGAAATGAGTGAATCTAGAAAGGAGTTGTTGTTATATCAAATAAGTTGGCTTGTGTGTCTAGGGTGAAAGTCCCGAAAACCGCACGTATACATGAGTGTCGATCCCGCGGATGAAATGTCTATAAAATGACAAAAGTAGTGCTTTTATAGCCTACGTTTACATGGATGTCGGTGTTCGTTTCCCATGAATGAAATTTCTGTGAAATGTGATACTGTTTTAGAGCATCTCCAACGGTGACTCAAATTTTTCATCAAATCTGAGTCAAAAATGACCTATTTCACCAAATTTGATACCACTCACTCCAACGGTGCACCAAATTCATGAAATATGCTTCGGGACAACCGGGTGGTCGGCTGGTTGACCGGTTAGAAGGAATTTTTTTTTTTTTCAAATTGTTTGAACCTTTTTTTGAACTGCCTAAACCTTTTTCCGGGACAACCGGTTGGTCGACCGGTGTGAGTTTTTTTTTTTTTTTTTTTTTTTTTTAAAACTGTCTGAACCTTTTTTGGAACTGTTTGAACCTTTTGGTGGTCGACCGGTTGGTCAACCGGCTGGGCAACCGGCTGGGCAACCGGCTGGTCGACCGGTTGGTCTCCCCCAACGGTCAAGAACAGTGATTTGGTGAAATCAGTATCTTGTCGTCGATTTGATGAATTGTTTGATGAATTCTCAATCTGATATCAACTCTGATGAACCGTTGGAGCAGTGAATAGTGGCTTTTTCATCCAAATTTAAATTTGATATCAACTCTGATGAACCGTTGGAGATGGTCTTAGAGATTTCCAGAAATATGATTTACTGCCCTATTTTCCCTTGAAAATAGAATGTTTTATGAACTATGGTATTCATTTGGAATTGCATGGTTTTTGGAAAGAAATAAAATGTTTTGGCACAAGCATTGCACATACATACATCTTATAGCTTTGTTAAGATTCATATATTGTGTCGAATTATTTCTACTGGGCTTTGGTTCAACTTATGTGGGAAAAACATTTTAGGTGCTGATGATATACCTCTGCCAAAGCAATAGCTTGGAAGGACTTGGAGTGAGAGCTTCTTTTGTGTATTTACTGTATTTGTTTTTGTATAAGCTAAGGGCTTTAACTGTATTGGACCTAAGTCCATTTTTGTTGTAACCAAAAACTATCTTGGAAAGTTGTAAGCCTTTAGGGCATTTATTTATCTGTTTTACGTTCTTATCTTATCTCTTATTGCACACATGTTATAAGTTCAGGGTAAGACTTATGAATTTATACCTGTATATGTCACCTTTTGTACAAGTGATCGGGATAAATGAAAGAGAATTATTTCATCATGTGTTGTTATGTAATTAATATCGTGGATGGTTTATAACAATTATTTTGGGGCGTTACAAGTATCTTCATATTTAAAAATAAAAATGTCTTAATTCATTCAACATCAATATTTAAAAACCTCACTCATTGCATAAAGGCCAATATCATTGAAGTAGAAAACAAAAACACTCATTAAAGGACCGAAATAATTATATTGTCTTCATACCATAATCTAATCAACATATCCACAAAACATAACTTATAAAAAATCCCAAACGTAACGAAAATGAATTCAGTCAAATATCCTATTATTTCATTTACAATCTTCACAACCTTCGAGCTTACTCTAAGATGAGTTTTGGCTTCTTTTCTTTCTGAAGACAACTGCAATAAATAAATAAAAATAATAATCAAATCTCCTAGTTAACAAAAGCATTTAGGTAAGGTAATTAATTAAACAATCAAGAAAGCCAAGGGATTAAATCTTGGTTTAATACCCTAGCCAATAAATATATATATATATAAAGAATTCGATTTCCATATCAATGGCTTTAATTGGATTTACATAAAGAGTATAAAACTGGCTATGTAACTTTCAAGTGTAAACTATCAAGCAACAAATTGGGAAAACAAAGATTGCATACTATCAATCTTTTTCAAAAACTAATTTGGTGAAAAATAATTAAACAATATATAAATTTTAAGGGGAATTTTACTTGTTAGTGGGACAAGAAAAAAAAAATTGCCAAAACATGACCGGTGTAAGTTGTTCTGTGGTGGGATGTAAGTGAAAAGCTGTGGGGTTGCATCCCTCTCCACGTTTGTATATATATATTTTTTTGTCTGTTTCATTGTAAATTAATTCCCCGTTATATATTGTTTTCTCCTTCTGGGGCAGAAATAATTTATAAAAATTATATATTTTTTGGTGTTTATTTTTGTTAATATACTTTTTACAAGTTTACAAAAAAATTCATGACAAGTTACAAAAAAATAACCAAACAAAGACTATTTAATTCCTTCAAAACCCATTTCTTCAGAACGTTCGTTAGCAATGACTACTTTAATCCAACGAATTACATTAATAAATTAGCAAAGATTGATAGTATAAGAAAATGGGACGGTATATTATATATACGTATATGTGTATATATATATATATATTTGTTACACACACAAAGGAAAATGAAAACAAAACTCAACACAACCCATAAAGTACCCAAAAAAAAAGAAGAAGAAGAAGAAGAAAATGAAAGAAAAAAACAAAAAAAACTTACAATCTATTTATGGAATCTTATCCCAAGTTCAATTGATAATTATAGAGGCTTAATATCAAAACAAAATAGCAACTACAATCAATACATATACATATTAGATAAGTGTTTATTTAGATAAATGCACTTATTTAGATCATTTCTATTTCGCATAAACTAAATAAGTGTACTCATTTAGATAAGTGCACTTATTTGGGTCACATCACATTTTTATTTTTTTAAACATCTCTTCATAAAAAGTCAAAAAGTATATTTATTTAGATCATTCCAAACAATCCGTCAACACAGAAAGAAGAGAGAGAGAGAGAGAGAGAGAGAGAGAGAGAGAAGCTTTAGGAATAACTAAAATCCAAGTGGATTGATATTGTAAAAATATTTGGAGACACATTTGGAAGTGGCCTTCAAAGGCGCGGTATGTTTACTGCTTCTTTCTTTTTTTTCTTTTTTTTCTTTTTTTTTTTTCATATCGTAATATTTAGAATTATAACATTCATAAAATGTCATTAAAATTTTGAAGTTACCTAACTTTTTACCACATTTATAAAATGTTATTAAAAATTTAATAAATATTATAATAAATGTAATGTAATCTTCTAATGTTATATTTCTACGAAATGCTACCAAAGCACTTCTTGTTGTATATCATTATAAATTGACAGATTTTGTAGATAAGTTGAAGCGTTTTTTAAATACATTCAATCACATATCACCACATATGTGAGTTTTAATAAAATCAATAAAAATAAAATCTAGATCCCAATGAAAAATATATAATATATTAGAAATTAATTAATTAAATAGCAGGCCATGTTGGATTGAAAATATAAATCCTAAATCCAGCCCATTAATATATCGGCTAAAAAATGTTACTCCAGTCCAACCCTATGGGCAACATAACCTTTTCAAATCTTAAAAAATAAGATTGAATCGGGCCAGTTAAGAGGACCAATGGGCCGATACTTACTTACTTTCAAGTAATTATAACAAACTTATATGAGATCCTCAAGAGCAAATTCAAGTAGTAATCAAAATTAATAATTATTGAACTAAATCATTAAACCCACAACTTTCGGGTTGAAATTTTATAAAATAATGTATAATATGTCAATATAATAGAGCATTATTCCAAATAATTTCTCAACTTATACAAATTATTAGCCATAGCAATAATTAGTATTCATTGTCATGAACAAAGACTGGGGGAATAAAGAAAGGTTCAAGACAATAATCTTCTGGAAATAATGCCCATACAAATGCATACCTTTCAAGTAGAAAATTTGATTTGATTAATCATCATTAATCAACTATATATATCAAGAATGTCCGTAAAGAATATTGTGATAAATTAGAACCTTTGTCCATTCTAATGCTCTTTGGCTAGCTAGTGTGCATTTAAATATAATAAGAAAGGAGTATAATTGTTCATTAAGCATGATTACAATCTATACTAACATAAAACCTTAGTGTTTCTCTTAAAGTTGTGTATATTTTTCTTTGTTTATAATTTAGTTACAACTATTTAAATATTTTTTCATGGACAAATTATAAATACACCCCTTAAAATTTATTTAAAATACGGATTACGTCCTATGATTTGAAAATTACAAATATTCAGTTGTCAAATTTTTTTATTTAATTGAATTAACTGAAAAAATAGAATTCATAACTTCTCCTATATAATAATAAAATTATCTGAATTATTAATTGAAATAAATTTCTGACATCATAAAAAGCTATTAAACTTTGTTGGGGTTGTTAACAACTCCGCTGGTCTCAAGCCCGGGTTAAGGAGGAGGGTTGTGTGTTAGGTAGTCGACAGCCAACACGTAAAAAAGCCGCTCGGATCCCTTATGAAAATGAATCATACTTTGAATCGTTTAAATACTAGGTCGTTCCCCTCAAGTGATGCATTGAGCCTGCCTCTGGGTGTTTCGAAAAGTGAGCAAAGGGTGCCACATCGACGCCTGGGTGCGGTGAAAAATGGGCAAAGATTTTCATGTTTTTCTAGACGAGCGTGGGTAAAGAAACTAGTCTAAGACTACAGGTTTAGGTTAGCCACTTGGAATATAGGAACCTTAACTGGTAAGACGATGGAATTAATAGATGTTATGATTAGGAGGAGAGTTAGTATAGCTTGCGTACAGGAAACTAAGTGGACGGGTGAGAAAGTTAGGGAAATTGAGGATACCAGTTTTAAACTGTATTATAGTGGTAAGGATAGACGCAGGAATGTGATAGGAATCATAATTGCTAAAGGTCTTGTGGAGAATGTAGTAGTGGTCATTAGGAAAGGGGATATGATTATGTTAGTTAAACTAGTTATTGGAGAAAATATAGTGAATGTTATTAGTGCATATACCCCTCAAATAGGATTAGATGATCAGACTAAGAGGGATTTTTGGGAGCAAATGAATGAGCTCTTACAAGAGATACCCGTAGAAGAGAACCTGGTTATAGGTAGAGATTTTAATGGCCATGTAGTCATAGATAAACTAGGCTATGAAAAGGTGCATGGTGGATACGGTTTTGGTGACAGAAATGAGGCTTGAGAGAGTATCTTAGATTTTGCATTGGCTTCTGACCTGGTGGTGGCCAATACTATGTATAAGAAGAGGGAGGAGTATTTGATAACATTTAAGAGTGGATCAGTTAAGAGCCAAATAGATTACTTCTTAGTGAGAAAAGTGGACCGCCTAAAATGCAATGATTGTAAGGTGATTCCTAGAGAGAGCCTGGTCTCTCAACATAGGATTTTGGTACTAGATTTATGTTTTAGAGGGCAATACCAAGCTAGGAAGGATGGTGGGCATCGTAGAACGAGATGGTGGGACCTAAAAGGGGATAAACTAGAAATATTTAAGAATAGAATGGATAATGAAGGTACTTGGGACTTGGAAGATGATGCCAACAATATGTGGAACTCGATGGCCAATTGTATGAGGAGAATCTCAAGAGAAGTGCTTGGAGAGTCGAAAGGGACGGGACCTAGCTCTTGGGAAACTTGGTGGTGGAGGAAAGAGGTTCAAGTAGTAGTTAAGGCAAAAAAGAGTGCTTTAAAAAGTGGCAGAATGATAGAACTGAGGAAAACCTTAAAAGCTATAGATTGGCTAATAAGGAGGTCAAAAAAGTAGTGAGATAGGCTAAGTTGAAAGCTTATGATGACCTATACACTAGACTAGATAGTGAGGAAGGAGAGAAGATGATACACAAACTTGCTAAGATACGGGAGAGGAAAACAAGAGATTTTAATCAAGTTAAGTGCATCAAGAATGAGGATTCTAAGGTATTGGTGAAGAATGAAGAGATTAAGGAAAGATGGAAGAACTATTTTGAGAAACTATTAAATGAAGAACATGAAAGTACGGTAATAGGGAAAGAAATAGCCAGTAATATGATAAACAAAGACTATAGGTTCTATCGCATGATTAGAAACTTTGAAGTGGAGATTACACTTAAGAAGATGAAATCAAATAAGGTTTTAGGACCCGATGATATCCCTATTGAAGCTTGGAAGTGTTTGGATAAAAAGGGGGTTACTTGGTTGACTAGGTTGTTTAGCAAAATTTTGTTGACTAAGAACATAGCAGATAAGTGGAGGAAGAGTATTTTAGTGCCAATCTATAAGAATAAAGGAGATGCCTAGAATTACAACAACTATAGAGAAATCAAGTTAATGTGTCATATAATGAAAGTGTGGGAAAGGGTGATGAAACACCGATTACGAGATATAACAGATGTGTCAAAGAGTTAATTTGGGTTTATACCTGGCAGGTCAACAATGGAGGCGATTTATCTTTTGAGGAGAATAATAGAAAAGTATAGAGAAAAGAAAAGAGACACTCATATGGTGTTTATCGATCTTGAGAAAGCATATGATAGAGTGTCCCGGGACATATATGAAAGGGTGGTGACCACTATTAGATCGTCTGTTGGAGAGACAAATGAATTTCCTATCACTGTAGGATTACACCAAGGATCTACCTTAAGTTCTTATCTTTTTGCTTTAGTTATGGATGAGTTGACGAGAAATATTCAGGATGACGTGCCATGGTGCATGCTTTTTGCAGACGATATTGTGCTAGTGGATGTGGATGAGACTAGAGAAGGAGTTAATACAAAGTTGGAGATTTGGAGAAAAACTCTTGAATCTAAAGGATTCCGGATAAGCAGAACTAAAACAGAATACATGGAATGTAAATTTAGTAACAATGAAAGCAGAGGAGAAATGAAGATTGAGAATCAAGAACTGCCTAAGAGTGAACATTTTTGTTATTTAGGATCAATTATAACAACAGTGGGGGAGATTAATGTGGATGTGGCCCATAGGATTAAGGCGTGATGGTGTAAGTGGAGAAGTGCGTCTGGGGTACGGTGCGATAAACGAATACCCACTAGACTAAAAGGTAAGTTCTATAGAACGGTTATTAGACCAACAATGTTGTATAAGACGGAGTGTTGGGCAACCAAGAAACAACATGTAGATAAGATGAGTATGGCTGAGATGAGGATGCTAAGGTGGATGTGTGGTAAGACTAGACAAGACAGAATTAGGAATGAGTATATTCTGGAATAGGTAAGGGTAACACCGATAGAAAATAAATTGAGAGAGAATCGATTGAGATAGTTTGGTCACATTCATCAGAGACCAACAGAGGTAGCAGTGAAGAGATGCGACGTTGTAACGGTAGATGGAAGTGTTAGGGGACGGGGTAAGCCTAGATTAACGTTGGCTAGCTTTGTAAATAGAGATATAGATCTACTTAATTTGACTAACGAAATGGCCTTTGATAGGGCTACGTGGAGAAGAAGGATTCATGTAACCGACCTCATCTGATGGGACTTAAGGCTTGGTTTGGTTATCATAAAAAGTTATTAATTGGCTTGATAATTTATTAATAAAATGGATTATTTGTTATCAAAATAGAAACTTTAAGGGGCGAGATGTAATTTTCAGAATCACATGAAACAAATTGTATTTTAAACAAAACTCAAAAGATATATTTATAAGTTATTCTTTATTTATTTATTATTATTTTTTTTTTTTTTGTCACTTTGAGTGTGCCTCCCCTTCTAGTTTCTATATTGAACTCGTTATTAGTTTGGTTCCTATTTGAAACAAAATTTTCTATAAAGTATATTAATTTTCGTCAATCTCAGTTAAAAAGATTGTAAAAAATTTAACTTATTTAAAATTGTGGGTTCGAACCTTTTGGTGGGCATTTTTCAAACATTTTTTCATTATCAAGTTTATTTTTATTTTTTCTTCAAATAACACTGAAATCACTTGACCCCATCTTTGGCAAGATTAAGGAGAAAATTTTGAATGTATGTGATCACCTGTTTAATTTCACATATTGAGGGGAAGGGTGACTCAAACTTAAAGATATTCTCAGTACTTTCTTCTCTTCTTTTTTTTCATGATAAAAAGGTTTGTTGAACCACTCTTATTTTTTCACAAGAAAATAAATAAATTGGTGGCAATCTAGCTGTAACCCCCATATGATCATTACTCTTCCAATTCAACTGGACCTATGAGATCATTACTCCTCTACCCTCACTCTTTCTCTTAGGTGGGTTAGCACATAAACAAGTAATAACTTTCTTAATTAGTTTTCCCAAATCAATTGTTGGTAGATGAAACCGATTTAGTTATTAATTGAATGTGACTCCCAACCCCACCCACTTGATTTGGTGGACTTCTTTTATATTAGGATCTCAACATGAAGAAATTTGAGAGATCCATGAAACTCATCATAAGTTTCGTTTCGATAATTTGAACAATTCACTTTCTAAGACTCGTTGGGTAGAATTACAATACAAAAATTCAAGATGATCTAATATCGGTAGCTATATGTTTGATTCAAATTTATATTACAAAAAAATAAATAGTTATTCTTAAAATTATATTTATCGTTCAGTTTTTTAAAAAACATATAGATTTAAATATATAGCTACATATGATCAATCAATTTGATTTTGCATGAATATTTTATTTAATGAGTCTAAAAAATTGAACAATTCGAATCATCAGAATTGATTTCAAAATGGACCTATCAAGTCTAAATGCTCTCTCAAGTTGAGATTTTAATTTGAGAGAAACTAAATCCATTTTAAAGAATTATGTATCGTTATTTATGTGATATTTTAAATTAATTATTTAGCAAAAGAATTATGAGTATGACATATTGACTCATTTTTGTTAGGTAGCTGAGAGATAAAAGATAACCCACTAAATTTTATGTTTGGATAATAGATTTAGGCAGAAGTTTAAACGGGAATAAAAAAGTTAAACTAAATATGAATGAAATATAAATTAAATTTTTTTTTTCATTGTGCCTTTTTTATATTTATTTTTAAATTCCTACCCTACTTTATAATTAAAATATAACATAAATCTGTGTTGCAATTTCTCATTAGCTAGAGATACTACATAGACAAAACCACATATTACTCTAGAGTAGCTATAATAATTTTCCACCCACCCCTTTTAAACATCCTTTGCCTCATTTTTAATTTCATTGGTTTACTTATCCACTTGTGATAAATGTAAGGATTCATTGCTAAATTCTTCCCTTTTCACATGTTTAGAAATTGACACAAGTGTGGCCCAATTAAATCAAGGGAATAGAGAAAGAGATGTGAAAGGATGTAGAAGATTTGAACAATGAAACAAACTATATTAGCTTTAGCTTTTTACATAATGAGTGTACTTCAAACTTCTAATTTGAAAAACTTATATGTAATATAAAAAAATTAAATTACTCAAGTTTGACTTTAAAGATAAATAAATCAAAACACATTTAATTTTAACCTTGTTAAATTTTTAAATCAAATATGAATAATATACTATTCAATCTAACTTGATTCATTTACAAACCCTAACCATACAACATGTTACTTCTTGTTCATTGGACAAAGATGGGAAGGACCACCACCTTTCATTAAAAACTTGAAAATCACCCCCAAAGTACCCAAATCATTGTACAATGTTGGTTAACATGGCATTGTCCTTGAGATAGTGCATTTATGTTAGTGTTGATAGCAACATTTCCCAAAAAGGGTTTTTTTTAGATGCTTAAGTAATCTCCATTTTTGGATCATTATGTGTGCACCAAGTTTTTGCGTTGCAGTGTAAGTTAACGTGGGACATGGGTATCATAATACAATCCACATACACACGTTGTGTTGGGTCCATCCTTTCTATGCCCATCTCTCCTTTTTCTTGACTTTCTTCACAGCATCCCAAGCTTGGTTAATGATGAATGCTCAAACTTGTATTTCTTTGTAGGTCAACTTCACACCAATCATCTATAAAAATAATTTTTATTTTTACAAATTAATATGTGATTTATCATTTTAGTGTACTAGATTTGATTTCATATTCTAAAGTTTTGTTACTCAAAAGGTAGTTATTTCTCTTTCTGGTATAATCTAATAATATGTCACTTATCATATTTGAAAGGGAAATGCGCGAGAGCGCGAATATGTAGAGCGCGAATAGCCCGAAATATTATCTTACCGGTAAGAGAATATGAAAAACCTCCAAAACGACGTCGTTTTTGGGGTTTCGGGTGATTCGGGGGGCTGATTTTCGAGCTACCAATCACGCTCCTATTTGAAAATCGAACTCGTTTCATTTTTGAAGTTTTATCATTGGGGGAATGACACATCAGTTGTAACAACAAAAACTATTTACAAAATAATGAAAAATTTATGATTTTAATTATTAATATTTATATTGTTTTCCATTGACACAGTATCAGTGTAATGCTTTTCATTGACGCAGTGACAATGTAATTCCCTTTATCATTTCAGGTTACATCGGTTCGTTTGTAAGAAGAAATTATTTATATAACACTACTATATATATACACGATTATATAAGGTTGAGCTTGATATGAAAAATAAAGTGAAGTTGTGTAACGCTTTTACCAAGCAAATTTTGTACTATTTGGAAAACATTTGTATGATATTGCAAAATCTACACATTAAAAATTATTCAAACTCTAAATTTATGTAACTGCTTGTTGCTTTTGATGTATTTTGTGTAATGACTTTTAGTATATACATAATAAAATTAATTTTTCAAAAATCTCCAAACAAGATTGTTAGGTTTTTATTCTTAGTAATCCTGTTTGACAAAACTCCTTTCAATTGTAATTTTGTTAAACTTTTATTTCAGTGAGGCTATGAGTTTTTAGATGCGAATCCAACCCGAATTGTGCCTTGCAGAGATGTTTCAGAAGTTAATTCTTTCATGTTTGCCACTTCGCTGACTATGTCGGGGATCGAGCTGCCCGGTCAGCTCGCGGGGGTCTAGGGGGCAGCGTCCCTTGGCAGATCCGGGGCAGCGCCCAGGCGGGGTTGAGGGGCAGCGCCCCTGAAGCAAAAAGGAAAATTGCAGTCAAAATTGTTTGTCCGCTCAAGCAGCCATTCCTGCGCTCGAGCAGAGATCGCGACCTTTCAAAAGTTTCATTCGCTTGCAAAATACTAGGAGTTGTTTTTTTCTGCTCAAGCGGTCATTCCTGCGCTCGAGTGTAGATCCGCTCGAGCGGCCATTCTTGCGCTCGAGTGGAGATCGCGGATTTGTTTTCTATAAATATGTATTTCAGTCCGATTTTAGGGTACAAATTCCAGATCTTGTTCTTGGGTATTAGGGTTTTCTTTTGAAGTTTCTTTACTTGTTTCCTTTGATATCCGTGAGAGTTTAATGATGAATTGAGTGGATTATATCAAAGGGTTTGTTTTATTTTGTTTTACTCACAAAAGAGAGAGTAGTTCTTCGGTGGATTCCGTAGAATTTGAGCCTGAAGCTTTGGTGGATTCTGGAGTGGCTCATTGTCATGAATTCGACATCGGCGTTGTGGATTCAACATTGGGCAAGACGATTCCGAGGTGAAGACGGTAGTGGAAGAGGCCATTAGGGCCGGTTCAATTCAGGCGTGGATTCACTAGGTAATTGAGAGTACACTTGTGTAATTTTTTTTGTGTCTTCTTAGTGGATTGTTTTGTGATTTTTACCCGTAGTCTTTTTTATCACAATTGGAGGCACTCCAATTGTGGGTTTTACATGTAAAATCGTTGTGTTGATTTGTCTTAATTGTTTGATTGGGATTGTTATTTACTGGTTAAAATTAATACATAATCACAAATCAATATATAAGGGATTTCTAGTTTTTTCAATTGGTATCAGAGCAGGTTGCTCTATTTTTTTAAAACTATTAGAGCGAGATCTTGTTTGATTTGTGATAATGGATTTAATTCGTGAGGGAAATTCTATGGTTTGACCACCTCTATTTGAAGGATCCAATTATTTTTTTTGGAAAGCTCGGATGAGATCGTTTTTAAAATTTATTGATGAAAGGTTTGGCAATCTGTCATGTATGAGTGGACTGAACCGACGATTACCGTTGATGGAGTAACCTTCCCCAAACCAATTGATAAGTGGGACACAATTGATTACCAAAATAGTAGCTGGAATAGTAAAGCTATTAATTCTCTCTTTTACGCCGTCACACCTGAAGAGTTTAGTCATATTTGCAATTGTGAAGTCAGAAAAGAAGCTTGGGATATCTTATAAACTATTTATGAAGGCACTCATTCAGTTAAACGCTCAAAACTTCAAAGGCTCACGTCAAGTTTCAAAAACCTTTCTATGAAAAATAGTGAGACCTTTGATGAATTTTATGCGAAGTTGAGTGACATTATAAATTCCAGCTTCAATTTAGGTGAAAAAAACATCAGAATCTAAGATTGTGGAAAAAATTTTGAGGTCCTTGCCTGATCGGTTCTAACCAAAAGTTACGGCTATTGAAGAGGCTCAAGATGTTGACAACCTCAAGCTAGATCATTTGATTGGAAAACTCCAAACTTATGTGGCACATAGAAATTTCAAAAAGAAATAAAAAGATGATATTGCTTTAAGTAGTGCTCATAGAGTTGGAAACGATTCTGATGAGGATTGTGAGATTGATTCCAAGATTACAGATACTTTCGTAAAACAATTTAAAGAATCTTTTCTTAAAAAGAATCCTAATATTTTGGAATCAACTCATAAATCCAAAGGCAAAGATAAACACAAAATTAATTCTATAATCAAGAAGGAGAAAGGAAAGATACAAGGGAACTCTGAAAGAGTCCAATGCTATGAATGCCAAGAATTTGGCCACTTTGCTCAAGAATGCCCTAATCGTTTGAGGAGGAAGAAAGCCTTCGCTATCATTTGGGATGATGAATCCGAGTCCGATAAAGATAAAAGTGACAACGAAGCACAAAGTGAAGGGGGGCATGAACAATTCCTTACTTTCACAATGGCTTCTAAAACTGAAGGACAAATAGAGTATTCGAAAAGGCCGGTTGAGAACGTCACTAATGATGAATCCTCGGGAAGTGATGATGAAGAGCTTGAGTACGCTTACAAAAAATTGTATAAGGAATCTCTTAACTTATCCAAATTGAATGACAAACTCACTACAAAACTCAAAGCATATGAAAGTGAGAATGTTAAATTAAAGAAGGAGATTTCTAAGGCTAAGAATAATGTCATTAAGATTTCTAGTGATCGACAAGCTCTTTGTACGAAACTCTTGACTTGTGAGACAGAGAGGAATGAGCTACAACAAATCTATGCAACGTATGAAGAAAAGATTAAAACTCTTGAGATGTCTCAAGTTGCCTTGGAAGAACTAATGATCAAGAAAGAGGAAGAGCTCAAGTATGCTATGTCTACCATTGGTCTTTGGAACAAAGGATCAAAGACTTTGGACAATATCATTGGGTCTCAACAAATGTGTTATGACAAGAGTGACATTGGCTTTGGTGATAACAAAGAGCAAAGAGGGAGTGCACCTACATCTCATGATACAAGAACTCAAAGAAAAGGGAGAACAAAATATTCAACATAAGGATGGATTTCTCAAACTTCCTAGAGTTAGTAAGGCCAAAGAAAAGAAGGTACACTCTATTTTTATTTGTCATCATTGTGGTATGTATGGTCATATTCGCCCTTATTGTTATAAGTTGCATGAGAGAGTGTCTCATAGATATGGAATAAATTCCAACATCTCGTGGGGTAGGAGACATTTCATTGGTGGTAATGAGGTTAAGGGTCATATTAGACCTTGTTATTTTGATTTTCTTGAGGCCAAACATGAACAGAGGTTGTGTTTGCCTAGACCTAGGAATAGGAAGTTGGAAACCAAGTCGAGACGGATTCCCATTGAAGGGAAAGGGAACCATAACGCCAAGACACCATCAAAGAACCACAATTCTCACAACTTTGTTCATACTAAAGCGGTTTGGGTAAGAAAATTTGACTTGTGTTAATTTGTTTATTCGTTTTAGTTTTTAGGTTTCTATGCGTTTTTTTTTTTTTGGATCATTTAATATGTGCTTGTTCATTTTTCCATCTTGCTTTGTTTAAAAAAAAAAGAAAAAAAAATCCAAAAAGATTTTCTTAGTATGGTTTTGCAAGCTTGAAATTTTTGAGAAATTCTTGTTGCATATTGGAATTGAAGAGAATATCCATTGCATGTTAATATGTGTATGCTTTTTCTGGTCATTACTCATTTTGGAGTGTGTTGATTAGTATGTCTCATTTTGTACACACTCTTAGATTAGCAAATATCGGAGTTTTCCGCCTTAGTGATCATTTTTCTCTATGGACTTTTGGCATTATATCTTTTGTTTTTCTAGAGGAATTGACCTATACTAGTATATTATAGGTGTTGTTGAGTCTCTTAACCACCTTACATCTTTTTGCATCTTCATGGCTTTTCCCTTAGTTCTTTGTAGTTAAGGCATGAGGAAAATGCTACATCAGAGTCACCAACCAAGCTATCCTTATTGTATCCATGTTTCTCTGGTTCGGTTTCCATACTCTTGAGCGTGTCCGCCGCCAATGAATGTGCAAAAGAAAGGGAAAAAAATGTGCAAAAGAAAGAAAAGAAAAAATGTGCAAAAGAAAGAAGAAGAAAAAAAAGATTCATTGATTGAGAGAGAGCCTCCGCTTTTACTCACCAAATACCTCTTGATTCCTAGTGATTTGACTTTCCTTAATTGTGTTGAGATTTTCTTACAGGAGGTCCAGTTATCAAATCACTACTAGGATTTGAATCTAGTATTTGTCAAACTTCAAGAGCCACACACACACTTTTATCATGGGATCTATGCTTTTCAAATAATGCATCACTTTCTTTTATGAGGAATTTTCTAGAGGCTGTGCACATTGTGTTTTCAACTAATTGTTTTTCTTGAATAATCTTGTGTGTTTTAAGGTACAAATCTGGAATTCCTTGCTTGCTCCACCACATTATTTTTGTCGTTTTGTTCATGTTCTTTGTTTTCAGTGTTTCTGATTTCTTTTAGTGAGAGGGAGTTTGGTTTATCATTGTAAGAATTTGTTAGCATGAACACTTTGATTTGTTTGGTAAGGGGGATTGACTTTAGTTGTTTTGCATGTTGTTATACACTGCTTCTTTATTGTTTCTTTCTTGCATGCTATTGCTAATTTCATCATCATATCTTTGCTTGTGTGATTTATGTTTTTACTATAGTTGATTAAGCTTTCTTTGACAATTCATAACAAAAAGGAGAAGAAAGTTTAAGGGTGCATGTGTCTTAGGATTTTCATCTATTCATGATATATATTCTTAAAGTCTTAGGATTTTCATATATTCATGCTACATGTTCATTTTTCCATCTTATGCTTCAAGATAATCTTGTCATATGTCTATTGCTTTTTCATATACTCTTGTGGCACTAATAGTTGATTTGGAGATTGTGGCACTAATAGCTGTTTTGCAGATCATGACCTTAAGAAAGAAGTTTACTTTGTTGGTTGTAATGTGTTGAGGTGATTAGGATTTTATTTGTTTGGTGTGTTTTGTCACGACATTGCCAAAGAGGGAGATTGTTAGGTTTTTATTCTTGGCAATTTCGTTTGACAAAACTCCTTTCAGTTGTAATTTTGTTCAACTTTTATTTTAGTGAGGTTATGAGTTTTTAAATGCGAATCCAACTCGAATTATGCCTTGCAGAGATGTTTCAGAAGTTAATTCTTCCATGTTTGCCACTTCACTGATTATGTCAGGGATCGAGTTGCCCGATCAGCTCGCGGGGGTCTAGGGGGCAACAACCCTTGGCGGGTTCGGGGCAACGCCCAGGCAAGGTTGAGGGGCAGCGCCCCCGAAGAAAAAGGCAAAATTGCACTCGAAATTGTTTGTTCGCTCAAGCGGCCATTTCTGCACTCGAGCGGAGATCGCGACCTTTCAAAAGTTTCACTCACCTGCAAAAGTACTGGGAGTTGTTTTTTTCCACTTGAACGGCCATTCTTGCGCTTGAGCGGAGATTGCAGATCTGTTTTCTATAAATATGTGTTTCAGTTCGATTTTTGGGTACGACTTCCAAATCTTGTTCTTGAGTATTAAGGTTTTCTTCTGGAGATTCTTTATTTGTTTCGTTTGATATATGTAAGAGTTTAATCATGAATTAAGTAGATTTTATCAAAGGGTTTGTTTTATTTTGTTTTATTCACAAAAGATAGAGTAGTTCTTTAGTGGATTCCATGGAATTGGGGCCTAAAGATTTGGTGGATTTTGGAGTGGCTCATCGTCGTGGATTTGACATTGACGTCGTGGATTCAACGTTAGGCAAGACGATTTCGAGGTGAAAACGGTGATGAAAGAGGCATATAGGGGTCGGTTCAATTCGGGTATAGATTTGCTAGGTAATTGAGAGTACACTTGTGTAATTCTCTTTGTGTCTTCTTAGTAGATTGTTTTGTGGCTTTTGCCTGTGATTTTTTTTATCACAATTGGAGGCGCTCCAATTATGGTTTTTCCATATAAAATCGTTGTATTGATTTGTCTTGATTGTTTAATTGAGATTGTTATCTACTGATTAAAATTAATACCTAATCACAAATCAATATCTAAGGGATTTCTCAAAATTTAATAAAAATTCAAATTTTCTATTTTAGTGGACTTCTTTCACTCTCAAATCGCTCGATGTTTTTGCTCTCAAATTATATATATATATACCACTTATCTTTCATAGAAAAAATAGAGATGCAAATTAATTTATGAACTTTTTCATCAACTGATCTTTATATCTGAAGTAAACCTCATATTTTTTTTTCTTCTTCATTTTTCCGTAATATATTTTTCTCTCAATTAATTTTTCTAAAAAACTTTCAAATTGTTTAAATTTGATTTGAAGCTTAACAATTTTATAAATACGTGTTCTTTTGCGTTTTTTTATTCTCTTTGAGCTAATCTCAAATGAATTTCAATCAAGCCAAACTCAAATTGTTTAATATTTTTGGAAAAGACGCCTCTCAAAAAGTATGTATCATTTGCATCTTATAATTAAAAAAAAAAGATATAATTTCATATTTTTTGAGTGATAACTAAAAAAGAATGTCATAACGAAACATTATAGGAGACATAACTAAATATTTTATGATTCAAAACTAAAATATTGTCATAATTATAAAAAAAAAATTGGACATAATTAAAGAAGAAAATGATATAATATAGTACACCCCTCTCAAGGGGTGTGTATAATAGAATTTTCCAATATTTTTATACAATTAAAATGTGTTTAATCTTGTATTTCTCAATATTTTTATACAATTAAAATGGTATATAAAGTTATTGAGCAAAGTTTAGAAAATCAACAATTTAAAAATATGTTTAATCTTGTATTTATTTACAAATAAATTTTTAATAAACTAAACAGGAGTCCAACTAGAGGTGATAAACGAACCAGGGAATGATCCAGGATTATGACTTTGGGGGGGCCAAAGTACGTTTAACCTCTAACCAATAAAATTTGAAGTTCAATACCAATTTCTACTAACATGAAAAAAAATCAATAATGTTACGATAAAATGTTCAACTATATATTCATTATCAACATAGTTGAGTATCAAAAGATGATCATACAATTGAGAATATTTTTTTGCCCATATTCACTTACAAAAAGTAGTTACTATTTCTACATGCATTTATTTACTAAAATTAGGCATCTTCAATTGAGATCGACGCTCTTTCATAATATCAAAAGCATGAATGATAGAGTCTACATTAAACCCTCGAGCAATGTCTTTTTCAATGTACGTAATCAAGTAACTAGCCAGAAAACCATCTTCCATCCTATTCCTAAAAGTCATAAAATATATGGCAGCACAAAATAACATTTAGATTTTTATCCAAATTCTTGGAGGAAATCAACAAATCATAACCTAAAAGCCTATTCAATTATCAAGAAATCACACAACACAGCACCTACCAATTACAATAAATCATAGTATTAAAAAAAATTCACAATATTTAGTTAACAATTGTACCAATAACAATTATCAGATATTCATCACAACTCCTGGCTTCTCCACCCTATGCCAGCCTCTCTGCCACAATTTCACCCAAGAAAACAACCAGCTTGCATTGGCCCCACATTGTCATTAAATTATTATTTATTTTTAAAAAAATTTAAAATCAATTGCTAACCCAGATAATATTATAAGTGATGGGTTCTGATGTGTGTGTTGAAAGAGTGTATGTGTATTTATTTTTTTGATTGACATAGTAAAATAAAAGAGTGTTTGGAGAGAGGAGCGAAATCTATTGATAATGAGGGTGTAATTGTGGGTTATGTGACGTAGGAAGTTGGGGATTTGGGTTGTCAAGTTTGAGATACCAAAACTAAAACTTGGGTTGAAGATTTCTAATTGTCTACAGGCTTATGGGTGACCAATAACAACCAATAACAAATTAATGGCAAAATAATCACATTATTCAGTCTAAAATCACAATCAATCATAATATTCAGTCTAAAAACAGAATAATCACATTGAAGTTGAAGGGATATCATATAACTTACCAGTGAGAGTCTACGGTTCCACCGTCCACGCCGACCCGCTCTGACGAAGTTCGACAACAAAGCTTCTTCTTTTCTTCCCTCATCTCTTCGTTCCTCTCATTTCTTTCGAATCACAACAAGTCTCTCAGATCAGTTGTTTTCTTTTCTTTTTTTAATCTTAGTGTTTTGTTTGAACAAGCTTCTCCAGCAAGCCTTATAGTTTATATATTTGTAAAAGTTTCATATTTTACACTTTGACCCATTAAAGTTTCTAAAATTTTGCTTTCATCTTGACCAAATTAAAAAAATGCACGTACATGAAATTTAAAATAGATTATTATATATGTTAACTAATTCAAAAAAAAAAAAAATTCAAATAGTTTAAAAAATTGGAGGGCTACTCTATATAATTTTGAAATTATCTAAAAAAAATTTGGGGGTGCGAACTCTTATAATTTTAAATTATTTTAAAATTTCTAGTATAATATATGATATTTTTCAAATTTTTGGGAGTGCGGCCGCCCCCCCCGCCCCCCCTAGATCCATCCTTGAAACGAACTGAACGATGAACTGAACGAGCCAAACAATTAACTATTCAAGTTTGGTTTATTAAACTTTTAAACCGGTCTCAAATGAGCTTTTGTCGAATTGAACTCAAGTAGTTTGGTATTTTTATAGTTTTAAAATAATTGATTGTTCAAGTTTGGTTTGAAAACTTTAACAAACTAGAAAATATGTTCAAACTTGACTTGTTCACTTAATGAATTGAGTTTGAACGAGCTTTTTAACGAATTGAACATAAATCAAGCTCGAGCTGTTTTGCTCGCTCATCACCCTTAATCAAAAAGGGAAGTTTCTATCATTTTTAGAATCTCAGATAGGGGGGCATATCATAATCTGAAACCTCAGGGAGCTCAATGTAATTTACCAAAATATTTCAAAAATCTGTTTTCCGTCACAGTAACTCAGAAGCAAATTGTGAGTGAACCATCCTTGCGTAACGGATAACTTTGTCCTTAAACGTTACGTGCCGTCTAAATCAATATAATATTTTATCATTACTTATACATTACTTATACATAATGGAAATGGGGTGTGACTGATGGGGTCCATTTCATGCTTACTGTAATTATTTGAATTATTTATTTTGAGTATAATATAGTTATAAATCAAGTTAATTGAATATTAATAATTATTTTATCAATTGTATTCGTATTCAATTTTATTTTTTAAACTACATTTATTATTCATTTTTTCAAATACAAATATAATTTGATAAAAGGATTATCGATATCTATTTAATTTAATATTTTGCAAGTATGTCATACATGATATAATTTAAAATATGAACGATTTAAATTATTAAATTAAATCCCAATTAAACCTTATCAATAGTATAACAGTAAAGTCATGTTTGTTTGTGCGGACTGGATTAGCATTCCCATGACTAATAGTCCTAGGACTACGAATTCGTTGGATTATGTATCCTATCTTAACTAATAGTCAAGTTTAAAATAATTAGTCCGTACTTTAATTGTTTAACCAAATATCGGATTTATAATTTTATTGGACTATTAATCCAATCCCAAACTCATGTCCACCTAAACAAACATGGCGTTATGTCCCGTAAAACAATCATCCCAATTCCATACATAATAATGATAATCCAACAACTACCATAACTGTACAATGAACTTTATTTCTTGCTTGATAATTTGTTATTGGAAGAGGTCATATGCGTCCACTATTATATTGAATTTTTTCTTCGTCAGTGCACAGTTAAGAGGGTTAGCGGGTGGCGTATGTGATACAATAATAAAAAATTTAATATCATAATATATATGTTATTTAAGTGATAAGTATATTCTTAATGTAATTTAAGGTCTTGAGTTCAAAATTTGCTTACATTATGTACAATAATTTTTTTATTTTAGCATATATAAAGGTATCATGTTGTATAAGGAGAAGAATGTTTTACTAAACCAATTTAGGCATTCACTTAATAATAGTATGGAAAATAAAAATATGAGTTTTTTATTTTTATTTTTTATTATTTTTTTTAAGGCCCCTAATATTTCTGTTTTAAGAAATAAATGACACCAAAAGCTTTTATACTAGCTAAGATCCCTCAAAAACATGTGCGTTTTACATGTAAATTTATTGGATCAAAACACCTTTGTGATAGAAAAAACAATCGAATCACTTCTCTCTCTGTTTTTTTAGCAATTGATCTTCTCTTCCATACTCTATGATCAATTTCAACTTCTCTCAATCCCTAATTTCTCTGACATTCAACACGATTGACAGAGAAAATCACACCTTCGTAATTTCTTTGGCATTTTTCATTCGTGGTTGTCTCAGTTCATCTTCATCTTCATCTTTATTTCAGTTCATCTAAGTTTGAAGTTAAGGTTTTTCCGATTCAATTTGGTAAGTTTTTCACTTCTTAAACTAGTTTTTCTTTGGCATGTTGAACTGTAAAACTAAAATTTCTCTAGCATGTTGAAAATTGTAAAACTGAAATTTCTCTAGCTAAAAACCTGACATAATATTTGGCCATCACACACATACTACTCTCTTGTGCATTTCACTCAATATAAGAATTTATCTATGTGGAATATCTCTAGCCACATTACACTCCTCGTGAGATGTGGATTTTCTTTGGCTTGTTCATTTTCATTTGATTTGATTTCTTTGGCTTGTTTGATTTCACTAGAATTTCTCTAGACACATCACAATTCTCTTGGAATTTCTCTGAGTGTGTATGTTCATGTGTAGAATTTCTCTGGCTTGTTTGATTTTCACTTGCTATAGCACACTTAATACTCTCTTATGCATTTTAATTTTCACTTGACACATTACAATCCCCTTGGCATATGGATTTTCTTTGAGTGTATGTATTCATGTTTGGAATTTCTCTGACTATCACGCATATACTTACTATTTTCTCTAGCATGTTGATTTTCTCTAGCCATCACACACACATACACACTCGCTTACTAGTCCTTTAGAGCTTTTTCTTGAAGCTAGTTTTGTGGTGTATATTCATGTGTAGAATTTCTCTGGACATCACACACTTTCTTATTACTCTCTTGTGCATTTGATTTCACTGGATATATTGCACACTTGCATGTTGATTTCTTTGAAATTTCTCTGCCATGTTAATATTCTTTGACCATCACACACTTGCAATCTAACTTGTATATAACATTTCTTTGTAAATATAGTCAGAGAAATTTATTGATTAGAAATCAACGAACAACGAATAACAAACAACTCGAAATCAACTCCGCTGAGCAACGAACAATGAAAACGATCAGAAATCAACTCAAAATAAAATTTGAAAACCTAATTTGAAATCAAAATCCTTATATACAAATCAAATCGAAATCGAAATTGAAATCCCTAAACAATTTCCATCAATTTCTATCAAAATCGGATATCAGAACCCAATCCCTACGCAATCTCTATCAACACAGCAAAAAAGATCTTCAATTCTTAAATAAAAAATCAACTTATCTTATATGTGAGTATAAGGCCTTGTTTGGGATCTACTATATAATTCATTTTTTTATCTTTTTATCTTTTTTCCATCACATTACCTCTCTACTTTTCTGCACATCTTTTCGTAAAAAGACAAAAAGTACACTTTTTTAGGACACCCCAAACCAACCCTAAATTAGGTATTTTATAATACAAAAAGCGGGTGAGGAACCTTAACTAATAAAAAAAATATTGTGGTTATTATTCAAAATTGAAGAGGAATGTTAGACTTTCACACCGGCCTATTTTGTTAACTGGGTTAAAAGTCAACTTTTTAACTTTTTGGATCATATCACCTCTCTATTTTTTAGACATTTTTTCAAAAAAAAAAAATTCTAAAAATTAACTTTTAACTTATTTCTCAAAATTCATGAAGAAACTTGGAGAGGGGTAGTATACGTATTCCAAAGGATCCAAGGCCACATTTGTTTAGTGGATTAGGTTTGATGAGATTGTTAATGAGGGGATAGTTAATGAAGAGATGATTAATATGTGGATTGTTAGTGAGGAGATTAAGTAAAAACATGTTTGTTTTGATGATAGTGGAAAAGATTATTAGTGATATGATTGTTAAGTTATTTATATATAAAACAAAATATATATTTCTATATTAAAAAAAAATTCTAAAACAAATATAAAATAATTTACAAATAATAGGCTGCACTTGGGTTAAAAAAAAAATACGATTATTTTTTTAATTCCCTCGCTACTTTTTCAATCCCATACCCGCCTTAGCTTTATTAATCCGACTGTACGATGGGATTGCCAATCCAGCTAGACAAATAATCCCATCACTAATGTGAGATAACAAATATATTTTTAAAGTTCTAACCTCACTATCAGGGTCCATTTGTTTTGGGTTATAGGTGATAGAATTGGATTAGGATGGATATGAGATCTACTAATATTGTGTTTGTTTGCAAAATGAAGAAAGTGATTCACAATACCATGAGATTATGATAGGCCTCCATGAATAAGATTAGTAGTCTCCCATAATTTACCTACTCTATTTGATTAGTATGGTCCTTTTTTTTTTTTTTTTTTTTTTAATTACTCTACTTTTTTTTTACTCCACCATTCCTTATATTAAAATGATTTAATATAAAAATAATTTTTAATATAAAAATATAATAGTATAATAATATTTGTACAAAAAAAAAATTATATTAAAAAATAAAAATAGTACCAGAAAAATATATACTATTTAATATTAAAATATAATTTTAATATTTATAAAATATATTTTTAATATTAAAATATGTAATTCATTTATTAATTGGTATAAACTCAAATTTGATAGTAATACAACAAGGATATTTGTAGAATTTTATATGATTAATTCCACTCCTATTTCTCAAAACAAACATAAATAATTGCTAATCCATTAATTATCAAATAAACATAATTTTTCTTAATCTCTCACTAATAGTTTTCTCACTAATAATTGTCTCACTAACAATAACACCCAACCTATCACTAGAAACAAACGACTCCTGGCCCGTTTGTTTTCAAAGGTAGAATAGAGGAGATTCATAGTGAGGGGATTGTTAGTGAGGAGATTAAGTAAAATTGTGTTTGTTTTGATAATAGTTGTTAGTGCAGGGATTGTTAAATTATTTTTATATAAAATAAATATAAAATAATAAAACAAATAAAAAAAATACAAAAACATTAAACATTAATATTCAAAAAAATGCCCAACATGAAAAAAATTAAAAAATAAATAAAAAAATTTCCCAAAAAAAAAATAAATAAAACAAATAAAACAATAATTTTTACTGAACAAAAAATACAAAAAATTAAATATTAATGTTCAAAAAAAATGGCCAACATGTAAAAAATAAAAAAATTTCTAGTCCGGCAAACTATTTTTTTAATACCACCTCCACTTCCTCTATCCCAATCTCTTTTTCAAGGCTGAACCTAATTCCCTACTCCATCTAAATTCCTTCCCCAAATCTACAAATAAACACAACATTAATTAGGTTCCATCTCTATCATAATCTCATTCCTCCCTCTATACCCAAAACAAACGAGGCCCAGTCTAATCCCACCACTGTGATGGGGGATAATAGGCCCGCTTGATAGAGTTGTGGAAAAGTGATTATAAATTATAATTTAACAAATTATAGCTTACAGCTGTGAATATAAACTAGTAACCTGCTTGGTGCAGCTGTGAGATTATAGATTTAAACAGCAGAATAGTGTTTGGTAAATAAACTGTAAAATAACTTTTTATTGTATAATTATCATTTTTGCCCTTATGAACATAGAATTTGTAATTTTGTAATTTTCTTCTTATTTTCTTTTCTCTTCTTTTTCTTTCTTTCTTTTTTTTTTTTTTCCTTCTCTTCTTTCTTTTTGTTAATTTTGTTTAATTTATTAATTCATTACAATTAATATCCATGTATTTATATTAATGTTGTGATGTCATTACATATTATTTTTCTTTATCTTAATTTCAATTATTAATTTAATAGAAGTTATAATATTCATTTTTTTAATTTCATTTAATATAAGTTATTTCATTTTTTTCTTCAATTTTAATTTTTTTTAAAAAATTGTGATTCTGTTTTATTAATTTTTTTTCATTACAATTAATAATTTATTAATTTCAATTTCAATTTTTATTAATTTCATTTTTTTGTATTTCATTTTTTTTAATTTATTATTATTTTTCCATTACAAACCCTAGCTACTGCCGCCGGTGGCTAGGTTTCACATCGCAGATCGCGATGGCGACGGCGGCGATTAGCTTTGGTTTGTCACCATTAGGCTATCTCGCGAAGCTGGCAAGATCACGAAAGGTTGAACGTGAAGAGAAAAGGAGGAGGTGGACGATGGCGAAGAGAAAGAGAGGAGGCGATGATGGCGATCGTGGTTAGGTTTTCAGATTGCGATCATTGCATCGATGGCTGTGGTGACGGGGAGGTGGCGATAGAGCAAATTGCACCCTAGCCACCGCCTTTAGTTCGTGATAGAGAGAGAGAAAGCTCTGGTTTGAGATCGCGACACGATGGTGAGCTCTGATTTGAGATCGCGACGATGAGCTCTGGTTTGAGATCGTCATATCATCGATGGTGGTGGTTAAGGTTGGAGTTGTCAATGCTGGAAATCGCATGCACACGCCGAAAATCGCCTCTGTCTCTCTCTGGTTCGTAAACAATATTGAGATGTGGTTTATGTATTTGCGTTTTTGGTTATAATTGAAATTGATGAGGGGCATTTAAGTAATCTTGCCCCTCTAATATAGCTTTCTGCTTAGGCTGTAATTGCTTAAGTACCTCCCCGGTAGGGATGTAATCGGTTCGGTACAGTCGGTATATAGGTAAAAAATTACACCGAATCGATAATGTCGGTTTTATTATTTTGAACACCGATACAGACCGCTTCTCCCATCAAATCGCACCAAACCGAACCGATTGAAACGGTTTCGGTTTGGTGTGATTTAATCGGTTTAGGATTTTTCAAACTTGAGTCACTTTTAAATATAATCATTAATTTATATAAAAATATTAAATTAGTTATTTGTCTATCATTCAAACATATCTAATTCACCGATTTAATACATTTCAATTTCTAAATTAACAAAAATAAAAACAAAAAAAAGTTTAAAAATACTAAGGTTTCAAAAATAATGAGTTAGAATTAAAATTAATATAATAAGAGTTTACAAACTTAGGTTATAAAGACGATAAGGTTAATTAATTAAGGTTTATTATACTTATTAATATCATTATATTATTAGATTATATACATATATTATAAATATAATATATGTTGAAACGGTCGGTTTCGGTTTAGATCGGTGCACAAGGTACTTAAACCGATACCGAATCGAAAACCGAAAAAAATCAAATTAAAAAACCGCACAGACCAATTCTTGTTAAAAAATAGACCAAATATAACCGGTTTGGTTCGATTCAATTGGTTTAGTCGATTTTTTTGATTTTTCTTACATCCCTACTCCTAAGTCACTTCTCAAAATTTATAATTTTTGACTTAAATTAAACTGTCAAAAGCTTAATTAAACTAGACCAAACACTTTAAAACAACTTAATTTAAGTCAAAAACTAAATTACACTGGCCCTGCTTGGTAGAGCTGTGGGAAAGTGCTTATAGCTTATGCCTAAACAGCTTAGAGCTTATAACTATGAACATAAGCTGATTTCTGACTTATAAATTAAGCATCTCCTGCCCCACTCAAAGAATAAGCTGATTTCTGACTTACAAAAAGCTATAAACTATAAGCTATAAACTAAACTAAACACATCAAAATAACTTAAATTAAACTAAAAGTTAAAATAAACGGCTTTTAAGCTGCACCAAACAGGCACACTGTTTATAAGCTCTGTCATATACGCATAAGAGCATCTCCAACCCAATCCTCTTAGCAAGAGGATGAAAATAAATTTTTTTATTCAAAAAGTGAATATAGAGTATATCACTATTCATCCCAACTCCAACCATAAACCTTCATTTTCTTCACTATTCATTCCAACTTCAATTTCATTTTCTTTTTTAACAAATATTTAATTTTAAAATTTTTGTAAAATATATTTAATATTATACTCATTTTAAAGGTATGATTTCATATTTTTTATTGATGTTAATTTTATAAAAATTAAATTTACACATTAAAAGTTATTTCAAATATAATAAGAAAAATGGAATGAATAGTGTTTTGGAGGTTCCTTCATTTTTTTCCTCCTCCCTTCAAATTTGAAGGATTAATCCATCTTCCTTCATTTGGGAGGAAGAAATGAAGGATGGGTTGGAGTTGTTTTTGGGAGAGGATCCTCCATATTTGAAGATATGGAGGATGGGTTGGAGATGCTCTAACAAACATAGGCCATGTTTGTTTGGCTCCATAGGTGGGGGGATTGGACTACCAATCCCGTGGGCCCTACATAGCCCATGTTTGGTTGGAAAAAATAGGAGGGGACTAGTAGTCCCATGGGACTATGAATACCCTCACATAGGGGGATTAGCTTGGGTAGATTTTGGGTGGGATTAGGAAAATAGTGAGGGGATTGAGTCTATTTTATATAAAAAAAATTATTTTTTTAATTTCATTTTTTTTTACCAAGTGCACTTGTTTACTTCAATATTTGTTTTAATTTTTTTTAATATAGAAATAATTTATTTATTTATTTTATACAAAAGTAATTTAACAATCCTATCACTAATTATCTCCCACACTATCATCAAAAGAAACACACTTTTACTTAATCCCCTCACTAACAATCCCCACATTAACAATCCCTTCACTAACAATCCTTTCACTAACAATCCCATCCAACCTAATCCGCCAAACAAACGTGGCCATAGGCCAAGGGCATTTGAGGAAAACAGGATGGAACAGAGGCAGGTGGAGGGTGGGCCCTTCTCTGTGAAAGAGTGCACGTGGTTCCGTAGAAAAAAATGACCATCAGACGCGGAATTAAAATTCAAAAATTAAATATTTTTTAAATACATCAATTTTAAAATTCAAAATTATTAATCTACCTGAGATATGAGATAAGTGAGAGAGAGAGAGAGAGAGAGAGAGAGAGGGGACTGGACGACATCTTTTAAACAGAAACAGCGAGCGTAGTAGCACAGTAGTAGTCGTAGCTCCCAACAGAACCACCCACAGAGAGAGAGAGAGAGAGAGAGAGAGAGGACAGTGTCGTCATTTTGAAGGGACGGATCTCGCTTTTGGGTGGTGGTGCTTGAAGAGAGAGAAAACCACACAGTGTGTGGAGTTGTAGAGAGAGACAGAGAGAAAGGCAAAGTATTGGTTTGTTTTGGTTTCCAAGTAACAATGGAGAGAAACACTCCGGTGAGGAAACCTCACACATCCACCGCAGATCTGCTCACTTGGTCCGAAATTCCCCCCTCTGATTCCCCCGCCACCACCGGAGCTCGCTCCTCCGCCCGTTCTCACCAGGTATCTTTAATCTCATTTCTCCATCACCAAACAACAATTTCTCACTTTTTTCTTTTTTAAAATTTGTTGATTTGAGCTTTACTTTATTTATTCAAATTTTATTTATTTTTTTAATTAAAAAAATTTCAGCCATCGGATGGGATCAGTAAGGTTGTGTTTGGAGGTCAGGTCACAGATGAAGAAGTTGAGAGTTTGAACAAAAGGTGAGAGATCTGATCAAATTTCTGTAAAAATCTCGAATCTTAATTATATCTATGTATGTATGTATAATGAATCTATCTATATGCACATTTTTTTTTTTTTGGTGTTAATTCGTGATGCAATAAATGCCTTCTTTGGAAGAGACTGTGGAAAATTTGTCTGTTTATTCTGTTGTTTTGTCTGCATTCTTCACGGTTTCCACGCTGTTCATGCTTCTTTCTTTCATTTTTATTTATTTATTTATTTTTGTATTGAAATGCTTTATCTTTTTGGTTTGGATGCTCAGATCTTGTATTTGTTCTTCGTTCGATTCGATGTGTTAGATTTGAGATCACTGTGTGAATTCCCTTAGAAATTGTTTACTTCTGTTGTTGCTTTGCTGATTAGTTCTATATGAGAGGTGACAAATTCTTATACACCAAAGGAGATTGGAAAACATATCCTTACAATTCTGTATAGTAGAGCTAATTTAGTTTCTGAACATCATTTGTCGTGAACAAGGTTTGGTTTGCACTGGACAAGCATCACATTCAAATCATCAGTGGGATCAGTCCCTATAGTCAATAATAGTTAGGGCTACAATGTCAAGAAGCAAGGGCAAGATTTTTAATTGAGAAAACCATACTGTGGTTCAATTTTTTTGGCTTATTTTCGAGTGCTTGAAGAAGAATGCTACTGCCTCCGTCATGAATTGTTTGTTCAGCACGAAAAATAATAATTAAAAAATAATTTATGTTTTGTGCTAAAATTTTTGATTTATTTCACATTAACAGTACTTAATGAGATCTTTTAATTGGTGCCAAAAAAAGAAAAAAAAGAAAAAGAAATTGAAATTTTGATACTATACTAGAATACATCATTTTTAAGTCCTTGTTTTCGGTGCCTGTCTATAAGTTTAGGACGGAGGGAGTAGTTCTTTAACTTTTGCCTGGACATATATTAGTGGGTTTCTGATTGTGAGAAAATAATTATTGACACCACCCCTAGTTCTCGATCCACCAAATATTGGAAAAAGCGGTACTTTTATGTTGTATTTTCACTAAACTTTGCATTGGGGTCTAGTTCCGCAGAATCCAGATAGCTTTGGTGCATATCCGACTCACGTTCCCAAACAGAGATTATCCTTGTATCAGTTTCCTTTGTACAATGGAACAAGATTGTTCCGACTACCCCTTTCAAAAGATCATTTTGGAGCATAGGGCATGTTTGATTGGATGGATTAGTGCATGGGATTGGGATTATTAATCCGTGGGCCCAATTATCCTATGTTTGTTTTAATATTTTGGTTTAGGATTATTAATCCAATGGATAATTAATCCAACAAATTTGTAGGATTATTAGTAATGGGGTAGGGGTGGGATTATTAATCCAATGGATATTAATCCAATTGGATAGTGAATACTACACTAATTTAATAGGATTATTAATACTTCACTATTAGTCTTGTGAATCAAACATGACCATAGAGTGATGAGGTGGGGATCTGACTGAGCAGAGGGTCGGACAATCAGGGGATAACATATAATTTTATTTTTTTGTCTTCATTTAACCTCTGTTTGATTTACTGTGATTCAAAATTCTTTTTGGTGTACTTCAAGATTTGGTATGCTTTGAAATTATGTGGTTTGTTGCATATGCAAGTCAAATGCTGACTAGGTCATTTTGCATTTTCTGGTTTCACTCGTATGGTGATAATGGATCAGTTGAGTTCTTGTTGTTTGTATGGGGCTCTGCTGAAACGGTTAGCTTTCAACATTTCAGGAAACCTTGTTCAGGGTATAAATTAAAGGAGATTACTGGTAGTGGCATTTTTGCAGCTGATGCAGAAAATGGTACACTAGAATCTGATGCCAATCCTACTCCAAATAGCAAAACTGGATTACGGATGTACCAGGTATATGCCAAATCATTGCTATTTTCAAAATCTATAATCACAGTAGGATTTGTTAAGCTGTTTTGCTGTCAGTTTGACATGAAGATTGTATTACGCATCATAAATTTGTAATCCACTTTGTATACTTCTAATCGTTGGAGTTGTAATCAGCAAGCGGTTGCTGGAATCAGTCATATCTCATTTGGTGAAGAAGATACTGTTTCTCCTAAGAAGCCTACCTCACTGCCTGAGGTCGCAAAGCAGCGTGAATTGAGTGGGACGCTACAAAGTGACTTGGAGGCAAAGTTGAAGAAGCAACTTTCTGATGCTAAGAGCAAGGAGCTTAGTGGGAATGACATCTTTGCCCCACCTCCTGAAATTCAACCACGGCCGTTGGCTGCTAAAGCATTGGCATTAAGAGAAAGCATAGAAATTGGAGAATCTGCACCATCTAATGTGCGCACATCTGTCAAAGTTTCTAACGTAAGTGAATTATGTGGGTGAAGGAATGCATCTTCTTGTATTCTGTATATGGCACATGGGCAGCAGTAATTTTAGGGCTTGCCTTGGGGAGAATTTGATAAAGCCGTCATACCCATGTTTAAAGTTCTTAGATTGGAGAAATTTGCTCTAATCAATACCACTACATAGATTCGATCGATTATCTATACTTATTGCTTAAATATATATATATGTATATATGAATACCTATACAGAAATGTGTAGCTTGAATGACCCTAGCTATATTTTGGAACCATATTTCTTTTTGCACAGAAACCAATCTCAAAATCGGAAACAACCCTCTCACATAGTTGTGAGACCCTTAAAAGGACCTCATGTGAGAGGGTTGTGTCTAATTCTGTGATTGGTTTCTATGTGCCTAGACCTTTTCTTTTGGTAACAGGCAGTGCCACTACCTTAGTTGTATTAATTCGTCTATTACTTGCTCAAATCTGCCTTCATATCTTTTCTGCACCATGACATTATTGCTTGTTTGTATGCATTTGTTTTCCCATTGTTAACTATCTGACACAATTTGAACTTGGTTATTAAACATAGCCTGCTGGAGGTCAGACTAACGACTTGTTTAGCGAGGAACCTGTGATCAAGACAGCAAAGAAGATTAACAACCAGAAATTTGCAGAGCTGACCGGAAATAACATTTTCAAAGGGGATGCTGATTCAACATCTGCTGAGAAATCACTGAGTTCAGCGAAGCTGCGAGAAATGAGTGGCAGTGACATTTTTGCTGATGGGAAGGTAGAATCTCGGGACTACTTTGGCGGGGTTCGTAAGCCTCCTGGTGGCAGCAGCAGCATTGCCTTGGTGTAAACTCGTTAGGTCCTCTAACTCAATTTATTTTTACAATTATTACTTCTGTGTCTGGTTTTTATTTTATTTCTAAGGAGATAGTTCTCCTATGATTTGACCTTGTGTTGTGGGCTTTGGTATTTCCTAGGGTTTTAACATGTCAACCAGAGCTATGGACTATTGGCTAATTGGGTTGTATGTCCATAATCTTGTGTTTTTCAAGTGTCTTAATGAATTTGCATGGCTGTCATGTTTTATTTTGTTGCTTGGAAAGCTCATTGGACTAGCTATATACATTTGATACTCATTTTCATTGTTGAAACTTGGTGGTGTCAAATATTTGATTTTGAATTTTTGTTATATAGTATGCAAAGTGTTTCTAATAATTTTGTATATTTGTTTTACATGGAATTTGTTTAAGTGGATTGGAGATGCACTGAATTTTTAATAGTAAACTGTGGGAATCAATTTCTTAGTCTTTTTTTCATTTTTCTTTGAACTTTATGCTATGTTTGGATGTTGAATTTAGTGAACAAAAAGAGAAAAAAAAATTACTCATTTTTTTATTGGTAAACCAAACAAATATATATATTTTTATTTTTTTATATTGTTTGGTTTGAAATTTTCAAAAACAGTTTTATGAGTTTTCAATTTGTATATTTGTATTTTTGGAGAATAATGCAGGAAACAACAGAGCACACACTGAACACGCCTTCAAAAAAAGCATGTCCAGGTGTGTATATTTGTATTTTTAGTGAGTTTTTAAAAAATATTTTAATCATTTGTTTTAAACTTTTAGATTCACTAGGCCTCGTTTGGGAACAGGCTAATTTAGTAACTTTTTGGCTAATTGGCTAAAGAGGTAGGTAAAAAAAACTTGTATGTTTGGGATGACTTTTTGGCTAATTACGAAAAGCTGTGCAAAAAGTAGAGAGAAAAGAGAATCTTTGACTTTTTGATATGGGTTGTTGGCTTTTTGGCTAAAAAGGTAACTTTTTGGCTAATTGGCTAATTTAGCCACTCCCCAAACGGGGCCTAGAATCTTGATGTATTTAAAAGTACAAACTTGTACAAAAATATTTTTAAAATTTCATTTAATATAGCAAAATATGAAAATGTATTGAATTTTTTGTATATTTTTTTGTATTTGGTGAATTTTTTTTTTATAAAAAAAATAAAAATATTATATTTTAAAAGTGTATTTAGATTATGTGTATTTAAAAAATAAAAAATTTATTTAAAACATTAAAAAAATTCACTAAAAAAAATATATAAAAATTAATAAGTTTTATTTTTCAAAAGAGCATTGATAGAGACCCCCTCTAATCACCATTCCCACCAACCCTACACACACGTGACGGGTGGTAATTGGAGGAGAAGGAAAAAAAAAAAAAAAACAAAAGAAAAAGTAGCCAATCAAAAAAGAGAGGGGGTCAAAGGGGGTGGGAAGAAAGGGGGTCTTAAACATTTTTGTTTTCAAAAACATAGTGTAAACCAAACAAGGATTTTCTTCTCACTTTCTTAATCCAACCAAATAAAAGATTTTTTTTTTATTTTATTTTAGCTCTTTCGCTTTTTCTTTATTTTTTATTTTATTTTTCATCTACACAAATTTAAGATACACAAGTTGTGTCTATCTCCGTTTCTATCTTTTTCCCTCCCCAAGTATTTCTAAATTTGGTGAATATGTTAGTGTCAAGAAAGAAAGTCAGGTCTTAGAAAATAGCAACAAGGTTGGCTTAAGGTGACTGGACTGGGTCCTGCTGTAAAGATAACAAACACAAAGGTGGTAAGGCTTCGTTTGACTTTGTCTCTGACTTAACAGTCATAGCTTATTGAGAGCGATCTATCAACCAGCTTTATATTGAAGATCGTTTTTTTCATTCAAATACACATTTCAGAGAGACCTTTATCGGTAAATTTCAGAGAATTTAAGGCTCCTTTGGTGGAGGTTTCAAAATATAGTTCCACACTTATTTTTAAGTATGGTGTTTATTTAATATTTTTAAAAATTAATTTCACACGCATTTTTAAAAACTCTTTTCAAGGAGGAGAAATTTGGACTAACCGGTTGTCCTACCGAATATTCTAACCGGACATCCCACCGGTTGTCCGGAAAGTGTTCGTTTTTGTTTTTTTTGTTTTTGTTTTTGTTTTTGTTTTTGTTTTTGTTTTTTTTTTTTGCACCTATTATTTTTATATTACAAAAAAAATATTTGTGAAATTTTTTTAAATTTTTTTATGAGCTTTGAATAAAATTTTAGATTGTGTGTTTAGTTATGAATTGTACGTTTTTGTATCAAATATTATGTGTCACATCACTCAATTCAAATTCAATTTAAAACTCTTTTCAAAACTCATAACTAAACAAATTTTTCACACTTAAACCATAATTTCAAAACTCACAAATTCAAAATATAACTTTATTACCAAATTATAATTTTAAAATTTTACCAAATATTACCTAAATTTTTAAAATTTCGATGGATTCTGAAATGACTTTTCATCTTAGATTCAATTTTGGCATTGTGGATACAACGCTAGAAAAAAAGCTTAGGTTGATTTGGTATATATTTTTTTTAAAAGCATTTACTTTATTTCTTATTTATTTTTTATTTGAGGAAATCATAAAGCAAATGTATAGATAGAAACATATAAATACATCCAAGTTCAATACACCATATCAAAAGAACCACCAGCAAACAAGGCAAACAAAATACATTAAGCATCACCCACCTTACTAGCAGCTACAACAACAATACCCTGTCAAAGATAACAAAATAAACACATATTTCAAAAGATAAGCACAAGATTAAAGCGACTGGGTCAAAGGGCTCTACCGTGGCCAAAAAAGACTTGAGTTGCTGATACTATCTTTAATTCGAGGCTCTCTCTTATGCTTGCCTTTGTCTTGGGACTTGGATTCGCTTAGATCTCCCCACACGACACTTCATTACTCGCTCAAAAACCTGTACTAGTGGTGGCTTGTCATGAACACCCATAACCTATTCAGACATAGGAATTTTCTCTATCCTCTACATGCTGTGATAATGATTCAATGACATTAGAGTGGAGTGCATCAGGCTATTCCTCTGGATTATGAACATGTGGCATGTCAACTTGTTCATCTGTTGGGAAAATCTCGTGTTTGAACCTTGACAACCGACAAACTTTGCTGATGTAAGAACTGAAAAGAACCAGTAGCTGTAAGCTTTTGACGCAAGTTATGATCAATGAGAAGAACATTCCTACCCAAAAGCACTTTCTTCTTTTACTCGAGAGGCTTTGTGTGAGGATCTACATTTGTGGTGCCCCCTTCTGATCGGCTAACATTGCCTTCATGTCGGTTCTTACTTTCAGATGGAACCTCCTTTCCAAAATCAATTCTTTTGTCACAATTAATTAAAGAAACTGACTGGGAATTAGAAAATGGATCAGAAGCAACCCTACTATTCACATCATTATTTGGCACCCATGGCCTTGCCCGACAGTGCTCTGGTGAGGAGACATTATGAAAAGAGTAAAAGCACAAGCAAAAGGCAAGGCCACCCAACAACAGCAACAGGAAAGACAACTAAACCACAATCAAAACAAAAAAAAAAACAGACGGAAAACAAAACCTCTAGCAACTAAAATAAAGAAGCAAAACAAGAGAAATCACAAAAAACACAATAAAAGGAACCGTAGAAGCATGAACACCAACCCCCCCCCCCCCCCCCCCCCAAACCTCCCTAAGATTGCAAATCCACAAAGGATGAAAGAAGAGAGGGTTGCTGGGATGGAGATTGAGATAGGACTAAGGAAAGATTGGAGGAAAAGATGTCAGATAAAAGGGAGGGGAGATTGAATCAGCTTACTTTATTTTTTTTAGAATGTCTATTTTGTAAAGGGGTTCCACATATTTTGAAAAGTATCTAATTTGTTAATTTAAGAATGCTCATTTTGTAAAAAGGCCTCCACCAATTTAATAGGTTTTACAAGTTTAGTTTTCAGCTTTCACAAAATTTTCCCCTTTTCTTACCACAGTCTTAACTTTGGATCTATAAATTCTATTTATTGTATAGTTTTACACTCTTAATTTCTCCTCATTTCATTGCCTTATCAAAGGTTTTAAATAACACCGAAAAATTATATAAGAGAAAAAATAAATTTTATATAATAAATTACAATATAAGAACGGAAACATTAGGGACACATCCCGCTACCACTACATGAAATTACACATTTGCCGACTAAAAAAATTTTAGTCTAAAAAAAATGACATTTTTTGACCAAAATAAAATTTCATAGCTAAAAGTTGATACTATTACCGACTAAAAATATTTTGTTGCAAAAAAGTTATTTTTTGTGACCAATTTAAAATTTTTGTCGCCAAAAATATAGGCGGGAGAGTGAAAACTGGACGGGAGTAGTATGATCTTTTAGCGACTAATCTAATTTAGTCACAAATATCAAAATGACACCGTTTTGCTATCTAAATGCAGGTTCCGACATTAGCCGACCAACATGTTTGTAGGGGATAACTTTACTAATTCAAACACTTATATTAAAAATAAACACACGCCTGTTTCACATCTCAGTCGAATTCGATCACACCTTACTTGCGCCAATCACCTCGCCTCACCATCAACGTTGTCGTCCACTGTTCTCACCTCTCCACCGTAAGTGCCGCCGTCCGTCTTCGCCATTTCTGATTCATCTAAGTATTTTTTTTCAACCTTCTGTCTCTCTCTGTTTATATCTCTCTGTCTCACTTTTTCTCTTTGATTTCTCTTACTCCTTTTTCTCATGCTCGTCTTGTTCTATAATGTGTCACCCACCAGGGCCCTCACCATCACAATTTTTCGAAGCATCTTCAATTCTCCCTAAAAACAATTTGAGTTGTAAATCCTCTGTATCACTCTCATCCATTCAGTCCCTGTCTGTCTCCCCTTCTCATTGTCAATGTTTCTGTTGATGTTTGCTGCTGGCATATGTCGATAATAGGATTTCAATTTGTTGTTTGTGAAGTCCCCCAATCTGTGATGTTCCCTTGGAGTGTTTTATTTCTTCTTTTTCTTTAAGTATCCCTTTTTATATTGGGCAATATACTAAATGAGAATCAACAACTTGGCTAAGCTTTTGTAAGTTATTTGTGAAATAGAAGCAGATTTGGGGAAAATTTTGAAAAAGTTTTCTTCCTTGGTTGACAATTCACTGTTTGGTAGAAGGGAAAAAAAGGGATCTATACTCAACCAACTAATCAATGATACAAAAGGAGAACTTAGAAGCATATCTAGGGGAAAATAGTAGATTGACTTGATTTTAGTTGTTTGTGTATTACCCTTTAAATCCCTGTATGCAAACTAGTTTTTAGATATAGAATGTATGCTTCATAATCATGCAATGTGGACAATTATTCTCCATTAACCTTAGCAACTAGCTAGTGTTTCTTTCCTTATCATAAACTGGGTGAAGGGACGTTGGAGGCTGTGGGTGGGGATGAGAGGATCAATAAAATATCCTTTTTTATTTTATTTTATTTACGAATATAGTACAAGACAAGATTAGTAATTAGTGATTGGTAGCTAGAGTATAATCAAAACAAGGTCCTATTTGAAGATCAATCAAATTTTCTTATATCTTATTTTTAGTTAGTTGTGAATTATATCCCCCTCTGTGCTTTCATACTAGGCATCCAAAGCACTTTTCAGTTCATATTTCACCTTTTATCCCACATATCTCAATGATAACGACGAGAACATTGTCAAATATTAAGTGTTAGATTCAACTAAATTGTATTACTCAAGTAACAAGTTGATTTGGTGGGAGGGAGAGAGGTTCAACAAATTGGAGAGGAAGATATTGAGAGCTATTCCCCTAACAGTTCTTTGGTCCATATGGAAACTTCAAAATGAGTGTGTGGGTATGAATCCTGATCCTTAGGAGCTTTGTGAGATTATCAAAACTAGAATTGGGCTTTGGCTCAAGGCCTCAACTAAGGAGCTGCATTTTTATGTTTCTGACTTTTGTCTTGAATGTTAGGCAAATTAGAGTTTGTATTAGTGGAGGTTGATTGTTATTTGGCCATTGTATGTGTGAGTTGAGCCTCCTGCTCTCAGTGTTAGGGGCTGGCTGTATCAGTTTGAATCTCTCAAACATTGTATTGGGTGGCCCTTGGAAGTGCACATGATTGGTCTTACTTTGGGTGCCAACATAGTTGGGATGCATTGCATAGACAATGATGCTTTTCCCATGGCTTTGTTTTGTTCCTTCTCATTCTAACATGTTTCATTTCTTTGCCGATTACAAATAGAAGTAACAAGTTGATTGGATTTTTTAGACAATGAGAAAGAAAGAAAGAAAGAAAGAAAGAAAAAACTTTCTATTTTATATAGACATATACATATATCTACACAAAACCTCCCAAATTCATAGCATACTATATCTCTTAGTTTTGAATTATATACTGTTTAAAATTAAATATGTAGCATACACTACTAATCAGTATGATTCTTAATTCTGCATTTAAGCTCTGAAGTTGTATGTCATTAGTTCTCATGATTGGCCCCTTCTAAACCTTAATTTATCATTAACTCTGATGAGATAACTACTACATTGAAATATAAATCTCTTTTGGTGTCAATTCACTCTCTTTTTGGTGTCAATTCATTTAAAAGCACCCAACATATTAATAATTGTAAGTTTTCAAATTAGAAAAAGCTGCCAATTTTTGGCACACTATTTGTGGGTGGCTTTTTCATGCGCCAATGCCAAATTTTGGCTTGGGCATGAGACCATCGGTGCATGCCATTAGAAAATGCTTTGAATTGTTGTAAAAAACTAGTTTTGTGTATAACACTTGGCTAAAACCAGTTTTATTTACTTCAGCAAATATGACTAGCACCTTTTGCTATGCCAGTTGGGAGAATGAATCCCAGAGTGTCATGAAATCATGAAACTGATAATGTGGTTGCTGGCTTCAAAGAATAAATGAGTTTGGGTAAGGTTGTGACTTGATCTTCTATAACCTAGGAACCAAGGAAACCTAGCTGGTGTTTAGTTAGAATTTGGTTCAGCCATGGCTGAAAAGAATTGGAAATCACTCAAACTCAGTTGAAGATCTGGATTAGCACTGTAAACCTGCCAAATTTAAAATCCAAAACGTGACATATATTTTACAGTATCTATATTAGCATTGTTCTTTTGATTGATTTGTTTCATAAGTGTACATAAATTGTTTCATTTGGTGTAGAATTGTAGAACCCTATTTGAACAATTCTTAATGTAGCAAGCATCGCATGCGTCATTTGCTTATTTCAGTTTTTTATTTTATTTTTTTATTTTTTTGAATCTCTTCTTGCCCTTATTGTTACTGGAATGAAGCTTTCATTAGGTGAGTTTTGTAAAATGGATATATCAATTGTTTTCATTAGTTCAACTTGAACCAAATGGAACAATATTGAAGTCAACTATGTTCAATCCCATGCTTACTGTGTTGATTTGAGATTAAGACTATCAGAATTTGTTAGAGGCAATGAAGACAATATGCCTAGTTTCATTACCAAATTAAGTGCACACCAACTTTTAAATGCGTGTTGACTGTTCTTTTTTTTTTTTTTTTTGAACTACTTTGTTTCTTTTTATCTTTCTTTGATTGGAGATTTTGTTGTTCTAACTTGTAAGAGGTGGTTATGTCAAAAATCGAAGCCAAAGAAAGTGCAAGTGCACGGCCTAATTCCTCTCTCTCTTTGCCTTAGTGCCATGGTGCATCATTATCAATTTCACCTCTTGTTTTAATTGCAAGTTAATCCCAACATATTTCAACATGGGTCAACTAAAAATTTATTTTTTCTTCAACTGCACGCTTGTGTATGTTGTTCACTTATTTGCATACTTATGTATAATTGTAGGTGTCATTGCTGGAGTCATAAGGTGCGTTAATGTTCATCAATGAAGTTTCTTCATTTATTTAGAATCATAGACATTCATAGGTCACTATAAAAAATGATTTCAACTAAACTACTTTATGAATTATATATATTACGAGCGTTGACAAACACATAAAAGTCAACATTTTATTATTTTGCTCTACTGTTGCCCATTTTCTTGCCGTTTTGTAGGCCCATAATACTAGACTATAAAATCACTAAAACAGTCTGTGCTTCTTTCATCTACAAAATAAACATTAAGAATGTTTAGGGTAGTTGATTACAAACCATAACTTTATATTTTTGGAAAACTTGGGGTTATAAACAGAATTCCTATTGCTTCTTAATAATTTCTAAGATTCGATGAATTTTCTAACATTCTACTCCTACCATACAACTCACCGATATTCATAAATTGTAGTCTTCTCTATAATCTCAGCCTTATATTTTGTAGTTTCTAATACTTTCTCCAATATTTTGTAGATTAATTACTGTAATGGTTGTCTTTAACCCTTTAGATAGCCCAAATAGACAAGGGTTAGATGACAATAAAAAATAGATTAAGTAGTAGAGAGTATCAAGAAAGGGTGAATTCAATTATTGAATTTGCGATGAGAAATGTAGGCTTGGAGGATAAGCTTCGATGTCCATGTATTGATTGCTTGAATGACAAAATACATACGATCCACGTTGTTAGAATTTATTTGATTTGAAGAGGGATATCTCTTTCTTACAAGACTTAGGTGTACCATGGGGAATTTGTTCCCGTGGCTCAACCTTTCATACCGAATGACGGTCACCATGACATATATAGTGAAATTGTAGGGGGAAGATCAAGATAACGGGGATGATTTGCCTACTATGTTGGAAGAGGTTTGTAGGGGTTTTGCAATGGATGATGAAGGGGATGAATTACCTGCTACTTTTGAGAGTGTGAATGGTCGAAACTTTGATAAGTTATTTGAAGATGCTCAACATAAACTATACCCGGACTGCATAAGGTTCACTATGCTGTCATTTGTTATTAAGATGCTTCATATTAAGGTGTACAACAAGTAGAGCAATAACTCATTTGATATGGTTATGAAAGTTTTCAAAGACACTCTATCCGAATGTGATAAGACTGTTCCATGGACCATATAAGCTGGCAAAAAATTCTTACGTGACTTGGGTTTGGGCTATGTTCCCATTCATGTGTATAGGTATGATTGTGCACTATTTTGGAAAGAGCATACAAATCTTGATAACTGCCCTAACTGTAAAGAGCCTAGATACAAGTTGGACAATGAAAAGGGTAAGAAGATCCCTCACAAGATATTGAGGTACTTTCCGTTGACACCGAGATTGAAGAGATTGTTTATGTTCAAGAAAATCGCTATAGATTTGAGATAGCACAAGGAGAAATGTGTAGATGATGGAATCTTAAGGCATTCGGCTGATGCTGAGGCACGGAAAGACTTTGGTTGGCAACATTCCATGTTCGCCATGGATCCACGAAATGTAAGGCTAGGGTTTGCCATCGATGGTTTCAATCCATTCAGAAATATGAGTACATCATACAGTATGTGGCCCGTTATCCTATTGCCTTACAACCTCCCAGCGTGGAAGTGTATGAAAGAGATGTCATTGCTTATTCTTGGACGATCAGCACCTGGAAGAGATATCAATGTTTACTTACGGCCATCAATTGATGAGTTGAAGGAGTTATGGTGGGATGGGGTGCAAACTTATGATGCCAAAAACAAACAATCATTTAGAATGCATATTGCAGTGATGTGGACCATCAACGACTTCCCTGCATATGGTAACATGTCTGGGTGGACTACCAAAGGTTATTTGGCTTGTCTCACTTGTAACGAGGATGCATCATCACAAAGGTTAACAAGTAAGATAGGGTACATGGGTGCTCGTCGTTACTTGCCCGAGAACCACAGATGACGAATGAGCAAGTTGTTTAATGGACAAAGTAGGTCAGGTGCAGATTGTTGGAGTTATCAGGGGAGCAAATATTAGAGCAAATTGAGACTGGGACATACAAGCTGTTTGGAAAACATCCAAATAATAGGAAAAAACAAAGGGACGAAAATCCAGTGTTGAATTAGGCAAAGAGAAGCATTATGTTTGAGTTGATTGGAAGACACTTAAGCTTCAACACAACCTTGATGTCATGCACATAGAGAAAAACATTCGTGACAATTTGATTGGGACATTATTAAATGTGGATGGAAAGAACAAGGACACAGAAAAAGCACGGATTGATTTAGCAAATTTAAAAATTCGGAAAGAGTTACACCTACAAAGTTGTGGAGATCGGTCATTTGTGAAGCCTCCAATTATGTACACATTATCCACGAAAGAAAGACAAGGCTTTTGTGCTCTTTTGAAATCAATCAAGTATCCTGATGGTTATGCAGTAAACATCTCCAATTGCGTGATTACTGACAGTGGCAGAATCTCAGGCTTTGAAAGTCATGATTGTCATGTGCTTCTACAATGACTACTTTCGGTTGGGATGCGTAAGTATCTTAACAATGAAATTGGTACGACTCTATTTGAGTTAGGAAATTCTTCCTACAACTGTGTTCAAAGACGTTGAAGGTGACAGATTTAGAGAAGTTAGAGGATCAAATCATACTTGTACTTTGCAAGCTTGAGAAGATTTTTCCGCCAGCTTCTTTGATGTCATGGTTCTTTGGATTGTTCATTTGCCACGTGAGGCTATACTTGGAGGGCCAGTGCAATATTAGAGAAGTTAGAGGATCAAATCATACTTGTACTTCACAAGCTTGAGAAGATTTTTCCTCCAACTTTCATTGATGTCATGGTTCTTTGGATTGTTCATTTGCCACGCGAGGCTATACTTGGAAGGCTAGTGCAATATCGATAGATGTACCTAATTGAACGGTAATTATTTATGCTCTTACCATATCACTGTCATCAACCTTTAATAGTAGTCTATATTGTTGTATAGTATGGACATAGTAAAAAAAATTTCTCTTGTAGGCTCCTTGGAATTCTAAAAGGATTTGCTGCCAATAAAGCTCATCCTGAAGGTTCAATTGCGGAGGCGTACATTTCCAAAGAGTGAATATCTTTATGCTCGATGTATCTTGATAGAATTAAAACAATGTGTAATCGAGAAGAAAAGAATGATGATGGTGGTGACCACGGCTTGGGGTTAGCCATCTTCTCTCAAAAAGTTCGTCCATTTGGTCTAATCAGTAGGGCACCAGATGTATCTATCCATGAACGAGAGATGGCTCAGTGGTTTGTCTTATACAATAGCTTTGAAGTGGAACAATATCTAGAGTACGTTTTCACACTAGAAAAAATGAGAAAAATGAAAGTAGGGAACATAAGAACATTTTGCAAAATGAAAGTACATGTGGCACCATAGAGAGGCAACATGATGAATTTCCTATGTGGTTCAAAGAACGTGTAAGACATATCTATTTATCCAACATTTGAGCACATTATGCTATAACCACCTTCAAGAAAGTAACATAACACGTATTGCTTATGTAGATAAATCAATTGCGGAATCAAGGGTTACCGGAAGCAACCAATGAATTGTGGTCGTTGGCCAACGGTCCTAGTGCAATAGTCAACACATATTCGGGATGCATTTCTAATGGTGTTTGATTCCATACCATCGCCCGTGATAACTGTCGTAAAACTCAAAATAGTGAGTTGGTTGTAGAAAGGGAGCATAAGGGTCATTCAATGCATTTCTACGGTTACTTGAGCAAAGTGTGAAATGACATATTTGTTTAGACATCTAGTTGTTTTGTACCAATGTGAATGGTATAACACCGGTAGTAAGAAGACTTGTCTCATAGATACACATGTCACAAGTGTTGATGTAAAAAGTCAATGGTATGAACATGACCCCTTTGTATTCCCAGCTCAAGTAGAATAAGTATTCTACGTTAATGATACCAAATTAGGTGGGAATAGGAAAGCTGTAGAACAATTCCACCATCGAGGAATCTGGAATGTGCCAGAGATGGATGGTTTACCTGATGATCCTCTCAATAGCGTGTTCCAACAAAACGAAACCACCGAGGTTGTACCAATTGTGGACGGAAATAGTATGAAAGTAGAAGGCGGTGGCGATCAAGGGGTTTTGTGTAGAGATGATATTGAAGGTGAAATTATTCCAAATACAATGGTTTTACAATCTCATAGTGAAACACAAGTCGAGGGTGTTGATAATGCTTTCATTTGTGATACCGACGAAGATGACTTCATTGAGGACGATGATGAGCAAGAAGGAGACGAATTTGACATTGTTCAACTATATAAATCATGACATAGAAACTTGGTGTATTTATTTAATACATACTAATTGAGGAGATACTACAACAATTTTTGTCAATTTTTACATGGATTAATATATATGTATGAAATTAAGATTTTCATGGATGTTCATTTTTTACTTATATATTTGTTAATTATTACTGTTGATATATATGTACGTTTTCACATTAAAAATTTGTGCTTACCCATGTGCTCATTGTGCTCTTTGCCTTTGATTATGTTAAAATGTCACAGAATGGCTCCTGCAAAAAAGATGCGCCGTTTACCACCACCGAAGAGGGCATTAATTGAACCCTACTCACCCTCGACCGATACACTACACCTTCTCCTGAAAGTCTTGTAGCAGATGGATCTGAGACTATTGAACCATCTCCGTCTCAAATTAATGTGTTGTTAGGATCTGAGACTATTGTACCATCTCTGTCTCAAACTAGTGCACCACATAGATCCGAGACTTGTGAAGCATCTCTGTCTGAAACGAATGCACCATCTCCTCAAAGTCAAATGAGTGGCATAGGTAATTAAATATGTTTCATCTAGCTTCAATTTATCTATTGTTTATATTTTTAAATTTGTAAATACACTAATAATATTATCAAATATGTAGGTGCATCTTCATCAAGGCATGTGCGGGGACCAACAGTTGGAAAAGTAACAGAAAAAAGAGTTGCCAACAATAATGGAAACAAGCTCCACATTCCAATCACTGAGACATTCAATGCATTCGAAGGAGTGCTAGCAACCCCAGGATCTAATGAGATCGGCATTCAGATTAGGAGGATGTGCCCCATTCAAGGTGTTAATAGTTGGACTGTTGTTGATCCAGTGACAAAAAGGGCTATTGTACAAGCTGTCTAGGTATGATTTAATTTCTTTCATAGTATGTGTGGATTATGGAAAAAGTGCCCTTTTCATGTGCATATAGGATAGGAATTTGTTTTCTTTGTTGGTTATGAAAGCTTCAAAAAGTGTAATTACATATTATGTATGCAAAATGTTTATAATATTGAACGCTTTATGAACTATCGAAAACCGTTCCATTTCCTTTAACTTCGTAGACATGCTCTCTTCGTGGAGTGCCTTCTTTTTTTTCTCTTCTTGTTCCAATGTTACCTTCTTTTTCTCCATAGCTGTTTCAAATTCTGCCATTAATAACCCTCTTGACAAGAGTTTTCATTACATCAGTAACCATCTGTACATTCTTTAGTACTTCACCAATATAAGCTCCATTTGGCTCATGAAGAAGAGAACCATGCTACTTGCTAATCCCAATCCATGTTTCCCCATCTGGATAGTCAAAGGAAGAAAGATCTACGTTTCTAGATGAACCAGATAACAGTAAGAGCATGTCCTAAAAACACTATAGCAAGCCACTTTTTAGAAATTATTCACATTGGAATATGGTTTAGTGGGTTATAAATACTAAAAGTTTATTAAGTCATTTAAACGACTTCAGGCATGGACATCATGTTTGGAGGACTAGATGCGATTTGAAAGGGTGTTAGGGAAGCTGAATAACGAATTTTTTAAAAGATGGCCTCAATGCAGTAATTTTATTGCCTAGGAATAGCATTTTCCAAATAAATTTTTTGAAGTGAAGTTCTTTCTTTTGTTATAACACCTTTACTTCTGTAATGATAGTGTCATGACCCCAAACCCGCCCCTGTAGATTAAGGTTATAATCGGCCAATAATCGTGAGATTACCTACGGCCTCAAACAAGATTAAAAGTATCTCACTAGTAATAAATGGGCCAAAGCGGAAGTAGACTTAACAATTTTGTCCATTGAGTTGTGCTTACATGTTATATCAAAACATTTCCCCTATATTTGATAATAACTCACACCACATAAAATAGTTAATATCTTGTACAGCCAGGATCATTCATGCACATAGTCAGCCATACCAAACGTTTATATACATAAATGGTCTATAATGAGCAATGGGAATAACAAAAGAAAATATAAAAGATCATAAACAAAGCCTCTTGCGTGAGGCACCTAGGCTGACTCCACAAAAACTCGGGTTCCTTTTTCAAACTCCACTAAGGCCGAGGTTGAAAGTCCATTTGCTCACCTCCATACATATAAAAAAGAGTAAGCTAACGCATAGTGAATAATACCAAAGTAAAGGAGTTACATGAATGAGATTCATATTAAGTACATCAAACTCGTAAATTTCATATACGAACGGCCTTAGGCCCATTCTGTGCTTTTGTTGTACATATCAAATGGGCTCGGGCCCATATAGATCCTTAACAAGCATATCAGATGGCCTCGGGCCTAATTCAAACACTTCAAAAGTATCAAACGGCCTCGGGCCCAATTCAAACACTTCAAAAGTATCAAACGGCCTCGAGCCCAATTCAAACACTTCAAAAGTATCAAACGGCCTTGTGCCCAATTCAAACACTTCAAACGTATCAAACGGCCTCAGGCCCATTCTCTTCGTGTTCATATCTATACGCGTTTCATATTCATGATCATGATCACCTTTTCATTTAAACGGCCTTTGGCCCATTACATTCATATTCAAACGGCCTTTGGCCCATTATAATATTCAAACGTATCAAACGACAAACAGCCTTAGGCCCAATTTAGACATATCAAACGGCCTCAGGCCCAATTTATACTCTTATCAAACGTATCAAACGGCCTGAGGCCCAATTCATACGTATCAAACGGCCTTGGGCCCAAATCATGTTCTTTATAGAGCCTTATACAAAAATTAGGCATATAGAATACTCATTCGTAATTCAAATCAACAAATCCATGAAGTTTATACAGAAGTAGCATTTGGAAAATAACGTACTTTAAAATATCTTTACTAAGATATTACTCACAGTGTTCCGTCGATGGATTTGCCCTCGCATTCAACCCTACACATTTCATAACACATTGGGTCATAAGCAATTCAATTCATTCTTAACTTGTTTAATTCTCTTAGGCTCATTTCTAACCTTTTAATTCATTTAGAATGCACAATGTATGCCTAAGAGTGTTCAAATCATGAACTTGCGTGGCTTATCCAGAACTTCAAATAATACATAGAAATTGTTTCAAAAACATGGATTACATAGTTCATGCTTAAAGGATGAAATTCAATGTTCAAACCAAATAAATATTTCCTCTCTTTCCTAATTATTTACTTATATTGTTTCTTAACTTAGTGGTCCTTAATAAGTCATAATTCATGCTTAAGAATGCTCGAAAAGAGATGGGAGGAAAGATATGAACTTAAAACATCTTTTGAAACATGCTGAAAATAAGATGTTGGCTAGAGCCAGCTTTTGGTCGCTAGAGCTAGCTGAGGGCAAAAATTGAGATCGTTTGAGCCACCATTTGGTCGCTTGAGCCAGCTTTTGTAGATTGCAAAACACTGGGAGCTCGCAATGTTGGCTCGAGCCACCACTTGGTCGCTCGAGCCAGCTGTGAAATTTCTGGGTTTCAAAACGGAAGGTTTGGCTTCCGAACATAAATTCAAAGCCTCGGGTCATGTTTGGATCATTCAAAAACACAAAATTACTTTAGAAAACATATATATACATGACCCCATAAAAATCATTTGCTTAAAAATCTTATCAATTTGGCAAAACTGAGCTTAAAACTCGCATGTATGCATGATTTTCAAACCCTTTTCTCAAAACGTAACTCCAAAGTGTATAAGCTTGCATGTTTGAACCAAACTCTTGAAATTACATGGAAATACATATGGATGAGCTCAACTTGAAACCATGAGCTCAAAAGTGTTATGGTTTGCCAAAATTAAGATCAAACTTCTATACATGCATCAATTCCCGTCCAAGACTTTCAAAACATGGAATTAGGCTTCATAACTTTATGATTCATGAATGCATGTAAGTGACAACTCCCAATTCAACATGGATAAAAACGTTCATGCAAGAAACCTGAGAGATCATAACAAATTCATGCATGTATGTATGATTTAGCACCAATTTCCTCATTCCAAGCTCAATTCTTGCATTTTGGTTCATTATCTTCTTGAATACACATAATTATTGACTTAAGCTCATAAATTAAGGTTCAAAAACCTACCTAGAGGCCTTGAGAACAATAATTCTTGCAAGATTATGAGTTGTCTTCTTCAATTCTTCAATCCTTGAGCAATTCTCCCAAGTTTTTGTTCTTCTCTCTCTTTACAAGGATGATTCTCTCTCTTTCTAGAGCTCCAGCATATTTTTTGTCTAAGTGTGAGCTCAAATAACATTGCTTATCATATATATAGGCCTCATTAATCTTATTGGCTAATCAAAGCTTAAGCTTAATCAAATAGGCTTAATTAAATCAAATTAATGTAATTATTTTGATCCGAATCGATTTTTAATTAAATTTCACTGCAGGCTCTAAAAATTATGCTAATCACAATAAATTAATCAATTTTGGTTTCTGGCTCCTCTATAGTCCTCAATTTCGGATTATAGCAAAAATTGTAACAGATATGTCTACAATCAACAGATAGGCATTCAAAAATCACATGAACACATAATTAACATCCAATTTCATATCAAGCACATTAACACTCATATAATTAATGAATTAACAGTATAATACGGAATGAGGTTGTCACGTTCTTCTCCCCCTTAAAAAGTTTGGTCCTCCAAACTTATGTTATTTTTAGTCGGAAACAATTAAGAATACTTTATTGAACAATTTCAATTCTGTTGGTAGTCATTTGCTCAGCTTGAAATCAAACAACACTCTATCCTCAACCAGTCGGAGGCCTACCTTTTCTGTTATACAAGGCTTTGTACGGTGCCATACCGAAACTAAAGTGTAAGCTGTTGTCGTAAGCAAAGTCTGCCAATGGTGAGTAGATTTTTCCAACTTCCCTGAAGTCTAATGCACATATTTGGAGCATTTCTTCCGAAATCTGAATAGTTCTCTCTGAGTGTCCATCGGTTTACGGTTGAAAAGCGGTGTTGAATCACTCAACCATTCTACAGTTCATGACTAGATTCAGTAATCAGTTCAATGACTCATCATAGTTACCTAAGGTTAGTCAGAAATCATTAGAAACATAAAGTGGATCCAAATACCCCAGTCAACAAAGGTAACAATGAGGCAATCAACTACACGATGTACATAATTTTCATATCCTTACAGCATCAATTGTAAAATACAATAATACTGAAGTAGTCAATTTCTAACATAATAAATGTGTTCTCAACCATTCAACAGTTTACAATTCAGTTCCATGTTTGATTCCCTGTTCCATCAAGTCTTTCAACATTATCTGATAGTTGTCAAGAGCATAGAGCAATTCATATATTAATCCCATGACATGAAAGGTAATATCAAGTAGTCAGTCACATCTTAAACACAATTTACACATCCCCAAAGCTCCAATTGAAAAATACATTGGCACTGAGCAGTCATTTTATAGGGCGCACTAAATTCACACACTTTCAGATAATCGAGGTTTTCTAATCCCAATAGTGTTCACAATCAAAACATTTCGTGGTTAACAATTACCGTAACATGACTTCCCAAAATCCGATAACACTGAAGCAACTATTCTCTTATACAAAACATATTCTGATCAGTCAAAGGTAAATGTTTAGTACTATTTATAAACAAATCAATATGCTGTTATCGGTTCCCATAGCGTCAAATAAATAAGAATATGGTAATACAGAAGCAGTCGTTCCTTAAAATACCCAATCACTGGATTTGCACAATTCAGTTCATTTATAACAGATATGTCCCGAATAGTTGAAGGTTGCTTCTCAATGGTGTTCATGGTTAGATCGGTCTGTTGACAGCCCACATAAAGTCTTCCAAATAAGTCAAGTATTCCAAATGGATTCAAGGTTTGGATCTATCAATAATAATTCGATCATTCGTTCGTGAACAATTCTTAATCTCCCTTAAACGAAATCAAATCAGACAGAGGTTCTTATCAAATCAATTCAGGCAAAGGTCTTGTCAAATTAAATCGAATAAAGGTCCCATCAAATTATATCAGATGAAGGTTCTATCAGGTCAAATCAAACAAAAGTTCTATCAGATCGAATCAGATAAAAATTTCTATCAAATCATTCTTAAATAAGGCACATTTGGTTTTCTAGGTCATATTTCGTTCACTTAGGTACATAGTCAATAGTTTCACAACTATCCTAAGTTCATCAGTTCTCAAAGTCATATGAAAGTCATACATCACAACGATTCATATCAAAGTGTTTCAGGTCATGTATAATATGGCATTGTCCACATAAATTCACATGTAGGTGTACAGGCATGTAGTTGTTCATATCAGAAGGTATGTATCATAGTCAATATAGCAGTTCCCAAATAAGTCTTACATGTAAGTATATGGTACACAGTAACGCATCATACAAAGTTCCTCGCTTGCACATAATATAGGTTTCGTTATGCAAAAGCTCCATATCAATCATACAGTCACAAAAGCATAGGTTTATGAGTCGAGTCTAGTCTAGTCACATAGTCCAATCAATTTTTACCAATCAAAGTACACGATCTCACAAATTATAGAGTTCATTATTTGGGGTGCCCAACTTAGTCACATAATCACATTGTCATATCCCGGTGGTTTAGTCAATAAAGGTAGTGATATAACAAATCATCCTGAGCATAGGTTTAGATATATATGCATGTACAGAGTCAGTCAATATCCCCAATACGTATTTCACAAATTTCCCAAATGGAGCAAATACATACAATAAATAAGGTATTGATCCTATGGATCTAACCAATCTAGATACATATGTAGCAGATATGAAAGAATGCGCCGAACCGAATGAAATAATATCCCAAGCAAAGATGTACACATGCACTAGTCCAGAATCAATCAACACATAGGCATTCGTTCATAAATAGTATAGATACCTGGGATAACGATTGCAGTATTCTGAGTGTTTTATGGGACGAGTACAATTACTCTATCCTGATTAGCAGTTCTTGCCATTGGTACAAATCCAGCTGAGACAACAGGTCTATCCACGTTTTGTTTAGTTTAGGGACAATTCCTTACCATATGATCCATTTCACCACATCTATAACAAGCCCTAGAAATTTGGTAACAAACTCCTCTGTGTTTCTTACCACATTCGTTACATGTTGGTGTTGTATTCCTTGTACAGTTTGAAGTGCACGATGATCCCATATTTTGCTTTTTAAATGATCTTTTCTTTGAGAAAAAGCCTTGCCTCTTGCTTTTCCATTCAGAAGATCAATTCATGTTAGTTTTGATCATTAGTGTTCGGTCTAGCACCTCAACATATTTTGTGACTTCCAACACATTCACTTGGTGTTCTTGCGCTGGTGGTGGCAAAGGTTCTTGTCGTAGTGATAACTGATGTTGTTGTCTTAAGATCTCTGTCATTTCCTGTACTATTCTTTCAAGTTTATTAAGTCAGGCTGTGGAAGAGTCCTCCAATTCATTTGCCCTTATTTTCTCCATGATCTACACAAACTCGTATTAAGCCATGCCAAGTACAGAAATGCCCAGTACATAAATAAACACAGATACACATAGGCATATTGTTTCATATTCACATTTTACATATCATCAAGACACAAATAATCATATGCATAATGGATGATTGTATAGTTATCAAATATTGCGTACTGAATACTTATTAGATAATTGCACACGTAACCATATTCATATTCCACATATACACCTATTTGTAGAATCGAAATGCACATAAATAACAATTCATGATTCACATGTTCTTGTACTTGCATTATAATAAAAACAAAACTTGCTTGTACGCATTCACACAACAATTCATATCTCACGCAACCACATGTTCTCAATGCATACAAGTATGTACTTATCAAATGGATGCACCTTAAGTCTTTTCTAGACACCTTATGGCTCATTTGGACAAGTGTGTGAGTTATTAACTCGTGCTCTGATACCACTTTGTCATGATCCGAATCTGCCCCTTTAGATTAAGGTCATAATCGGCCAGTGATTATGAGATTACCTATGGCCTCAGACAAGATTAAAAGTATCTTACTAGTAATAAAGGGGCCAAACAGAAGCAAACTTAAAAATTTTGTCCATTAAGCTGTGCTTACATGGCATATCAAAACATTTCCCTTATACTTGATAATAACTCACACCACATAAAATAGTTAACATCCTGTACACCTAGGATCATTCATGCACATAGTCAACTATACCAAAAGTTTATATACATAAATGGTCTACAATGGCCAATGGTAATAACAAAAGAAAGTATAAAAGATCATAAACAAAACCTTTTGCGTGAGGCACCTGGGTTGACTCCACAAAAACTCGAGTTCCTTTTTCAAACTCCACTGAGGCTGGGGTTGAACGTCCCTTTGCTCACCTATATACATATAAAAAAGAGTGAGCTAACGCCTGTGAGTAATACCAAAATAAAGGAGTTACATGAATGAGATTCATATTAAGTACATCAAACCCATAAATTTCATACACGAATGACCTTAGGCCCATTCTGTGTTTTTGTTGTACATATCAAATGGCCTCGGGCCCATATAGATCCTTAACAAACATATCAGACGACTTTGGGCCCATTGTATAGCTTTGTCAGATTCATCAAACGGCCTTGGGCCCAAATCATGTTCTTCATAGAGCCTTATACAAAAATTAGGCATATAGAATACTCATTCGTAATTCAAATCAACAAATCTATGAAGCTTATACAGAAGTAGCATTTGGAAAATAACGTACTTGAAAATATCTTTACTAAGATATTACTCACAGTGTTCCGTCAATGGATTTGCCCTCGCGTTCGACCCTACACATTTCATAACACATTGGGTCACAAGCAATTCAATCCGTTATTAACTTGTTTAATTCTCTTAGGCTCATTTCTAACCTTTTAATTCATTTAGAATGCACAATGTATGCCTAAGAGTGTTCAAATCATGAACTTGTGTGGCTTATCCACAACTTCAAATAATACATAGAAATTTTTTAAAAAACATGGATTACATGGTTCATGCTCAAAGGATGAAATTCAACGTTCAAACCAAATGAATCTTTCATTTCTTTCCTAATCATTTACTTACGTTGTTTCTTAGCTTATTGGTCCTTAATAAGTCATAATTCATGCTTAAGAATGCCAGGAAAGAGATGGGAGAGAAGATATGAACTTAAGACATCTTTTGAAAACATGCTAAAAATAAGCTGTTGGCTAAAGCCAGCTTTTGGTCGCTAGAGCCAGCTGAAGGCAAAAAATGAAATCGCTCGAGCCACCATTTGGTCGCTCGAGCAAGCTTTTGTAGACTGCAAAATACTGGGAGCTCGCAATGTTGGCTTGAGCCACCACTTGGTCGCTCGAGCCAGCTGTGAAATTTCTGGGTTTCAAAATGGAAGGTTTGGCTTCCAAACATAAATTCAAAGCCTTGGGTCATGTTTGAATCATTCGAAAACACAAAATTACTTTAGAAAACATATATATATACATGACCCCTTAAAAACCATTTGCTTAAAAATCTCATCAATTTGGCAAAATTGAGCTTAAAACTCTTATGTATGCATGATTTTCAAACCCTTTTCTCAAGACGTAACTCCAAAGTGTATAAACTTGCATGTTTGGACCAAACTCTTGAAATTACATGGAAATACATATGGATGAGCTTAACTTGAAACCATGAGCTCAAAAGTGTTATGGTTTGCCAAAATTAAGATCAAACTTCTATACATGCATCAATTCCCTTCCAAGACTTTCAAAACATGGAATTAGGCTTCATAACTTTACGATTCATGAATGCATGTAAGTGACAACTCCCAATTCAACATGGATTAAAACATTCATGCAAGAAACATGAGAGATCATAACAAATTCATGCATGCATGTATGATTTAGCACCAATTTCCTCATTCCAAGCTCAATTCTTGCATTTTGGTTCATTATCTTCTTGAATACACATAATTATTGACTTAAGCTCATAAATTAAGGTTCAAAAACCTACCTAGATGCCTCAAGAACAATAATTCTTGCAAGATTATGAGTTGTCTTCTTCAATTCTTCAATCCTTGAGCAATTCTCCCAAGTTTTTGTTCTTCTCTCTCTCTACAAGGATGATTCTCTCTCTTTCTAGAGCTCCAGTAGATTTTATGTCTAAGTGTGAGCTCAAATAACATTGCTTATCATATATATAGGCCTCATTAATCTTATTGGCTAATCAAAGCTTAAGCTCAATCAAATAGGCTTAATTAAATCAAATTAATGTAATTATTTTGATCCGAATCGGTTTTTAATTAAATTTCACCATAGGCTCTAAAAATTACGCTAATCACAATAAATTAATCAATTTTGGTTTCCGACTCCTCTACAACCCTCAATTTCGGATTATAGCAGAAATTGTAACAGATATGTCTACAATCAACAGATAGGCATTCAAAAATCACATGAACACATAATTAACATCCAATTTCATATCAAACACATTAACAATCATATAATTAATGAATTAGCATTATAATACGGAACGGGGTTGTCACAGATAGTCCCTGCTTGTAAACCTCGCTGTAATTAAATCTCACTGTAATTACATATTTTTAGCTTTCATATTATATCAGTTGTGTTACTTATTTGGTTTGCATTGATTGTAGGATAAATTTGAAATAGGGGATAATTATGAAGAGAATGCACTATCCCAGCAAGTTGTGGAAAAGAAGTGTTATGTGTTACATAAAGATTAGAAGTGCAGAATGAAGAAGCAATGAGAGAATCTTGTGGATGTGAGAACTAATCCCTATGCTCATCCATACAAAGGAGTCAGATTAGATGATTGGAAGTATTTGATTGACCAAGTATGGTTAGATCCTAAAAACAAGGTATGTTATGATTTATTTATAAAATAATAATGTATTATTAACAAGCTCTGTGAAATCATATAGAATGAAGGATCAAATTATCTACCTATAAACAACTTTAATCCATTTGCAAAGTATCTAACCACTTTCAATATTACTTAGTACTCTTATCATTGTTTAACTATATATGTAACAAACCCTTACAATGTGGATTTTTGTAGCGTCGCTACGACGCTGACAAAAATAATAGGAGCAAGCTACCCTATAATCACACTAGTGGGTCGTGATCTTTTCCAGTGGCAATGAGCATTGTGGTGAGATGTATTTCATTAATTTTATTAACTTTATCCACACTTATTTAATATGTTATCATATTAATGAAGGAGTGTTCTTTTTGGTGTTTGGCATATCACGGGTGAAGGAAAATGGTGGATTGTTGCCCGATATCTGTGATTTCTACAAGGACACTCATCAGAACAAGAAGACAAAATAGTGGATTGATCCTATATGTAGTGATTTACATGCAAGTATTCCAATCATTTGGACACTTATACATACAACTATTGTGTTTGATTTATAGTAACAATATTTATATTTTACAATTATATGAGCAAATGACAATGGTGTGAGACGAGTCTATTGAGTTTGGCACGCCGATGATGCAAGAGGATATATCAAGAGTGGTTCTTGGTAAGAAGAAAGGATACTTTAGAGGATTTGGGATTGGACCAAAGCCTTCTTTTTCTGATTTTGCATCACAAGCACGTAAGGAGCAATGAAAAGGCTTACATCCGAGTTGGAGATATTGTGTGCTGAGTAGCAGAGCAACCGTGAGGAACAACAAAAAAAGGAAGAGGAGCAACAAATAAAAGAGGCAGAGAATGCAAGACAACGTGAGGAGATGTAATGGCAGATTCTTGGACTTCATAGTATGTTGGCGCAAGTTTTGGAAAATTGCAATCCACCAAATTCCCTATGATAGTTACTCATGGTAATGGGTAAGTGTGTTAAACCAGATTTCATTACATCTTTGTTCAAAGGAAAGGCAAATAAATGTGTGATGAGAATATTAGAGAGAAATGGGTAACTACCTAAACTAATTGTGACCAAAATTTAAAAGATGGCATTTACAGTTTACTATTTGTTGACGACCTAAACTTCAAACATTGTAATGTTCCATGCACCAATAGTTATTGACTGTTCCATGGACCAATAGTTAAACCAGATTTGTTGACTGTTCCATGGACCAAAAAATGTGATAAAAAAGGTAAAAATGATCCGTTTGGGGCCAAAAATTGGAAACAGCCTCGAAACAACCTGAGATCATAACAGTCACCTTGGCCTAGATTTAACAAACTGGTGAGAGCAAGCGGCATATCGATAGGACGTACGGTTAGATAAGACCAAAAAATGTGATGAAAAAAGGCGAAAACAGCCCGTTCAGGGCCAAAAATTGGAAACATCTTTGAAACAACCCCGAGATCATAACGGTCACCTTGGCCTAGATTATAAAAACTTATGAGAGCAAGCAGCTCGTCGATAGGACTCACAATTAGATATTTAGACCAAAAAATGTGACAAAATTCGTAAAAAAGGGCCGTTTGGGGTCCAAAATTGGAAACAACCTCGAAACAACCCCGAGATCATAATGGTCACCTCAGCCTAGATTAAACAAACTTGTGAGAGCAAGCGGCATGTCGATAGGACACATGGTTAGATATGAAGACCAAAAAATGTGATAAAAAAGGCAAACCCAAACAGTTTGAATTCCGCATATATTTTTTTGTTTAGAAGGAAATATTCCCAATTATCTAACTCTAAAAGGAGGGACAGGTACTTGTCTTTTTCTTCTAAATATCTTTTGGTAAAGAGCAGTAAATTCCTGGAGTCATTCCTGGAGTCATTACAAGAAACCATGAAAGACATCAGAAATATCAGGTAACTGTAATAAAGAAGAGAAATATTCAAACAATTAACTGTTTTTGGTGGTGCTTTGTACTACGCAGATCATCAAGCATTCACAATGTGAGATTTCTAATCGTGCAACAGCAGAGGCCACTTATTTGTCCCCGTTTCTCATTCTGTTAGGCTATGACATGCTTGCATGCCCTAAGACCAATGTTGCTGCCTAAAATTTGCCTATTTAAGTTGAACCCACAAGAGGCTTTGGGCTAATCTTGAGCCTGCTCTTGCAACATTATAAAAACACACAAAACGCTCCTTCAATTCAATATTAGTAAAAAAAATACTTGCACACAGCCAAGCAATTATTTCAAGCATAATTTCTGAACATATGTATTTGAATTAAAGAATTATAGAAATGCCAGCCTAACCATTTAACTGATATTTGATGACTCACTGAATCATGGAGCTTGAAAATAATAGAGAAGAGAAATATTCAAAGAATACATACCGCTTGCAACTTCCAAGTTCCAGCAGTGAAGACATTAGAGTAATGAATTGTTTTATAAATTGTGTAATTAAATAACCAATTAGATTCATAATTGATAATTGAAATTTCAGAACAAACAAACCATGCTGAAAATTACAATACATAATAAAATAAAATAGCAAAGGAAAGCAAACCAAAGCTGCACTAGACAGTGTCCTTAAAATAGATTCGTCGCCTCACCGATTAGGTGTTAGAGGTTGTTTGATGTCTGTCTTCCAAGATACGACGGTTAAACCAGCTACAACAATGCACCGATAGAGTAGCTTCGGCGAACAGAACTTTGCAGTACTCTCATAGGAAGAATATAATATATAAACTAGAGGAAAACTTTTGAAGACAAGAAGAGCAAATATTTTTGGTCGAAAGAATGAAGGAGAAGGGTCTCCTTTTATACACATGGAGGGAGAGAGGAAAAGGCTCCAGCAATTAGAGCCCCTCACAAATGCAGAAATTAATTTTGTATTAATCTGCAAAACTGATGGAATAAATCCATCATGAATAAAGGAGTTACCAACTCTATTATACACATAGGTTTTGTGTATACATTCCTGCATCCCACACATCTGGCTTGGCCCAAAAAGATTAAGATGGATAGGACAAGCCCAACTCCCACACTCAATCCATTCCAATCCCAAGCCCCAAGATCCAAGATCTACGGACCCGGACCTAGACTCGGCTCGGTCCGGGCAGGCGGCGCGTGTGGTTGTGCGCATGTAGCAATTTTTGCATAACCAACTTGGACCATAGTCTTGGCCCAAGTCCATCCTTGAAGAATCTATAACTCCCTTTCTTTAGAAAATTTAGATGTCCTAAAGAGCTCATATCCTTAAGCAAAAAATGGGATTTAAATACCCATAAATAGGAATGGCAACGGGGCGGGGCGGGGCTAGGGATCACACCCCCCGTCCTCGATCCCCGACGGTGGAAATTCCCCTGTCCCCGGCCCCGATCCCCGACGGAAAACCTATATCCACCCCCGCCCCCACCCCCTCACGGGGATCAGGCTTCCCCGGCCCCGAAAATTCCCCGACCAAAAAAAAAAATAGATCTAACAGATCTGTAATCTATTCATGATCAACAACAATAACAACAACATAATAGAGAGATCTGAGCTCAAATGTTTAAAAAAAAAAATTCAGATCTAACAGATTTGTTCATCATCATCATCAACAACAACATAGAGAGAGAGAGAGAGAGAGATCTGATGCTCAAATCTAATATATATATATATACATAACAAATCGAGAGAGAGAGAGAGAAGGAAAATTCCAGATCTAAGGTCACCGCCGGATGGTGTCACTGCCGGATCGAAAAGGAGACGGTGCTTCGGCAAGTTTGGCCTCACTGCCGTTGGAGAAGAAAAAGAGACGGTGGAGCGGCGGTCGAAGATAGTGACGGAGGTCGGGGAAAGGTAACTCAAATCTCGACAATGATGGGAGGAAGGAGAGGAGAGAGATCGCGGTGATGGGAGGATGGAGATCGGCGGAGGGTTTTAAAGAGAGAGCGCGAGAGAGAGAGAGAGAGAGAGAGAGAGAGAGAGAGAGATGAGGGTTGGTTTGATACTGCTGTGTTGTGTTGTGTGAGTGAAAAGGGTTGGTTTTTATATATATAGAGAGAGAGGTAAAATGGTAATTTTATTTCGGGGAAATTCGGGGCCAGGGCCAGGGACGGGAACGAGCCGAGGCTTGAACACTGATCCCCGTCCTCGGCCCAAAATTGATCGGGGATTTAATTTTGAATACCATCCCCGTCCCCACGGGGGTATTTTTCAGGGAAAAACTATTCTAATCGGGGTCGGGGGATCGGGTCCCCGTCGGGCCGGGTTTAAATTGTCATCCCTACCCATCAATGCTCTCCTCTACAATCAATGTGGGATACAAGGTTTTACACTTTTCCCAACACCTCTTTTATGAGGCCAACTTAATGAGTCAATTTCTCATTCAAACCTTAATGATTTTTGGTCATTCTTTTGTGGTGTAAAGATTTCATTACAAAGAATGTAAACCCACTTTACTCCACCTCAATTGAAGGTTGGCACCCACTTTAATATTGCATTAAAGTCACCAAAAAATCATTATTTTTCCAACAATCCCCCACATGAATAAAAATTGACCGAATAACAATAAACAGACAATGCTTAACAACAAAGACTTGGAGAGAGTGCAATGGAATAACCCCAGCATCGGAAAATGTAGCTTTTGGCTTTGAACCCTTCCTAGTGAATTCTATCGGATTTACTGGCTATCCAGTGAATACGAAGTCTTGAATTGTTTTTGTCGTTTATGTAAACCAAGACAACAGACCTCACACAGGAATTACTCCAACCATGATTCTGTTCTTACTGTTGTGTCCGGTTTGGCCCTAGAGCACTAGCCTGGTTCTGTGAGTGAATTACCTGTCAATTCTTATAGAAGCAGCCCTACTTCACACTCACATAGGTGACTCTACTTGAGTATCTTGCTATACTCAGCTCAATAGTTTAACACACTAGAGTCATTAAAAGCTCAACTTAATCTCTACACTTGCAGGTATCACTGATAAAAAGGAATGGCTAGAGGTTTAACCTCCTTAGTGACATACCACCGTTACACGCAAGTAGGTTGTCCCATTGAACCTAGATTTTGGGATCTCTAGTTAACTAGGTTAGGTTTCCATTCCTGTAACACCTTATAGTAAAGGCCTTAACCCCATTCCTTCTGACGACTTCTCTACTAACACTCGATTTAACCCTTTGGTTAGTGGATCCGCAATGTTGTCCTTAGACTTTACATAGTCTAAAGTGATAACTCTGTTCGAGAGTAGTTGTCGTATGGAATTATGTCTACGATAAATATGTCTAGACTTTCCATTATGCATATTACTCTATATCTGTCGAATCGCCAATTGGCTGTCACAATGAATACAGAAGGCTGGCACAGGTCTCAACCAACGTGGAATATCCTCAATGAATTGGCAAAGCCATTTAGCTTCTTCAGTTGCTTTACCCAAAGTAATAAACTCAGATTCCATCGTTGATCTCGATATACATGTTTGCTTGGAAGATTTCCACGACACGGTTGCCCCTCCGAGGGTAAACACATACGCACTAGTGGATTTGGAGTCTTTTATATCAGATATCCAATTAGCGTCGCTATACCTTTCTAGTGCTGCTGGGTATTTGGTATAATGCAGCCCATAACCCCGAGTGTACCGTAGATAACCTAACACCCGCATAATGCCCTTTTAATGAGTAGCATTCGGATTACTCGTATATTTATTAAGCCTGCTAATAAAGTAGGCTATATCTAGCCTTGTACAACTCATCAGATACATCAAACTTCTAATGACCTGAGAATATTCTAACTGAAAGACACTCTTTCCATTATTCTTAGTCAAGTGTAGACTCACGTCTACCGGTGTCCTAGACACATTTGTATCTGATTTACCAAATTTCTCAAGTATTTCTCAACATAATGAGATTGAAAAAGTACAATACCATCAGATGTTTTGGTAATCTTAACAACCAGAATTACATCTACAAAGCCCATATATTTCATCTCTAACTTAGATTTTAACAATCTATTGGTAGTTCAAGTCATTTCATCATTACTACCAACAATGAGTATGTTATCTACGTATAGACACAAAATGACATAGCCTCTGTTAGTGTCTTTAACAGATACACATTTGTCACACTCATTGATTTTGAACCCATTTAACAACATAGTGTTGTCAAACTTCTCATGCCATTGTTTGAGAGCTGGCTTCAAACCATACAAAGATTTGACAAGCTTACAGACTTTCTTATTTTGTCCTGGAGCTGAGAACCCCTCGGGTTGCTCTATATAAATTTCTTCATCCAAATCTTCATTTTAAGAAAGTTGTATTTACATCCATCTGATATATCTCCAGACCACGTAAAGCTGCTATCGCAATCACCATGCAAATGGATGTAATCCTTGTTATAAGTGAATACGTATCAAAGTAATCCAGGTTCTCTCTGCCTATATCCCTTGATAACTAGCCTAGCTTTATACTTATCAATTGATCCATCTACTTTCATCTTTTTCTAAAGATCCACTTGCTCTCCAAGGCCTTATTGTCTAAGGGTAGATCAACCAACTCCCAAGTATAATCTCACTCTTAATTGCTTCTTTCCACAAAGGATTTTCAGATGAAGTCACAGCTTCATGGAAAGTTCGAGGTTCTCTCTCTAAAATATAAGTCAAGAAGTCCGGACCAAAGGACTTTGCGGTCATAGCCCTTTTACCACTTCTTGGCTCATTTACTTCCTCAACTTGATCATCTACTTGATCATCTATGTGATCATTGCCACCTTCAACCTCTTTCGTAGAACTCGAAACCCCTTCTTGGATACGACAAGGAAATACATTTTCAAAGAAAGATACATTTCTGGATTCCATGATAGTATTCTTGTGTATATCTGGAATAACAGATTTTAAACACAAGAAAACTATATGCACTGTTATATTGTGCATAACCGTTGAATACAAAGTCAACGGATTTTTAGGCTTATTCTAACCCAACTCTTGGGTTTAGGAATTACCACCTTTTGCATAACACCCCCACATTTGTAGAATTTATACAAAGGCTTTTGGCCTTTTCAAAAAATTCATATAGGGTCTTTAAACAATTCCTTGTGTCACAATAATTATGAAACTTTCAAAATCATATCACAGTAAATACATTCCCAGAATGTCATCAACCGCATTAGGCACCCAAACATATTTGGTCCAACCTATCACTCTGACGCCAATAGTCTTACTATTAGGAAATACAAATCTAGTGTTTAATAGTTTACTATTCAGAATTTTATAACATGGCCAGTAGTCTTATCACTAGGAATCACTAATTTCTCAGCATGTGGTTGGTAGACTTTCTACTACTAGGAATTACAATGTCTTAACCTGTGATCAATAGTCACGTTACTACTAGGAATCACAACGTCCTGACATAAGATCAATAGACTTTTTCATTACTCAGAATCATCATGTCTTGACATATGATCAGTAGCCTCTCTACTACTAGAAACCATCATGTCTTGACATGTGATCAGTAATCTATTCATTACTAGGAACCACAATCTCGTAACTGTGTAGCCAGTGGTCTAACACCTCCTAGGAACCACCAGTTTTCTATCTCTATGATCAGTGATCTTGTACTCACTAGGAGCCACCAATTTAAGAATATATTTAGAATTTAAAAATTCAAAAATATATTCACCTACCCTAACAAGTTATCTCATGTTTGCTTTCAAGCAAAGTCACATAGCTATCATCTACGCTAAAATTGACACAAAGATAACATACTAATTGCCTCTGATTAATTCAGAGATATTATCATCCAATCTTATGGTTTCCTTTAATCACACTTGATCTCTTTAGATCTTCCATTAATAACCTCACAAGGCTTAAGGTTGTCAGGTGGAACAACATTTTTGTTGTCACCTCTTGAAGTCATTTCTAAAAAATCACAATAGAAATTCACTATTCTGTTTTTCCATAAACTAAACGTAATATTAGAAAATCCTCAGTTTGAAATTTAATTTGAAACTGATCTCACCACTTACCCTAGAATCGAACATGGTCAGAAAAGTTTCCAGGAAGACTGGAGGAGTCACACTGGTCCCACTTAAGACTCAGTTAACCTTAGACAAAACTTTCAAGAGCATATTGACTCCTCGTCCATGGGAAACAAATTTAGAATTAAATTTTCCAAGGGATAAACTAGGTTAAAACAAACCAATTCCCAAGCAAATAAAATTTACTACCAGAATTACACCACTCACAAAAGTTAACTGGTACTCCTGGAACTGAGCCCATTATTTCTGAATAAAAATTAGAAATATTTTAGCTAATGCTAAAATTTGGTTTCTTTTTTTAAAACCAAAACACTTTGGAAAAAATCAGATTATAACTAAAGACCTTCTCCAAACTTGGTTTTCCAACACTTTGGAAATAAAATGATTAATCCCAAAGATTTTCTCAAACCCCAAAGGTTTGAAACCAAATCCATCTTAGCTGTCATTTCTGAACAAATAAGAAATACTCTTTAGTCAAGGCTAAACACTTTGGTTTCTATTACAGAAAACCAAACCAAGTTCCAAACTTACAAGCAAATCAAAAATTGCTAACCAAATTACAAGCAATGTAAAAAAAAAAATTGCTATAACAATACAAGCTAATAAAACTTGCTTTTACATATTGGAAACAACCATAACTAAAGTTCAAGCAAAAAATTGCTTCAATTTGTATATAAGTAAAATAACCAATCCATAAGGATTCTATTTAATCCAAAAGTCTTTCCACGCTTACGTATTCCTGTTCAAATATGTTAGTAGTCCATAATTTTGTTTTACATTCCCAAATGTTGTTCATTTGGATTTGTATTTTTATTTCCATTCCCTTCGCATAGGTATTCCTGTAAAGAAGGTTAGCAAAAAAACATAACAAAATACAAAACAAATAATCTAAAGAAACAGTAAAAGCAATAAATTAGTTAAATAGCAAAATTAAATAAAATTAAAATGCTAGACAAGTTAATTAAACTTATAACTTCCAAATAAATTACAAACCTTATAATTATAAAAATTAAATAAAATTAATTGATAGGAGTTATATGAAATTATAACACAATAATCATGTAAATAAATATAGACAAGTTACAAAATTAAAAGTTATAACTCTACAATTAAATTAAAAATTTTAATTAGCAAGAGTTACATACACCTAATAACTTCACATAATTAAATTCAAATTATGAGGTAATTATACATGACCTTATTACACCAATAAAATGAATTTACAGTTTTATTTACACAATATTGATAACTCTAAAATCTTAAATTAAATTTAATAGGCAATAATTATATGAAATTTTTCCAATGCAATGAACATGTAATAAACATGTAGATTATTCTAACAATTAACATGCAAATAATTCTATAGTAATTAACATATAAACAATTCTATTGATTAAAACATGAGGGGAAAAAAAACTAAAACCTAGAAAATAATTAACACGTCAAAACTTGCATAATTTACAATCATTGAATTTTCAAAGGGGAAAAAAAACAATGGACTTTATACATATCAAATTAAATAACTTATAGGCATGCACCAAAACTAGAAAATTTGAACATACAAATTATATTATCAAAATATAGATTATGAGCATGTTATTATACACAGTTATATAATAAATGGCACGCAAAAATTGGTACACGTAATATACAAGAACAAATGAATACAAATATGCTAGAGATCTAATAATCAAAAGCAGCCTACAGAACTTTGCATATATGAATCCATTTCCATAAAAACAGCGAACTAGAACCTAGTTTTGGTTGTACATAAAAAAAATAAAAGACTAGCCTGCTATTCCAAAAACAAAACCAGAATAAAAAACAAGCATATATATAAATTAATTTAATGTCCTATTCATTCCTTTGATAACAGTTTCAAAACCAGAACTAGTAGCCTATTTAAATGGATAGTAAACTGTTTCCTATAGATACGGATGCACTATATGAATCTAATTAGCCATTTTCATGGAAAATAAATATAATCTGTTTTAAGCTTCTTTTATAAATTGTGTAATTAAATAACCAAATGGATTCATAATTGATAATTGAAACTTCAAAACAAACAAACCATGCTGAAAATTACAATACATAATAAAATAAAATAGCAAAGGAAAGCAAACCGAAACCTGCACTAGACAGTGTCCTTAAAATAGATTCACCGCCTCACCGGTTGGGTGCTTGAGGTTGTTCGACATCTGTCTTCCAAGATACGATGGTTAGACCAGCTACAGCAATGCACCGATAGAGTAGCTTCGGTGAACAGAACTTTACATCACTCTTTCACATGAAGAATATAATATACAAACTAGAGGAACACTTTTGAAGACAAGAAGAACAAATATTCTGAGTCGAAAGAATGAAGGAGAATGGTCTCCTTTTATACACATAGAGGGAGAGAGGAAAAGGTTCTATCAATTAGAGCCCCTTACAAATGCAGAAATTAATTTTGTATTAATCTGCAAAACTAATGGAATAAATCTATCATGAATAAAAGAGTTACCAACTCTATTATACACATAGGTTTTGTGTATACATTCCTGCAGCCCACACATCTGGTTTGGCCCAAAAAGATTAAGATGGGTGGGACAAGCCCAATCCCCACACTTAATCCATTCCAAGCCCAAGATCCAAGATCCACGGACCCAGACCTAGACCCATACCCGGCTCAGTCCGGGCGGGCAACGCGTGCTTGCGCGTGTGTGTGGCAATTTTTGCATAACCAACTTGGACCATAGTCTTGGCTAGGGCTGAGCAAGGAATCCGTGAAATCCGTAATCCGATCCAGTCCAGTCCAATCCGATAGGTTTGGATTGGTTTTTTGAATCCGTGGTTCGGTTCCGGATTGAAGAATTAAAAATCTGTAGTCCACGGATTGGTTCCGGATTGAACCCCACGGTTCCAGATTGGAACCGATCCGGACCGTATACAAATAGTCTATATTTTTATTATACATCCTCCCCCATAGTATCTTTTCTTATTCTATATAAAATCTAAACTCAAACCTAAAACCGTATAATAGCTTCTTTTATTACTTTTGTTTGTTAGTTGTTAGTTTTTAGTTTTAATTTGTAATGGTCTAAATACTTATGGTGAAACCAATTTTCTTATGGTTGTTTAAATTCTAGAACAGTATGTCGCTATTATAAAAAAAACATGTTGCTATTGTGGAACTAATATAATGCTATATTTATATTTTTATAAAATTAAAGTGTTATATATATATATATTTTTGTTATTTAAATATGTGAATCCGTGGTCCTAAACCGATCCAATCTGTATTTAAATGGATTGGTTCGGATTGGTTCTATGATTTAAACGGATTGGATTGGTTCCAATTTTTCAGGAACTGTAGATAACGAATTGGCCCTGATTTTACTCCAATCCAGTCCAATCCGGACCATGCTCACCCCTAGTCTTGGCCCAAGTCCATCTTTGAAGCATTCATAACTCCCTTCCTTCAAAAAATTTAAATGCCCTAAAGGGCTCATACCCTTAAGCAAAAAATGGGATTTAAATAGCCATCAATGTTTTCCTTTACAATCAATGTGGGATACAAGGTTTTACACATTTCCCAACACCTCTTTCATGAGGCCAACTTAATGAGTCAATTTCTCATTCAAACCTTAATGGTTTTTTGTCATTCTTTTTGTGGTGTAAAGATTTCATTACAAAGAATCTAAACCCTCTTTACTCCACCTCAATTGAGGATCGACACCCACTTTAATATTGCATTAAAGTCACCAAAAAATCATTATTTTTTCAACATTAATTTCACCATCAAAAGATGAGAAATTATCAGTCTTCAAGCGTGAGTATTGTCAAGTCCCTTCAATACGGTTAGACACTCTCCTATGCCAGTATATATAGTTTATATTTGCTAGTTGAGAAGTCCATTACATATTATTGCCAATTGTTGTTTTATTTATTTATTTATTTTTGACATGTTCTTCTTTGAATTACATTTAAGTTAGTTAAAAAAACAAACAATGAAATACCAAAATGGTAATGATATATACATATGAATGCTGTTGTTTTATTTACAATTTGATAATGATAGTCATTTAATTTGTTCATGTTACCTTTACTTTTCATAGACATTTTTCATTTTTTGTCCAATTTTACTTGACATTATTTCTCTTTTTATTTGGTACAAATGGATGAACTTGTGCATGAAGCTAAATTGTATAGGACTAATTGGCACTTTTTGCATTTTTGGAAGGATTATATATTTTTGGATAGATGTGTATGTAAAATATTTCAGTAGACTAGTAGTTATATTTTTGGATGGATGTGTATGGAAAATATTTGGTAGACTACTAGTTATATTTTTTGATTGATGTGTATGGATAAAAATTTAAAACATAAAAAAACATAATAGCAAGTGCTTGTTATGCTTTAAATTTTTATGCTAGATGGATGTGAATTGGATGATTATATAGATTACAAGCAGATTTGCAATTGGAGGAATATGTAGTTTGGAATTACTTGTGGATGAAAACTTATCATAGTTGCTGACTTTAATTAAACAGGTTTAGAATTGGATGATTTATGTATTTTGTTGAATGTTCATGATTCAGTTTATTTGTTGGTTTGAATGATTTTTGCAAATTACAGATTATATTGAATGAATTGGAAGGATTATTAAAAATTATAGGTTTATTTTGTTAGATGTTGGAGACCAAATTTTGGTTTTGTTTTTCTTATTTTGGCGACTAATTGATTAGTCGGGAAAGATAAGTTATACTTTTGTTGACTAAATAAGGTAGTCGGTGTATCACCACGCACATTTGGCAACTAAATAATTAGTTGTTAAAATTATTAATTATGGCAACCAAAGAATTTGGTTGCGAATAGATCTATTGCCGACTAAAGTTTTAGTTGCTCAAACATTTCTTTTGGCGATTAACATGTTTGGTCGTGGAATGTGACAATTGGCGACCAAACTTTTTGGTCGTTGAATGTGACAATTGGCAACCAAACTTTTTTGGTCGTGAAATGTGACAATTGGCGACCAAACATGTTTGGTCGGGAAAATATGGCCTTTTGCAACTAAATTGTTTTGGCTACCAAATGGATTAGTCGTAGTAATTATATGTTTAGCTACCAAAAATTTAGTCGACAAATAGAACTTTTTCCCAACTAAAAAATATTTTGGTCGCTAATTACTTTTCTCGACCCTCAATTGGCAACCAAAGTGGCAACCAAAAAAATTAGTCACGGATAACTTTTGCCTGCTAAAAATAGACTTTTGCCGATCAAATTTTTAGTCGACAAAAATGCAATTTCCTGCAATGTACAAATTTGTGTAAGAGTTTAAGGTCACCCACAATTTGTTTGCTAGTCAAACTACATGAGATTTGAAATCTTAAAGTGATAAGGATAAACTTATATGGTCCAAAATGCTCTTTATAATCTTAAAAGTCCTAATATTTCTCGTTGTTTCTCTTGTAGCGTTGTTTCTCTCCTATAACATTTTACATTATTTAAGTGATTTCAAAATTTTAAAATTTAATAACTTTTGGTTTACATCTCTATTTTTTGTACAATTTATATTTTTAGAATTCTATTGACAAAGTTTTTTAAACAAGATCTATGAGTAATATGAAATTATAAAGAAACAAATTCATGAAATTTCACTGACTTAGTGACATTGTAATAACAAATTTCATTGACCAACCAAATTTTCACTGATTTAGATCAGTGAAATTTTAATGACCAACCGAAATTTTATTGACTTAGACTAATTTGGTTATCGAAATTTTACTGACCAATCAAAATTTTACTAACCTGTCTTTGGTTAGGGAAATTTTGTCAACTTTTTTTACTTTTTAGAATTTTATATTCATCATAGATCTTGTTTTATAGATTTTGATTAAATGATTCTAAAAATATAAATTTTATATAAAAAAAAAAAAAAAACAGAGATCTAGATCAAAAGTTATAAGAATTTCGAAATTTTTAAATGAGTTAAAAAATTAATAGATGTTACATGAAGCGGTATAGTGAAAGTATTTTTATCACTGTGTTTTGAATGACCTATACTAATATAGAAAATTGTATTTGTCTTTATCATTCTCAAAAAAATAATACTAAAGATCTTAAACAAAAAAAAACCTCTCATAAAAGCTAATAAATATTATTTAAATATACATTTAAAAAAAAAAATTTCTATCAAGATTTTGTTCTCGAGGTTTATCCAACCCTATACTATGTTAGTTGTGTGCTACTAACACGGTATACAAAATAACAAATAAAAATTTTGAACCAATCACAATATATCGTTAAATAGGCACATTTAATTTTCAACAATAATACATCCTCTTATATAAAAAAAAAAATTCTAATGAACTCTAATGACATAAAAAATCAAAAACAAAAATAAAAACAAAACAAACAAACAAACAAGACACAAACATTACTATTACAGTGGAATCCACTCCCGATTAAAGTTTCTAAAACTCCTTTATTAGAACTTTAAAATATTTTTGTTTAATTTTTGACACCTGGTATTCTAGAGTATAATTTTTGCATCTTGAGCACAAATATTACAAGCGGTTACTTGCTGGTCGTAAGCAATGCTTCACCTCATTCACGTTAGGCCACTTCTCCATTCTCAATAGCCAACATAAATGTCAGAAATTTTGCGGTTTCAATTAATAAAAAATAATAATACTATGTATTAATTAATGTACTAACTAATATACTAGCAGATGATGTGATATAATTTTTAAGGTTTTGAGTATTTGTAATTTATATAATAGGTGGAATCAGTAATAATGACATAATACTAATTGATACACTAGTGTGAATATTAATTGGTGCATGTAGTATCACCAAATAAAAAACTAGTTAGAAGATTGTTTTTGAAAAATGGTTAAAAATTGACTTTTTAACTTTTTGACAAAAAGTATAAAAAATGTGAAAGGTAATATAACTCAAAATGAGTTAAAAATAAAAAAGTAATTTTTAACCCACTTCTCAAAAGAGACCTGAGTACTACGTTTATAAAAATGAGTTTTTAAAAAAATACACGAATTTTAATAAAAATTGCCTTTCAAAATCGTATGGGTTGGTTCAAAGGTTTAAAAGAGAAGGTTGTTAGGAGGGAAATGATACAAGCGAGTAATTTTGCTCCTACTACGCCTTCTTTGGGAGCAAATTATTTTAATAATTTTTTAATTTTTTAATTAAAATATAAGATAAAAAAAATTAATATATTTAGGATGATTTTTTAATTTTTTACGAAAAAATTTGTAAAAAGTAAAAAAGAAATTAACTTTTTGATATAAATTATTGACTTTTTAATTTTTTTAATGATTTTTTGACTTTTAGATTAAAAAATAAATTATCAAATGAGGCCTATATATCTCATTCTATCCGTGTAAATTGAAAATTCATAACCCTAAGACCTGGTTTGTTTTCAGAGGTAGAATGAAAGAGATTCTTAGTGAGGGGACTAATAGTGAGGGAATTATTAGTGAAAGGATTGATAGTGAGGGGATTAAGTAAAATTGTGTTTATTTTGATGATAGTTGTTAGTGTAGGAATTGTTAAATTATTTTTATATAAAATAATAAAACAAATAAAAAATATAAAAAAATAAACATTAATATTTAAAAAAAAATCCCAATACATAAAAAATTAAAAAATTAAAAAAATTTCTAATCCTCTCACTATTTTTCTAATACCATCTCCACTCCCTCCATCTCAATCCCCCTTCCAACCTCCATCCATATCACCTCTCCATCCTAATCCCCTCCTCAACTCTACAAATAAACATAATATTAAATAACTCTACTTCTATCATAATTCCCTCTTATCTATTTAACCCCAAAACAACTGGGGGCCTAACATCGTTACGAAAATACATGAATTTACCTAGGGCGTATAATTTTCTCCCTTTCCGTTGTACCAAAAAAAAAATAAGTATAATTTTCAGAAATACCACTTGGTAAAGATATAAGGGCCATGCTACCGACCCCCAGTGGGGTGACCCCCACTGACAACTCCCAGTGAGGTGTCAGCTTCTCATTGGCTGAAAACAAAAAATAAAATAAAATAAAATAAGGAAAACAGTTTTGAAAAATGATTTGTGGCTCTAAAACTGCTGGCACTAATGGCACTAATTTCTTGTTTTGGTAACTTTGTTTTTTTTTTTTTTTTTTTTACCTGATATAGAAATTAGTGTCATTAATGCTAAAAAAATTAGTGCCACAAATCACAACTGAACAGCTTTTGGGCCAAAAAAAAAAAATAAGGAAAACAGTTACTTTGGATGTAATTATTAAGGCATGAAAAGACATCATGGTCCTACTTCTTGGGCATGAAGCAACTGCCATGGTTGGTCCATAGGCACTATGTGGAGATATTTTGCCTTCGTTTGTTAATGAATTTTTTAGTTAATTTTTTAATTTTTTTGATTTTTTTAATTTGAAATTTTTTTTTTGTTTATTTGGTATTCTTGATTGGCTTTTTAGCTTTAGAATAGTAGATTTTTTGGTCCTTTTGTGATTTTTGACTTTTTGTGATTTTTTAACTTTTTTTTATCATTTTTAATTATTTAGCCCAACTCAAAAACTAAACAACCCTTTTATATCAATTATAATTTATTATACTTTTTTATGTTTTTTATATATGATATAAAAATTTTAACATTTATTTAGTACAAATTTATGAATCTCATTTTTTTATTAATCATAATACCATTAGGCCATGTTTGTTTGGGCGGACTGGATTAGCATTCCCATGACTAATAGTCCTAGGATTACAAATCCGTTGGATTATGTATCCTATCTTAACTAATAGTCAAGTTTAAAATAATTAGTCTGTACTTCAATTGTTTAACCAAACATCGGATTAATAATTTTATTGGACTATTAGTCCAATCCCAAGCTCATATCCACCTAAACAAACATGACCTTAGGACATTAGGTGATTAGAAGTGATTGAGACCACTAAAAAATATATCACTAACAATTTTAATAAATTAAAAAATATTTAAAAAAAAGAGAGATAATCATTACATCAAGATAAGAGTCAACTCATTAATACTCCCATAATACTCTTTTTTTAAGTGTTTCCCAGCATTAATCTTTGGTGACCGTGCTCTAACACTATATGAAACAAAAATGATAAGGGTAGGGTACGGTAGGTATACTAGTCATTGCCGCTTTGGAATTGTCAGCTGTATTGTCAGGGAACACGATGGTCCTGATTTTTTTACGCTTCAATTTAGGATATAATTAATTTTTTTATTTTTATTATTTTTAGATGGGAGAAAATATAATAAATATAATAATTTTAATTATATAGATTCTTTTTTAATAAAGTTAAAAGGGTGGAGCTTAATAAAGATAATGAGAATATATATAATGATGAATGAAGTAAAATATATACGATAAATTATATTGACATTTTTTAAGATTTAAAATAATATATAATAATTTTTCATAATTTTAACATAATTATACTAATTTTTTTTAAGTAAAGTTAACGAGATCAAAATTAATATAGATATAGCGGAGACATAAAGAAAAATAAAAAAAAGATATATTTAGTTTAAATAGATAACAATTACTTTATTTGGTTTCAGTTTTCAGAATTTATTTTTCAGAAAATTCTACTTCTTCATTTTTTTCATTTTTTTGTTTTCACTGAATTTTTTAATATTTTAAGCAATTTTAAAATTTTTAGACACACCTGACATAAATATACTTAAAAAGTATAATATTTGTGAAAAATCTTTAAAAAAATTTACTAAATACCAAAAATACACAAAAAAAAAAGAAAGAAAATTCGGTACATTTTTTTTATATTTTTATGTATTTATTAATTTTTTTAAATATTTTTTTATAAATATTTTATTATGCAGATACATCTAAGTAAGATGTATCTAAAAAAATAAAAAAATTATTTAAAATTTTAAAAATATTCACAAAAAAAAAAAGCACGAAAAACAAAAAAAAAATTAGTTTTCAAAAAACTGAAACCAGACACACTGAATATTGTTTTTTTATTTTTTATGAAAATAAGATTAACCGCTATGTGAATTAAAATTTTAAGAATATAACAATGTCAAACTTATGAAGTTTATTGTATTTTTTTAAAACCTAAAGAGAGGTCATTGTAATTAGGGATGTAATCGGCTCGGTATGGTCGGTATTTAAATATTTTTTTTACCGAGCAGATAGTATCGATTTTATTATTTTGAGTAACAATATAAACTGCTTCTTTTATTAAACTGCACCAAATTGCACCAATTGAAACGGTTCGGTTTGGGGCAGTTTAATCCGTGTAAGACCTTTCAAATTTGAGCCACTTTTTAATATAGTCATTAATTTATGTAAAAATATTGAATTAGCCATTTGTTCACCATTTCAAATATATCCAATCTATCCATTTAATACATATTTTCAAATTTCTAGATTAACAAAAATACAAAATAATAATAATAATAATAATAATAATAATAATAATAATAATAATAAATATTAAGGTTTCAAGAATAGTGAGTCAAAGTTAAAATTATATATAATAATAGTTTATTAACTTGGGTTATAGAGATGATAATGTTAATAATTTATTATACTTATTAATATCATTATATTATTAGATTATATATATTATAAATTCAATATATGTTGAAGTGGTTAGTTTTGGTTTAGTTTTGGTGCACAAGTTGCTTGAACTGATAATGAAATTAAAAAAAAAAAAAAAAAAAAGCTAAAATATTGCATAGATTAATTTTTGTTAAAAAAACACAAAATGTAGTTGGTTCGATCCTGTTCAATCTGTTTGGTCGAATTTTTTTTTTTTTTTTTCTTACACCCTAATTGTAATTTACCTAGATGGATATTTCAGTGCAACATATATGATAACATTAATTTTCCATTCATATGACTAACGAATTATTAATGATAAAAACTAAGTATTATATGATTTATAATTTTGAGGAAGCCTAAAGTAATTATGTCAAACTTGTAAATAATATTGTATTTTCTTCAAATTGTAAGAAAAGTCAATGTAATTTACCCTAAATTTAATGTGTATTGGCAAAAGGGAAATGCTATGGTGTGCACTCTACAATCAAATTTGTAATTTTATCACAATTTCGTAATTTTGTAATATCAACCACAAAATTTGTAACTTCGTCACAAATTGGTGTAACCATGTCACAAACTTTTGCAATATCAACCACAAAATTTTGAATATTTTGTTACACCAATTTGTGGCGAGATTACGTATTTTGTGATTGATATTACGAAATTTTATAATACACATTTTTGTGGTAGGATGGATATGGTATGTACTTCTAAAGGGGTGTAACAACCCCAATCCTTAATTAACTACTAATTCGTAATTAAGAATGCTAACTAAGTGTTTGGAATGGAATTATGTGTTATTATTAATTATGATATGTGCTTTGTGGTAATTTGTGCATATCTATCTGATTTGAAAACTATTTGTTATGATTTCTACTTTGAATATGAAATTGTTAGCCTAAATGCTTTCAGAAACCGAATTTGAGTTCATGGATTGACTAACTAAAATATTTGGAACCATATGAGAAGTTTTGTTAAAAATTGATTCAGTTCAGTAAAATCGCATGTGATTAAATTGAGCCTTAATTGGAACTATTTTGGATTAATTGAGTCATGTGCTAACTTTGATTAAATAAGGTTACTTATGTTTAATTAAGATGATGCATGATTTATGCCTAATCTACTCCTATTCATGATACAAGATGTGATTAAGTGTATTATGTGCTGAGGCATTTTGTAATGTTGGGTGTGGAGGATTAAAATCCTTTAATGGGTGTGTGCTGAGAAATTTGTGTAGGTGTATTGAGAAATCTAAGTTGGACATTTTGTGTTTAGTGTAGGGGATTAAAACCCTTGTGTGTATGTGTTAGAGTTTTGCATGTGTGTGCACGTGTATTGTGCTCAAGAAGTGAGTGTGTGTTGTGTATATTTAGCTCAGTGAGTGAGTGTTTGTATCATTCCTTTGCTCATTTGGTTGTTTGTGTTGAGAGAGTTTGGCTTTAGAGAGAGAAAGAGAGAGAGCTCAAGTTAGAAGAACAACAAGAGAACTAGGAAGACCATCTCTTATTGTTTGAAATCAAGAATCTAGGTAAGACTCTTGAGCCTATTTTTTTGTAGATAACCTTCCATGCATCATGTATTAAGAAAACTGCTGAATCATCTAATGAAATTTGAAATGAAGATGGGTTTTGAGCAAGAAAATGGCTTGTATGCCTGTTTATGGAAGATTATACCTTGTTCATTCATGTTTTGGGTTTTGGCCTTGAAATCTTTGCATGCATGTAACTTTTACTTGTCATCTTCAAGAGATTATCATGTTTAATGTTTCAAAAATTCATGAGCTTGTGGTTTTCATTGCATATTTTGTAGAACAAAAGAAAAGAGTTAGAAAATCTTACATGCAAGAGCTTTGGAGCTCAATTTTGGAAAAGTCAAGAAGTTTTGAGCAAATGATTTGTGAATCATCTTGTATTTGAGTTTTCTAAAATATTTTTATGATTATCAAAGTGTTTTCATGAGTTTGGAATGGCCATGAAAGCCTTTACATGTTAAAATGCATTTTTGGAACTTAAATTTTCTGTTTAGAAACCCAAAAAATTCACAGCAGGCTCGAGCGAAGAGTGGTGGCTCGAGCCAACATTACGACCTCCCAGTATTTTGAACTTTGCAAAAGCTAGCTTGAGCGAGCTCAGTTTTTGCTCAGTTTTTGCCTTCAGCTGGCTCTAGCCACGAAAAACTGGCTCTAGCCACCAGCTTATTTTCAGCATGTTTTCAAAAGATGTTTTAAGTACATATCTTCATTTCCATCTCTTTCCGGGCATTCTTAGGCATGATTCATGAGCCATTAAGGATTAATAAGCTAAGCTACATCATACGTAAATGAATTAGAAAATATGTGTCGAATCCAAGTATGTAGTCCAATATGATCAAGTTATGTGGCATGGAATAAATATGAAGTTAAGGCAAGAAAGCTAAGCCATGTATGGCCATATGAATGAGTAATAATGAGACATGTTTTGTGCTATATACTTTTGTGTTTGTAGATCAACGCTCGAAGATTGATTGACCGTTCTGGAAGCCCACTGTGAGTAACATTATTGTAAAGATATGTTCATATGTATTATGTTCGAAATGGGATTTGATAAGTTATGATTTTTGAAATGATATCTGTTTACGTGAACGAATGTCCTATGTTTGAAATCTATTATGGCGTCCACAGATAGTCCCAAGTCATGGAGGACGGCATGTTAATGCGGGTCCATGACATATATGTGATTACGAGATCTCGTTAGCCACTTCATTGTGGTGATATGTGTTCAATCAGCATCTGGAACCGATTACTCTAGTCGGAAGACGATATGTGATGTGTTCTCTGGAATGTACCATTATTATGTTCAGATATGAGAATGATTATGTTGTGATCTATTTATGATTAAGAAATGTTCGGAATTCGTTCACTAACCCCCTTTACCTTAATATTATTCACTAGACTTTAGCTCACTGTGTGTATACATATGCATAGGTGAGCGTTCTGGAGATTAGGCATGAAGACCTTTGTCTGGATTTGTGTTCTGTTGTTAGCCAACCATTTTGCCTCATATGGAGGTTCCGGAAGTGTCATGTGTTTTAAGTTCTGGTTGTTTCTGTACATGAGACTTGTTTGTTTTGTTAGCTGTACTTAAGATGCTATAATGTGTGTGGGTATAATGTAAGAATGACTTTTGGATGTGTATATATAGTTTTAAATATTCTGGTTCATATGAGTCAACATAGCTCACTGGACAATTATATTTATGTATTTGTTTCTGCTAGCCCCTTATTTTGTTAATCTGTTCCAGAGGCCTTCGACAATCTTATGATTATTGACTGGTTACGATGCTAAACCTATAGGTGCAGGTTTGGGTCGTGACAAGGGGTGCATACCATAAAATTTCCCATACTCGTGTGTAAGGGCATCTTTAATTATTCATCAAATTTGAGTAAAAATTTGATCCGATATGAGGCATGCCAATGGTAAATTTAAAATTTTCATCAAATCTTTTACAAGTTCGATTGTCTAGGAGGACGTCCGAGAGGATATCCAGGTGGTTGTCTGGCAAGAGCAAAAATTGATGTTTAGATAAAGAAAGCCTGGTTGTCCAGGAGGATGTCCGGACAGACGTCCAACCCAATGACCACCTACAAAATTTGATGAACGAATAAAACTTCCTTGATTTGGCGAAAAATTTAACTCTTCCTTCATTTGATAATGATTTGTTGAAACAGTTGGAATATCGTTTTAACTAATTTTTTATCAAATGTAAATTTGATAAGACATTTGATGGAGGATCTGAGATGACCAAACTAAGGCTACTCTATCATTTCACATAAATTTTCCCAAGAACAACACCATAGCATTTCCCTTTCCATAAAATAGTAGTTCTAACTGGTCAAGAATTTTTTTACTAGCAACAACTTTGAGTAATTCTACCGGACAATAATAGAGTAGCAAGCATATCAACATGAAACTAAAAAATAAAAAATAAATAAAGTGAAGATTAAGAAAATAATTATAGAGTAAAAGAGGTATAAGTAATTTATGTATTAGATTATGCAAGTAAATTTTGTACTTCCATTACTTTGAAATTATTTTGTCTAGTCTCCATTTTTTTTGAAATTCTCCCAATAAAGTACCCATAAAATAATTGGCAAATTACAATAACAGTTTTTTTAATTTATCTCTCGTGTCAATTTGATAATTATAAAAGTCTAGGAGGATACCGTACAAATTGGTGATAAGAGTTCAGAAACGTTCCCTTAGAGCATCTCCAACAATAAACCAAAATTTTCACCAAATTCAAGTAAAAAAAAGCCAATTTTCTCAATCTGATATGGCTTGCTCCAACCGTGCATCAAAAGGGAAGTGGTCGACCAGTTGGTTGACCGGCCGGTCAACCGATAAGGCCAATTTTTTTTTTATAATTTTTTTTTGAACCGTTTGAACCAGTAATTTGAACCATTTGAACCAGTTCGCAGGCCAATTTTTGCATGAGCCGGTCGACCGGTTGGTCGACTAGGGGGTCGACCAGGTGGTCGACCACTTAGTGTAAAATTTTCACAAATTTCTGCTTTAACGGCTATGCACAGTGAATTGGTGAAAGGAGCAAGTCATCCTCAGTTTGGTAAAACGTTTGATGTTTTCTCAATTTGATACCAATTTGCTGAAACCATTGGAGCTCCAAAAAGTGACTTTTTCACCAAATTTCAAATCTGATGCAAGGTTTGATGAACCATTGGAGATGGCCTTAGAAACACTCCCAATGCATTTCACTTTGAAGAGTAGAACCAATGATTTTGGTGGCCAATAAATTAACCAACTTGATTAGAGCCCATTGCTTTCGCAGTCTGTTAAATAGTAAATTTTATTTTTATTTTCTTTATGCACATTTTTTTATATCTATTTATAATAATCATGTAGAGCCTATTAATTAATGTGATTTTTTTTTGGAATGATTTTATGTATATGGTTTTTTTGGTAGGTAGGTAAAGTAATGATATTGATTGTATGAGTCAAGCGTTTTTTGTTTCAATTTTTTTGTGCTTGTATTTTAATACATTTCTAACATTTAAATTATGTCTTAAGCGTCATGTGACTTGATATTTTAACATAATTTAGTAATTGAACATACAATGAAACGAAGTGTAGAAGTGGTTAGATTTTAAATTTAAAAGTATCATGGCAAGGGAAATACTTTTGAAAAATAGGAAGAGGGCAAAATCCTCACAGAAATGGACCAAAAGTGGCTTATGAAGGGTCTATGAATCGACTTGTAAGAGGGGTTAACTTGAGCCCACTAATTAATTGGGCCTAATTAAAGCTCAATCGGAAAGCCCAAAACTTGGTGAGCTTAGAGAAATTATTGCCAAATGGGCCAAGTGAATTCTATTGAACGGGTTCATAAGAAAGTCAACAAATTGGGCTAAGGAGGATACATTTCAAGCATATATCTCTACAGAAAGCCCCACAAGTCCATTCGAGGAGGTCCAGATCATACGAGTGTCCGATGAGGTTAATTGTTACTTTCAGAAAAGATGAAACCCTCGAAGGAGATCTATTCTTCGAGGTATTTGCTTAGTCTTGAAAGGGTTCGGAACCACGAACCTAGAGACCTATTTGAGCTTGGACTCAAAACGGTTCGAATCTACGAACCTAGAGATCCGAAGCGCTTGGCTTCAAACAAATTTGGACGCAATCTAGAAACTGCTCCATCAATGAGTCCCAGAACAATAAAGGGCTCAGAGCTTTCCAGGATCTACGCACCAAAACTATGGGTGTAATAGAGTTCGAACAAAGAATTCGATCTTGAGGACGGTGAGTGGAGATAAATTTTCTCTTCGGTTAAACTAGCCTATACCTGGGTTGAGGTGGCACGATCTAAAGGGTCTTTGAGACTCGGCAATATTTGCAGTAGGGCGTTCTCTTGAACGACCCCTGACCCTTCTGCAGTAGGGAGTCTTCTGGGACTACCCCTGACCCTTTCGAATGATTAGGGATCATTGGTTAGGTGTGATTAAGGAGAAGGGTTCGTTGAGAAGTTGATCTCCTCTTCAGGGTTTTCCTCTTCCTCGAAGAAGTCACCTCCTCGGACAAGGTAGTTAGAGGGAATATTTCCCATGTGCCTTGCACATGGGCTCCATCCTACATCATGAGGTGCCCATAAATAGCACTACGCATAACTTTATAAGGGATAGATTTTGGAGAGAAAATTCTTGGAAGAGAACTAATTTCCTTTCTCCATGGGAAAGCCTTGCCATTATTCTCTCTCTAATTACTTTGCCTTCTTCTTCACCCAATCTCTTATATCCATCATCTCTTTGCTATTGTGTTCTTAGTTGTGACTGTTAAAGAATCTAAACCTCTCATCATTTCTAGAGAATGCGAATTCTTTGACAACATTCTTTAACCCCCACATACATTTTGGCGACTTCACTAGGGAGGCTGTAACAACTCCGACCTCTGATTAACATTAATCCATGATTAATTATGCCTAATTAGCAATTAAGGTGAAATTCTGAATTAAACTGCATGTGTGTGTGTTGCATTGGTTGTGTCTATATCTATTGGGCGTAGGAAGATCTGTTTATGTTCTAGTTTCGGCTTGCAAATTGAAAGCCTTATTGGCATCCGATTACGAAATTGACTTGATTTATGTGCTAATTAGGATTTTTAGAATTTTTAGAATTTTATGGTAGGTTCAATCGAAGTTCGATTCGGAACGATTAAATTAGGTTAAATTGATGTGCACCAATCAACCTTAATTAATCACACTTGCATCCAAGCCTATTTAAGGCACCAATTGAGCCCACTCACTTCTTTTTCTTTCATTCCATCACATTTTGAGCTCATCCAAGAGAGACAAACGAGAGAGGGAGAGAGTAGGAGAAAAGAGTTGAACTCAACAAGAAAATTGCTTGAAAATTAGAGGAAATTGAAGAGAATTTGGAAGATTAAACTACCACACTTGAGAATTCAAGACTTGAGGTAGGCATTCACCCACTTAACTATGAAATCGAATTACTAGTACAAGAATTCTAGTGAATTAGATGAATTCATGTAACGTTTGAGCTAGGTTTGAAAATTTATGAATTCATGCATAAATTTCCATGTTTTGAGTTTAATTTTCAAAGAATTCTCTCATGCATGTTTTGAATTCACTTTAATTTTGGGAAAACAATGAGTTTCATGTTATTTGGTAGCATTTCATTGTGTTTTGAGGAGCCTTAGTTCAAAGAATTGCATGCATGTTATGTTCATGAATTATTCTTGAGTTTCAAGTTGAATTTTTGCACAATTGGCATGCTTTTGGGCCATGATTTCTTGATATGATCCTTTAAACATGTTGTTTCAAGAGTTTTCATGTATTTCCTCAAGTTTTGGGCCCAGAAAAATTGAGTTTCGAGGTGTATACATTGAGTTTGAGCTTGAAGATCAAAGCTGCAAATTCCAAAAATTTGATCCACGCTCGAGCGGGGGACTTCAAGCTCAAGCGTATACTCTGAGTACGTAAAATTCCGCTTGAGTGACGTGAGTCATGCTCAAGTGTGAAATGCATATGCCCAGAAGTTCATGTGTTTTACAGTTCGCTCGAGTGAGGGAATCCGCGCTCGAGCAAGGTTCTGAGTCTCACGCTCGAGCGGGGATCGAGCGTCCGTCGAGCGTGAAAAACGTGCAACCAGTACTTTTTCAAAAGTTTGCAATCAGCTCAAGCGAGGAAAGTCACGATCGAGCAGAGCTTCATTGTCTGCATGCCCGCTCAAGCGAGGAAAGCCACGCTCGAGCGTGGACCATATTTTCAGCAAGTTTTGAAAAATGTTTTCAAATGCATTTTTGTATCCTCATTCCATCCTAGGCATTCCTAGGCCATGTTTAAGACTCCATAATGAGGATTAAAGGCTAGAAACACACTAAAAACAAACGAAATAAGTTATGTGCAATTCGAACGCATGTTTCAGGTGTGTATTTGTTATGTGTCATGTAGGTCACGTGCCGTAAACCGTTTGATTAGCCTGCTCTGTCTGTCTGCACCTGAAGCCAACTGTGAGTAATAACTTAGTAAAGCTATATTCAACTTTATTTATTTTCTGTATGATGAATTAAGATCTATTTTCTAAAATGATGTATTTTGTACAATAAATGATTGTCCAATTTCTGACATATATTTGTGGCATCCTTAGCATCATGTGATATGTGTTAGCTGTTACCCGATATCGGAGGTTCCATTATGGAACTTAATATGTCTGTACTCTGTTACATGTACCGGAGGCTCCATTATGGGGCTCAGCATGTTTATTCTCTGTTACCTGGATCCGGAGGTTCCTTTATGGAACTGGTTATTTATAACACCCCCCACATGTTCTGCATCTGCTCTGTATCTGTTCTGTTAGTACTAATGGATGTACCACGTATACTTAAGCATGACTTATGATTTCTGTATATGATCTGGACAAGAATATGAATTTGATAGGAAACTGAATTATGATTTCTGAATCTGTACGGACTCGTTCATTAAAACCCTTTACTCCATTATTATTCACTGGGCTTTCGCTCACTATTTATATTATGTATGTAGATGAGCAAGAACGTGACCAGGCCCAGAGTTGACGGCCTAAGTTCCTGTTTTGTCAGCCAACCAATGTGCCTCTCGAGGAGGTTCCGGATGAAGTCAAGTTTAATGGCTGTTTTTGTAATTATTAGATTCTGTTTTTTTTTTTTTTTAGTTGGGATGAATTTCTGGCACTACACTTCTAGGAGTGACGTGTAAATATGTTACCTTTGGGTCGTCACTTGTATGTTATAAAAGTTTTAAATTATTCTATCCCATGTATGTCATCACAGCTCATTGGACCTTGTATATTTTGTATATTTGCTTCCGTAACCCCTTATTATATGCTAATCTGACAAGAGGCCTTTGGTAATCCAAGGATTACTGGCCGGTTACGATGCAAAACCTATAGGGGTGGGTTTGGGTCGTGACAGAGGCAGATTGGTTAATGGTCTCAACGAGATCCGGAACTCACACAACTCTAGTGAAGATGAGAGGAGAAGAAGAAGTTCACCAACAAGGATCCTCTAATAGTGGTGATGAGAGGACCTTGGCTCAAGATCAATCACTCTTGCTCGAAGACATTCAAGGACTTTAAAATACCCAACAAAAGATTCTTACCACTCTTCAGAATCTTACTCACACCATGTTGGTGATGAGTTCTACTTTTGCATCGACATCCAATGGAAATCAAATTGGAGGTGGAATTGTTCCAACCGGAGTACAAAATCAAGCCCATGGAGGAGCAAACCACAACTAAGCTGCAACCCAAGGAGAAGTAGGCCACGGCCAGCCCATGGCTCACGGCAACATAACAGCAGTAGTAGTGGTGTGCGGTTAGGCAGTGTCGGGCCATGTCTAGGCCACAACAAATGTAGCGGTAGTACAACACACTGCAGTAGTAGCAACACATGCTCAGGCCATAATAGGTAGCAGTAGCTTGCTTATGCCTGGGCTCCATGTTGGTTCAAGCTATGATTCGATGGTGACCAAGGTAGGTTCCAGTGCATTTAATGGCGCTCCAACAACAGTTGGTGCTCAAACAAATTCCGGGGGCATGTTTACACAAAATGATGCTCCACCCATGCCTAATCTCGTTCCACCAACAATACATGCTACCAATGTACCAAGCAGGTCTTATTTGGCTCCGACGCCAAGTTTGCAAGCCCAACCCGGTATAGTCGTGGCGTACAATGGACTTTATAGGGCCCAAGTCAATGTCCCATCACCAAATGGCTTGTCCATAGGTGCCGATGGCCAATATCGTCATGTGTTTTCACTGATGGTGAATTCTCAAAACCCAGATGGCCAAGTCGCTCCAGGCTCAATCTTCGAGTCTTCAAGCCAAGTTCCGGGAATACCACCATCAAGTTCTCTCCCTCAACAATTTCTCACTCTCGCCGATGTGCAAGCCATGTTCGATCTCAAACGGAGAAGAGGACTTTACCCTCTTTGCTTGATCCGAATGTCAAGCCACTATACCCTATCGAGATATTGAGTCATCCATACCCGAAGGGGTACACGGTGCCAAAGTTCATCAAATTCAATGGCAAACAAGGAAATGCTCGAGAACATGTTGTTCGGTTCATCGAGACTTTGGGGATTTATGGTTCAAATCATACCCTCCGGTTGAGAGAATTATCCAAATCCCTCACTGACCGAGCATATAGTTGGTACGTTAACTTGGCCCTAAACTCTATCTGAAGTTGGGAGGAAATGGTTAACAAATTGCACGCCAAATTCTTTCAAGTGGCCGAGAAAGTGACCACACTTACCCTATGTAAGGAAAAGCAGCGGGAGGGTGAAGACATTCTCGAATATGTGAAGAGGTTCTAAGACAAAGCCATAGACTGTCACGAGGCTGTAGAGGAAAGCTACTTGGTCCAAATCTATGTTGAAAGGGCATTGAACGAATACAAGATGTTTCTTGTTAATCACAAATTACCCACCTTCTCGATACTAATTGAAGCATCTCGGAACATCAACATACCTCAGTCTTAGGAGATCGGGTTCGAGACTAGTTATAAAACTAACTTCAAGTCATCCCGAGGACCTTCTGTTACTGCGACTTCCGCGTCTTCTACCTGAAAGTTGTAGAGGGAGGGACTCAGAGGGCAAAAGAGGAAGAGCTGCAAAGATGACACTCATTTTCCATGTAGTATTGAGGAGGCAAAGGCTTTAGTCATATAATGAGTGTCAGACGAGAAAATGAAGCTGTCTCATATTGAAGGGCTTTTACCGAAGAAGGATCGCGAGGGCCCTAATTATTGTGTTTTCCACCGGTCATTAGGACATCCTACAGAAAAGTGTTGAACGCTTAAGAAGATCTTTAGAAAGAAAGTTGAAGTGGATGAGCTAAGTTTCAAAGAACAAGGGCTCCAGGATATCCTAAAATACGTGGCTATGATGGCATATGGCAGGCCAATGATTGAAACAATTGAAAGCTCGGAGGATGAGGAGCACTCCCTCGAAGACGCCCTTGAACCAGAGGATGAAGAGCACTCCCTCAAAGATTTTTTTGAGCCAGAAGGTGAGGAAGTTTCTTATGGTGAACCATTTAATCCAGAAAGAAGAGTTGGTTTCGAAGCATCCTTCAATGCAAGAAGAAAACATAATGTTTGTATGCTATCCTACTTCAATGAGACTAAGGAGTTGGTCAACTATGAGCCGCTGAGGATAGAAAAAGATCCAGATCACTATGGAAAGACTTTCCAGGATAACATCAAGTTTAAACAATTCTTCGATCAGCTTGGGCTTTCTGGGGAAGCGAGAATTGAAATTACCAAGTCCATTATCAACATTGTCGATGCATACCATGAAGGAGATGTGACAGTTGAGGGATCTATTCGAAAGAAAGCAAAGGAGCAGACTAGTGCTATAATCTTTTCTAAGGCAGACCGAAAGTGCCCTTTTCCACATAACCGACCACTCTATGTGACCACTTACATCAATGAGGTTAAGCTTCCATCAGGATCATGACCCGGGTAACTCTAGAGAAGGCCAGGATTTCCAAAAACCACATCGTGAAACAACCAGTAGTCATGACAGGTTTCGAAGGAGAAAAGAGAGTTACTTTGGGGTATGTGACAGTTGATTTGGCCGTAAGGGTGATTCGCTCGACCACTAGGTTTCATATCATTGACTTTGAGACAAACTATCATATTATCTTAGGAAGGACTTGGATGCACAAGTTTGGTGTCTTGCTTTCAATATATTATCAATGTGTCAAAGCTAAGTGGGGAAATGAGACAGTGACTATAGAGGCTTCAGAAAGACTTTTTGGTACATGCGAGCCTTCTTACTCAGGTGACAAACCAAAGGTTCAGTCAAGCAAACAGTTGTTGTCCTAGCTTTCCTCTTTGCCCAAAAGCTCTCTTGACCCTCGGAAGATGATGAAGGTCCGAGAATGAGGCAAGACAGTGTACTACTTATAAAAGTGTGAGGGGTCAGTTTCTCCTATTGCTAGCCCCGAGTTGAAGGAAGAACCTCCCAATAAGGGCATAGTGTTAAAGCCTGAAATGGCTCCAAAAATGTATGCAAGATGGACTGAAGCCGTAACTCGAGCAACTGAGGAAAGCTTTACAAATGACCTTGCAACTCTAGGGGTAAATGTCAATATTCCGTAGAAGAAGTCTATCTATGACATTTACAATTTGTATTTACTGCATTGTCCAAGAAGTTTTATCTTTCTTTCCTATGTTATGAAAAAATTTATTTCCTCCATATTGTGTATCTCCGTTAATTTCTTTATATTGTGTATCTTCATTGTGTTATGTTGCTTGAGACAATTTTCAATTTTTGTTGCCCCTCGAAGAAGAAGGAGGAGTAGTAGACTCGGTTGCCAACCAAAAATGATCTTTCTTGCCAAAGAAGGGGGTGTGCTTCCACCCGGACTTCCGAGGGACAGCCCTTGCTTCCATTAGTGCAAGTTTCAAAGATCTTTCTTGCCAAAAAATAGAATGTGCTCTCACTCAAACTTCTAAGAGACAACCTTTGATTCTATTTGGACTTCTGAGGAATAACTTTTGTTTCCATCAGTGCGAGCTTCGAAGATCTTTCTTACTGAAGTAGAGTGCGTGCTCCCACTCAGACTTTCGAAGAATAGGCCTTGCTCCCATCACTATGAACTTCGAGAATTTTTTTATTGGAGTAGAGTGTGTGCCCCACTTGGACTTTTCGAAAAACTGTCCTCAAAACTCAATTGCCTGCCAAAAGGGATCTTTCTTGCCAAAGTAGGGTGTGTGCTACTTTTAGACTCCTGAGGGACAGTTTTGCTTCCGTTTGGACTTTTGAGAGACAACCCTTGCTTTCATTGGTGTGGGTTATGAGGGCCTCGGGATTGTGGAATTCTTATAAGAATTCATTCACCTGAAATAGCAGAGCCGACAAACAAGACAAGCATTGTCAAATTCAGGCATTATCAGAATGGGGCAACATCAACAAATAATAATGATCTACTTAAGCTAGAACAATTCTATTTCTCTGAGTAAGTTCATGAGAATGCAACAATCAAGGTTTTATCTATTCGGGTTGGTTCCTCTAAAGCCAACATAAAGCAACAATGTTCAAACAAAATTTCGGCATAAGCTATTTATTTCCTGAGCATCCATAAGATCAACAAAACAACAATCAAGATTAATACTCAATTTATGGCAGATTTATCAACACAGGGCCAAATTCCAAAACATGAATTTCAAGATTCAACAAGAGCTTTATTTTCCTTAGTAACAAAGCACTAGTCATTCCAAAAGCCAAGAATATAGATTCCAAATATATATTTTACAAACCTCAGCAAGTTCACCAATAGATCTCTGAATCAAGAAAAGAGAGTTTTAAAGTGCTTACTCACAGACTTACAGAAGCATTGTAGAAGAATGAAAAAAGGGTTGGTAAAATGGATAGAGACAATATTGTTGAATAAAAAAGGGAGCCCAAGGCAAATACCAAAAGAGGCCAAGACCAGTGTGGGTAGAGCACGTCTAAGCTAGAGTCGAAGCAGGAAGTAGAAGATGGGCCACAAATCGGTACAACCAGCATTGGAGACAGCCAAAATAGATCAGAGGTGGCACGAGCAGTGGGTAAGAAAGCAGCTGGGCAAACCAATGCCGCGTTAAGTGGACGGTGTGGTCAGTGCTGGCCAGGTACAACTGAAAGTGGTGGTGAGGCCGCAAGTGATGGACGAAAAGCACACAGGTTGTGTGAGTTGATTGGTCGCGCGCACATGATAGATCCACATCTGGTTCTCACATGGAATGAGTAGATCTACAGATAACATTTTGGCAAGAAGCAATAGTGGCTTACGACAGTGTGTATTCCCAACTGAAGTGTAAGAAAAAGCAAAGTGAGTTAGCAATGTTGTTGGTGGTCATCAGCGGTTTTGAAAACAAAGTAGAGCTCTGTGAGGTTTGGCGAATAAATTAAAAAAAAAAAGAAAGAAATGAGAAATGATAAGAGTTTGGTTCGGTGATTGCAAAAGCATAGAAAAGCCCTAGTTTGGTGCTTAGGAAAATGTTCAAGTTTGGACCTATGCTGAGCAAAGAAGATGAATTTAAATAAAGAATAAAAGTTCTGGAATCACCCAGGTAATTGAACATTAAATATCAAGGCTTTGCTTTTTGTTGAGTAAAATATGGCACAAATATAATATGTGGTCCCCAAGCGTGGTGTAAAAGTTAAGAAAAAAAAAAACAAAAAAACAAAATTCAAGTTTTGATTTTCTTTGGGAAAAAAAAAAAATCATAGGCCTAAAAGTGTATTTGTCAAACATGGCACAAGGATAAAAGATTCCTTCTTATTATTACTAGTTGGCAATCTTATCCATAAATTATGATGAGTCATCAATCTTATCCAAAAGCCACATGAGGACAAAATATTCCCGAGGGCGTGAAACGAAGCATGGCCGAAGAAGTAAAAATATGCATATCCGAGAAATTCAAAATTCCACATACATGCAAGGGGAAAAAATGTAAGAGGGGTTAACTTGAGCCTACTAATTAATCGGGCCCAATTGAAGGCCAATCGAAAAGCCCAAAAATTGGTGAGCTTGGAGAAATTATTGCCAAATAGGCCAAGTGAATTCTATTGAACAGGCCTACGAGAAAGTCAACAAATTGGGCAGAGGAGGATACATTTCAAGCATATATCTCTAAAGAAAGCTCAACAAGCCCATTCGAGGAGGTCTAGATCATACGAGTGTTCAAGGAGGTTAACTATTGCTTTCATAAGAAATGAAATCCTTGGAGGAGATCCATTCTTCGAGGTATCTGCTTAGTCTTTTAAGGGTTCGGAACCACGAACCTAGAGACCTATTTGAGCTTGGACTCGAAAGGGTTCGGATTTATGAACCTAGAGATCTGAAGCACTTGGCTTTGAATGGATTCGGACATAATTTAGAAGCCGCTCCATTAATGAGTCCTAGAACACTTGCGAGCTTGGAGCTTTCCGAGATCTATGCACCAGAACTATGGACGTAATAGAGTCCGAACAAAGGACCCTGTGGGGGCCGAATAAAATTAATTAAGAAAGGCCAAGAAATTTGAAGACATAAGGCCAAAGACAATTCGGCTCTGTCCGGGGGCTCTTGAAGCCGAATATTCAAATCGGCTATGTAAGGAGCCGAATAGGGACCAACACACAATCGGAAGGTCGAGCAAGCAACCATGTGCGAGATTAAGAGTGGGCCCGGCCCTTGGGCCCAAAAGGTAATACAAAAAGAGGAACTTCAACCAAAGAGAGGTATGTGAGAATAGATGAAATAACTTGAGATAGAAGAAAACTTGAGAGAATACTAACTTGTCCGTCAGAGTGCTAATTCCAGTACCCTCGTCTGGAGTGTTCATTCCTTTTTTAGGTAGCAATAAGAGGATCAAGGACGTCTACCTGGATCCTGCAGTATTTCCGAACCACTTCTCCACTATTGGCACCATCTATGGAAATACTCAAGCGCATCCATGGCGAGCATAACAGATGATCCCCTAGTAGTTGCTAACGACGTTACGCCAAGAGATGACATCACTCCAAGAAACATGCTTGGACCGGAGAATATCACTGCACGACGGGCCTTGAACTTCGACCTAGTAGCTCAAACCTCACCCTCAATTTCGGTGCAAGAGACTATACAAACAATCATGGATTAAGCGAAGCAAAATGAACAGCGTCTAGAAGCTATGATGACTGAAAACGAGCGGTGGTGCCAAGAATTGACCCTAGAGTTAGCTAAATCCCAGCAGGCCACATGCCATGATCGGGGTCGATCCCCGGGAAAGAAGGACGATCGACGACGTCGACTTCGGAAACATGATAAAGGCAGTGATTCTGACTCACCATCCCAAGAACCCAGAAAGAAGAGATGAGTTGATGTATCCAGCTCATCCGAAGGAAGTCCGTACGCACAGCACAAGCGAGGGAAAATAAGTGATGATTCAGATGAAGACAAGCATGACCCTTTCGTACGGCGCATCACAAGGGCGGTGCTACCCAAGAAGTTCAAAGCACCGTCATTCACCTTATATGACAGAAAGTCAGATCCTGCTAACCATATTCATCATTATAAACAAGCGATGACGTTGTATGCTAATGATGAAGCCCTCATGTGTCGAATGTTTCAAAGTAGCCTGGGACCGCTGGCTATCAGATGGTACTATAAACTGGAGCCGGCGTCAATAAGAAGCTTTCATCAACTCCAAAAATCTTTCAGGGCGAGATTCATCACCAACGAAGTTCAGCCGAAGCAAGCCAGCTCTCTTTAGGCCATGCAAATTAAACCAGAAGAGACTCTCCGTGAGTATTCAGCACACGATTGGGATTGTTTCAACTTAATAGATAACGCCTACAATGATTCCATGGCCATTATCGCCTTCAAGATGGGGCTACATCCTAATAGTCCTCTCCGCAGTTCATTGACCAGACGACCCCCAAAACAGTTTGGGCGTTGATGAAGAAAGTTAAAGAATATTGTAAGGTGGAAGACGGCGCCCTGCGGGTCAAGGCTGAACAGAAAGTTGATAAGTCGGCTCCGTTTGGTCTAGTTCAGCCGATAAGCGCTGTACCATTAAGGAGCCCCAAACCTCGAACTCGGGCTAAACAAGACAAATGGTATGATTTGCGCCATTCAAGCGATCAGTGTTCACACCGATCAAACAAACAATATCAAGTGGATAGCAGGCACACAAGACATTCAGATATGAAGTACACGGAATTGGCAGAGCTGATCAATAAGATCTTATCCAAAGTCCAACATCATCCGTTCTTTAAATGGCCGTCCAAAATGATGGAGCCTCATGATACAAGGAGAAGGGATAAGCGGTGTGAATATCACAAGGACCATGGCTACAATACCGATAGCTGTTATGCACTAAAGGATCACCTGGAAGAGTTAGTACAAGACGGCTGGCTGACGCAATACTTTCGAAAGAACAATCCATCGAACGCGGTAGCCCTACGGCCGGATTCACCACCACTTGGCATAATTCACATGATATACAGCCTACCGTCGTCGGCCGAGGTACATACAGTTCAATCGCAACCTAGCGCGCCCAGACTAATCACACTAGCCAAACGGCCCCATGAAACCAGGAGGATTAGCTTTGATGACACCGACTTAGCTGGAGTAACTCTCCCCCGCGTCGATGCCCTCGTTGTCGAGCTACGAGTAAATAGATTCACAGTTGAGCACGTCCTCATCGATTAGGGAAGGACTTCAGAAATAATGTATTATAAGACGTTTATTAAACTCGGCTTCACTGATTTGGATTTGTCGCCGGCCGATTACCCATTGTTCAGCTTCAACGCCAACCCTGAGTATCCCTTGGGTAAGATCACACTACCAGTATGAGCAGGTACCAGATTGGTAGATGTAGAATTTCTAGTCATCAAACTCTCATCACCATACAATCTCATCATGGAGAGAACTTGGTTGCATACCATGCAGGCTGTGCCGAGCAACTACCATCAATTGCTTCGTTTTCCAATTGAGTATGGCATCGAGCAAATTCGGGGTTCTCAGAAATCGGCACAGGCATACTATCTTATTACTGCTACAAAGGGGCCAAAGGAACTGGAAGTAAACTCGATTGAAGTATCGAATCGAGAGAGCCTCGAAGATATTGGGAAAATCCCTAGCGAAAAGGCCACTGAAGACCTTGATCGGATCGAAATCAATAGGAGTCTTGACAAATTCTTCATGATCGGCACCTCCTTGAGCGAAGTTGATAGACGCGAGCTGGTATCCTTCTTACTCGGAAACCTTAGTGTATTTGCATGGACACCGTACGAGATACCGGGGGTGGATCCAGTCGTGGCCCAGCATCGTTTAAACGTTGATCCAAAAGTCAAACCAGTCGTTCAGAAACGTTGGCAGTCGGCTATGGAGCATGTATCGGCCGTTGTTGATGAAGTTGACAGATTGCTTGATGTCGGGGAAATTCGTGAAGTCACCTATCCCTCATGGTTGTCCAATATCGTGGTTGTAAAGAAGAAAAATGGATCTTGGCGCGTTTGCGTCGATTTCACGAATTTGAACAAGGCATGTCCAAAGGATTGTTTTCCTCTCCCCAAAATCGACCAACATGTGGACGCAATGGCACATCATCAGCGCATGAGCTTCTTGGATGCCTACAGGGGTTATCACCAAACTGCCATGCACCCGGAAGATCAAGAAAAGACCGCATTCTTCATCCTAAAGGGAACCTATTGCTACAAGGTTATGCCCTTCGGACTGAAGAATGAGGGGGCAACTTACCAGAGACTGGTTACCATTATGTTCAAGGAACAACTCGGCTACACCATGGAAATGTACATCGATGACATGGTGGTGAAGTCCAAGGAAAAGCACTCCCATCTATCCGATTTATTAGAGACCTTTAACATTCTCCGAAAGTACAAGATGAAACTGAACGCCTCGAAATGCGCATTCGGCATCAGATCCGGCAAATTTCTTGGCTACATTGTCAACCATCGTGGAATAGAGGCCAATCTGAGGTAGATCACAACAATTCTAGAACTCGGGTCCCCTAGATCGGTTAAAGAAGTTCAGAAGTTGATGAGAATGGCCGCCGCCCAGAATAGATTTATTAGTCGTTCTTCAGATCGCTGCCGGCAATTCTTTCATGCACTTCGGAAGGGCAAAGCTTTTGAATGAACTCTTGAGTGCCAAGCCATACTAGACGGCTTAAAAACTTATCTCCGATCAGTACCACTCTTGGCAACTCCATCGGCAGGCGATCCACTTATCTTGTATTTGGCAGTATCTGACTGGGCGGTCAGCGCTGTGCTACTAAAAGAAGAACTCAAGGAACAGCGACCAATTTATTATGTAAGCAAGGCCATGGTCGACGCCGAAACGCGATATCTACCACTGAAAAAGCTCATCCTTGCTCTCGTGGTAGTTGTAAGAAAATTGATGCATTATTTTCAAGCTCACACGATAGGGGTGTTAACGGACTATCCCCTCCGGACAGCATTGTGCAGTGCAGAAACATCAAGGTGGGTCTCGAAGTAGGCTTTGGAACTCGGCCAATATGATATCTAGTTTTTGGCTAGAATCGCCATCAAAGGCCAAGTGCTCACCGACTTTGTAGCCGAGTTCACGGGATGCCATGCCGATCTTAAGTCCGATCAAATACAACCTAAATCTGACTGGCGAATATATGTCGGAGACATTTGGCAACTGTACTGTGATGGATCATCCAATTAACGTGGCAGCGGGGCCGGAGTAGTAATCATGACCCCCGAAGGGGCAATAATCGAATAGGCGGTCAAACTGGGCTTTGATGCATCAAATAATGAGGCCGAATACGAAGCATTGCTAACCGACCTTCGTAACGCACTTCACCTTGGTGCATGGTGGTTGCTTGTCTTCTGTGACTCGAAATTAGTCATCAACCAGCTAAAAGGGGAATATACAGCCAAAAATGACCGCATGGCAACCTACATGAAAACGGCGAATTCCTTGCTCACAAAATTTGACCACCATGAATTGAATCAGATAACCCGGGATCAGAACACACATACAGATGCCCTTGCTTTCCTAGCCTCCGCCATCAACTCAAAAATCAAATGAACAAACGAAGTAGGGTTCATTCTAGAGCCGAGCATCACCTCTTCTGAACCAGTTCAGGTTAATGTCATTGAACCAGGACCTAGTTGGATGGACCCTATCGCTGCATTCCTTTCATCAGAACAGCTCCCATTGGATAAGAAAGAAGCCCACAAGCTGCGAAATAAAGCCCTGCGATACTACCTGGATCTGCAGGGAAAGCTTTACAAAATCTCTCTCTGGGCCGTACTTGGAATGCGTTCACCCAAATAAAGTTGAGGAACTCTTGGCCGAAATACATGAGGGTAGTTGTACTCTGGAGGACGCTCATTGGCCTACCGAGCGGTAACACAGGGGTACTATTGGCCGACCATGCGATCAGATACCAAGAACTACGTATAGAAGTGCGAACAATGCCAGAAGTTTTCCCCTTTAACTCATCTGCCTGCCGAAGAACTAAACTCCATTACTAGTCCTTGGTCGTTCGCTCAATGGAGACTCGATATCGTTGGACTATTACCACAGGCTCTAGGGAACAAGCCACTCCTGATCGTCGCGAAAGATTATTTCACAAAGTGGGTTGAAGCAAAGCCACTAACGCACATTCGAGATGTTGATGTTAAACATTTTGTATGGAAAAATATCATAACATGATTCAGCATACCAAGAGCGCTTATCTCAGACAATGGCACCCAATTCGATTGTGGCATCTATCAAGAATTATGAAACATATATGGTATACGGCTCTAATTTTCCTCGCCGGCATACCCATAAACCAACGGTCAAGCGGAGGCTTACAATAAAGTGATCCTGGATGGCATCAAGAAACGACTAGAAAAGGCCAAAGGCAGGTGGGTCGAAGAATTGCCTAGTGTGTTGTGGGCTCATCGCACTACTACAAGACGATCTACTGGGGAAACGCCGTTCGCTCTATGCTTTGGAACACAGGTAATTATCCCCCTTGAGATCAACCTACCCACATTGAAATCCAAGGTCTTTGACATGGGTCGTAACGATATGATGTTGGCCCTAGATTTGACTCTGATTGAGGAACGCCGAGATCGTGCTCTTGCGTGTATGGCACGATATCAACAACAGCTTGCCAAGTCGTATAACCAGTGAGTGCAACTACGGCGTTATACACCTGGAGAACTGGTCCTCAAGAAAGTGCTTCCTGCTACCAAGAATCCGGCAGACGGAAAATTAGGCCCCAACTGGGACAGCCCTTATCAGATTGACTCAATTGCCGAAACAGGGGCGTACCGGCTTTCGAACATGGCTGGCAGAAGTTTACCACGACCATGGAATTTCACACACTTGCGTAAATTTTATCATTAAGCCAACCTGTACGGCCTGCTAGTTTGTTTCTAATTTTTGTGGATATGCTAACATGTACTCGTCTACAAATTTTGTAATACATTTCCTTTTTTTGTCAATCTCTCGTTAATAATGGTAGAATGATGAAAAAGCCTCCGAATTCGGAGCGCCCTTCGTGACTGACACAATTGGCCAACACAAAGCCTCCGAGTTCGGAGCGCCCTTCGTGAATGACACGATTGGGCTGAATAAGCCTTCGAATTCGGAGCGCCCTTCGTGAATGACATGATTAGCCAACATAAAGCCTCTGAATTCGGAGCGCCCTTCGTGGATATCACGTTTGGGCCAAATAGGCCTCTGAATTTGGAGCGCCCTTTGTGAATGACACGATTAGCTAACACAAAGCCTCTAAATTCAGAACGCCCTTCATAAATGACACGATTGGGCCGAATAAGCTTCCGAATTCGGAGCACCCTTCGTGAATGACATGATTGGCCAACACAAAGCCTCTGAATTCGGAGCGCCCTTCGTGGATATCACGTTTGGGCTGAATAAGCCTCCGAATTCGGAGCGCCCTTCGTGAATGACATGATTGGCCAACACGAAGTCTCCGAATTCGGAGCGCCCCTCGTGGACATGACGTTTGGGCCGAATAAGCCTTTGAATTCGGAGCGCCCTTCGTAAATGACATGATTAGGCTAAATAAGCCTCCGAATTCGGAGCGCCCTTCGTGAATGACACGATTGGCCAACACAAATCGGAGTGCCCTTAGTAAATGGCACGATTGGCTAACTCAAAGACTCCGAATTCAGAGCGCCTTTCGAGGATGTCACGTTTGGGCCGAATAAGCCTCTAAATTCAAAACGACCTTACTACATGGCCACGAACAGCCGAGTATTTCGCAATACAACCGCATAGGGCCTGTAAATACGCAATTATCATACAAATTGTTACAAATATTAAACAACGTAGTGTAACAAATATTTATTTATTTCACTAAAGAGGTACAAACACATAGTTAGACAAATTTAAAAATACAAATAATGTGTTTCTTAATATCTAACTCTTCTCCGGCTTGTCATCCTCTTCGTCGTCGATTTTTTTGGTGTCGTAAGCTTCGAAAGGAAACTTGTAATTCTAAAATAGTGGTGATGCCGAATCTATGCCAGCGGCTTGTAAGGCCCTAACCCAACAGTGCTTGAAGCCGCGGTTCTCACATCGATAGACGTCTTTTGCCAATTTTTCCTTAGTCTTTTCAATGTCGATTTTTCGGCCGTCAAAAAAGCCTTCTTCATAAGCCCGAGTCCTTATAGCCTTTTTGGAAAACATGTTAGTCTTCTCTCTATCGGCCATAGCATGATCCAGCAGGCGCTGGTTGACTCTGTCCGTGACAACCAAGTTAGCGGCACATGTCGATTACGTCTCTGCCGCCTTAGCCTTTCTTAGTTCATTCTCGCCTTTTTTCGCACAGCACTCCAAATCTCGAATGCGTCTGTCCTTTTTATCGAGCTATCTTTTTGCCTCGTGCAGGCGCATACCGATTTCATACGTACTGTAAAGTCCTTGGATCGACCCATGTATACCTTCCCTAAAAATTTCGTAATTACCACGGCCGACGAGCGACTACTGCACCACTGGCGAAAATATTTGCCATGCGAACTCCATCGCTACGTTAGGGTCACAGACTATTGAGTCCGCTTCGGTCATTGGCTTATTCCCAATAAAGACTGAAAAGCTCAACGGGCGCGGAGGTCTGCTCGGCTCACTCCACGCAGCACTATGACCAGCGGTATGACTCTTTGATCCCCCTCGTTGCTGCACCCCATCCCTGGGTGACTTTACTGCATCACCTCTTCTGGGGGACCTGCTCCGACGTCTGGGCAGCCGATGTCTCTCTCTCCCCTCCGCTGTCACGTCCCCTGTTCTTTGAGCTTCGCCTCTAGCAACGCGATGCATTTCAGCGTCCAGTTCAACCAAACTTTTTCTTTTTCCTTTACTATTGAAGAACAATCTCTGAGACATCTATGGCCCAACTCAAGTTTCTGCTCTTCCTCAAATTATCAATTATCAATTGCCCCTTTTTGTCGTTTGTGCCAGATTTGTTCCACAATACCTAGGACTTCTTAAATACTAGATACCTCGTTCATTAATTACAGATACAACATTTTCGATGCACCTCGCAGTTAACCCCGCGTCTATAGTAGGGTTTGAAACATGTCCAAATTAGCACAAGCCATATGTTTTATTCAGCTTTTGGAACAACATGCCCAAATGGGGCAAGGGCAAATACACCACAATACATTACCCCATTTGGCCAGACGAGTTTAGCTTTGAGCCGAATATTTTATTCAGTGGATAAGGTTACACGTTGCAAGTGATATATGTTATCTAGCTTTGAAACATGTCCAAATTGGCACAAGCCATATGTTTTACTCGTGTTTTGGAACGACATCCCAAATGGGGCAAGGGCAAATACACCACAATACATTACCCCATTTGGCCAGACGAGTTTAGCTTTGAGCCGAATATTTTATTCAACAAATAAGGTTACATGTTGCAAGTGATATATGTTATCCGGCTTTGAACGACGTCCAAATTGGCACATGCCATATGTTTTATTCGGCTTTTGGAACGACATGCCCAAATCGGGCAAGGGCAAATACATCACTATATTCGGCATCTTATGTTATAGCCGAATGACAATACATTACCCCATTTGGCCAGATGAGTTTAGCTTTGAGCTGAATATTTTATTCAGCAGAAGGTTACACAAGTGATATATGTTATTCGGCTTTGACTTGTCCAACTAGGGCAAATATACAATTGTACTCGACATAGGAGATTATTACCGGGCCGTATATGTAATTCAGCATACTATATTACAGCCGAATCGTGATACATTGTCTCGCATTATTTTGGCCATTATTTAAATTATTTATCGCCGAATGTCGTTGCACTGTCCCACTTAGCTGTTAATTAGCACATACATAAAAGAGACAAAAAGGCGATTTTCATTAATAAATTGAGTACACACAATCGTCATTTTACACATGATTACTGCCCTACAAATGACTTCTAAACAAAATAAGCAAATCTACAAAAAACTACATACAAGAAAATACCAAGCAAAAAGCAAAATTACATTAACACTACTTATTCTTCAGGGTCAGACTTCAACGGCTCAACCTCTAGCTTCTCGTATGGAATTGGCTGCTCCAATACCACATTAGCGGCCGTCAGAGCTTTAAGCCAACCGTGTTTGAATCCCTGATTTTCAAATTTGGATACTTCCTCCACCTATTTTTCCAAGGCCGCGTTCTCGCCAGCATTGAACGCTTTAGAAACCTCGGAGTCGGCAATTTCTTTCGCCTTCTTCAATTCTTCTAAATCGGCCTCCAGCTTCATAATCGCCTCCTTGGCCAACTTGAGCGCTTCGTCACTCGCGTTCGCCCTATCCTCGGCGGCTATCTTGAGAAGATCAGCGCGTTTAGCCTTCTCTTCCTCAGTATTGGCCCTCGTTCGCTCTTCATCTGCTTTCCTCACTTCAAATTCGACCCTAAGAGATGTCACTACCAATCTGGCCAATGCCTCTTTAGCGTTGCCCTTTTCATTTTGATCTCAACTTTAAGTAAGCCGATTTACTCGAAGGCGTCATAGTAATGGCGATTGATTTCTGCGATTCTGCCCGCCGCCTAAAACAAAACATGCGTAAGTTAATCGGCATAAAAAGAAACGAAATAAAACGTGTTAATTACGTACCAATATCGCCGACTGAGCAGCTAGTGCTATCGATACCACATCCGATTCTGCACGGAACGCAGACCTGTCCATCGGCAAGGAAATCGACGAGGCCATACTTAGGGCCACGATGGGGTCCTTTAAAGCCGACGCATCAGCCGAAACCAGCGCGTTCTTTATTCTAGGTTGGATGATAAACGGCGTCGTCAAATCTTACGACTCTTCTATGCATGGTCTTTTATCGATTAGGTCTTCAGAAGAGCCGGCCTCAAACTCGGCGGGGCGTTTCTCCCCCCTCTGTTCGGCCACTAGGTCATCTGATTGTTCAATAACCGACTCGGCCACAATAACTTGCTCCATTTCCTCAACAAGAGCAGGTGGAGAAGATTTAGCCTCAACAGGAGTAGGTGAAGAGTCAACCTTAACAGGAGTAGGTGGGGGGGGCTCCGATCTGGCGGCTTCGGCTCTTTTTCGAGCTGCCATCTTCTCGGTATTTTTTCTTCTGGCCATCTGTACAAGCGATTCCCCGGCTATGTTTTCAGAATCTGTGCCAGGAAGGTCTCCTAAATTAGTGAAAATATCGTTTTCTAATGATGTGTCAACTCGGCCTAAAGTGGATGGGAGGCTGATGCCGACTTCCTCAAAAGCTAAATTAAGAGTCGCGTCGACTTCCTCCAAGTTGGCCTGGTTTAGTTGTTCAGCGACCTGATCGCCAACTCCACCACCTGGCTCCAAATCCGAACCTTTAAGACCAATGTCCTTAAGGCTCTTGTAGTTTGGGAAAATGAGTGTCGTAAGTTGCTGTTCGCCCCTCGGAATCAGAATATGATTCGCAGCCGAAAAAGTAGCGTATGTTGGTTCGTATCGCAATAGTATGTGGGCGGCCCGCCCTTGTTTTTGGAGGTTTGGATGGCCAAAGAATTGTAGTGCGGTTTTGACTTGCTGAAACACAGTGTCGTCGGCCAAACAAGTACTTTCTTCAAATCGTTACCTGCACAAGTGAAATGATTAGTACATGGAATCTAAGCCGAATAAACGTATAAGAAATGCATAAAGAAATGGAACTGTATGGCCACCTGGTTCTCTTTTTTGTCTAGGCACAGTATCTAGGCGATCTTTGCCTTCGCCCAATTTCTAGTTACCTCGGACAACGACCATGGCGTCATCAACAGGCTTACTAGAACTAGCAAGCATAGTCACCAAGTGGTGATCGATGTCCTTGGCCTTGAGAAAGTAGCGTCCCTGCCAGCTAGAAGATTTCGCCAAGGCATAACAATGCCGAATAGCAGGGATTCCTAGATTAATCCTAAGTCGGCGATTTAATTCTACTATTCCTATTATGATTTGGTAAAAGTTTATGTTTGGTTGTGAAGGGATTAGACCCCAGTAGCGAAGGACGGCCCTCAAAAACGGGTGAAGGGAAAAATAGACTCCGCCCTCAGCGATTGACAGGAGGGGAAATATGATCGTACTCGCATCAGTCCACTCCATGTCAACTATACTATCTGCCACAAGTGACAGATAGACGTCATCTGGAATGGAAAAATGACGTCGAAAAGTGGAAACACGGTCCGCAAAAAAGAGAGCTTTTAAATGTTTCGCCATCCGAATCAGAATAGAAAATACACTAAACTAAAAACAAACAAGAAAATGGGAGTTAGAATGAGGGCGAAATGCAAAGAAGAGAAGAACTTACAGGATAGAGAGAGAAGGACAGTGGGGAGCAGATGGAAGTTGCAAGGTCATAAAGTGAAAGAGAGATGCTGAAGGACAACCAAAGAGCCTTGCATATTCATAAAATATTCGAAGGGACAGCGCAGTTTTATATCGCATTAAATGAACAACGCGTACGAAGGGGCGAGAAATTGTAATAATTTCTAAACCGTGGTCATTTTGATGTTTCGGTATTGGAAGGAGTGCAAGCACCGTATTTTTGACTTCTTATACATAAAACCAAACATGCCGACTAATTGGAGTTAGTCGGATTTTTGGGGGGCAATTGTGGGGGCCGAACAAAATTAATTAAGGAAGGCCAAGAAATTTGAAAACATCAAGCCAAAGACAATTTGGCTCTGTCTAGGGGCTCTTGAAGCCAAATATACAAATCGGCCATGTAAGGAGTCGAATAGGGACCAACACACAATCGGAAGGCCAAGCAAGCAATCATATGTGAGATTAAGAGTGGGTCCGACCCTTGGGCCCAGAAGGTAATATAAAAAGAGGAACGTCAACCAAAGAGAGGTATGTGAGAATAGATGAAATAACTTCAGATAGAAGAAAACTCGAGAGAATACTAACTTGTCCGTCAGAGTGCTAATTCTGACACCGTTGTCTGGAGTGTTCATCCATTTTTCAGGTAGCAATCAGACGATCAAACGTCTACCTGGATCTTGGAGTATTTTCAAACCACTTCTCCACAGAACCGATCTCGAGGAAAGTTAGTGGAGATAAATTCATTCTTCGGTTAAACTAGCCTATACCTGGGTCACGATCTAGGGGGTTCTTAAGACTCGGCAATATTTGTGGTAGGGCATTTTCTTGAATTACCCCTGACCCTTCTGCAACAGCGTGTCCTCTGGGACTACCTTTGACCCTTTGGGATGATTGGGGATCATTGGTTAGGTGTGGCTAAGAAAAAGGGTTCGCCGAGAGGTTGATCTCCTCTTCGAGGTTTTCTTCATCCTCGGAGAGGTTACCTCCTTGGACAAGGTAGTTTGAGGGAATAGTCCCCATATGCCTTGCACATGAGCTCCATTCTACATCATGAGCATAAATAGCACCCACGCATAGGTTTACAAGGGATAGATTTTGGAGAGAAAATTCTTAGGAGATAACTAATTTCCCTTCTCCATTATCTACCTTGAGAGTGAAAGTGGGAGATCCATGAGAGAGCCTTGCTATTATTCTCTCTCTAATTACTTTGCCTTCTTCTTTACCCAATCTCTTATCTCCATTATCTCTTTATTATTATGTTCCTAGTTGTGATTGTTAAAGAATCTAAACCTCTCATCATTTCTAAAGAATTTGAATTCTCCAACAATATTTTTGAACACTCACATACACGACTCATGTGGGAATTGCAAGCCATCAACGAACTAGCTGAGGTGAGAAATGTGTTAAACTGCTAGAAAAGAACCTTACAAGGAACAAGTAGCAATGCCAAATTTCTCAGCAAAATGAACTCACTAAGATGCCCATCCACCCCCCAAAAGCGAAACCAGCTGAGATAAAATCAACCAATGTAAATAAAGCCTACAAAGTAGTTTGAAAAAAAAAAAAAAAAAAAAAAGGAGGCTCCCAAGATGTCTCCGATGGCAACTTTTCCAAGATGGAGAGAGTGAGATCCGAAAATAAAGAATCTCCTCTCCATTGACAAATTAGCCAAGCTAAGAAAGCTTGCCTCGATCGCAATGGTAGGACCCAAAAAGTTCCTGAGGTTAGGTATGTTAGCATAGTCCAGCTAATACAAGACTGGAATATGACCCATTATGGGGAAATTGTGGATTTTATGATTTGGGTAAACTACCAATAGATCCTACTTTGGAGATTTATTATCTAATAAGTCCTACTTTGGAGACTTATTACCGATTAAGTCTTATTTGATAAATTTATTAAGTGATAAAGATAAATTTATCAGTCTTTTTTTTTTATGAATAAATTTATAGTGATAAATTTATCAGTCTCTTTGTTTTTATGAATAAATTTTTAGTGATAAATTTATCACTCTCTTATTTTTATAATGTTAAATTTATTAGTTAGGACCTGTAGGTAAATAAGTCTAGTTAATAGGACTAATTGGTAAGTACCCCTTATGATTTGAGCAGGGACAGAGTCAAGAAATTAAGTTAGAGGAAATATTTTATAATTTTAATATTTTTTGATAATGTATAATAAAATAATAATAATTTTATAAGTTAAATTTAAGTATAAAAATTAATTATTCATTATTAATAGCATCGATCAAAATTTTATAATAATGTGGAACAATTCGGAAGCAATAGTAATGTAAGTACGCAATTTTAGCACAAAAAATTATAAATTAAAATTCTTAATTTTAGAAAATAGAAGCAACTCATTGTAAAATTTCCTTAATTTATAGAAAAATATTATAGAGATAGTATTGATTATAAAAATTATTAAATAGTCTCAGAATATTATGTGGCGTTGATAACACAATACTTCCAATATTAGAAATCACAACTCACATTAAGTGATTCACTTATTATCTTCTAACGACTTAACAATAATAGGTTATTATGTTCCATTCATAAAATTTTACACTATATTATTGATTTAAACCACAACATAAATAACACCACATAACGCTCAAAGAGTACCAAATAAATTACATATTGTGAATAATGCAAAAAATAAAAATAAAATAAAACTAAGGGGAAGGGGGAGGGGGAGGGGGAGGGGGAGGGGGTGCCACGTGACCCCCTAGCCCTTCTTTAGCTCTGTCATTGGATTTGGTGTCTAAACGTAAGGGCACATTGAGGTGGCCACAAGCTTAGTTGATACAAGACACGGCCTCTTGAGAAAGGTCAAATCGAGCGACCTCTGAGGTCCTAGAATTAAAAGATTTAAGGGCGTATTTATTTACCAAAACTTGACACTAATGTTGCGTTTGGTTAAAGAATTTAGAAAGAGAAAGAGAAAATATAGATGAAATATGAATGAAATATATTTACATTTTATCTAATTTCACACATTTTTTTCATTTTTCTTTTTAAATCTCTCATAAATCCTTTAACCAAACACAATTTAAAATATATATATATACATATATATTTCATGTGATTCTGAAACACTGGTGTCACTATATTGGCCACAATCACTTATGAGGCAAAGAAATATTAATAAATAGGGACACAACCAATTCTTGAAAAAATGAAAGGGACATTACAAGTTTGATTACTTACATTTTCTAATTCGCTTATCTTATTATCATCTCGAGACTCATCATCTTCTCTGTAATTTATTGCCAATGTTACTCCCCTTCCCGTAATATAAATTCTATATTTTTCAGACCTCTTATACAAAGAAATTAAAAAAGAATTGAAAGTAACAAACCCAATGCCCTGAAGTGTGAGATTATTAATATGGGTTGTGAATTTCGTTATAATTAGGAATTTGTCAAATATCTTTTATTTATTTATGAAAATGACTGATACCAAGAATTTCACTGCACATAGCCAGAATTTGATCATAAATTAAGGTGCTTTGCAGAGGGAAAGAGCTGCCAAAAATGAAGTACACAATCATAATGGGTAAGAGTGGCCTGTATGAGTGGAGGACTTAGCTCCCAATGTAGTGGTATAATGTGAATCTAATAATTGCCTGTGGTGCCTTCCTAGAGCTTAATTGCAGAGTCCAAGTCAAGCTTTCCATGTGGTGTGTTGACAGTTCTTTTAACTCAGTTCACCCATACCTATCAACACCAAGGTAGTAATAGGTTTGCTCAAATTAATAGAATTATTGTTTATTGTGATTTCCTTAAATTGGCAACTGAATAATTTCATCATTTAAATGCATTATACTTGAATTTTGTTAGCGTTGGTCCTGTTTTTAGAGCATATATTAAAAAATTAAAAAAAAATATCGACATTCAGTCTAAGCAATCGATACTCGCCACATTAACAGTTTTTATAAATTAATGGTTCAGATTTTGTCCACCCATTTTCAAATTCAATATTAGATCCAAGTTTAAAAAATTGGGCCTAACTTTTAACAGGTTAATGGGTAGACAAAATCAAACTTTTAACTTACAAAAAGCGCTAATGTGACACGATCTAAAATGTCAAACAACACTTTCCAATCCATAACTAGACTGCGGAGAAGTCATGTTTTAAAAATATTAAACATTTTACATAAAATTGAATATAATAAAAAATGAAAAAATACTATAGTTGTGCACCCCTATCACAAAATATGTAATTTCTTTATAAATTGGCAAAATAAAAAATGTCGTAATCAAATTACAAACTTTTGCAACATCAACTAAAGAATTTTGGATATTTTGTTACGCTAATTTGTGATGATATTACAAAATTTTGTAATAAAATTACATATTTTTTATGATAGGGTGCATATGGTATGTATCCTTAAAGGGGTTCACACCATAGTAGTTCCCATAAAAAAATGTATAATTTAATTAAATCTAATGTGTCTTAAGGACACATATTAAAAATATTTTTCTTTTTATCAAATTAAATATAAGAATAAATATTCCGATAAAATGATTAGTCTATTTGACTAACATTTAAATTTAATAAATCAAACAATGCATAGCAGTTTTCTTTTTGATTGCATAACACCTTATATGCAAATGAAATCTTATAAGTTATAATTTATTTGGTAAAATAGTAACGCCATAGTAAGTCAATGATTTGTTACACGTGAGAAAAAAGTTGAATGGTGAAGCCATTTTATAGTAGTGCGGTTGGTCAAAGTAGACATAGAATCTCTATGTAAATATAATTTAAAACGATCATTTTAATTATCGAATTAAATTGAATGTTATAAATATCACTAACAAGTGATATTAGGTTGAAAATATGAGATAAATTGCGTTGGGTTTTACACTAGTAGTTTGATATTAATTTGTTGAAATTAATTTTATAAAATTACATAATTTTTTTTTATTTATTACTATTATAAAAGTGTGAAGAGTCTGTCATATTTTTTATTTTTTAAATCTTAATTTTACTTTCTCAAGTCTACTATATTTTTAAAAAATCATAAAGAGTCCTATCTAAATCAACTATCTCTTTATTTTTTGAGTTGAATACTCAAAAACGATATATTTGCTTCCAAGAGTTCTATATAAATACAAACAAACCGTTTCCCTTCTTATAAAAAAAAAGTACTCTCTCTATTTTTTGCATTGATGATGATTGCAGAACAAAAAACAATTACTCTTTATCATTTACTATATACAATTGTCTATCATGGATCAAATCACTGTGAATAATTTTGGTTGAATCTTAAAGTTGTATTCATTAGTTCGAATGTAGACAGAGGAAAGAACATGTGTTTTTAAAATAGAGATTTGTGCCACATTTCAAAAATCCACAGGTTATCTTCATACTTTTGTTTTGTTTAAATTGTATTTTATGAACTGTAATATTTTATATGGTACTTTAATAACCAAGATATGATATGATATCAAAATTCTAAATAAAAATCACTTTCGTTAGTTTTATTTTTTTAATTTATTTTTTAATTTTTTATTTTTCATATTTTCTCAGTTTCGATAATTAAAGATATTGGATTTTCTTAATATTTTATATTTAAATTATACTTTTACATGAAAATCTAATATCTAATAATCTAAATAGAATTAAAAGGTAAAATATTGGTAAAAAAAAATTATAAATTTAAACATGTATTGATTTTTTATTATTATATTTTTGTTTTTATAATAATAATAATTATTATTATTATTAATTTTTTTTCCAAAAAGAATACACAACAAATTATTGTCTAAGTGTATTTAAATTAACTGAATAAAAGTAAATATAAAAATAAAAAAAACGTTAAATTAAATGAATCTAAAAAGAAAATAAATGGGTTATTAAAAAAAATAGTATAAAAAAAAACTAAAAAGCTAAAAAATTCAAAACAAAAGTTTGAAAAAATAAATCAAACTAAACACTATAAACTTCTCTTTTTTTAAAATAAAATTAAAAAAAAAAACTTTCTTCACTAATATCTAACTTTACAAAAATTATTTCCAAATTCCTTTCAATTTTTATATGAATCTAATAATCCAATTAAAAATGGTGCATACATACAAAAATATAACACTAAACATTTACATTATGACCAACTATTTAATTATGAATAATTAAATTATCATTGTTACCAGTATTATATTGTTGCAAAACATTTCATATATTACTTTTGTGATATCTTATATATGTCAATGTCTATACATATAAATATATATGTAAATTTACATATGTTACTGTATTCATACATTGTCAATATGTAATGTTATATTATCATCGGATACTTAAATTTTTTAACATGTATCGCTTTAGTAATATAGTCATATTTGTTAGAAAAAAATTACAAAATTATATATTGTTCTCCTATCAACTTATGTTCAATACATATATATATATACATGTCATACAAACAAGTGTTCACAACAAGCATTTTCAATAACAAACCAAGACTTTATAAAATACCTATATCACGACAATAATTGTACTTTTCATATATTTTTTTCACGACAATTGTATAGCAATTATATACTAATGACTAATATTATATTTTTCATTATGCAAGATATTCGTAGCACAAGTAACGAACAACTCTTGATGTATAAAAATATATTACATATTGATATTAATACATTCTTACATCAATAGTATACAAATAATATACAATAGTGGGTTCAATGAATTTGTATTATGAAATGAATTATTAAACAAAAATGTATAATTGTACAATTAATTTCATACCTTCAATTGTATTACAGGTACAGATTATGAAAAATTAAAGTAGGAAATTGATAGAAAAATATTTGTGTAATACTATATATTTAAAGGACATTTTTATTGTTTATTATTTAAGATAAGATTGTAATATCAATAATTTAGTTATAAATTAATTTTTATGTTTATAAAATTTTTCATTTATCATTTAAATTCTTCAATCGAATATGTATTAATTTCTTGTTTAGTTGTATTTTAGATACATATCAATTTACCTATGAAAAATTTCATACTTTGTATACTTGTCGAATAGGGATTGTTTGGGGTGTCCTAAATAAGTATACTTTTTGACTTTTTAGACTAAAAAGTTGAGGAAAAAAAATATGGTTGTTTGGGTTAACTTTTTGGCTTTTTATGAAAAAATGTGTATTAAAAAATTATATAAATTAGTGTGTAGGAGAGGATTAAGAGTGTGAGTTGTACGGTCGTACTATCTGCGCGGCTGAATTGATGCTAAGAAATGACTGACCACTTTTCGGGCATTGCACTGGACGGTGCTGTTCGGCCCGTGGGGGCTATCGCGGGTCCCGTTTTGATAATCTGAACCGTTCAACGTGCAAAACTCGTCGAGTACTAGATGCTTGTAAAAATCACATTGATCGGATATCAATAGCTATATGATCAGATTAGTTTTTTTTCAACCGTTAACTATAACACCATCCTTTTTTTTTATATATACAAAACTGATTTGATCATGTAGTTAGCGATATCCGATCAATGTAATTTCTTTTAGATATATAGTACTCGACGAATTCTACACATTAAACGGTTCAGATTATCAAAACGGGACCCGTGATGGGCCCCCACAGGCTGAACAACAGTGTGTTAAAATTACACTCAAACTGTGCAATTTTTCTTAAAAAACACTGCCACAGATCTGAACTGGTCAGATTGACTTGTAATTTTGTGTGTAAAATTAATTTTTTAATTTCTTTTTTGGTGAATAGTGAAAACTTTTTAACTTTTTGAGTAACTTTTTGACTTTTTATCTTTGTTTACACATGCCAAACCAGGCCTAATTTAAGAGACACGCATAATTACAGTACTAATAATTAATAAAGAATCACGTGTCATGTACAACACGCATATCCAACCACTTACTTATATAAAAAGTGCCTTTGTTATCTTTTGTAAAATGAGAAGCAAACTAACATTGTCAATTCTAATTCCATAGGATTAGATTAGCAAACCTAACTTTCCTATGTGAGTAATCTCACCATGGGGTGGATTAATATTCGTGTCATTTTTGCTAAGAAAATATTATTTATGTGGGCCTAGGGACGGTCAAGGGTCAAGTTTGGGATGAGTTTATAAAAATTTGTCTTTGTTCTGTATCATATTGGGGGCAAGAAAAATTGGAATGTGACGGAAGTGGGATTGGAGACAGGTTAATTATATATGTTAAAAAATAAAAATATTAATAAAAAATTATAGATAATATAGTATATTATGAATACTAATTTATACTTAATGAGAATTATATTATATAATATAGAAAATAAATGAATAAAAATTAATATTAAGTATAATATTTTAACTTTATTATAATAAAAAATAATATTTTATATATATATATTTAATAAATATAATTAGATCAGGAATCGAGTGAAACGGGACAGAGAAAGCAAAATTCGGCCGTGCTCCACTTCTTAATCAAGACGGAAAAAATTCAAGAGGGATAAGGCGAGTGACGCGAGTGCAAAGTGGGTTGGGGGAAATTGACCACCTGATATGGGCCTATTAGATTGCTAATCTCGTTCCCAAGCTTAAGAGTTAAACAAACATGAGTATGATTTTATGTGCACCCATTAAATTGCTAATCCAATCCCTACTCCCTACTCCGTTGCTTGTACCCATAAATTTAAAGGAAATTTTATGGTACATACGTGCACTTTTGGTTATGAAATTTGTAGCTTTTGGTTTTGACTTATTGTGTTATTACTTATGATTCATTGTGATATTAGTTATGACATTATTTTGATTATGATTTAAGAACGTTTTTATTATATTTTAAGTGGTACTTAATTATAAATATTTCTTTTAGTTATGACTCACATAAGATTGAGTTATGTCATTTGTGAGAATCAAATCATAAATGTTATAACTGCCATATAATACAATTGTTCTAAGTTTAATATTCATACATTTATGTGAGATTCACCATGTTTATATAGTACTTTATTAAGGCTTGGTTTGGGGACTCTAAAGTTTCTTATTGCCTTATTGACTTATTTAAGTTACATCATTTTTTTTATTTTTTTACATACATTTTCATAAAAAATTAAAAAATTAAAAAATAAATCATATCCAAAACAATCTAAATGATGGCAGGTGCAGAGGTTATGAGTCCAGGCTCTAAATTTTTGAGAAAGTCCATTTTTATGTAAGTGTGCTACCCCTCAAATTAAATTCGATATTTCAAAATTTTTAAAAAGCTCACACTCAGTGGTGGAGCCAGAAAATTAGATTAGAGGGGCACTTATTAATTATAATTTTTTATTTAAAAAAATTCATGAGCAACATTAAGATAATAATCATTTTATGAGATAAATTTAAACATAAAAAATTACATATTTATTATTAATAAGAACAAATTAAAATTCTATAATAGTGTGGAATAGCTCGGTGTAAGATGATGATGTAAGTTTGTAATTTTAGCACAAAAAATTATGGATCAAAATTCTTAATTTTAAAAAATAAAAACACACAATTTACAACACAAATTATTATAGAATCTATTTAATTTTTATTTGATAGAAAAATATTAAAGAGATGACATTGTTTATAAATGATGTGTTTTAAATGAAAATTATTAAACAGTCTTAGAGTACCATATGACGCTACCTACGTGATGCTCAAAGCATAGAAAATCACAAATCACACTAAGTGGTATGTCAACTACTTGAAAATAATGAGTTCATTAAATCCAATCTATAATATTTTTTACTACACTATTGATTTAAACTACTACATAAATAATATCACATAGTGTTCTCAAAGTATTAAATAACTACTTGTTGTGAATAATATAATAAATTATTAGTCAAAAAACATATTAAGAAAGAAAAAAAAAAGAGAGAATATATTTTATACATGAAAAAAAAAAAATTACAAAATTGAGGGGGGCACATAACCCCCTCGGCTTATGTTGCCTCCGCCCCTGCTCACACTATACAAGAGTTGTCTTTTAAAATTTAATGTTTTCTGTAATAGTCTCCCAACAAAACTTAAAAATTTGGCCATTGGTAATCTTATGTTAAAAAAATCTTGGAGTAAACAAGAAATATAGTCCTTAGTCATCATTTGGGAAGATAGGTTGGAATTAAAATAGTCAAAAAAAAAAAAATTTTAGCTCAATAAGACAAAATGTGACATTTAAATCATAATTATTTTATTTTTTCTCTCAAAAAAGGTTTAAAAAGTCAAAAAATTCATCCCAAACGAGATTTTTTAACCTCAGACTAAAATAATAAAAAAATCAAAAAATCAAAAAATCAAAAAGCTAACTCACATCTCAAACAAAACCTTAATTGGTATGAAATCATATTAAATTAAAAAACTACTTCTAAAAAGTAATTGAATTTTATTAGAGAAAATAGATTGATTTCTTATGTACTACTAGTAAATCTTTGCAGAACATCTAGTAATATTATTCAATAATTTCATAAATTTATTAGAAGTGAGTAACGAGTCTAAATTGAGGCCAACATCCTACAATTTTTGTTTAAGTCTATTAGCCTATAGTAAGTAATATTTTAATTAGTATTTAATCCCATCTCCAACTTTCTCCTCTATCTCTGATTATTTCTTTTTTTTGGTAGCCCAAGTCCAAATCCCCACCCACCACCCCCCAAAAAAAAAACACACACACACACACAAATCACTTTCCTTATCTCTTTTTTCATTCCTCATCTTCCTCCACCATCACCCACCACATGCCACCTCAAACTCATTATAATATGGCGAAGAAAGAAGGAATTTAAACTCGTTTGTTTTTAGAGGTTATTGGCTACATATTTTGTAAAAGCCAATTACAATTCGACACGTGGCAGAATATGGGTATTATGGGAAGGGGATTCAAGTCTTTGATCCCGATCGTACACGTGGCGATGAATATTGGTTCTCACGTGATCTGAGTAGTACTAGATCGGTAAGGAGATACAAGGTGACGTGGCTTCAACGGTTGCTCATATTCAAATTCAAATACAAGAGGGAAGCTTAACTGCAAGTGATGGCATAGTGGAACTACTTCTAAGGCAGCATGATCAACGATCATGGAGGAGCAGTTCGACGGTTTGAAGTGCAGTTCGAAGGTCATCCTTGACGAGTATAAATAGCAGGGAAGCCCCCAGAAAAAGGCCCCAGACTCAGATCATACAAACCAGTCTTTACTTCATATTTTCCTTTCCAGTTTTACATTTCCTGCAATTTAAATACCTGCACTTTAAATACCTGTTCTTTAAATACCTGCACTGTACTTCGATTCATAGGAGTAGTTTCAAGTAGATTCAAGTAGGCTGTTACTGTAAACCTCTTTGAGGCTGAGTTTGGACCATTGTAAGTGTTCATCTTAATGAAATACTTCGATTGTTCTTCACATTAAACTGTTATTTCTCTTAATTTCTCCTAAGTCAAGCCACCAGTAAAAGTCCTCTTCGTTGAGGCTGAAAGAACTACAACACAATCGTCTGATAATTGGTTGGCAATTATAATTTCTGTAAGGACTGATTGATCCTTACTGGTACGCTCGCATTCACTAAAATACCCTTCGAAAGCCAAAAAGCCAACATATATTTTTGGCACGCCCGGTGGGACTTATTAAAATGGCTAGACGAAGACGACAAGGAGAAAATGAACGTCTGGAAGAAGGCGTAGAAGGAGAGGTAGAAATACCTAATCTAGAGGATAATGTGGTAACACATCCTGTGGAAACTCCTATGTTATCAAAACCTATGGTCGAACAGACCAGTACTTCTGGACAAGAACCATATGTTCATAATATTGGACGAAACCAAGGAATTGGACCATCCACTGTTCCATCTACTCAGCCAACAAATCCATGGGATGGCTTAGTAGATGCTATGGGACAACAATTAATGAACACAATGGAAAGGTGGGAACATCTTTTTTGGATCGAATGAATAACCACCAACTAATAAACACAAGACACACAGAGGAAGTTTTAAATGTCCCTCAGCAAAGATTGGCTAGAGATAAACAGCTTATGCAAGTTAATGGACAATCTAATGGTCAAACTAGTACTCAGAACTATGAGAGACCATCGCCTCAGTCTTGGTATGAACCCATTTCGAGGCCTGTAATAGGCCAAAATGCCTCAGTACTCAACAATGAAGCCACACAAGTTGGTGGATCTGGCCAAGTACAAGAAACTGGCATAAGAATGGTTACTAATCCTATGTTCGAAGCCATACCTAGCACTAGGGGGTATAATAATCCCTTGTTCGAATTTATACCCGGGGGGTTGGAAGGTTTTCCTATAAATGGAAGGGACACAACACCTGTTCCAGCACCTTTCGCAGGTCCTTTTGCAGGACAGGCTCAAAGGGGTTACCCATACCCCCAACAGCAACCTGCACCACAGGGGTAACCAGTCCCAAATGTACCACTTTATGGACCAAGAGGACCACAGGCGCAAGTTTGTCCACCAAACCCTGTGTTTGTCCCTCCAGTAGTGGTTCAGCAAGCACAAAATATGGTCCCTAGGGACCAAATTGCTGATATTGTTAGGGAGATGTGTGGACCGATGGCTCGGGGGGTCCAGACTCCTGTATACAGAAAACCATACCCAGAATGGGTAGATAGGGTACATGAATACCCAAGAGGGTTCAGAATACCGGATTTTACCTTATTCTATGGAACTGGAAATCAGTCAACAGTAGAGCACATTGCCAGATTCGCTGCTCAGTGTGGTGAATTCACTAATCATGATTATATGAAACTGAGATTATTTCCAAATTCTCTGACTGAGGGAGCATTTGTATGGTACATCAACCTTACACCTGGCTCCATTCAAAATTGGCAACAAATGGAAGAGGCATTTCATGCCCAATTTTTCCAGTCGGAGCCAGAGGTTTCTATGGCAGACTTGGCAAGATTGAGTCAAAGGCCTGAAGAAAAGGCCACTCAGTTTATTGCCAGATTTAAAAGGGCTCGAAATAAATGTAGGGTCATCATTCCAGAGCCAGAATTTGTAAGATTGGCTCAAAACGGTTTAGAGTTCAGGCTTCGAAAGAAGTTTGACTCAAGTGAATTCAGGGATTTGGTCGAACTGACCTATAAGGTGTCTCGATATGAAGCATTACTAGAGGAGGAACAAGATCGAAATAATGCTTCGTATAAGACGTATTATAGAGATCCCAATTATGAGATCGATGCAGCAGAGATTGTGGGTAAAGAACCTGTAATCTGTGAAGCATTAATTCATAAGGATACAACCATCGACCAGCAGTTTAAAAAGAAAGACTTTCACAGAAAGTACTCTTTCGATTTAACAAAAGCAGATGACATTTTTGATCATCTGCTTGCAGCCAATTTCCTTAAGTTACCAAAAGGAGTAAAATTGCCATCTCCAGATGAACTTAAAGGAAAAGTATACTGTAAATGGCATAATTCTTGGTCTCACTCGACTAAAAACTACATTGTTTTTCGAGACAGGATCCAAGAGCAAATTCGGAAAGGTAGTTTGAAGTTTCCAGCCAAAACAGAAAAGGCCATGGGGATTGACAGCAACCCGTTTCCAGAAGTTGGAGAAAGTGCGGCTAATATGGTTGTTCCAAACTTTCAGAATCTATCTCTGCAGGAATTGGAAAAAGTCAATGTGCAAATGCATATTGCCAACCAGACAACTGCCAAAAAGGAGACTAGAAACCCACCAGTCATTGGACAAGGTTTCTCACATCAGAAGGAACACTCTGATGAAGAAGTACTGGATGACGATTCCTTGGAAGCAGCAGTAATACAGAGGATGTGTCCCAGATGCAGACTAAGCTACAAATGGTTGAAGGGGCTTCCAGTTGACGGGAAGCAATATTACAGGAATGTTCAGAGACGTCCTAAGTCAACCAACGCTTACAACAAAAGGCCGTATCCGGCTGGTGACAGGCAGCGACCACCAGTGGTTGAGCCTGCAATGGACAGGATGCATGCTAAAGGCAAAAGGCCCTTACATGAATCTAGGCCACCCAATTACTACAGAATGGAGAGTTGCCATGCTGAAAGAAGACTAGAGAGAGGCTCATTTCATGGGAATAAAGCCAGGGATTGGCCTCCTAGACCAGCTTCACGCAAGACAGAAAGTGATTATCTTCACCAAAGGTCTGAATCGGGCTCAAAGCATGAGGTCAGAGCCAACCACGTACCTTCACAGCCAGCTTCGAAGACGGCTTCGAAGGTCGAAAAAGGCAGTTCAACATCTGAGTTAGCAAGTTCGTGGGTACCTGGAGTCCCAGACTGGTTTGTAATGCAAAGCAAACCTAGGGAATTGCCTGTTCGAAGAGATGTTGGAATCCAAGGCAGGATGGTCAAGCCTCCTTTGGTGGCTCCGAACAACTGGGTGCTGCTGAAACACCCAAAGACAAAGGAACCAAATATGGTTCCAGTTATTTCCAGATCACAGAGGAGGAAGATTCAGCGCAGGTACACCCAGTACCAGCAAGATCTGAAAGAAAGTAGGGAGAGTTCTTCACTGGTCAAGGCAGAAGGAAAGAAAACTTCGAAGTCAGACCATACTCCAAAACCGACCCTACAAAGCAAAGTGGTTTGTAGCAGAGAACAGTTGGCCCAGGTTCATTCTGAACTAAAGGCCAGAGAGAAGTCTAGTTTGGCAGGGCTGGAAAAGGCTCTGATGGAAAGTGATAGCGAAACGGAAGAAGAGATTGGCATGAGCCAAAAGAAGGAAATGATAGAAGAGGAAATGTTCGAAGCCTTCATGGCTGAGCAAACATTCCTGACTGAAGAACCAGTTGAGAAGGATCCTTCGAAGGGATCAGTTAACAATGAAATGCCAGAGTGCAGCATGGAGGATGCTGTTGAAGTCACTGGGCAAGGTAGCCAAGGGGAAGAGAAGGTACAGCCAGTCATCTAATTTGGCTCATTTCCGCCAGTGTCAGTCAATATGGTACACATATTGCCTCATGAGTTCCAGGCTGAAGACGAGAGCCAAAGTGATCAAGACATGGATCCAATTCCTGTCTCTAGTGAAGAGTCACAAGTGAGTATGGTACAGGATGCTTCTGGAATGGCTACTCTAATGGAAACTGAGTGTGAAAGCGAGGAAGAGGTGAGCATCAACCTCTCATATCCTTTTGAATATCCCTTGAATTCCATGACCCAACATGTCAAGCCTTTGTACATCAAGGCTTTCTTCGATGGGATACAGCTGAACCGAGTCCTAATAGACAGTGGGGCAGCGGTAAACTTATTACCGAAATCTTCTTTGAAGAAACTAGGGAAAAAGAATCCCAGGTTGATCCCTACCAGCACAACCATCGTTGGCTTTGCTGGAGACAAACAGATGGCTCAAGGGATTTTACCCATTAATTTGAGTGTTGGAACTAGGGACTGTATGACAGCATTCTTTGTAATCGACAGTAATGCTAAATACAATGCCTTACTTGGGAGAGACTGGATCCACACTAACAAATGTGTGCCTTCCTCTTTGCATCAGAAAATCATGATGGCTCTGGGCAATGGAGAGACAGAGGAGATCGATGCAGATCCCCAACCCTTCATAGCTTATGCAGACTTTGCAGAAGCCAAGTTATATATTGAGGGAGTAACACCGCTCAGTATACTGAGGAAAGCTGATGGCTCGGCCGAAGTGACGGCTGATGAGGAAGTGACACACCTGAAGCACTTGGTTCAAGAGAGTGCCGATGAAGAGATTGTCGTTAAAGATGACAATGATGCCTGGTTGTAGGCAAAGGAATGAAGAACAAGAAGCCAGGTCTTTGGCTCTGGTTAAATTCTCACCATTGGATGTAAAAGCAATAGTCCAGAAAGTACAGGAGCAAGAAAGAGAAGCCATGATAGTTGGCTGTAAACAAGAGCAACAACAGGTCAGAATTCTGACCCTTGAGAAATACTGTGCATTGGACATTGAGACAAAAGTCCAGGAGATACAGGAAGAGGATGCCTTATGGACAAATTTTGTCTATGAGGAGGAGGGTAAAAATGTTGAACTAAAGAACCTAAAAGCAGAACAAGGTGAGAAGATTGCTTCGAAGGTAGAAGAAACTAGAGAAGAAGCTTCGATAAGTTCTCAAACGCAAGACCCTTTAGAAGAAGTAAATCTAGGGGAAGGTTCCATACAACAACCCACTTATATAAGTGCTTGCTTGAATGTTCTGGACAGAGACCAGTTGTTGGTTATCCTGAAGAAATACAAGGACTGCTTTGCATGGTCCTACAATGAGCTACCAGGATTGGATAGGTCATTAGTGGAACATAGGCTCCCTATGAAGCTTAATTTCAAGCCATACAAGCAGAAACCAAGAAGAATGAGTCCAGAAGTAATTCAGAAAGTCAAGGAAGAGATTCTGAGACTACTCAAGGCAGGCTTTATTAGAACAGCCAGGTATGTTGAATGGCTATCTAATATTGTGCCTGTAGTCAAGAAGAATGGCAAGATGAGGGTATGCATCGATTTCAGAAACTTAAATCTAGCAACTCCTAAAGATGAGTACCCTATGCCTATAGTGGATCTGCTGGTAGACAGTTCAGCAGGGCATCAAGTTCTATCAATGATGGATGGTCACTCTGGTTACAACCAAATATGCATTGCAGAGGAGGATATCCACAAGACAGCATTCAGATGTCCTGGGAATATTGGCACCTTCGAATGGGTTAAAATGCCATTTGGTCTGAAGAATGCTGGGGCTACATATCAGAGGGCTATGAACACCATCTTTCATGACCTCATTGGAGGGTATCTAGAGTGTTATATTGATGACATTGTAGTGAAATCCCAGTCCATAGAGGAGCATCTGTATCATTTAGAAGCAGCCTTTGAAAGGATGAGAAAGTTCAAATTAAAGCTCAATCCCCTTAAGTGTGCTTTTGGCGTATCATCTGGAAATTTCTTGGGTTATGTAGTGCACAAGAAAGGAATACAGATTGATCAGAATAAAGCCAAGGCCATCATTGAAGCCAAGCCTCCATCAAGTAAGAAAGAATTACAAAGGTTCCTTGGGCAGGTTAACTTTCTTCGAAGGTTTATTTCTAACACTGCTGGAAAAACTAAAATATTTTCTTCCTTGTTAAGGCTGAAAAATGAAGAAGTTGTAGCTTCATCCCAAGCAGAAGTTTGTGAAGAAGAGCTTCCCAAGTCCATATTTGCAACTTGTTGAAGCAAAGGCTTGAGAGTAGTTCGTTCAAAGTACAAGGGGAGTTTAGAGGAAGAACTTCTTCTATCTGTAAATTTGTAAACCAAGGAATTAAGGGCAATGTGTTCGTAGTCCAAAGGTTGATAATCTGCGAAAGCCTCCATGACCTGAATATAGAAGGGCGGGTAAAGGTGGCTAATGAATGCGTGGAGATTCTTTTGAGGGGAAACAACATTACTCAATGGCTCTTCGTATGCTTGATCAATAGAGTGAGAAGTCAATTGAGCCATGATACGTTCGAATGCTAAAAGTATTGGGATGTTCAACAAGTTGAGAGTTAATGCCAATGATCACTAAATAGGTGACGGTTGTGTTTCCTGAAGATGGGTTCCATGCACGTTCCAAAAGCGCGGGAAAAGCTTTTGATCCACTAATATCACCAAGTATTGGGTATATTAGTGCGGGGGGTAATGTTGGCTACATATTTTGTAAAAGCCAATTACAATTCGACACGTGGCAGAATATGGGTATTATGGGAAGAGGATTCAAGTCTTTGATCCCGATCGTACACGTGGCGATGAATATTGGTTCTCACGTGATCTAAGTAGTACTAGATCAGTAAGGAGATACAAGGTGACGTGGCTTCAACGGTTGCTCATATTCAAATTCAAATACAAGAGGGAAGCTTAACTGCAAGTGATGGCATAGTGGAACTACTTCTAAGGCAGCATGATCAACGATCATGGAGGAGCAGTTCGACGGTTTGAAGTGCAGTTCGAAGGTCATCCTTGACGAGTATAAATAGCAGGGAAGCCCCCAGAAAAAGGCCCCAGACTCAGATCATACAAACCAGTCTTTACTTCATATTTTCCTTTCCAGTTTTACATTTCCTGCAATTTAAATACCTGCACTTTAAATACCTGTTCTTTAAATACCTGCACTGTACTTCGATTCATAGGAGTAGTTTCAAGTAGATTCAAGTAGGCTGTTACTGTAAACCTCTTCGAGGCTGAGTTTGGACCATTGTAAGTGTTCATCTTAATGAAATACTTCGATTGTTCTTCACATTAAACTGTTATTTCTCTTAATTTCTCCTAAGTCAAGCCACCAGTAAAAGTCCTCTTCGTTGAGGCTGAAAGAACTACAACACAATCGTCTGATAATTGGTTGGCAATTATAATTTCTGTAAGGACTGATTGATCCTTACTGGTACGCTCGCATTCACTAAAATACCCTTCGAAAGCCAAAAAGCCAACAGAGGTAGAATGAAAAAGATAAATACTAAGAAGATTAAGTAAAATTGTATTTATTTTGATGATAGTTATTAGTGTAGGAATTGTTAAATTATTTTTATATAAAATAATAAAACAAATAAAAAAATACAAAAACATTAAATATTAATGTTTTAAAAAAATGCCCAACATGTAAAAAAATTTTAAAAAATCCAGAAAAAAATAAAACAAATAAAATAATGATTTTTACTTAACAAAAAATACAAAAAAAATTAAACATTAATGTTCAAAAAAAATTGCCCAACATGTAAAAAATAAAATATAATAAAATAAAATTTAGTCCGGCAGACTATTTTTCTAATACCAAGTCTTGGAGGCCCATCCGAATCCCCTCCTTAAGGAGATTCATAATCCGAAGCTCACTATCAATCCCTTCCCCATCTCACAAAACAAACATAATGTTAGTGAGTCTCATCTCACTACCAATTCCAATCCCCTCTCTAACTCTCCAAACAAACAAGGTCTTAGGGGTAAGTTTTAATAGTAAATTTATTGTTCAATAGTTCTTATAAGAATTAAGGCATTTTTCATTAAACACTATTAAAAAAAAAGTCACTAATTGTTGATTTTCACCCACAGTTTAAAAAATTTATAACAAAAAAATTACTAATTATAAGTTTTGGCAAAAGTTTAAAAAAAGCATCACAAAAAAAGTTACTAATTTTAAACTTTCAGCAATAGTTTAAAATTGTCACAAAAAAAAAGTCACTAACTGTAAATTTTAGTGACAATTTATAAAAACTGTGACAAAAAAAAAAACTTATTAATTGTCAATTTTAGCGACATATGTAAAAAATCATTACAAAAAATTATTTTTAATGACAATTTTATTAAGATTTATTTTTAACAAAACTTGATGAGAATTAAATTTAACTATTAGGATCTATTAATAATTTACAAAAAATAAAAAATAAAAAAATAAAAATAAAAATCCTCTAAAACACAAGAAGTCATTACTAATGCTACCCTCTCTACTATCACCTATCTTTACCTCCACCGTACCACCAACGCCTCACTTATCTCTTAGTAATTGCCTTCCACCAACCCAGTTCCAACTAATATTCAGACATCTAAATCAGATGAATCTGAGATAAAAGATTTTTTCTACCCTGGTATATCCAGAGAAATTTATACAGAACTCAATGGAGTGTGGAAAACTCACATTGTAGACAACAAAGTAAAATTTTGAAAACACATGGGAGTTCTGGCCAACAAATTAGCTAAGCAAACAGCTAAATTAAAAGATTTGTAAAATCTTTGTTTCAATATCCTTAAACAAATGAATTAGATTGAAGATTTTAATTTTAAAAAAAATAAACAATTTTCTTCAACTATCAGACCTCATATCAGATGACTTTTCTGATCCAGTTTTTGAACAAACACTATAGAAAAAAGTACATTCAGCGACCAAATTTCCCGACTAAAAAAGTATAGCTTTCAGCGACCAAAACAGTATTAGTAGCCAAAAGTAAAGCTTTTTGGCGACTAAACAATTTTAGTAGCCAAAAGTCTACAATTGGCGACTAAAACTAAGTTTGGTCACTGATTATATGGGTTTTAGTGACTAAAAGATTTTTAGTAGCCCAAAGTAAAGTTTTTTGGCGACTAAAAAAATTTAGTAGCCAAAAGTCTACAATTGGCGACTAAAAATAAGTTTGGTCGCTGATTATATGGGTTTTACCGACTAAAAAAATTTTAGTAGCCAAAAGTAAAGCTTTTTGGTGACTAAAAAAATTTTAGTAGCCAAAAGTCTACAATTGGCGACAAAAAAATAAGTTTAGTCGCCAAAAGTGGTCATTTTTAGCGCGGGAGAACTAAAATCCTAAGGCGGGAATTAAATTTTTTGGCGATCAAAATTTTGGTAGCTGAAAGTGCATCTTCGGCGACCAAATCCGACTTTGGTCGGCAAAAGTTAAGTTTTTTAGTGACTAAAAAACAATTAGTAGCCAAAAGTATAGAATTGGCAACTAAAAAATATGTTTAGTCGCCAAAAGTGTTCTTTTTTTATTTTGCTACCAAATAGTTTATTTTACATAAATTATGTTCAATAAAATAATTATATTTATACATATACTTTTATTTTAATATGGATGTATGTACTATATAAATAATATATGTCACATATATAATAATGTGGTGCTATAGAGGCGTAGTGAGAAGAGTGTGGTGCATAAGGTTTATGGTGCAGGAGGTTGGCGGTTCGAGTCTCCGTAAGAGCAGATCAAATTGTTCTACAACGAATTATTATTACTTTTTTCATGTTTGAAGCTTTTGGCGACTAAAGGAGTTGGTCGGCGATTGGTTGCTTTTGGCGACTAAAGGTGTTGTTCAGCGATTTCTTGACTATTGGCGACTAAAACATTGGTCGGTAAATGTATAATTTTAAAGAAATATAATTGACTATTGGCAACCAAAATTTTGGTCGCTAAAGACTTCCTTTTTGCCAACCAATGATTTTTTGGTCGGCAAAACCCTCCAAGACCTTCTCCAACAGGGTTTTGGTGACAAACGTAGCAACCAAAATCTTTGGTCGCAGAATGTCATTGGCGACCAAAAAACATACAATTGACAACCAATATTTTAGTCGCTAAAAGTGATTTTTTTTTGTAGTGAAATAAAAAGAATTTGTCCTTTTGAAAAAGCAAGAACTTTGCTTTCAAAAGAAATTTTTATGTTAATCAAAAATCGAGTTAGAGATCATCGTGATAAGATTAGACAAATCTTAGAACGATTTTATAATAAATTAAATTTGAAAGATGGAATTCCCAAAATAACCATCATAGCAAACCATGACATGTGATTTTTTGAAGACATAGATTGGGGAATAACTAATCAAGTTATTTTTCAAATTTTAGATCCAATCCAATGGATAGATTATCCAATGATCATCAAAGCAATGCTCTCATGGATAGTAAAAGGCTTCCGATGGAGCAAATATTTTACTTTCTGGATCTCTAGCACTATTGGTTGGCGAGAACGAGAACATTTTTTTCCAACCATACCAAATTTGGTATCTTAAAGAAACTGAAGATTTTGAATTTGAAGATAATTATTTAGATAAAGATCACCAGAGAGAGCGATTGGAAAATATCCAAAAACTTTCTTTGACAGAATATTGGATAGACAATCTAATATTTGTTTCATAAGCAAAGTCCAACATCCATGGCTCAACAAAATTGACATTCATGATCACAGATGGAAGAATACTATTTGTAACTCATTTTTCCATAACATATCAAAGGTCTCCTACACAAATTAATGAGGCTCTTGACATGTTATTAAATCTCAAAAAGAGAAATAATTTGGATATTCCGTTGGAACTAGCCATGACCGCGGATGATGTAGAACATTTTCGGAATGAGCAATACAACCAAGATCCAGATTCCAACTAATATTTAGACATCTATAGCCTGGTGAAGAGTTTTTGAAAGTAAGATCAAGCTATGTAAGTATTTCTATCTATGTATAAATTTTGATATATATAAATGTGTATTGTGTGCTTTATGTTATTAAAAAATAAATAAATAATAAAAAATTCGTCTAAGTTTTTAGTTGTGTATCATTTGTATTTTGTATCTTCATAATTATTTGTTTCATTTATAGTTGTTGTAAAATCTATATGCTTAGTGTATATCAAAGCCCATATACTCATTAAGATCTTTTGACTATTGGCCATAATTAAGTCTTTAAGATCATAAAGAGAGGTTTTAGGTACCAGATAATACACTAGAAGGGTCTTAGGTACCAACAACAATCTATAATGGCAATTAATCCTGAAGATATAATATGCTTTGGAAATACAAAAAATGTTAATAATAAATATGATCATAGTTTGCATATTATTAAAGAGTCTGCAAATATAAATGGTGTGTGTTTTAATTTAAATAATATTACTGATATTATGTGTTCTTGGTTTTCTAAATTAGATAAAAATCAAAAAATAAATTAAAATTATCTAGAAACCAAAGTTGAGTCTATAGAATCTAAAATAGACAATTTGGGTTCTATAATAAATATTGACTTAAATAAAGAAGCAAAAAATCAAATAAACAATTTGGTGACAAAATTAGAAACTATATCCTTCATAAACAATGATGGAATGAATAGTCCAGGAGATAGTTACATCCTTAGGCTATTTTATGGTACAGAAGATATTATGGTACTTCAAACCAATACCTATAATAGGGCTGAATATGAAAATATTGTTGAAATATTGGATTATTGGAGAAAATTATATAAAGATCTAGATTTAGGTATTGAAGAAAGAAATAGGCTACTAGATCAGATAAGAGAAACTTATCTAGAATATGAAACCCTTTTACAGCACTTTAATTATGATATTAATATGTCAACTAATGATGATGACAGCCAATCATCCTCACCTGAAGAAACATTAGATCAAGATATTTCACCAGAAATAAATAAAGGGAAAAGAAAGGCAGAAAAGCCAATTGATCCCAAATTATTTGGCACATGGGAAGATGGAGTAAATTTTGACTTTATTCAGACAAATGAAGTTAAAAATGATACTAACACTGGAAGTACCTCCAATCCTACACCTGAGCCAGTAATATCTAGAAAAGATAATAATCATAAGTATCCAATAGCCTAAAATGGTACTTATTTAGACTTGTCTCATGTCCCATTTGAGGATCAGGAACAAGCAATTGATGATTGGGTACAATCCTTGTCCATCATTATTACCAATTATAAAAATAGTTAGTCAAAAAAAAAAATTCCTTGATTATATTACAGCAACTTTCCAGGGAGATGTGTTGCAATGGTTAAGATAGTAGGAAAAATATGAAATTGAAAAAAGTCAAAAAACGGCTTTGTTAACAAATTTTCTCACACTTGACGCAATTTTAGCTGAGTTTGCAAAAATCATAAAAGAAAATTTATGTGGTTTTGCAGGAGATACTAATTTGGAAGCAGATGCAAATTATGTTTTGACTAAATTAGAATTATGTAATATTTGTCTTTTTGAAGTCTATATTCAGACTTTTAAAAAATATTATTATCTTATTGATGCACTAGCAAATCAACCTTGGTTAGATCAATTTTTTCATAAGCTCCCTAATCCATGGGATGAGTTATGTATTAAAACATATATTGATTTTCTCAAAAAAATGGGGAAGGAAGAATATGATAATCTTGGTTTTCGTATTAATTATGTTTGAAGACTGATTGCAGATCGGTGTCTAGAAGTAAAGGCGAAAAAACAAATAAAAAATCAAATTTCCAACTCACAATACGGTCAAAAATGTTGTGATACAATTTTAAAAGAAAATTAGAAAATTGGTTGTAATACATTTTCTAAACGAAAAGGATTTTTCAAAAAACGTAGAAAATATAAATGGAAACCTTGGAAAAAGAACAAAACTTTTTCAAAAAAAAAAAAGCATATTCGAAAAAAAAAACCAACAAGTGTTTCAAAAAAGAAAATTTGTAAATGTTACATTTGTAACGAAGAAGGTTACTATGCACCCGAATGCCCAAAAAGGGGAAAAAGTGCAAAAAAAATGATCAAAGTTCTTGAAGAATAAGATTTTAAAATAATATATGGCGAAGAAATTTCTGATGAAGAAGAAATCTTATACGGAATTTCTAGTGATGAAGAAAGTTTAGATGAAGAACTAATCTTCATGATGACTAATAATAGTCAAGAAATATCTCAAGAAGCAAATAATATATCTCAAAAAGAATTACAGGCAATTCGACTTGGAGATGTAATTGGATAAGAAAAAACTTTTACCGACGAAGAATTAGCAAAATTCAAAAAAATGCAAGAAGTTACTGTTCCAGAAATTTATAAACTTTCAAAATTCAACTTCTTTTCAGCAAGAGTGTTTGAACAATACAGTGGTAACACTCAAGCAAAATGGTCAGAAGAAGGAAATATTGATGTTTCTTTTTTTGATAAGAAAAAGGTTGCAAGATGGAAAAAGAAATGTCCTGAAATTCAATATATTCATATTAGATTAATTCAAGTAACTATAACAGCCTTATTTCGCCAAGGGATAGATACTCCTATTTTAACAGTAATTTTTGATAAAAGATTTTCTTACCCAATGAAAGCAATCATTGAAGGAATCCAATCTAATTTGGCTAATAGAGTAGTTTGGTTTAATGTTAGACTAAATTTCTTTATTTCCATAAATGATCCTAATCTTGAAGACACAGTCAGAATAAAAATTAAACACACAAGGATTAGGAATGAAATCAAATTCTCATGATTTGGCTATTCGTTGGAAAACAATTCACGAATTAACCAAATTTCCTGAAACAAAAACAAGATCAAACGATAATAAAATCGTTGAAATCTTTTAACCAAGATCATTTGACACGGTAATATAACCTCATCTAATGAATTGGAGCGATTTAGAAGTCCCACGACAATGGTTAATCCAAGACCTAATGGGACAAGGAGAATCTTCTAAAACAAAAAATCTTGCACAATTACAAATGCAGGCATCAGGAAAAAATCTATATATTGAAAATGAAGTTTCAAAAATTAAAAGATCAACTTCTGTATTTGAAAAAGATTTTCCTAATAAATTATTTTCAAAATTAAGTATTGGAGAATCGAGTAATAATTCTAATCAAGAATCTATTACTTCAAACAATGTTCAGATTCCTATTTTTCCAAGAATAAGAAAACAACTTGAACATATTAAGTCTGCATATATGTATCATTTTCAAACAAAAAATGATGATATTATTTTTTCTCCTAACCAAGGAAAAAGACGATACACATATGTATTGGGAACATTTAATTTTGTAGGTTATAAACCCTATAGCCTCAGTGTTCTCATAGATACAGGAGCTACAGTCAACTCATGTAAATGGAATGCCACACCAAAAGAAAAATGGACATTAATGAAACATCCAATTTTGGTTATTGGAATTGATGGTAACCATACTTCCATACAATTCAAGGCTAAAAATATAGCTATTTGGTTAAATGATAACAAGTTCATTATACCAAAAATTTTATGCTTTTCGTATATGCATGGAGATTTCCTTCTTGGCAATAATTTTATATATAAATATCTTCCAATGCAAATACAGGAAAAACTATTTCATTAAGCATAAACAATGTCTTAATTCATATTTCCTTGTTAGAACAACATAAATATATTTATTATAAAGAGTTTGCGCCCGTTCTGCGTGGTGATTTAACTTCCATCATCAAAACCATTGATGAATCACACTGGATTTATAAAATTTTAGAAGAAATTTTTTTAAAACTATGACAACATAGTCCACGTTATTGTAGTTTAAAATTGAAAGATCCTAATGTTATCATTAGAGTAAGACCAATGATCTATACTAGACAAGATATAAATGAATTTGATATTCAACTCCAGGAACTTTTAAACAAAAAGTTAATTGAAGAAACTAGAAGCCCTCACTCTAGCCCAACTTTTATGGTAAGAAACCATGTTGAAATTAAAAGAAGAAAAGCCCAAATGTTAGTCAACTATGAATGACTAAATGAAAATTTAGGATTTGATGGATATTTTATTCTACGAAAAGATGTTTTGATTAACTTAACCAAATGATAAAAAATCTTTAGCAAATTTGATTGTAAAAGTAGATTTTGGTAAATTCAATTGACTGAAGAGTCAAAAAAATTAACAGCTTTCAGTACATCTAAATGACATTATCACTGGAATGTTATGCCCTTTGGATTAAATATAGCACCACAGGTATTTCAACAGTGGATGGATACAATTTTTAAAAATCTTAAAGATTGTTGTGTAGTTTATATTGATAATATACTTATCTTCTCTAAAACTAAAGAGGAGCATAAGAAACATTTAAAATTACTTTGTGAAAAATTTCAAAAATATGGAATTATTTTGTCTCCAAAAAAGATTGAATTAGAAAAAGAATCAATTGAATTTTTGGAAATAATTTTAGACCAGAAAAGTTTAAAATTACAAGAATATATTTTGTCCAAATTACGAGATTTTCCTGATACTCTTGAAAATATAACACAATTACAAAGTTTATTAGGCATTTTAAATTATGGGCGAAATTTTATTAAAAATCTTTCAAAAATAGAAATTCCTTGGTTAATGAAATTAAAGAAAAATGTTATTTTTGAATGGACAACAAAAGATGTTGCTTTAATTAAACAAATTAAAGAAAATATTAAAATTTTACCAGATGTTTATCTTCCTAAACCAGGTGATAAATTAATTCTAGAAACAGATGCCTCAGAAGCATGCTGGGGATGTGTTCTTAAAGCAATACCAAGTAATTTATGGCATGATAAAGAGATACCTTTATCAGAAAATGGGATTAGACCAAGAAAAAATTCAATACCTATAAAATTACAAAAAGAAGAATTAATTTGTAGGTATAATTCTGGAACATTTAAACCAAATGAACAAAAATATATTATTTTCGAAAAAGAATTACTTGCAATAAAATTGACAATAAAAAGTTTTCATATTTGTTTAGCCCTAGAAAATTTTATTGTACGCACTAATAATATGGTAGTAAAAGATTTCTTAATCAATAAAAAATCTATTGAGTAAGGAAGACGATTAGCCTGGTATAATAAAATTTCTGAATATACTTTTGAGGTAGAACATCTTAAAGGTACTACCAATTTTCTTACAGATTTTCTTAGTAGAAATTGTTTCAGAAAATTAAATTACTAAACAAGTAATTTTAATTTTTGCAGTAGACTTCTAGACCAAGAGGAAACAATGGATAAGGGTAAACAACCCGCTCAAGGAGATTGGGTGACAATTGCTAAAAAAGCAATCCCTATACAAGAAAGAGTGTATGTTGTATTATCAGGAAAACAATCTGGAATTTACACAGACTAGAATGAAGCCAATCAACAAGTTCATGGATTTCCAAGAGCCAGTCATAAATCATATGATAGCATGACCAAAGCTAAAAAACCTTCCAAATCAAACACCAACACTAGCTAAGGCACTACGATGAAAGTGACGCTGAAACCTACAAACACATTAAACTTTCATTTCACATGTCATATTTTTTTGATATTTTAACTATTTTAATTATAAAAAGATAAAATAGATTTTTTAGTTTAATAAGACAAAATATCACATCCAAATCATAATCATTTCATTTTTTTTCTCTCACAAAAATCAAAAACAGCTAAAAAACGAGGCTTTTTAGTCTCAGGCTAAAATAGTCAAAAAGTTAAAAAGCCAACTCACATTCCAAATGAACCCTAAATCTAATACAACGTTCCAAAAACTCAAATTAGTGATGATTATATAGTCACAACCCTTTAATACAATGTTACATTATTGCCCAAACCTTCCCATCACTACTACACTAGCCCATCGCGCAAGCGTTGACAATTTCAAACCCAATCACGCCTACATTGTAACATTGACCACCATCCCAATGCCCAATCTCATAGTATCCTAACTAATTGCCAATAATGATTTAGAGTGCTACCACTATCTAATATTGCACAATCATTATTATTGGATAAAATTTTGCTTCGAGTGCCACAAATCTTCCGGTGCCAGAGAAGAAGGTAGATAAAAAAAAATGCGTGAGAATGGGGGCAAATTGTAATGGAGGAAATCAAGGAGTGGTGGTTGAAACGCATTAAGATCCGACCATGTATGTCTTGGTTGCTTTGGGGGCTTGATTGGGGGCTAGGGAAAGGCAACGGTAACAATAAAAAAGGAAAGATGTTAAATGGCGTTGACGTCTTTGGAATTGGTAAAGATAATTTGGTAACTTTATTATAACATGAGACAATAATCTAATTTTATTTTTTGTGTTAAGAAACACACTAGCATGAAAGGCAAGTGTAATTTTCGAAAATGTCAAGGAGAAATCGATTTGGGAACAACTTAAATAAGTATACTTATTTGCTTATTTATTTATTTAGATCAAATTATCTTTCTATTTTTTTGTACATCTTTTCATAAAAGTTAAAAAATCACAAAATAAACAAACCTTAAAATCACAAGAGGTGTTAGTATAAAAGAACCAAAAATTATAATAAAATAATGAAATTGAAAATTCGAGAGTTGGAATAATGCACAATTACTAAGACTTTATTTTGTATAATTTATTATAAATTAAAAATTGATAATAAAAATCATAAATTAAAATTTGAATAAAAATCACTTTAGCTTCCTATACTTTCGCTTTCAAACACTTTGGTCATGTTTGATTCAAAAGACTAATAGTTAAGCATTAATAATCCTATTAAATTAGTTTAGCATTCACTATCCAATTGGATTAATATCCATTGGATTAATAATCCCACTCCTATCCCATTACTAATAATCCTACGAATTTGTTGTATTAATTATCCATTGGATTAATAATCCTAAACCAAAATGTTAAGACAAACATGGGATAATTGAGCCCACGGATTAATAATTTCAATCCCATACTCTAATCCACCAAATCAAACATGCGCTTTATATAATTTCGTTCCGGAACTAACCCCAAACATTCTAAAACCTCATAACAATTAGGGTTTTCCTTATACACGCAACCAAAAAAAAAAAGAAAAAAAAAAAAGGAAGGGTGTGCACAAATTATGAGGGTAGTTTTGTCTCTCAAGGCACATCCGACAAATTGTGAGAGTGGTTTTGCCAATTTGTTGCATATCAACTTCAAGAGAAAAATATGCAAGTTTGTTCGGAAGAAGATTAGCAATCTGTTTGGCGGTGGATACTAATAACAGAAACAAAAGAAACAAAAAAAACAAAAGATTAGAGATTAAACTTTTTGAGATAATCTAAATAAGGCACATTTAAATTTTTTTTTGGAATGATTTTTTCCAGGATTATGATGATTTTTTAAATTTTTTTCTTAACTTTTATTTGCAAAATTCTAAAAAGAAAATTAAACAAGCCAAAATAAACTAAAAAGTTTATTAATTTTTACTTATTTTTGTCTTTTCTGATTTTTTTAAATTTGATTTTTTTTTTTTTTACAAATTTTCAAAAAAATTCACAAAAAATAAAAATAAACCCCAAAAAAAGAGTAAACCCCAAAAGTCCATTAAAAAATTATTAATTGCAAAAATAATTAAATTAATAGTAATAAAATCTCCCAATCAGAAGAAATTATTCTATGGATCAAGAGACCCATCTAGTGACATTTCTCCCTCATTTCCTTGTTTTTAGCTTTTTTATGTAGACCTCTTACTATTAGATGTACACACCGTTAACATGAAATTCTCGGAACACCAGATAATTACTCCCAAATCAGAGTAGAGTCTGGTCTAATACAGACCCACTGCACTCTCTCTCTCTCTCTCTCTCTCTCTCTCTCCTGCTTTTCCCTGTGTGTGTGCGCGCGCGCGTTTGCATATTGCAGAGTTGCTTTGCTCTCTCTTCATTTTAATGGCGTGAGCGTTACACGGTGACTGACCCCTTGTCTTCCCACCCCTAAACAACCCTTCCTTTTCAAAACCCATCTCTCCAAATTCACCATCTGCCTCCCCTAAACCCCCCAATACCAAATCAAAAATTCCCATCAAACAATGAATTTCTTCACTCCTCTCTTCTATTACTCTTTCAGGTTGTGATCTCTTGATCATATATACACATTCTTTAGCATCTCTACATTGATATCTGATTTGGGTTTTGGGTCTTGGGTCTTGGGTCTCTACTTTCTTTTTTTTTTTTCATTTTTTGTGTGTGTGTGTGTCTCTGTTTACCTCTGTATACATATCTATATTGGTTTGTTTGTGATGTTTAATGTAAACAAAGGTGAGAAGGAAAAGAGGGTTGTGGGGAACATGAGGGATGATAGAGAGCTTGAAATGTTGTTGAGTGAGATCCCTCATATGACTTCTCTTGATCACCATTTTCATCTTCAAAACAATCATCACCACATGTTTATGAGTGCTTCACCTAATAGTTCAAGTCATTTCTCTGGTGGGTTTTCTTCTTCAGAGGATGGGTTTTCACCTTCTATAGCTCAAATGGACCAAACTATGTATCAAACACCGAGTACCCATTGCTTGGATTCTCTAGTTGTCAAGAACTCCAATGATTATATGTGGGATGAACTTGGTTTGTGTGAAAATCTTCGTAGAATGAATGTTGGGGAGGCAAATGGGGATTATTCCAAGGTTAGGCAATTCGGGTTGGACTCGGGTGGGTTTGGGTTCGGTGAACGTTCTTTAGATGGGAATATTCCTTGCAGTTTTGACAATTTTTCGACATTTGAAGGTTTTGGCAGTAATTTTCATGGCTATGAGGGGTTTCAGTCATCAATTCCCGGAAATTCTTTGAGTTTTAATGATGATATGAAGGCGAAATTACTTGGGTGGAGGCAGGGATATAATGCAGGTAATTTAATGGGGTCTCATCTTGCGCACAATCACTCCAATGCATTGTATTCTGAACCAAGTTGCTACACAGACATCAGGGGACTTCAATTACATAACCCATTTCTGAATAGGCCTTATCTGAATGATGAATTGGGTTGTTCATGGAAAAATGGGATGGATTTGAGTGGAGATAAGAGTTTCTTGAATCCCGTAAATTCGTCTCAGTTGGTGTATCCTAATCTGGCTTTGGGTGTTGGAAATCCAATATGTAATAATAGTTCAATGTTAAAAGAAAAGACTAGAGGAATCCCAAATAGCAGTCTCTCCCCTCTTTTGTCAATGACCGATGCAAGAGATGTTGAAGCTTTTAGCTGTGAGGATAGCTTCATTATTCAAGGAAAGAATTTGAAATACGTTGTTGACAAGGGATGTGATCGTTCAAAAGGTCAAAAGAAGTCCCCCAATGAAATTGCAATGCAAAATTTGAGAGAAAAAAGACAAAATCTGCATGCTCAATCACAATTTCAAGGAATTTGTGAGAATAGTGTGAGCCCAAGGAGTTATAGTCCAATGGTTTTGCAGCCAACATGTAGTTCACTGGTTAAGGTCCAGGGTTATATATACTTCATGGCGAAGGATCAGCGTGGTTGCCGGTTTTTGCAAAGGATATTTGATGAGGGAACCTGTCAAGATGTTCAGATAATATTTAATGAAATTATCGATCATGTTGTTGAACTTATGATGAACCCATTTGGAAATTACCTTATGCAGAAATTATTGGAAGTCTGTAGTGAAGAACAGAGATTGCAGATTGTTCTCATGGCGACTGAAGAACCTGGAGACCTTGTTAGAATTTCTTTGAACACACATGGGTAATTCTTTTACTCGTTGCTCCTTTTTTTCGTAGCAAACTTGTTTGTTTTTGAAGTGTCTATTGTTTCTGAATTAAACTGTTGTGGTGCCATTCAGTACTCGTGTGGTGCAGAAGTTGATTGAAACTCTCAAAACCAGGCAGCAGATTTCATTAGTGGTATTAGCTCTTCAACCAGGTTTTCTTAATCTTATTAAGGACCTCAATGGAAATCATGTCATACAACGCTGCTTAGAATGCCTTAGCAAGGAAGATAATAAGGTAAAAGTTTTCTTCGCGTTTGATCGATGACCATACAATAAGGTTTATTAAGATTTGTCTAGTACCTTCTCTGATTTTCTTTCCCTTTGACTGATCAATGACCTTACATTGCACAACATCATATTACTTCTTTTCTTTGGTTCATCAAATTTCTTTTTAATTTCTAGATTACTTTTTCCCTTTAGAGGCTTCAGCTCAGTGCAACATTTACTATTTAATTAATATTCCCCAACAAAAGTGTGTTACATGAATCTTATGTAGCTGCTTTTGATAATGCAACTCAACTCAATTAAGACTAATCCCAATTGCTAGGAGTCAGCTAAATGAGTCTTTTTTTACCATCCCAATCTGAATTGCACAAGTTGAAGGCTCTATGCAGACAACCATATTTTATATGCAAATGCTAATAAAATGTTTATTGGAAATATGTAAAAAAGCCAAAAAGTTTTTTGAATTCAGTGGAATTGTTCTGATTTTAAAAAAAGTGCCTTGTATACTTCACATTTTTTGTCTTTTTCTTGTGCCCCAGGGGCACTTGTTAACAAGACCCTATGTTATATCGTCAATTTTATGTTGCGTAATGTGCTTTGACAGGTGAATCAGTTATTCACTCAGACCATTCAATTACACATTATTCTTGAACTGTTGTCAGTGTGTAGAATTCTGTTTCACTCTCATTCTTCATGAGCCATATATTCCATTTTTTTTCTGAGTGTCAATATCTTATAGCTTGTAATTTTTCAGGTCCTACCATATGCTCATCTTTACCTGTATGGATTTTCAAACCATCTCAATTTGCATTGCCTAACTTTTCACTTAATATAGCTACTACTAGATTTTCTTGAGCGGTCATCTTTAGTAGCATTCCATTCAATCTTAACATGCTATTTATTGACCTGTTATTTATATCTGATTAGCCTATTATTCTTCTCCATAATCCTTCTCACTCTTGCACATCTCCACTTAGCAATCCTTCTTAACTTATTCCTCTTGTGAATTACAGTACTGGAGTATTAGGACAGTTACAGCTACGATAAAATTTTCCTTGCTTTCGCATGTGCAGGATCTTGTGTAATGCAAGCCCAGCACATATATTAATTTGATATCGTTTTGGGGTAATAATAATATTTTCAGTGCTGCTGAGGAATTGATGGCTGGTTCTGTAAGACATATCCTAGTGGCAGGCCTCAGATTTTTTCTTTCTTCTATTTTTTAACATAGAAATTGATCAATCATATTTTGTGCAATATGCAATTCTTACATTTGCAAACTCTATTTATAATATATCCCTTTGAGATTAGCTTTTCCATGTGATTCATTTTTTATCTACAAATTTAGAATTGTAGAAGAGTTCTACAAATGGGTTTTATTTGCACTACTATGTTGAGAACTAAAAGGATTTGTAAGATGCTGATCATATATCGTTACTGAGATGCTTTACCTCTTCTGGTATTTTGTTGGTTACGTACCCTGTTAGACTACTCTCTTTTTTTTTTTGTTTTTGTTTTTGTTTTGTTATGGTGATTCTGCTGCATCCTTATTTCACTTCTTTTAATACATGTGTCGCCTTTAGTTGTCATTTTTTTGTAAGTGTATCTATGTGCATGCATGCACATTTTATTTTGTTATGGGCATGCACCCTTAACTTGTCTTAAGGCATGAAGAAAATTGTAATTCACCGACACAACTCATTTTTAGTCTTATTCTACACATTCATTTGAAAATAAGCCAACATGTTTTTCTGTGTTGAATGCGATGTATGTCCTTCATTTTAATATGACTGTATGGTCACATGCTCCTATCAAAGGGTGGATAAACTTTGAGAGCATTGACCACTTTCTCCCCCCTTTTTTTTCAATTGATATCTTATCTACTTTCTCTTTCATTTTTTTTTAATTAATTTTTTCAGGGGAAATTACACACACACACGCACAAAAAAGAAAAGAACAAAAAAAAAAAAACCCGTGGTTTGACCATGGTAACAAATAAACCTTTTAGTTTTTAATTTTGTCAATTTAAACACTGATATTTTGATTTAGTTTCAATCTAAACTATTCATCTTTCTCCGGAGAGTAAAACCAATGGAAAAGAAGTATTTTAGCCATTAAACTCAATGCATGTGCGCATAAAATGTTTAAAATATCATTTTTTTAATTGAATTTAATGACTAAAATATTTTTTTTTCTCCATTGGTTTTACTTAACGGAAATAGGTAAATGGTTCAGATTAAAAATAAATTAAAAGCCCAAGGTTTACTTTGTTACAAGCTATGAAGCACGGACACTCCAAAAATGGTGCCGTACGAGTACCGGATAATTACCAAGTGCGTGTACGCGTACTGGGTACGCCAAATACATGTTGGGTATGGCAGATACATTTGGGTTCGTCGTGGGTACGTCATGGGTACGAGCTGGGTACGTTTTAGGTATGGCGGGATGATTTTATTTTTTTATTATTTTTATTTTTTTTTGCAGTTGCTAGAATTTGTTGCAACCTTTATTATTTTTCTTTGAACTTCGAAAATCATCAGGTAATTTGTTTTCAACACCCTTTACGCATGAGTCATGGCTTTGCGCTCTTTTGCATCATTTTTTAGACAATCAAAAAAGAAAAAGAAAGAATTATATAACTTTTTAGACTTGTTGTTCGCTTTTTAGTTTTGATATTGAAATTTTGATTTGTATGTTGGATGTTTAGTTATAAATTTAAAATTAAAAAAAAAAAATTGGTGTACCCTAGTCGTACCCGTATCCCACTTTTTAAAGAATTTGCCGTATCGGCGTAGCCGTATCGCACTTGTACATGCACCCGCACCCACACCCGCACCCGTGCTTCCTCGGTTACAAGGGTCAAACCTTGATTTTTTTTTTCTTACTTCATTTCCTTTTAAAGCTTCAAGGTTCTAAGATTCAAGTACTGCATTTGGTTTCATATTTTTAATACTTCAGAGTATTCAACATTTCAATTTTGTTTGTGGTCCTTGGTTGATGCCTCAAAGGGTTTGACCATCATTTGGTGATTTGTTCAAATGACTGGAAGGTTGCAATTATCGTATCCTGGATGGTCATTGGCGTGACCCAAATCTTTAAGCTACTCTGCAAGGAGGGGGTAGATTTGGTGTTTTGAAAGATGACACTGATTATTTTATAAAAAATGGTGATATTGATATTTAGGCCTTAATGTCAATTTTAATTAAGCTTGAGCAATATATATTTTTGGATTTTGACGCCTCGTTTGTTCTTTGGAATTACAATCTTGGAGTATTATTTTATTTAAGTTTAAGAGTCTATTATTGGTTCTTGATCTCGAGTGTAAATAACCAGGCATCTTTGTGTTTTACGATAAACATTGGTGATATCTGGGAGGTGTTTACCCTTACTCTTAATGCACCAAGAAGAGTCTCTAAGAGATAGAAATCAAGGGTACAACTTGGTTTAGTGAAACCTGAATCAACCATCCTGAATTAAAACTATTTTTGAATTAATTAATTCTCTCTTCTCTTTGTTTTTCCATAAAAAAATTGCAGCAGCGTGGCTATAAAGTCAAATATCTCTTGCATTCAGAGATTTCCTTAATTCACCCTATTACTTTAGCACATTGATTGCTTGATGAAAGCCCATGTCTTGTATGTAAGCTAATTGACATATCTCTAATTTTCGCAAATCAGCAAAAAAAAACTGTGTTTGCCATGAATGGATAATGATGCTTGACCGAAGCATGAACTCTTAGATATTGCATCTCATCTGTAGCATATAGTTAGTTATATTCAGTAATGGCAATGTATAGATTTGGAACAATACAGGCCAAACACGCTGGTTTTCCCCTTCTGTTCCAATCCAATACCAATTTAGGTTTAAATATTTCCCCAAAATGATGCATTGGCATGGGGTGGGATTGGATGAGATAATGAAATTAGTATTGTTCTGTACCTAATATGGAGACAAACATATATAATTAATATCAATCAAATAAATGAGGATAAAATAAACTTGCACCTGGTAATGTAATGCTCAAACATATCCCAAGGGCTGGAGCATTACACAATTGACTCATTTCGTTGCCATCTCTACTCATACAACCATTTTTTCTGTTACTCTCAAGATTTCTCAGGTAAGGACTGCTGTCTTTTTTCATTTGTTTTAATTGAATTGCCCCCAGTGCCAAAGTTGTGTGGTATGAACTGGATTACTATGTCTGAGTTGGAATATTAATAGAGAACATATAAGTTTGATAGTAATCCATCAAAACAGAATATTTCATTCTAGGTAATGTGTGTTAACAACATGGTTTCTTTCACATGCTCTAACCTTTAAACTGTAATTTGCGTGAGCCTGTGGAAAGCCTTCAACCAGATATGGTTTCATTCCTAAATGGTTTAATTTTAGTCTGTACTGTGATTACATAATTATTATTTTAATTTGATGCTCATTACCTGCTTTGTCTTCTCTGTTTTTTAATCTTTGGTAGTTTATATTTGATGCTGCTGCAAAGTTCTGTGTTGATATTGCAACTCATCAGCATGGATGTTGTGTTCTGAATCGATGCATTGATAAGTCAGTTGGGAAATATCAAGAAAAGTTGGTTGCAGAAATTGCTGCTAATGGGCTTCTTCTTGCTCAAGATGCTTTTGGGTAATTTTTTTTGAAAAGTTTGGATGATATCTTTGGTTGAATATTTTTTATGTACTATGTATGCATGCTTATGGGTGTATTTTGATAGAATGATCCACATAGAAATATATCCAACATAAGAGTATTTTTGCTCACTAAAGTAATCATTTTCATGCTGTGATACAGTTTGTATACATTCTTGTTAGGAATTATTGATTTCTCAGTAATTCTATTATTTGTTACTCAAAATCTTGCCTTTTGAATATCACTGCATTTAGTAATATGGTAATGGAAAAAAAAAAAACAAAGCACTGCCTTAACATCTTTGTCTTCTTCAAGTTGATCAATGATGTGAGAGGTTCCTTCTGGTCAGAGAATCATGCTAAAGTGGCTCTCCCATCAATAGCTTGCTCAACCTACCAATTACTAGATACATAAATTGTTGACTGTTGTGTTTTATCATCAGATGTGGAGGTTATTCTTCTAATTGTTCTTTAAACTGTAATTACTAAACAATGCTTCATCTTGAAAACCCGGGGCAGACTTTTTGTGATCCACTGGCCTTCTTACTTAGCATTAGCTCATTTCATTGTGACTAGTTCACCCTTTGTAGTTTGTACTTAGCTAGGCCGTGATTTATGTTACATTGCTAAAAAAGTATTGAGCATTGAGATCTGACACACTAGTGTAACGGATAGAGTTCGCAATTTATTGACCTGACCGGTGGAATCTTCCATTGATTTTAAGGGTTTGTGTTTGGTTGGGTTTCTTTTTCATGTTATAAATGGGTTTGTTTGATTAAGCCATTCCAACTCATTTATAAGTAGGTGGGAAATGCTACGATGTGCACTTGCACATTGTAAGAAAAATTATGATTTTGTGATAGAAGTTATGAATTTTTGTGATGGAAGTTGTGATTTTTGTGATGAAAGCTATAAATGGTGAAGTTATGATGTGCACCCTAAAAGTTATGTATAACTAAAGTTATGTTTTTGTTATTGAAGTTCTACTTTTTGTGAGAAGCAAAAAGTTATAATTTTTGTGAAGAAAGAAGACTTTTTGTGATAAAAGTTATACATTTTATGATAAAAGTTGCACTTTTTACATAAGGCGCATACCATATGCACCCTTTTTGGGGTGCACATGGTAGCCTTTCCCCGTATGGGTTTTGGCCATGGTGATCCATTTATTGAAGGGCTTTAGACTAGGTTCAGAGTATGAGCAATGTTACAGGTGGTTTTCCCAACTTAAACTGGCCCCACTTTCCCTAGTATCAGACTGGAGAATTGAAATATATAAGATCTAGCAACAAGGTTGATTGAGTTGGATGCCAAATAATTTTATTGATGGTTTGATGGGAGGCTCTGGGTTAAACAGCATAACTGACAGCTTCTTACTGCCTCCATTCATTTTGCTCTCTCCTCCTAGTTAGCTCTATATTAATTGAATTCACACTAACTGGTATAATGGTCAGAAAACACATTATACAGTCAACTCTATTTGAAGTCCTCTCTTCTGTTGTCTTCTTTTCTCACAGCCGTAACCCATGTTTGTTTAGTATCCCGTTCCCTCCTTTCTGCTTTCATTTTTGTTGTCATCAAATCATCATAATGATCATCTTTTTCACATTTCTTAAAGTGGTGAAATGCCATGCGTTAATGCATTTATCTTTGATTATGATCCAAATGACCTTTGACTGACAGCAATTTTACTGCAGCTTTTCCAAGTTACACTGGCTGATCTCAGTTGATGTGTTGTTATTTGTCCATATCTCTGGTTACTCTTAGACTTTTTCACACGTGCTTATTTTTATTTTTCTACCATCTATCTCACCATTCGCATTATATAACTATGCTAATGAACATATTATACCTTACTGCTACATTGTATTATAGATATCTCCAAACCTCTGCCTCAATACTGCTTTCTTATAGCTGTGAATATTAATTATTCGTGTATATGTCAGCAGTTAATTTTTATCATTTTCTTGCACTATGTACATCCGTATAAACCTCTACCCCTCTACCTCTGTATCTCATTAGAAGTAATTTGGTCTTGTGATGGTTGATTTGATTATTTGTATTTGGCTTCATGGCATATTTTCATATTTTGTTTTGAATTGAATGCTTGTTTTTTTTTGGATCCCAGAAATTATGTTGTCCAATACATTATACAGGAGATCCCTTTGGCTGCTGCCGGCTTGATTTCTCAGTTTGAAGGGCACTATGTGCACCTCTCGATGCAAAAATTCAGCAGTCATGTTGTTGAAAAATGCCTCAAATATTTTGAAGAGAGCCGTCCAAGAATCATCCATGAATTGCTTTCAGTGCCTCACTTTGAACAGTTGCTGCAAGACCCTTTTGCCAACTATGTCATTCAATCTGCACTTGAAGTTAGCAAGGTACGGAAATCAACACAGTTCTCATGTCATTATCATGCTTCCATGATATTCACTCTACTTTGGCTGGCAAATCTGAATGTTTGATGACTATTTGGCTGTATCTGAATTTTTCACACTGAAATGAATTAAGGTGAAAAAAAATTGGTAAACACTTTAAAATTGGCTAATCTTCTTAAGAACTCAGTTTCATAATACACTTTCTATTGGTGTTCTTTGAATTTATAAAAGGAAATAAAATTCAGGTACAAAGTTGGTCTGAGTTCAGGATTTCGCATGTCATACTTTGGGCTAAGAGAGAAAGTAACACATATTTATTATAAGGATACATAATTATTATACGGCATATATATGAATATATTTAAGTCAAAGACAATAATTTTTAGAGTTTAAAGAAGGAGAATAAGTATAAATTTACATTGCTTTTGTTTTTATTATTGGATTCCAAGTTATTTCATTCAAACTTGTATTGTGTTCATGTATATAGTGTTAGGAAGTATCTGAGGAGTGTCATGTCATGTTGGAATCAGACATGACACATTACCATCTTAGAAGTGTCCATGCTTCTTAGGGTAACACCTTGTGTTTGCATGCCTCTATCCTGTGCACACGTGCCTGATAAACCAAATCAAACCAAACCAAGCCTTGCGTCGGATACATGAATAGTTTTTTGTCATTCTACTCTGCCAAGGGCTATTTGTTTGGTTAAATTAAATAAATTCTTCTCTCTCTCTCTATATATATATAGATATTTATTTATTTTTATTGCCATTCTGTTGTGTCTATGATGTGTTAATTTTTTTGTTTGTCTTGAACCAGGGCACTCTCCATGCTTCATTAGTCCATGCAGTTCGGCCTCACACCATCCTACGCACCAGTCCATATTGCAAGAAGATTTTCTCGCGCAACCTCTTGAAGAAGTGATTTTCACTGGCCTGTGGCAAGAAGTGTTGTGTTCACCCCAAGAGCACTACCGTGTTCACTAATAATAACTAGTATCTATCATAGGGCTGCCGGTTGTAGATTATCTAACTGTTAGAATTTGGTGCTGATCTACCATGATCATTGCGGCTTTTGCCGCACTGATTGACTGTAAAAAGCAAGTTTTGCTACCCCGTCTACTTGAATTGTGGAGATGAGTTGTAATATTTTGTTGTCTTGTTGATCTATTACTCTTAATGTACAAAAGGATCGCAGGTGAGTTTTTGCTTCCACTTGTCTAAATGCGACGATGCCTTGATAACTTTATAGATAATATTTCTGTTTCTTCCTACTAATGCCTACTTTTTACTATTATAATCTTTGTTTTGTCTTTATTTGCATTTGTACTGCAATGGTTTTATGTGTCACCTATTGATTTTTTTCTGATATTGCAAGATAAATGCTTCTACTTTCTTGTTCTCTGGTCATGGATATTTGTTTTAGCTACATGGACTATTTGTTTGGTACATCTTTTGACAAATAAAAACTAATATTTTAAATGTAGAAGTTAAAAGTATTCTTTCCCTAGTTTTGAATCATCAACTTTTTAGAACTTTCGAAGTTATTTTTCCCTAATAAGAAGCTACGAAAAACACTACGCTATATACTTCCAACCAAAAAAAAAAAAAAAAACACTTTCTTGTAAGCTGCATAAAAATGTTTAATGCATGCATATCCTTGTTTGAACTAAGACATCTCTGGTTTAGGTTTGGTTCAGTTCCATATGCCTACAAATTGAATTTCATAAATGTATGTGTTCATTCCTTTGGGCTTATAGTTTAGTCAGTGGAACAAGGACCCCAAAGCTGTATTTTATATCCTTTCCTGAGAACATCTGGTAAAATTATGTGAAATAATAACATCCACTCCATGTACAGTTAGCAGCCTCAACAACCCTTGGAAGTTCAGCATGACTCAGTTGGGTTTTGAGGAAAAGATTTTAAAAATATTTTCAGTAGAAAACGTTTTTCTACATGGGTAAGTGGTGGTTGTGGCGGTGGCGGAGATGGTGGCGGGGTGGTGGTAATGGTGGTGGAGATGATGGTGGAGTGGTGGTGGTGGTAGATTTTAATTCAGAAAATGTTTTCCACCTTTTGAAAGTAGAATATTTTTCTGAAATAATACATTTATTTTTTTGTTTATAGACAATATTTTTGAAAAAATCGGTCTAAGGTCCCTCTCCCAATTTTAATAATGAAAGAGATCCACAATATTATTGTTTGATATCTAAGGTCCTCACAGATAAATTTGATATCTTTCTTCTGCTACTCTTCTCTCTCTCTCTCATCGATCTCAACTACAAGTTCAAAACCCTTTTTTGACTCAAACTTCGTCTTCTCTCCCCTCTCCATCCACGTTGTCCTGAGCTTGATCACCGTTGGCTCCAAATCCCCAACCCTTGACCAGTTGCTCTCCTTCCTCACCTCCAAATCCTCCGACGAACTCAACTCTCTCTCTTCGCAGCTCGTCTCCCTCGTCTTCGCCGATGGTAGACCCACCTATGGTCGGAGGTTGTCCTTCGCCAACGGGGTGTCGGTAGACCAATCTCTCTCTCTCAAGCCTTCTTTCAAACACATTGTCAACACTCTCTACAAGGCCGCTTCCGATCATGTTGATTTTCAGACTAAGGTCACTTCTCTCTCTCTCTCTCTCTCTACTACAACATCATTGTAATATACAGTATAGATTACCATAATGTTAACTATAGAATTTTAGAATTGATTGGTAAATAAGCTATCTATCTAGAATTCTACCAGCTTCTATGGTGAAATATGGAAGCCTAGACGTTTAATTAGATCAGTATCAGTGTCGATAAACCCGGATAAAGATTGGCACTTCGACTGTGTTCACCATTTGCAGGAGCATAAGGGGTAATTCCTACTTTGATCGCCTCTTTCTACTCAATGTGCATCATATGAGCATTTTCCTAATGATAAAAACAACTTAATTAAGTCTGGTAAAAACAAATTTTCACATGTGCCTCAGATTTTCTGAAAATCTCAAATTGTCAAAATGAACCCAGAGAAATTTGAATTTTCTCTGGGTTTGAGTGAAGAAGGGGAATTTGAAATGTAAATGTTGTGACTTCCCAGATAGTCAACTGATAAATTCCTAGAGAAAATCACAAGAACTCAGAGAAATTCACTGATAAATTCCCTGAGAAAATCACAAAAACTCAAAGAAATTCACTGATAAATTCTCAGAGAAAATCACAAAAATCCAGAGAAATTCAAAAAAAGATACTCAAAAAATGGACAAATTTAAGAAATATGTTCAGTAGATCCTCATGTTCTACGTCTTCATGTATTCCACTAACAAAAATGACCCCACCCTCACTTGCTGCAGGAATTAAAACAATTAGTGGAAATCAAATTTCTTCAAATTGGTACAAAAGCATTAAGAGGATAAAATCTATTCATGATTTTGTACAGTTATGAACTCACGAAAGATTAAACTTTGAATTATATAAAAGTAGCATGTCACAACAAACACTTTTATAAGATTTTCAGAATTTCTCTGGGTTTGAAAGAATTTGTTTGGACAGAATTTCTCTGGATCAAATTGAAAGACCTTAGACATTATGAAAATATTAGATTCCTTTATACTATAAAGTCTTAATACCAGGGACCCTAAAAAAAAAACCCCATATTTTTTTGTTGTACTAAATGTTAAAAATACAAAGAATATTTTTTTCTTTAAAAAAATATTTTATATCTAAACAAACAATGTGTAAAATCCGTTAAGTATAAGTGCATTCGAAGATTTTGTGCTAAAACTGATCCTACATCACATAGTGCAGGTATAACTATTTTATGGAAAATGTTTGAAATCTCTAAAATAAAACTTTCCTAATTTGACTCGCAATAGTGTAGGTATTATAAATGACAATTTTTTATTTGTCTAACCACGTTTGAGACCCCTAAAAAATTCTCACAATTTGATTTGTTACATCCGAGCCCAACTCCCTTGCCCATAAAAAGCCTTTAAGGCCTCCACATGCCTAGGATGAGGGGTTTGTCTCAATTTGAAGTTTATTGTGGGCTTATTTTTATGATCCGAACCGTTTAATTTGTAGGACTCGTCGAGTACTGCAAGCATGTCAAAAATCATGTTAATCAGATATCAATAACCATGTGATCAGATTACATATTTTGGATACTATTTTAAAAGAAAAACAAATTGTTTATTTTTTTGGTGATAAATGTAACCCTCACATGGTTACCAATATCCAATTAATATGATTTTTGTCATACTTGAAATACTTGGCGAGCCCTCTAAAATGAACGGTTTAAATCATGAAAATAAGTTTATAATAAATCTCAAATTGAGGCATAACAGTTACTGTTATGCCTTTAGCACAGTAACAACCCCTCTTCCACATGCCTAATCTCAATTTCTTATTTTTTCAATTTAAAAAAATAATAAACTATTCATATGTGTCACATAATTTCTGAATTAAAAAAATAAAAAATCTTCAAGCTCATCTCCTAAGATCATTACTTAAAAGATGATCTTTTCTTAAAATCAAATATAGAAACACGATTTGTTGACCTTCTAATTTATTTGTTCATCTTCTAAAATCTCTACATAAAATCCTTCATTCCTTAAAATAAATTAAACAAAAATCAGTTCAAATATGTTTAAGTTGTTTTATTTGACTAATTTTGTTTCCTTATAATTAATTTGAAAATTTGATTTGATTGTTTTCCAATAATTAAATTGTTTCTCCGTAAATAAATTAAATAAATTGATTTGGCTATTACTGAGACTAAATTTATGAACTTTTAAGTTTTTTTTTTAAAAAAAAAATCATGATTTATGATTTGGAAAATGAAAGATGAAAGAAGATCATTTTTGTACATTTTTTCTTTAACCAATTATTTCTCCTATCCCAAAACCCTAGCTTTCTGTCATACATTACACCTTCTCCAAATCATCTATGTCCTCCTCATCCTATAAATATTACATTCATGCAACAATGCAACTCATTATTTTTTTCTCTATCTTTATAAGACAATCGGAGATTAGTTAATATTTAATTTCTTGAATTCTTTAAACAAACTCTTTCATCTTTTAAATATATTTTTTTCAACTTTTGACTAATTTTCGTTTTTGCATTTCATATTTTATATATCATTTGTCTCTCTACTGACCATTATTTGTTTTTTGCTTATAACCATTTTTTTTGTTGAAAAATATTATTTCACTAGAATTTATATGCAAAATTTTATCCTAAAATGATGTGATAGCATCATTTGTATAATAAAAAATATATCAATGGACTCTTTATTATAAAGTGATAGATCAAAATCCAACCAAATCATTATTAATAAAATTTTTTTTTTTTTGGTATTGATTTTATATTTGCATATCACTACTCTTTTTTTATTTTACTTTTAATATTTTGTAACATCATGATATGTGTTAATTGAAATTGGTGTAGAGCATTATTTCAAATTTACCTAATAATTTTTTCTTTAATATTTTTATTTGTAGTTGATTTTGTTTAATTTTGTTTGAATTGATTTTTGTTTGATTCTGTTTAAAAATATTATAAAAATATCTGCAGTTGTCTAAATTAAAGTGAAGTTACGGCCATAAGTATAACACTATAAAAAAAAAATTACATTTAATCTATTTTTTCAAAACTATTAAATATGCATAAATATCTACATTTTATTATGAAAAAAAAATTCTAATGATGCATGTTTACCAATTTAAAAAAATATTTACATAAACAAATTGGTCAAGTGACTCTTCAATTTGTGTTGATTGACATAAATCTAACATGGCTTAAAAATAAAGTTAAATTTAAAAAAACTTTTATATTTTATGGTCAACTTAAATTTATCATACTTTATCAATTGACAAACTAAAGTTTACTCATACGAGAATATTTTTCCTAATGTACTTAATGAAATAAATACAAAAATTTAAATATTTCATTTTAATTTTTTTGCCATATCACCTTAAAAATAAAGAGAGATAAAAGATGAGTAGGAGAGAGGAAGAGAGACAAAAAAAAGTCAAGAATGTTATATCACTTGACAAACTGTGATATGATAAATTATAGGAAAAATTGGTCTAAGGTCCCTCTCCCAATTTTAGTAATGGAAGAGATCCACAATATTATATCATGATGTCTAAGGTCCCTCAACTTCTACACCAATATATCACAGAAAAAATTAACTCTTTCAAGTCAATCCTTTTTTTTTTTTTGTGTCTGTCTAAACTCTGTCTTCTTCGCGGAGGCAGATCTTGAGTTGGACCGTGCCACGGGGGCGCCCGGAGGGGCGCTTCAGATCCAGGTTGCGGGTGGCATGCTCGCCAAAGCCGACATCGCGGAGGGGGAGGCGGGCAGAGCCGATGAAAGGGATTGGATCCGATCTAATAGACAGAGACGAAGACAAGGATGAAATATCTGAAGAAGGCTACGCCGAATTCGATGTGTTGGTTTGAAGTATTTGAATTTCAATACTACTGCATATATATCACTGCGTCTTCATTTTCTTAATGCATGTGTTCGATTTTAATTCTAATTATTTATTTATTATTATTATTTTGTGTGTAATCCACCAATGCACCGCTCTACTGCCCATAGCTGTTTGAAAGAAAATTCAAACAAATCACAAAACTCATATATATATATATATATATATGTGGAGAGAGAAGGGGTAGGCATTGAAGACCTTGGAAAGGAGAGGGAGATGCAGAAAGGGTGGTGAGAGAAGCTGAGACTTGAGAGAGAGAGAGAAGGTGGGTTGTTGCTGATATTGGGGAGGGTGGTGACCAGGGGAAATGACTGACAATATTGCTTTACCTTGAACCACAATGGGTGTAAGTGCAGGTATTTGAAATTTTCTCTAGATCAATTTTCTAATTTTCCCTTCCTTTCTTAAATCAGAGAAATTTTCAAAATTTCTCCGAACGAATTTTCTCTGTGATATGAATTTTCTCTGGACTAATTTTCTCTGGACCAATTTTCTCTGGACCAATTTTCTCTAGATCAACTTGAGGGACCTTAGACATTATGAAAATATTTGGTGTCCTTTATGCTATAAAATCTTAATACCAGGGACCCTAAAAAAAAAACCTGTAACAATCCAGATTTTTAATTATTCTGTAGAATTTATACTAATATTATTTAATCTCAGTTTGAAAAATATATAATTTATTATATATTATTATGCGTAATTTTGTAAAATAATATAATTATTAAAAGTTTAGGGGTCAAAATATAAATAATAATAATATAGATAATAAATATAATAACAATAATGGGTGTGGTACTAAAATAAATAATTAATTTTCTATTAGTATAAGATAAAGTATAATTTAATTAAGAATTAATTTATTTATATAATTATATTAAAATATTGAGTTAAAAGGTAATTATTCTAAATATTTATTAAAGATAAGAATAAATCTTTGTAATTATTATCAAAATCTGCCACACGTATCAACTCTCCCCCTATAAAAGGGAGGAGGCGTCACTGGGAAGAAGGGAGGAAAGAAACAGAAAGAAAAGTGGGAAAGAAAAGAAAGAAAAGAAAGAAGAAAATGAAAGAAAAGAAGAAAGGAAGAAGGAAAAGTAGTGTAAGGTAAAAGGGTTTTTAACAGTTAAAGGAAAGGGTGAGGTATTAAAGTTAAGGTAAGTTATATTATACCTTGCGTTACCAAAATGTATTTTACGTATGTTTTGAGTTACCAAAATCTATTTTATACAAATTATATTTTATTAGTATATTAATAAAAGTTATGTTTTATAAAGATTTTAGTTACGTGGTTTTATATCTAAACCTTATTTGCTTAAAAGGAAATCCATGGATATGTTTGTTTATATTTTAAAGAATATTTAGCTATGACCCTATATACAATTATGTTTTGTAAGTACCACCACGGGAGTCCTACGCCTTGGGGGACTTAAATAACCATTGGCCTCTGTTTGACCACTTTGTAGTCCTCTGTTTGTCATAGATCCATTGGCCTCTGTTCTGTACGGAGCAAAGTGCTGTGCAGAGCTAAGTGCTACACTATTGTGGGAGCCACCTCTAGAATCCGTACGAGCCACCTCTTAAATCCGTACCTCTGTTCTGACTGTCACTTCTGTGACCTCTGTTATGTTCTGTACCGTGGTCGTGGTTATGGTTATATATTTATATAATATCTATATTTCAGTTTCTGCTACTTAAATGATTTGTTTAGGTAAACGTTTTGCCCTAACTAACGATCCATGGTTATTTCGTGTCCCTTATACTCTTGGTATAATGTTTCTCACTCTGCCATGTGCTTGTAGTTTTTTACCAATTTTCAGGAAACAATGCAATTCAGAAATAGTTTTTGGAATGTCTTAGATGCGGGGCTGCGGAATAGACACACACACAGTATTTTTATGATATTTTTTTCTATGTGAATATCGGCCTTCTTGGTCAATAAATTTTGTAATAAAAATAGAAGCTCCAATGATTATTTTGGTACCTTTATTTAAATATTACTTCCGCTCGTGTTTATTGATTTGTTTAAGTTTTGGCCGGAGGTAATTTCAGTTACTGACCATCACGATGCATAACCCTTGGGTACGGGGAGCAGGTCGTGACAAGTGGTATCAGAGCAATGGTTTTATTTTATTTTATTTTTTTTAAAAAAATTATTGGAGCATAGGACACATGCACATTTAAGAAGTGAGATAGCGGATAATTAGTACTTAAATATTATATTTTGTTCGTCGATTTAATTATATTATAATTTTATATGATTATATATATATATAATAATTTTTTTTTTAGTGTGCCTAATTTGTGAAGGATATTAGATATAATTTATATTTGTTATAGAAAAAGAAATAAAATATATAGAAGGATGTCGGACTCAAGCACCCACCAAAATTATAATATAATTAAATACATATAATTTTCAGTTCAGTATTCAAAAAAAAATTATTTCGATATTTTTTAAAAAGTGGGTTCAAATTATAAAGATACTAATTTTGAAATTATTTCTCATCAATGAAAAGTTCATCTCCTGTATATGATTCTGTCATTATATTCTCATTTTATTTTATTTTTTATTTATTCTTATCGTAAACAAAATGAGTGAAAAATTTTTAAAGTCACCAATTATTTCTCATTTTGGCCCAAACTAATTTTTGACAACTAGACAGTGAGTTATTTTTGGTAAAAAAAATTTTTAAGGTACTATTTCTATCAGATTAATCAGCTAATATATAATTATCAGAGTGCACAGCGGATAGCTTACAAATGACAAATTTCGAGGACGGAATTTTAAAAGGGAGGAAGATTGTAACAACCTAGATTTTTAATTATTCTGTAGAATTTATACTAATATTATTTAATCTCAATTTGAAAAATATATAATTTATTATATATTATTATGCGTAATTTTATAAAATAATATAATTATTAAAAGTTTAGGGGTCAAAATATAAATAATAAATATAATAATAATAATGGGTGTGATACTAAAATAAATAATTAATTTTCTATTAGTATAACATAAAGTATAATTTAATTAAGAATTAATTTATTTATATAATTATATTAAAATATTGAATCAAAAGCTAAGGTGCCGTTTGGTAACACTTACATTTTCAGTTTTCTGTTTATATTTACAAAAATTTTAAAAACTCAAATAAAAACTTGTTTGGTAAAATTTTTTATTTATAAATCAGTGGTCTCAGTTTATAAATTTGGCCAAAAAATAAAAACACAAAAAATGTGTTTCCATTTGGAGTTTTCAGTTTTTTTTTTTTACCACCCAACACTAGCCACCACCCGCCACCATTTTCCACCACCATCTTCTGCCACCACCACCCCCCACTCACCTGCCACCACCACCCACCACCCACCTGCCACCCACTCGCCACCACCATCCACCCCTCACCACCACCACTACCACCACCACCACCACCACTCCCACCCTCACCCATCACCCATCTGCTATCCACCCGCCACCATCCACCGCCCACCATCACCATCACTATCCACCGCCCGCCACCTACTTGCCACCACCACTCACCACCCACCTGCCACCCACCACCACCAGCCACTTGCCACTCACCCGCCACCACCACCCACCCGCCACCCACCTGCCGCCACCACCACCCACCACCCACCCGTCACCCACCTGCCGCCACCACCACCCACCACCCACCCGCCACCTACCTGCCGCTACCACCACCACCCACTCGCTACCACCTACCACCCGCCACCGTCACCCACCCACCCACCACCACCACCACCCGCCATCCGCCACCCACCTGCCACCACCAGCCACCACCACCCATTCGCTACCACCCGTCACCATCACCCACCCACCCACTCACCACTATCACCACCTGCCACCTACCCGCCATCACCACCCACTCGCCACCACCACCCGCCATCTGCCACCCACTTGCCACCACCACCCACTCGCTACCACCCACCACCCGCCACCGTCACCCACCCACCCACCCGCCGCCACTCACCGCCACTAGCTACCCACCACCCACCGTCACCACTTTCCATCATTGTCTTCCATCGCCACTTGCTGCCACTTGTTATTTCTCACTCTTTTTTATATTTTTAAATTTTTTTTAAACATTTTGTCAATTACCAAACGCGTTTGTAGTTTATGTTTTTCTAAAAATAAACAAAAAATAAACAAAAACCAGTTTATAAAATTTTTGTAAATATAAACTGAAAACGTAAACGTTACCAAACACACCCTAATTATCCTAAATATCTATTAAAAATAAGAATGAATTTTTGTAATTATTATCGAAATCTGTCATGTATCAACTCTCCCCCTATAAAAGGAGGAGGCGTCGCTGGAAAGAAGGGAGGAAAGAAATAGAAAGAAAAGTGGGAAAGAAAAGAAAGAAGAAAAGAAGAAAGAAAAGAAGAAAGGAAGAAGGAAAGAGTAGTGGAAGGTGAAAGGGTCTTTAATAGTTAAAAAAAAGGGTGAGATATTAAAATTAAGGTGAGTTATATTATACATTGAGTTATCAAAATGTATTTTACGTATGTTTTGACTTACCAAAATCTATTTTATACAAGTTATATTTTATTAGTATATTAATAAAAGTTATATTTTATAAAGATTTCAATTACGTGGTTTTATATCTGAACCCTATTTGCTTAAAAGGAAATCTATGGATATGTTTGTTTATATTTTAAAGAATATTTGGCTATGACCTTATATACAATTATGTTTTGTAAGTACCACCACGGGAGTCCCACGCCTTGGGGGACTTAAATAACCATTTGCCTCTGTTTGACCACTTTGTAGTCCTCTGTTTGTCATGGATCCATTGACCTCTGTTCTGTGCGGAGCTAAGTGCTATGCGGAGCTAAGTGCTACACCATTGTGGGAGCCACCTCTAGAATCCGTACCTCTGTTCTGACTGTCACTTCTGTGACCTCTGTTCTGTTCTGTACGGTGGTTATGGTTATATATTTATATAATATCTATATTTTAGTTTTTGCTACTTAAATGATTTGTTTAGGTAAACGTTTTGGCCTAACTAATGATTGATGGTTGTTTCGTGTCCCTTATACTCTTGGTATAATGTTTCTCACTCTGCCATGTGCTTATAGTTTTTTACCAATTTTCAGGAAACAATGAAATTCAGAAATAGCTTTTGGAATGTCTTAGATGCGGAACTGCGGAATAGACACACACACAGTATTTTTATGATATTTTTTTCTATGTAAATATCGGCCTTCTTGGTCAATAAATTTTGTAATAAAAATAGAAGCTCCAATGATTATTTTGGTACCCTTATTTAAATATTACTTCGGCTCGCGTTTATTGATTTGTTTAAGTTTTAGCCGGAGGTAACTTCAGTTACTGGCCATCACGATATTTAACCCTTGGATACGGGGAGCGGGTCGTGACAAAACCCCTAAATTATAATTACGAATTTTGTTGATAATAGAATTATACTTGACAGAAAATATAATTTTTGTAATTTTAAAAAATTCATTTTTTTTTAATTTTACCAATTGAATTATTATATATCTATTTGTTATATAATACTTAGGACAAAACATTAGTAGCAATAAAAAATAAAATAAAATAAAATAAAAATTGTGTAATTCATGCCATGTTTGGGATGTTATCTTTTTTTATTAAAAAGTCAAGAAACTAAAGATTTCTAAAATGTGTTTAGCATGTACCAAAAAAATAAAAATAAAATGAAAATCCTGGTACCAATTTGAAAAAACTAAACAATTTTTATGAGTGAGTGCATAGGCAATTACACCTTTGGAAGGGTAAAATGGAAAATTTAAGTATCAAACAAAAATATTTACATTAAAAAATTCATTCCTAAAATTATTCTTATTTTTTTATCTCTTAAAGAATCCAGAAAGCCACTTAAAAAGTTAATTTCAAATACTCTTTTTGTTAAAAAATGTTAAAACTTAATATTATTTATTTATTTTTTGTTTTTTTCAAAAAAATTATTTTTGATTAATTTAAAAATAAATTTATCAATTATTGTTTAATCCTGTGTATGACACGGGTGATATGGTAGTATATATATTAATGAAAATGAGGCTTCTAATAACAAGTCTTCTGGAAGTTTTAAGTTCTCAAAATGAATTTTTAGAAATTTTGAATTATTGTAAAAGTAAAAAAAAGACATGTCTTAAAATAATTGATTGATTAAGTATTTTTAATATCATTAATATTACCAATTTTTGTACCTAAGTTAACTCCTTCAAATGTTCAAATAGTTAGCCTTATTGTATAACTATTAACTATATTATTGATACCATATATAGATACTCTAACCTTTTAAATTTATATTCCTAAATTAACTCATATATTTTCAAATAGTAGAGAATTTACATTATAAAATCATATTCAAAGTGTTTGGTCTTCATTTAATATTTTTAACACTAGATAAACTTCTTAATATTGGGAATTGTTAACACCCATATTTAATTTCTTTGTACACTTAGATGTACTAATATTTATGCCTAAATTTTAAATTTTATAATACATGTGGTGGGTGCGGAAAAAGAAATAAGTATGTGTAATTAGAAGCTCTTGTTATATTAGTCTCATTCCTTAACAACCCTATATCTTAACTCCTAAATATTTTCAAATGGCGGAGAATTTATATTACAAAATCATATTAATATTTTAATATCTTTGATTTTCTTTTTCTTTTTTTCTTTAATTAGGAGCTTTCAAAATGTTTGGCCTTTAAATTAGGAGCCTTTAATTGATTATTATCAACTATTTTTTACTAATTGAACAATCAAATTTTTAGGCTAGGTCCAAGGTAAAACAAGACACATTTTTTAAGTCAACCCAGCATTTTATAGTTTTTTTTATACAAAGACAATTTTTTAATATTTAGATCATTGGCATAAAAATTGATCCAAATTCGACATCTAAATTACTTTTGTATTTAATCCAATACTAATAATCTCAAATTAACTCATACCCGTCACAGCCTCAAAAATTAGGATATAAGTTAAAACATAAAATTTAAATTGATTATTATCAAATGTCTTTCCTAATTAACCAATCAATTTTTTAGATCAAGTGCAAGTTATGGTTAGAATAAGGCTGATATTTTAAGGCAACCTAGTATTAGATAGTTTTAATTGACAATAATTTTAAATATAAATATATAAATTTTGGCCCAAGTTTAATTTTTATTTTTCATCTATGAACCCGTACATATTAACTCCCTCAATTATGAAAATTATACAAATGTACCCTTTTTGGAGATGGTCTAGAGGGGTGAAAGTGTTAGATTTTTATAGTTAAGGAGATTAATATGTACGGATTCATTAATGAGGGAAGATAAAGTAATATTTGTTAATAGTTCATGGAGTCTTAGTGTAATTAACCAATTTTATTATAAAAACCAAATACTGACATATGTGTAATCGCTAATTTAATAACTAAATAAATAAATAGATTAAGTGGTTCATGAATTAGGCATAAACTAAGGTGGTGTTTGATAAAGTTGAAAATTGAAAATTAAAACTGAATGCTGATTTTTTTAAGTTGAAAAACTGTTTGATAAAATTTAAGTGCTAAACTAAAAAAAAATTGTTTGATATATTAGATTAAATTTAAAATTTATTCTCTTAAAATTATATTATTATGGTTGTGGTAGTTGTGGTGGTGGCAGTGGCGGCAGTGGCGGCAGTGGCATGGTGGTGGTGGTGGTGGTGGTGGTGAAGCAGTAGCATTGATGGTGGTAGTGATGGTGGCATGGTGGTGGTGGTCAACATGGTAGTAGTGATGGTAATAGTAGTAAAATGATAGCAGTGCTTATAACAACAATGACAATGGTGATGAAGGTGATGATAATAGTGGTGGTGGTGGCGGCGACATGATGGTGATGGTGATGGTGATGGTGATAATGATGGTGGCGGTTGTGGTGGTGGAAGTGGTGGCAACGGTGTAATTGTGGTAAATGTGATGGTGGTAGTAATCTTATAATAATAAATATCAACACTTGTATTTAGTATTTATAAATTCAATCAAAATTAATTAAGTTCTATAAGATTTTTTTTAAAAAAATTAGTGTATATTTTTAGAGGCATTTAAATTTTTAAGTGATATTAATTACAGTTATAAAATAAACTTAATTGATTATTACTTTATAAATTTAAGTGTAAGTGCTGTATCAGGTAATCAAACACCCTATAAGATAATGTTTTAATGATTAAGTTAGAGCGAAATTAGTATAAAATCAATTTAACTGGATTTTATGTCATGTCTAGGTTAACTCTAATTACTCAAACCAACTATTGTTCATTCCTACGTGAAAGTTACAAGATAAAATTTAATCGATAATTAAGCTAACTTTGACATAGGATAAACTAAAATTGAAAAAACTTATTGAACATAATATATTTTTATTTTATCATAAATATAATTTTTGTAATTTTTTTTATTTTTTATTTCTATCAATTAAACTGTGACATTTATTTCTTATTAAAAATTTAAAACATGCAATCAATGCCATAAATAAATTAAAAAACTTCCAATAAAAATTGTTAAATTTAATTGATTCTAAATTATTTCTCCCATACATGCCAAACAAATTTTATGTTGTTATTTAATTATAAATTAAATTTCAATTATTTGTTTAAACTAGCACGGGTACACTGATTCTCTAAAATTTGTAAATCTACAATCTACTTACCACATCAAAACAGCTGTTGGTGACCACCACATAAAAATGATACAAGGTACGTAAGACTCTATAGTAACAATCGCCAATGTAGTTCAAGCATAATATAATAATATTATTATTTATGATAACATATATGAAGTCTTTTTAGTATTTCTGGAAAACGGCAAACCACAAAACCAAATGCAAAAGACACATCCAAAGAAAACGCACAAGCAAAATGCAACCAGCACAAGCAAAATGCAACCTTTGAAATGAAAAAAAGCAGCGACCACCAGCAGAAGGAAACTCAGTAAAACAGATTGGCTCTTAGGCATCCACATGTCCAACCAGGGCAAGAAGCATTTTTTCATAGTCTCCGGTGGTGTCCTTGGCAATGGCAACATCCAGAGGAATGCTATTCCTCCTGTGATACTCCTCTTTTATGATCTTCATGTCAACCTCAGCCCTCGTAGCCACAACTCTAGTCAGAGCCCCTTCATCTGTTCCTCGCTTGTTTATTGCCAGTTGAAGAACCTTCTCAAAGTACTTCTCCGGCCAGGTCAAGCACTTCACCGTTGCTCTCAGTATTGACAGAAACTCATCATTGGGATCAGCTTCCAAGTCCTGTAATAGGCAGAAGTTCCTTAAAAAAAATTACTCAACCTTGAGACTCTAGTCAGAAATAAAGCCCTCTATAATAACTCATAATTTCCAAGTTGGGCCTCAAGTAGTCTGCGATCCTACACTCTGTTAGTTTGAACAGAAAACATTTTCCAATGAAAATTGTTTTTCCAGAAAATATTCAGTAAAAAGTTTGGTTGCAATCTTCAAAACTAAGGTGCAAGTGGTTGTATTAGTAGCAGTGGTGGAGAGGAAGTGTTGGTGGTGGTGGTGGAGGTGGCAGGGGGATGGTGGAGGTGGATGTGGTGGCGGTGGCAGTGAAGGTGGTGGTAATAGTGTGGTTACATTGGTAAGATTATAATTCAAAAAATATTTTTTTTTATTTATGCTCAAATAAACTTGTTTTTTCTTGATCACAGAAAATGTTTCCATTGCCTTTCATTTTCCATTGTACCAAATGTCAAAAAAAGCAGAAAAAAATTTTCAATTAATATTTTCAGCCAAAACAAATGCAGCACTACTAATCTAAATATTTACGTTGTATTTTGTCACCTCTTATATTGTCCATAGAAATTCACATTTGTTTCTATAAAATAGCTAATACATGGACAGACCATTACAGTGCCTAGGTTTTGGTAGATCAATCAATTGGCATGATCTACAACACTAATGATATCAAATACACATCATTATAAACTAGCTTACTTTCTCTGTGCAAGACAATGGAAAATGCTACGTTTTATTGAACCAAAACCTTGTATTTCCCTGAGGAAACACAAGAAAATTATTAAAAAGATTGATGTGGTATGATGCAATGTGCAATTGCAAGTATAGAAAGGAAAGGGCCACTATTGAAGAGGACATCTGCCTGAAAAATCATGGCCAAAATGCAGTTCACATTCATACCTCGATTATATCATGCCCGAATTCATTTTTGTATTGATTCAGTGTTGCATTGACCTGTGCTTTGCTCCTTGTAGCCAGAATCCTGATGAGATCCTCATTACTGTAATCTTTCTTCGAAATATTCTCATGGAGAATCTTAGCCTCCGATTTTGCAAGTGTCATGTTCACCTCATCTCCGTTGTACCGATATGTGCTGACAAGAGGTACCAACAGCTGGGAGAACAGGGAGTGGAACAAAGAAAGTCACAAGGAAATGGAACTTTACATTCATAGTTTAGGGGTAAATTGACAACAACAAGATGGAATCAAAAACAAAAGAAAAAGATTTACAATACTACACAAAGCCATGATTCCATCCAACGGTAACATTTTCATAAATTCAGGAGTATTTTCTGTTTCTTGAGACAGGCACGCGCATTTCACACTTTGAGAAACAAGCCTGTCTCCTAGGTCTAAGAATAATTTACCAACAAAACTTTAAAATTACATTATTTTGTGAAGAGCTAAATCTCACAACAACCAATCAGAATATATATGTACTGAAGGATACATACATACCTCAAAGGACGAGTATAATTATGATCAATGATACACTACTAGTCCATAGGAAGTACCTTGCGGAAGTCACCAGTTGTGTGATGTGCAACATCCTCTTCAAGGGATTTCTTAAAACGAGCATGATAAGCTTGCTTTGCCAGAAGTAGTTCATGTGGAGACCTTGCACAAGCTATTTCCACCAGAACCTGGTTGCTTGAAGTCCACCTCTTTGTAGCTTCATTAGCCAAAACTGCATCACGTTCAGCAGGTTCAAGTGTCCAGAGCAGTACCAACCTCTGAAAGAAAAATTAGGGAAAGTTTATATGTTAGCTTTTCCAACACCATACTAATTGCTCTTTGCTTAACTGCTTATGTGAATGAAACCAATGTTAGGGATCCTGGCTAATGTCATGGAATATCGATGTGAAAGAAAGAGGGAGGCTATTAGGAGGATCACTAAGCTGAAGGTATGATGGTTGGGAAACTACTTTTTTAACCATAATAAACAGGGTTGTGAATGTGCAAGAACCAACCTCAAAGTCATTTGAAAGCTCTTTGTCCAGTGCTTTGAGAAGATCTTCATTGTATGTTTCAGCATAAGTTTGTCGAATTGACTTGCGTTGAGCAGCATTTCTATGAGCCAATATGGATATGATTAAATCTTCATTAGTTCCCCATCCTGCAAAAGTATCAAGGATATTATTTAAAATCAGTATCGCAAGCCATGGATTGACAATATCTAAAGAAATCAATACAACAAAGTGATAGTGACCAAGACCTCCATAACAGATTCACAGTGGTTCAGATTGACTGCTTGAAATAGTGTTTCACACTATTGTCATTTTGATATATAAGCAGGCAGTTAAATAAATGGTTCTTTGAACTATAGTTGAATAAAACGGGACGGGGATGGGGGAGGAAGGGCTATATAGAAGAGTTTAAGGTCAGGAGCAGTGAGGTTCTGGAGCAAGGAGCAAGGCCCTGTTAGGAGTTTCCTGCTACTAAACTTTGAACATCTGTCAAAACGATTAGCACTTTAAATGACTAGCTTGGTCTTTTGAGAATTCAAACTCTACTACAATCAAAATCTCATCAAGGTCTAAAATCCATTAAAAAAAAGAAAAAAAGAAAAAAAAATTCATATTCCAGTCAAAGCATATACAAACTTCCTATACATATGTCATCAAAAAAGTCATTGATCAGCTACTGGATGAATGTGTGTGCATACACAATACATTTCTCAGCAGATACATTATACATATAAAGGTTAATTTCAAGAAGGATCATCTGCATGCAAATCTGGAGGTTCAAAGATTTTGCCTTTATGGTTAAGGCCTTATCATCTACAACATGTACTGTTAACCAAAATAAAAAAGAAGTCCTAAAATTAAAGTAATCTTTTTACTTCTAATAGTAAGATGATGTGCTCATGAAAAGAATTGAACATTTTCACTTGCAAGCAACCACTATAATTAAAAAATTACTTAGAAAAGTTTCCATGGATCTTCAGAATAAGTACCACTTGATCTTTGAAGATTTCTTATATTCATATATATGTATATATATATTTAAATCACAAAAAAGCTACTTTTGATGGCCAAACTTCTACTGAAATCAGGGAAAAAAGAAGAAGAAGAAGAAGAAGAAGAAGAAGAAAATGTTCCATATTCAGATGATCTTTGTGTAATTACGTCCGATTTGTATATACACAAAATACGTATCTAAACATAACATGTATGGATGATTTCTCTAAATTACAATGACCTACATTTGATGAAACAGGCGAGAAAACAGAGAGATCGGCAATTAAACATGCGTGATCTATCCCTGAGCACCATAAAAAATTTAAAAATTAAAAAAAATAATAATGAAATAATTCCATAGAGTCATGAATAGAGGCCATGATCCGAGTTTCATAACATCAACGAACAATAAGATCGGCATGAAAGACGAGAGAGTGATCATAATTTAAGTAAATCACTACAGTTGCAAAATCACAGTACAGATCTCATATAAATTCATCAGGAATACCACGATCATTTACAGATCATCAGATCCAAAGCAAAAAGACACGATCGTCCATTTCCTACAAACAATAATGTCTCTAACTCGATGATCATATAGATCAAGTAATAATAGGCTAGCAAAAAAGACTCAAACTCTATCATTTAACAAACTTCAATACAATTACACAAAACATATACATACATACATACATACATACATACATACATACATAGAGATGATCACAAAAAAGGGGACACAGAGACCGATCCGATCAGTGAAATGAGGAGAAAATGGTGAAAAAAACAGGACCTCCGAAGGCTTTACGGAGTTGCTCGACGTCTTCAGTGACGGAGGGGACATGTGCGGGAACTATTAGAGTCGACATCTCCTTTTTCTGATCGGTTTTTGGGAATTTTTTTTTTATTGTTCTGAAGATTGCAGACTCGAAAACGAGAGGATTTGCAAGGGCAGATGGGATCGGAGACAGCTGAATCGCAACTTTATTTAATGGTAAGAAAAGGACACTGGGATTCGGGTCATTCCATACCTGGATAATTTTTTTGCCACGTGTCCTGTAGATTGTCTATTTCCGGAGAAATTATTAATTAATCTTCAGATATTTTAATAAGTCACGTTTGTTTGGCTGAATATGCTGGATGAGACTATTAGTAAGAGAATTATTAGTGAAAAAATTATTAACTAAGTAAAAATATGTTTATTTTGATGATAGCGTGAGAGATGATTAGTAATGGAATTGTTAAATTATTTTTATATAAAATAAATAAATAAATTATTTCTATATTAAAAAAAACTAAAACAATTATTAAAACAAATAGGTGTACTTGGTAAAAAAATTTTTTTTTAAATTAAAAAATTAATTTTTTTTTTATAAAATAGACTCAATCCCCTCACTATTTTCTTAATCCCACCTAAAATTCATCCAAGCTAATCCCCCTACATAGGGAGGATTACTAAGCCCCATTCACTACCAATCCAATGACATTTTGTTACATCCAAACAAAGGTTTGATGGATTCCACGGATTGGTAATCCAATCTACCCTCCCAAACCCTCAATCAAACATGGCAATAGTGTTATAATTGATGAAGGAGTGAAATTTATAAATGGGTAAATTACACTGACACCCCCTGAGGTTTAGGTTTATTATAATTCCCCCATCACCTTTTGGAAATTATATCTTTCCCCCTGAGGTTTAAAGTTTCATTACAGATTCTCCCTCTCAGCAATTTAATTTTTTTAAATACCAATTTTGCCCTCATTGGGTAAATTACAATAACACCCCTAACATTTTAAAAATTATAATTCCCTCCCTAAGGTTTAAAGTAGCATTACCAATTGCCCCCTTGGTTAATATTAGTTGGAAAAAAAAATCATTGAAAAAAAAATTAATTGGAAAAAAAAATTAATTGAAAAAAAAATTTGTTAGTAAAATTTTTAAATTTCTGTTTAAAAACCAACGTAAGCTCATTTTTTGAATTTACGTTTTTTTCTCAAACTTACAAACTGAGAAAACTATTCCAAAAAAATTATCAAACAAGTTTTTATAACAGTTTTTAAAATTTTTGTAAATATAAATTGAAAACTGAAAACGAAATGGTTACCAAACAGGCTTCAGATGGTAAAAATGTTGTAAAATTAACAAATAATTAAATAAGTTATCAACGTAAGAAATGACTTATCAAAAGATTCTTAGGTTATGTATGGTTTGATTTCTACCTGGATAATTTTTTTGCCACGTGTCCTGTAGATTGTCTATTTCCGGAGAAATTATTAATTAATCTTCAGATATTTTAATAAGTCACGTTTGTTTGGCTGAATATGCTGGATGAGACTATTAGTAAGAGAATTATTAGTGAAAAAATTATTAACTAAGTAAAAATATGTTTATTTTGATGATAGCGTGAGAGATGATTAGTAATGGAATTGTTAAATTATTTTTATATAAAATAAATAAATAAATTATTTCTATATTAAAAAAAACTAAAACAATTATTAAAACAAATAGGTGTACTTGGTAAAAAAATTTTTTTTTAAATTAAAAAATTAATTTTTTTTTTATAAAATAGACTCAATCCCCTCACTATTTTCTTAATCCCACCTAAAATTCATCCAAGCTAATCCCCCTACATAGGGAGGATTACTAAGCCCCATTCACTACCAATCCAATGACATTTTGTTACATCCAAACAAAGGTTTGATGGATTCCACGGATTGGTAATCCAATCTACCCTCCCAAACCCTCAATCAAACATGGCAATAGTGTTATAATTGATGAAGGAGTGAAATTTATAAATGGGTAAATTACACTGACACCCCCTGAGGTTTAGGTTTATTATAATTCCCCCATCACCTTTTGGAAATTATATCTTTCCCCCTGAGGTTTAAAGTTTCATTACAGATTCTCCCTCTCAGCAATTTAATTTTTTTAAATACCAATTTTGCCCTCATTGGGTAAATTACAATAACACCCCTAACATTTTAAAAATTATAATTCCCTCCCTAAGGTTTAAAGTAGCATTACCAATTGCCCCCTTGGTTAATATTAGTTGGAAAAAAAAATCATTGAAAAAAAAATTAATTGGAAAAAAAAATTAATTGAAAAAAAAATTTGTTAGTAAAATTTTTAAATTTCTGTTTAAAAACCAACGTAAGCTCATTTTTTGAATTTACGTTTTTTTCTCAAACTTACAAACTGAGAAAACTATTCCAAAAAAATTATCAAACAAGTTTTTATAACAGTTTTTAAAATTTTTGTAAATATAAATTGAAAACTGAAAACGAAATGGTTACCAAACAGGCTTCAGATGGTAAAAATGTTGTAAAATTAACAAATAATTAAATAAGTTATCAACGTAAGAAATGACTTATCAAAAGATTCTTAGGTTATGTATGGTTTGATTTCTACCTGGATAATTTTTTTGCCACGTGTCCTGTAGATTGTCTATTTCCGGAGAAATTATTAATTAATCTTCAGATATTTTAATAAGTCACGTTTGTTTGGCTGAATATGCTGGATGAGACTATTAGTAAGAGAATTATTAGTGAAAAAATTATTAACTAAGTAAAAATATGTTTATTTTGATGATAGCGTGAGAGATGATTAGTAATGGAATTGTTAAATTATTTTTATATAAAATAAATAAATAAATTATTTCTATATTAAAAAAAACTAAAACAATTATTAAAACAAATAGGTGTACTTGGTAAAAAAAAAATTTTTTAAATTAAAAAATTAATTTTTTTTTTATAAAATAGACTCAATCCCCTCACTATTTTCTTAATCCCACCTAAAATTCATCCAAGCTAATCCCCCTACATAGGGAGGATTACTAAGCCCCATTCACTACCAATCCAATGACATTTTGTTACATCCAAACAAAGGTTTGATGGATTCCACGGATTGGTAATCCAATCTACCCTCCCAAACCCTCAATCAAACATGGCAATAGTGTTATAATTGATGAAGGAGTGAAATTTATAAATGGGTAAATTACACTGACACCCCCTGAGGTTTAGGTTTATTATAATTCCCCCATCACCTTTTGGAAATTATATCTTTCCCCCTGAGGTTTAAAGTTTCATTACAGATTCTCCCTCTCAGCAATTTAATTTTTTTAAATACCAATTTTGCCCTCATTGGGTAAATTACAATAACACCCCTAACATTTTAAAAATTATAATTCCCTCCCTAAGGTTTAAAGTAGCATTACCAATTGCCCCCTTGGTTAATATTAGTTGGAAAAAAAAATCATTGAAAAAAAAATTAATTGGAAAAAAAAATTAATTGAAAAAAAAATTTGTTAGTAAAATTTTTAAATTTCTGTTTAAAAACCAACGTAAGCTCATTTTTTGAATTTACGTTTTTTTCTCAAACTTACAAACTGAGAAAACTATTCCAAAAAAATTATCAAACAAGTTTTTATAACAGTTTTTAAAATTTTTGTAAATATAAATTGAAAACTGAAAACGAAATGGTTACCAAACAGGCTTCAGATGGTAAAAATGTTGTAAAATTAACAAATAATTAAATAAGTTATCAACGTAAGAAATGACTTATCAAAAGATTCTTAGGTTATGTATGGTTTGATTTTTAGAATTTTTTTTAAAAAAAATTAAAAATTAATTTGGTTAAGAAATAAAAAATAAAAAATAACCAAATTTTTTAAAATTATTTTTTATTTTTTATTTCTTAACCAAATTAATTTTTAATTTTAAAAAAAAATTTCTAAAAATCAAATCATACATAACTTAAAAATCTTTTAATAAATTATTTTTTACGTTAGTAACTTATTTAATTATTTATTAATTTTATAATATTTTTAAGTATCTGAAGCCTACTTGCGGATTTTTTTTTTTATTGCTCTGAAGATTGAAGACTCGAAAACGAGAGGATTTTCAAGGACAGAGGGGATCGGAGACAGCTGAATCGCTAACTTTATTTGGTAAGAAAACATTCCATACTTGGATATTTTTTTTGCCACGTGTCCGGTAGGTTGCCTACTTGCGGAGAAGTTATTAAAGGACCTTGAGCCACCGTTTTGTGTGAATTGGTGAAATGATAGGGTTTATAAATTCGAAAATGATTTCTACCCCCTGGGGGTGACCCCCAGTGAGGTGTCACTGGGGGATTGATCCAAAAAAACAGTTTTTTTTTTTTTTTTTTTCTAAGTTTCGGCCAGTGAGGTGGCGAGGTGTCACTGGGGGATTGATCCAAAAAAACAGTTTTTTTTTTTTTTTTTTTCTAAGTTTCGGCCAGTGAGGGCTCGCCACCTCACTGGGGTGAGACCCCCACTGGGTGTATAAGGCAGCTCTCTTATAAATTTGTGTTGGGCAATTGAAAATTTGTGATAGGTGAGGGATACAGGTATATGACGTCCTAGAAGTATCAAATAATTCCATCTCAGACAGGTAAATAGTAAGCTCTCTGTCGCAAAATAGTGGTCCTTTAGAGCATTTAATTTTTTTTATAGTATAATTATTACATTTTAAAAAATTAATTTTTTAAAAATTATCTTTTAATAGTATAATTTTTTAGAAAATATTAATGTCATAATTATACTTTTTATGTTGTTAATGAATTTAAAAGAAAGATAAAATAGAAAATTTATATTATTTTTATACTTAATTTTTGAAAATAGACTAATATTTTTGAATAATAAAAAATGAAATAAGAAACTAATATTTTGAAACAGAAGGAATATAAAAAATTATTGATTGACTTAAGTTCCGTTTGGGAAGTTGGTTTATGTGCTTTTTTTGGCTAAAATAGCCACACAAAAAGAATAAAATTTTTAATCCAATAACACAAAACATCACATCCAACTCATAATCATTACATTCTTTCTCTAACAAAAAAGTTAAAAAAATCAAAAACCCTTCCCAAATCAGGTTTTTTAGCCGCAGACTAAAATAACTAAAAAAACTAAAAAATCAACTCACTTTCCACACGGAGCTTTAAAGTGTCACGTGACTATACTTTTTATCAATAATAAATTATTATTTTCTTTCGTATTTTTTAATTACCTAAAATAAAATTATGAATAGTACCTCTTCTACGAATAACAATATTATTGAGGCACCACTTGTGTGTCAGGATCAATCCATATGGAGAGAATTATAATTGAGTGCTGCTTGGTGCTCTAAACTGTTGATGATGTGATAGATAGGCTCCTTTTGTTTCAATATAAACTCTATTGATTTTTTAGCAAAGCGATATTTTTTAATAATTTATGGGTCTATTTATACTCTTTTATAATTTAAGGGGTTAAAGTGATAAGTACTTCTCTATAATTTAGCGGGTATTCGAGTATATAATCCTAAATTTTAAAAAGAGAAAAAATAAAGAAAAATGATATTCATACATAATTTTCATATAGAATTGAACACAAATAATGTGGCAATGTTGTTCTTACATTTATCAATTATAATAATGAGATTTTTTACTTTCAATAAGTAGATATAAATATGATGACACATTATTATATATAATTTTTATTCAAATTCTATTTGTACATCATTACTAAAAAATAAAATAAGAATGTAACAAAAAAACATAATTTAAAAACTTAATTTCGATCAATTGCTCAACTATAATATATATATATATATATGAAGAGAGAGAGAGAGAGAGAGAGAGAGAGAGAGAGAGAGAGAGAGAGAGAGAGAGAGAATAAAAATGTTTAATCTATATGAAAGTAGTGGAACTTAAATATGTATTTTGAATAGTATCAAGCGAGATGAAGGAAAAAAAAATAAGTTACAAAAGTTTTAAACGTAAATCATTTTATATTTTATGATGTAAAATGTTTTACTTAAAAAAAATATATTTTAATTACTTTTTTTTTTTTGGAAATTTTCATATACTCAAAAAATTTGTCAACATTACGAAACCAACAAACAAAATCCTCAAAATGACAATAAGCATTAAAATATGAAATTTTTGGTTCAACTTGATAATCTAAAAATTTATGACTTATGCGATTAGACCTACTCAAATTCATCCTCACTATCAAGTTGACAACGAGAATATCGTCTCAAAATGTTGTGGTTAATAGGTTGGCTTTGGACAAATCCCATAGCATGGTTCCGATTACCATTATGACTAATAGATTGGCCTTGGACAAGTCTGTTGATGATAATTCTATTAAATCCTTCACTACGATCATCGTCAATAGGGTTTGTGCTTCCTACTCCAATGAATGGCATCATGCTAGGGAAACCTTACTCTGGTACTACTTGATGCAGCGGGATATATCACACAAGACTAGATATCATTTTAACAGACGAAAAATACCTCGAATCCACAAAGAATAAAGAATTCTTAAAGAGAAACTAAATTATATTGAATAAAAGTTATTTTTTTTGCTATAAGGCTACATAGTTAGTTATAATAAATTAATATTTGGAAATCAAACAACCTTGGACACCAAGAAATCTAAATGTAGGAAACAATATGGGTATAAATTGGGTCCACTCGGGCCCGGGCTCCCACCAAAATTTGGGTCAGGTTGGGCCAATCCGGCCCATGGGCTAGAAAATTAGGCCTAGGCCTAGGCCCAGGCCCAAGGGGTATTTGGGCCTTAGGAGGGCCATATAAAGGCTTGGGTTAGACCTAACCCTTTCATGTTCTTAGATTCGGGATCTAATACTCTTTATAGTTGTCTATACTCTTTCTTATCTTGTTACTGTTGAGTTTGGAGTTATTGGTGGTTTTTTTTTTTTTTTTGGTTTGCTTGAGCGGTCTTTCTTGCACTCGAGCAGTTTTCTACAGTTTGCAAAACTTCTAGGAGGGGGTTATTGTATGCTCAAACTGTGTTTTGGTCACTCGAGCGGTTTCACTTATTTGTATCTGACACTCAAGCGGTGTTTTGGTCGCTTAAGCAGTCTGTGCATATATCAGATCAGGGAGAAGGAATTTTTTTTATCACTTTTTTATCTCCTTTCTTTCTCTAAAATATTTCTAAACCTAATTTTTTTCACTCTCTATCTAGTTCTTGCTTAAAACCCTCTCATACAACCTAATCCATTGATTTCACCACCATAGTGCTTTGGAGTAAAACGTAAAGCTCGGCGAGAGCTTTCATTTAATCTGAGCAGATCGTCGTTTTGTCACCGATGATTTTTAGGTTGTCTCCTCTTCACTTCAAGAGGTAAAGATTTCTTTACTCTTTTTCAATACCTCGTTATAGATATATATGTAGTAGTTTTTATAGCATTTAAAAACAAGTTTGTTAAGAAATTTTACAAAAGCATGATAGGGGTTTAGGGTTTGGGTTTTTGAGAGTTGGAATTGGATAAGTTGTGGGTGTTGTGGTTAATTGAGAGGTAGCTAGGCATGTTTGTGTTGAGAGTGGAGAAAAATCCTAATTTATCATTACGGGTTTAATTAATCTTAAAGGGGTGAAGACATGTAATAACCAAGTTATGTGTTAAAGACTTGGAGTAGTGATTTAGTTATTAAAATGAAACTTAATTGGGTTTAGTAGTGATTTTTGATTAAATTTGTATTGTAGTTGTGTTTTATGAATTGGTTTGGTTTAAGGAAAAATATGAAGTTTTGGCCAAGGGTGGATGTAGTTGATGGTTTTGAAATAACAGATTTGGTTTTGGAAATAAAATTGCATGTTTAACTCTTTTATGAAATGAAATGAGAAATGGTTGATTTGAAAAGGTGGAATTAGTTATGGATTTATATTGTATGAGTCGTGTATCTATTTATTTGTTTAGAGATTTTGTCCTTAGTCATTGATGGAGGATGACATTCACCTTGCTTGTTTCCACTTTTCAAAAAATACTTTTCAGAAAATTCTACTTTCTTATTTTCCATGTTTTTTTGTTTTTACTGAATTTTTTTAATATTTTAAGCAATTTTTTTACTTTTTAGACACACCTAACATAAATACACCTAAAAAGTAAAAAAATTGTAAAAAAATCTTTTAAAAATTCACTAAATACCAAAAATACAAAAAAAAAAAATAAAAATACAAGAATTCAGTACATTTTTGTATTTTTATGTATTTATTAATTTTTTAAAATATTTTTTCACAAATTTTTTACTTTTTAGATACATCTAAGTAAGGTGCATCTAAAAAAGTAAAAAACATATTTAAAATTCAAAAAATATTCACTAAAAACAAAAAAACACGAAAACCAAAAAAGTCAATTTTCAAAAAACTTAATCCAGAAAACTCAAACCAAACACACTTGTTGAGTGGATGATATGTATTACACATGTACGGTGTTATGTACTGTAGCATGTTGTGCCATTGTTGTGTTTTGTTTGGGGGTCTGTTCTCCTCTGGGTGAGACTGGTAAAGCATGGCGCCTTGACAAAGGTTCCTCGTCCCTTTCGGTTTGTGCCTTGTAAAGTGTGAAAGGAGATTTATTTCTCTCCATATTGAGTTGGGAAAGCGTGGCGCCTTGTGATAGGTTCATCTCCTTTCCGATTTGCACCCGGTAAAGTGTGACCTTGGGGTCATTCCCCTCTGGGTGAGGCCGGTAAAGCGTTATATGTTATGTGGGTTGTATCATTTGCCATTCGTGTTATAGGCCTGTGGAAATGAAAGTATGTATTATGTTCAGTTAATTATATTTAAAAATATATGTTTCTTGGTATTTTTGTTATGAGTGTTCTTTACCCTTAGGCATATGGTCAGGGAAGGTAGTAGATGCATTGTTACATAAGTGTGTGTAGTGGGTGAGTTATGAGATTAGGTTATGACTTGTATCTGCGAACATGCTTTCAAAATAAATGTGGACATGAAATTCTTTTATATTAACGTGAAGGTTTAAATAGCCAAGGTTGTATTGTGAAGAAATGTTTTTGGAACTAAACTGGATAATTGGAAAGAAAACAAATAGTTTTACACATTGTAGTGTTCAAATGGATGTTTTTGGAGAAAATGTACTTATATAAGTATATTTTGAATATTAAACTGCCACATTAATTATATTGTATGTCATGGTGCATTCGTGATCATAGATATTTGTATGTTGTTATTGTTTAGGATCATGTTATGATCTCTGCTAGACTTTATATTCATCCCACGTTGTTAATCATTTCTCAGGTGTAAGTTGAGAGATGATTCAAGATTGGTGATCTTTGTTAATTGTTGGCCACGGGGCTTATACTTGTTGGCGGAACGCCATTATTGTAAAAAGGTTAAACTCTTACTTTTAATGTAAAGATGTAAGCCTATGAGCATTTTGTTTAAATGTAATTTCTATTGCATTCCATATATATACGATTGAGAGGACTTTCATTTGTTTATGGAGGTAACATATGTAGAGTTCTACTTGTTCTTAATGGAGATGGATTTATGTTAAACGACATGGTAATGTTATTCGGGTAATAAAAAGTGAGGCGTGAGAACATGGTATCAGAGATAACCAAATTTGAATATCTTGGGCTCATGGAAAATGGTTTTTACCACAATGGGTCTATTATGCTTAGTGAGGACATTTGCGTATAGTTAAGATAAGTGTTAGGACTCTATGTGTTGCATTTATGTGAGCATAGAATTAAGTTTCATAGATAGTGCTAGCAGCCGGTGAACTTGCTTTGAGGTCATATTGGAAACACGCTTGATCAGTGTGGTTTCTGGTGAGAATTCCTTAAGAGTTCCGGAATGAGTAGCTATCTTTGTGGACTTGATTCGATTATGTGATTAAATGTTTAACTGTTTATGTGAATAGGATTGTGTGATTTTGTGTTAAGTATGTCTTGTAGCTTAGCGGTGGTGAATGTGTGCCTTGGAGAAGGCCGTTGGGTGATTCACTAAGTTTGGTTTTGTTTTTGGTTTATAGGATGTCTACACAAAGGAGTAGAGACCGGGTCATGAGTAGAAGTGTAGGTAGAGGCACAATTGTTTCGTTGGTACCTGCCCCCACAAAATCAATTGTGGGTGAGGAAGTTGCACGTGAGATTTTGAAAACGGTAAGAGATGTTCTAGGTCGCACTGAGGGGGACCATGGGCGTACCATTAAGTTGACCAAGGAGTTTTTTCACTGTAATCCACTTGTGTTTTTGGGAAAGCCTAAGTCGGTAGAGGCTGATGATTGGTTAGAGCATATTACTAAGACTCTTAATATGCTCAGAGTCAAGGATGAGGAGTTGAGGGTTGTTTTGGTTGGTTTCCAATTGAAAAGAGATGCTAGTTATTGGTGGAAGTCTACGAGAGTTTTTCTGGGCACCACTTAGGCTGCATTTACTAAGGTTTTTTAGGCTAACTATTTTCCTCCTTCTGCTCAGGAAAGATTGAGGAATTAGTTTGTTAAGTTGCGCCAGATGAATACTTCTTTGGCACAATTTGAGGCGAGGTTCACTAATTTGTCAAGGTTCGTTCCAGAGTTGGTTGCAATAGAGGAGCAACGTTATTTTGAGTTTAAAAGGAGGTTGTGTGATGATATCTAGGGAAAGGTTACTGGGGCTATGTATATATTATCACACCCTGGTAGAGGCGACGACTCACGTGGAAACCCTTAATTTTTGTGGTGGTCAAGATAAGGAGGGAAAAAGGGCATATCAGCAATTCCGACTGTTTGGGGAGGTAGTAGGCCTAGTAAAAATTGGAGGTGGGCAAGACCTTAGGCATAGGTGCAGTGAACGCCTCAAATCCACTTTTGGTTCTTCAAACTCATTCTTTGGAGGGTCCAATCAGACTCAGGCTTTATCGAGTTAGTCACGGAATAGGGGACCACCTATTTGTTCTGGATGTGGTTAGACGGGCCACTTTTGATGTTATTGCCCTCTACGTGGGTCGGACCAGTTTTAGTGGTTTAAGCGGGGACGGTGGTGATGTTATTGTGTGGTAGAGTTTTATTATTTTGTAATATAATATGATGTTATTTTATTTAGGGCCTTATGCCTACAAATGTTGCATATGTATGTATGTGTTGTTGTGAACCTAAATGGTATGAGTATGTAATTATTCTTGAACTTGCATGTATTGTATTGAAAAGTGTTGTAAGGATTGGGAATCCTTGCTTTATTATGTTGTATTATTTTCTTGAGTTAAGCATGCGTTGGCTTGTGATGCCTTGGATTGATTTAGAGTTGCTTGTTGAGAAGCAAAGGTTTGTTCATTGTTTTTGACAAGTCTTGAATGTAGTGAGGATAAAATGTATGGTAAGTGTGTTTGTTTTGGAGTGGTGTGATACCTTAGGGGTTCTGTGAGATGGGTAGAAGTTACCTAGTGGGTTGTGAAAGTATGTGGGGGAAGTGTGAGACTCTTGTCTCTTAATGATTAGGGTATTGTTTGTTTTGTGGTTTGTTGAGACTTGGTAGTTGTGTGTGGATGCGATTTGAGTGTAATGCTTAAGTGTTGGGTGCCGTTGCTATGTGAGGGGAGTTTATTTGTAAGATACTGGAGTTGTGTTCTCAGGTAAGGAGTGTAGTGTTGGTGATAATTGTTTTGTCTATACCAGGTTATGTGAATGGTCATTGACCTTATCAATCTTTTGTACGTGGTGGGATGAAAATGTTTGCCATATAGACATCTGAATGGTGATTTGTTTAGGGAGCAAGAGTGGTGTGGTCTATTCTTAAAAAATCCGGTGTGATTCAAGAAACATGTGAGTATGTGGGTTTGTGTATGAAACTCTGTTTTGGAGTAAATAGTATTGGGTTGCAAGTCGGTGTTGGGTGTCAAGTGTCGAGGGTTGTTGAGTTGGTTAGTTAGTTGGTTGTTGCTGGAATTGGGTTGATATATAGTCACCTCGAGAGTAGCTTGGAATTGAAAATAAGGGTTGTAAGGTTGATTAAAGCTTTATTGTGGACGTGTGAGTGTTAAGTCTCGCATAGGCAATGTGAAGTTGGTGTGAGTTGGTGACAACAAGGTTGGGATTACGTGTTGAGGCCGCTGTGTTGTGAGCGTTTTTGCGCCATTGTGTGATTGATAGATGGTAATGGGAATGCGGCTCTCAAGAATATGTAAACTTTATTTGTGCATTCTTGTATTATTAGCACGGTTGTTATTTCAATTAATTTGTTGTTATAGAAATGTTATTTTGGTGTTGAGGCATCACTATAAGAGTGATGCGTGTTGTTGGACGATGATTAAGGTTCACAAATTATTTTATGTTGAGAAGTGAATTCAGAAAATGAATTTTTCCTTGTGTGGTGGCCTCGGATGGCAGTGTTGAACTGTAATGTTGTGGATTTAATCTAAGTGGTAATAAAGGATTTTGATGCATAGTTTATTTGATTTAATAAAAACTGAATCTAACAAATCATGAGAATGTGAATGATTATGTGTTCTGAATAACACTTTATTTTGTTTTTAGAGGACAATTGCAAAATTTTAAGTTTTACGTGGAAATCGAAAACGTATTTTGGTTATGGATGGTGCAAGTTTGAGCACTTTTTGAGACTTTTTATTTTTTTTTTTTTTTTATTTTTATACAAGAGAGATATTTTTAAAGAAAAGGAGAAATGAAGAATTTTTTTTTTTTTTTTATACATGAATGTGTTATGAATTACGTCACCTTTTATGGTTGGTTTATGTAGTGACTTAGCTTGGATTGCTAGTCGTGTGTTGAAGTGTTTTGTTTTGAGGAGGGTTTGGCGTTGTTGGGGCTTATTGTGCCAGAGCGTTGTCTTTTGGGCTATGTTTTCGTGGTGTGTCCTCTTCCTTGGTGAGAGTTAACTGAGAGTTTTGTTGTGAGGGTGGTTTTCTTTTCCTAAATGCTTGGGTGTTGAGTGCTCAGTGGTGGTTAACATCTTTGGGGTGTAAGTAGAGTCTATTGTTTGTTTTCTTGTCTAGTAGACCCCAACGAGTTGTGTGGTTGAAGAATCAATCATGACCTCTTTCTAGTATTCTTGTTGTTCAGATGTTTTTGGGGCCCCGAGGTGTTGGACTACGATCCGGGAAATTATCCTAAATATGGATCTAGGCTTGAACTGGTGGTTGTAATTATTTTTGTGGTTGGTTTGCCTTGTGTTGCGGTGTATTCTTAAATTTTGAGGACAGAATTTCTTAAGGGGGGAGATTATAACAGCTTGGGTTAGACCCGACCCTTTCATGTCCTTGGATTCGAAATTCGATACTCTTTATAGTTGTCTATACTCTTTCTTGTCTTGTTATTGTTGAATTTGGAGTCGTTGGGTTTTTTTTTTTTTTTTTTTCCATGTGCACTTGAGTGGTCTTTTTTGTGCTCGAGCAATCTTTTGCAGTCTGCAAAACTTCTACGAGTGGGTCATTGTGCGCTCGAGCTATGTTTTGGTCGCTCGAGCAGTCTCACTTATTTGTATCTGGCGCTCGAGCTATGTTTTGGTCGCTCGAGCAGTCTCACTTATTTGTATCTGACGCTCGAGCGGTGTTTTGGTCGCTCAAGCGGTCTATGCTATACTAGATTGGGGAGAAGGGTTTTTTTTTTTTTTTTTTTTTTATCACTTTTCCATCCCTGTAACACGCCCGCGAGGGACCCCGCGCTACACGCTACAGTTCGGACTCGATTTTGTTTGCGGTTCTAAATCTGAACCAAAGAGTCCAAATCCGGCAAATCGTTTTGAGAAAAAACAGATTTTTGAAAAGAAGTGCCAAACATGGACTGCTTTGCCAGATACAGAGTCGCCACCTAAATATTTTTTTAATGGTGAAATTTAGGAAACCCTGACTCGGTGTCAAAGGCCACGTGTCCGTCATCACCAAAGTTGCCTCGGCTCGGGAACTTGGGTACGATTGGGGAAGGTCAGCTATGAGCACCCCTTCTCGCCCGGTCCGAAGATCGGCCTCTACTAACCATGATATCCATTTTTGAAAACGTTATGTGTTCTTATTCCAGTTAATTAGCCTAGAATTACTATGTTATGCGCACAGCAAATAAGTATAGACTAGATTGCCTAATTTGGAAATAAGTATTGCATATCCGTTTGTCTTGAAAAACACTTTGGAATTTGCTACTCGCAAGTAGGCTAAAATACGGATTTCAACGAGTTTTTCCAACTCAGACAATCCAACCTTCACCCACAGGCATTCAAACAGTTTATCTCACATAAGCAATTAGCCACATGATAAGCATGCTGTCATGATAGCACTCACACGCATGCAGTATGCTAAAGCATGAAAATACTTACATTGTACTCTGTGCCAAAACAATAAACTAGTTAGCAAACATGCATGGTCCTAGTTCATGTTAAGTTAGACTAATGCAACACATACAGGATGCAATTAGAGTAGGCTCGGCTAACTTAAACATGGCATGTGAAATGCGATCAATTGATGCATGTATTCAAGTTAGATTTGAAATACCAATGCAGTTAGCGTGATGCGCCGAGCCCGGTGCATGTAAGACAAATGTATGGATGCACGCATGCAGTCATACTGTATGCTAATTTAAACATGCCCTGATCTACCATCATAAGCGGGTAAATAAAAGGGAAGAAAGAAGTGGGGATTGGAAGACATGCACACACACGCGCCCACACTTATTACAGATTCGCCCTCGCCCGGAGGGACCAAATAAATATTACAGATAATTAACCTACAAGCTAATTAAATATTACAGGTCATCTAATTAGCTAAGCAAATTAACTAATCTAGGGAAAACAGTAAACCGCCTCGGGAGGAGAGCCTGATGCAATGCATGCTCGGTCTTGCTCGGAATGCACTGCCATGCGCAAGCTGCCTCTGTTTTCCCTCTTGTATTCCTTCGAAGGCTTCCAAAGCCTCAGGGTTGCCTCTCTGAGCACTGTACAGTACCACCGGCTGGGGAGAATGGCCACCGGCCGTAGGAGATGTTCGTCGGCTGAGAATGAATCCATCGGCCACCAATTGTTTGCCGGTCGGCACTCTGTGCAGTCGATTGGCAAAAAGTTCCTGCAGAAACTGTTTGACAGCAGTAGAGGACAAAACTTTGCATGGCAATGCAATTCAAGCCATATATGCACCAATCATGTCCCTTATCATGTTAGTGACTCAAAGGGACATGCTCCTTGGTTCTCGGACCATCAATCGCGCATTTCCATACGTGATGGCCCAAGGGACCAAGTGTGCACATTTTGATGTCAAATGCAATGCAAACCAACAAACCAAAGGGGCCCAATTCCTATCACTAGATCAAGGAACAAGGCATGCATGCATGATGCAATGCAACCTAGGCATATGAACTAGCATGCAACATGGACAATGCAATGTATACATGCAAGCATGCAAGCAAACGTGCAAGGTAAGTATGCAAACAAGCATAGGATGGACTTAAACATGATTTAGGCAGCCTTAAATAGACCTAAAACAGTGGCCAAGATGCTGTGAAGTGAGGACTAAACACACATACACACATGCACATGTTAAAGGGCTAACACTCAAGCACAAAAGGGGCAACTCTCAAGCACACTTGAAAGAGGCATAACATGGACTAATGGCATACAAGGTAAGCATTGAAAATCATGTTACAAAAGGTGCTAAGCCAATTAAACAAGATAAACAAGGCATGCAAACAAAGCCAAAAACCCAAGACAAGCCAAGAGGCTTAAACCGAGACTAAGTCCACCAAGCCTCACAAGGCTAAGAGGACTTAAAACAAGTCTAAGGCAGGCCTAGACAACACCCAAGGGACACCTAGATGACATCTAAGTGGCTCAAATTCGAAGGGTATGCACAATGGCCAAAACATGGAGCATGCAAGACAAGCTTTCAAAGCTTCAAAGAGGCATCCAAGGCAAGCATACAAGCATGTTAAAGGGATTGAAATAACATGGCAAATGGTCCCAACCCACTCAATTAAGGCAATGATGCATGCTATACATTCACACACTTAAGGCCAACAAACCAAAAATGCAAAGGGGCTATACTAAGCATGCCAAAGTCGACCCAAACAACTAAGGACAGACCTTAAACATAGCAAAATAAGCACAAAAGCTTCACAAAGCCAAGCCTAAAACATGCTAGAACAATGGTTTACAACCTAAGGCATGTTAAGGCAACAAAATAGCATTACAAGGCATGTATGCTAAGCAAGCATGGTGCACCAAAACCAACATACAACAATGCTATTTCATGGCAAAATAAGCATAAATAACAGCCAAGGCATGGTCCACATGAGGCTTAGCTAGGTGCTCATTAAAGAGGCAAAAATGGCCCTTTTCAAGGACAATAAGGAGAGGGGGTGGCCCTCTCCTTCTTGGGACTTCAAGGCACCATCCTTACCACTGAAATCCCTCAAGATTTCAGTGGTGAGGAGGCCCAAACACCAAAGTCCCGGAGCTCACTCAAAATAGCACAAAAAGGGGGCCTCTCAAGGCTTAAGAGGGGTCAAACACCTCCAAACCACAAAACACTCTTAAAAAACTATTTAGAGGGCCCAAAAACAGAACTTTTTTGTGTTATACACTAAGCTCAAAAACAGTTTTAAGATAGGCTAACAAGCTATGCAAGAATGGGGGAAAAAGGGGTAAGATTGTCACCCTTGAAGCACCTCTTCACAAATGATGGACCAGCCCCTTCCTTGAGCTCAAACCAGCTCCAAAGCTCCAATATCAGACCTCTGGCCCTTCAAGAACCAAGAAAAGGTGTAACACTATGTGTTTGTGTGCACTAGTAAGCCTAAACACACACAATACAAGAGAATGAGAGACATAGATATAGGATAGATACAAAATCCTAAACCTAAAACCAGAGCTTCTCTCACAACTTTTCTAACCTTTTTGTCTAACCCTAATGCCAAAAGAGGAGCCCTCTTCTTATAGGCAAACCAATCTTGTAAAGCTTATCAAGGAAGCTAACAAGGAAGGCCAGGTGAACAAAATGCCATACAGTTGTATTAAAATATCTGCAAAAGCAGATGAACAGTAGTCGGCTGCTCAAAATTGCAATTTTGACAAAATGGACTGCCGACCGGCAACAAAGAATGCCGACCGGCAATATACATTGCCGATGGCAACAAAACACCAGCCGGTGGCCTCTAGCCATGGCCGGTGATGTGTGGGGATGCCTCACAAGGCATTTCCTGCCCCTCCAAAGCAAAACACAAGTGTTTGGTGCAAAACCAGACACTAAACAGTCGAGTTCGGAGATCCTAGGGCAAGGCGCGTAGCCGAGACCTCCGGGAACTCCAAACGAACACAAACATGGATGATCACCGGGTGTTCAAACGGTGACGTCCAAGTCTTGAGGACGGTCAAAAATGGGGTGTCTACAATCCCCTCTCTCTCTAAAACATTTCTAAATCTAATTTCTTCACTCTCTCTCTAGTTCTTGCTTAAAACCCTCACATACACCCTAATCCATTGATTTCACCACCATAATGCTTTGGAGTAAAACATAGAGTTCAACGAGGGCTTCTATTTAATTTGAGTGGATCGTTATTTCGTCTTGGTGATTCTTTGGTTGTCTCATTTTCACTTTAGGAGGTAGGAATTTCTTTACTCCTTTTCAATACCTCGTTATAGATATACATGTGGTAGCTTTTATAGCATTTAAAAACAAGTTTGTTGAGAAATTTTACAAAAGCATGATAGGGATTTGCGGTTTGGATTTTTGGGAGTTGGAATTGGATGAGTTGTGGGTGTAGTGGTTCATTGAGAGGTAGCTGGGCATGTTCGTGTTGAGAGTGCGAAAATGTCATGACCCGAACTCGCCCCTATGAATTAAGGTCATAACCGGCCAGTAATCATGAGATTACCTACGGCCTCACATGAGGTTAAACATATCTCAATAGAAATAAAGGGACCAAAACGGAAGCAGACTAAAAAAAATTTGTCCAAAGAGTTATGCTTAGATGGCATAGCAAAATCATTTCATAAGCATTCCATAATAACTCACATATAAACCGAGTTATCATCTTGTAACATCTTGCACATTCAAGAACTTTCAGACTTGCAGTCAGTCAAGCAAAAAGTTTATATACATAGGTGATCCAACGTGATTATCAAGGTAGTAAAAGGGTAAAACAAAAGAACGAAAATAAAATCTTGTGCATCAGATGTTCGGGCTGACTTTACAAAAACTTGGATTTGTCTCACATTCTTCACTAGGGCTGGGGTTGGACATCTCTTTGCTCACCTACATACATATAAATAAGAGTGAGTGAAAGCCTAGTAAATAATATCAAAGTAAAGAGGTTATATGAATGAAATTCTCTAATAGTTAATATCCTTGTCAAACACATCAAATGGCCTTAGGCCCATTCCTATTCTTATAAAATATGGCCTCAGGCCCAAACATATCAAACGGCCTCTGGCCTATCATATCAAATGGTCTCGGGCCTAATTCATTCATGTCAAATGGCTTCGGGACCAATCATCGTATCAAACGGCCTCTGGCCCAATCATATCAAACGGTCTCTGGCCCATTATTTTCATATTCATATTCATGTGTCTTTCATATTTGTGATCATAATCATATTCATATTCAAATGGTCTTAGGCCCAATGCATTCGTATTCAAACATCCTTAGGCCCATTCATATCCTTATAAAATATATCAAACAGCCTCAGGCCCAAGCATAACTGTGGGGAAGTGGTTTTCGGAAATACTCTTTTGATCGAGGAAGATGCTCTTGATTCTCTGCTAGTCACCTGCAAAGACAAATATTCCGGTCGAGGGTGCCGGGATTAGCACTCCGACGGGCAAGTTAGTTCCTCTACTCAAGAAAGTTTGTATCTTAAGTTTAGTGGAGTGTATTTTTCTTACATACCTTCCAAGAACGCTGCTTCCTTTATTTATAGCTGTTCCTCCTGAGGCCTCGGGGCCTGAGCTTGGTTTTGAATCATTACCTGTTCTTATATTCGGCGCCCAACGATCTTTATTAATCGGCTTACGTATTGTATTCGGCCCACCCTGGACTTGCAGGATAGGGCCGATTAATCTTTGCTGGACGTCCGGTTAATGTTAGTACTAAGACATTCCCCTTCACATTTATCCATATATTCGGCTCCCACAATTGCCCCCCGAACTCCCTATTGACGGTAGTTAATCGGCGTGTTTGGTTTAGAATTCGAAAAGCCCCTTAGATCAGGAGGCTTCGCATATCCCAAGGCGTCAGAAAATGTCAGAAAGCGCTCGCCTTTTCGTCTATCATTACACTTTCCCGCTTCATTCATGCGTCCCTCGCATTTATTGCGATTTGAAACTTCAGTCCCTTTTTGGTGCACATTTCGTCGATCATCTGATACGTCTGGATCGTCAGCGCGCATCTTTTCTCTCACCCGCATTTTCTGCAACTTTCGTCCGTCTACCTTCGCCTCGTCTGCTTCTCGTAAGTTTTCTTCCCCTTTCTTTGTAACCTTATTCTCTGTTTATCATTTTTTACTTTCGGCGGAACCTTGGACCTCCGTCGAAATGGCTAAACACCTGAAGGACCTCCTTTCTGAGAGTCGCATTTCTGGCTTCCGACGACATTTTTCCATTCCCGATGACGTCCATCTAACTCTTGTAATGGACAGTACTCTGGATATGGAAAGGGAGGATCAGAATACAATCGTATTCCCCCTCCTGTCCATAGCAGAAGGCAGAGTGCGTTTCCCCCTACATCCACTACTTAGGGCTGTCCTTCGCCATTGGAATCTAATTCTTTCTCAGCCCAACGTAAATTTCTTTCGAATCGTTATGGGTGTTATAGAGTTGAACCGGCGTCTTGGGATCAATCTTGGAATTCCGGCTATTCGGCACTGCTATGCTTTAGCCAAATCCTCAGGTCAGCTGGGTCGGTACTTCCTTAGGGCCAAGGATACTGACCATCATTTGGTGACTATGCTTGCCAGTTCTGGTAAGAGGGTTGACGATGTAATGGTCAATGTCCGAGGTAATTGGGAGTTCGCTGAAGGCAAAGATCGCCTAGACCCCATCCCCAGACATAAGGGTGACCCAAGTTGCCACGTAGTATCTTGTGTTTAATGGTTTACCTTTTAATCGGCTCTCTTTCCTTAATCATTCCTTTTTTACAGGTAATAAATTGAAGAAGATTTTGACTTGCTCTGACGAAACGGTCCTTAGGGATATTAAGACTGCACTCGACTACTTTGGCCGCCCAAACGTGCAAAAACAGGGGAGAGCCGCCCACATCTTACTTTGGTACGAGCCCACTTATACCACGTTTTCGGCTGCTGACAACATTTCGATTCCATCCGACGATCAGCAGCTCTCGGCTCTTATCTTCCCCAGCTACAAGAACCTCAGGCAAATCGGTCTCGAAGATTCTGATTCGGGGCGTGACGCAGAGCCGAAAATACAAGTAGTTGCCGATCCGGCGAGAGAGTTTACTGTGGAGGCCGAAGAAGTTGACGTGGCCATCCGCTCTGCGTTTGAGGCTGCCGGACTCGATCAACCTTCGCCATCCGCGTCGGGTCGGGCAGAAGTCTCTTCCGGAGACATTTTCGCGAATTTAGGCGACCTTCCCGGTGATTTCTTCGAAGGTATGGCGAAGGAAAGCCTTTCGCAAATGGCGCGTAGGAAAAACGCCGAGCGAATGGCTGCTCGACAAAAGGCCGAGGCCGGCGGATCTGATCCCAACTTGCCTAAGGCCTCCGTACCCATCGTTGAAGGGCTGGCTCAGGTTACGCCAGTTGAAACGGAAAGAGGGGGTGAACAGCGGGCCATTGAGGAACGGGAAATTCCAGGGGAGCGCGGCCAAAAACGCAGCGCCGAGGGGGAAGCCAGTTCGGAAGCTAGTCCTGACAAACGGCCTCGCCTTGAGGAATCGGACGTGGTTCCTCCGTTTGTTATTCAGCTGAAGATCAGAGATACGCCGATTTCTTCCAATGCTTCTGCCATTGAGGATCCGGCCGTTGCGTTGAGCTTGGCGGCGTCGATTTCCTTGCCGGCTGACAGTGCAGCCTTTTGCGCCGTGCTGGATATTTTGGCCGTAGCCTTATCTGCGCAGTCGGCACTCCTGGTAGGAATTTTATATTTATTTCTGACTATTTTTTATAAAGGTATCTAATGATCCCTTATTCTTGCAGACCGTCGGCCGGATTGCCGACTTGGGTCGCCGTCTGCATGATGCTCTTGGCAGAATTGACCGTTTGCAAGCCGAAGTGGAAGGTCAGAAGAGTAGAACGGAGTTTGAAAAAATGAGGGCCGCAATGGAGAGCGCCCGAGCCGAAGCGGAGAAGGAGAGGGCTCGCTCTGCTGAACAGTTTCGATTTGACGCTGAGGCTAGAGCGAATGCGAGTGAGGAATCGCTCCAACTCTCAAGGGATGAACTTGCCCAGGCGGAGGCTCAGCTGGAGGAGCTGAAGGCGGCCAAAGAGAAAGCCGTATCTGAGGCTTTCGAGGCGGGAAAGAGCGCCGCTTTCATTGAATATGTTGATGAAGTTCCCAAGTTTGAGAATCGGGGGTTCAAACATGGGTGGCTCAAAGCCCTTGCTGCCGCTGGGGTTACATCGGATTTGCCAATTCCTTATGAGCAAGTGGATGTCGAGCCACTCGAATCTGACACCGAGGAGTGATTTGGGAGGCGTTTCCTAATTAATTAATAATATTTTTTATTTATTATTATTATTATTATTATTTTTTGTTTGGTTGGGTTTTGTTGGTTCAGGGTAGTTTTCATGTATAAATTGGTTACTAACTTGTATGCAATTTATTAATGAACATTTCCTTGTAATGCCACTACTTCCTGTGCACAATTTGTGTGATTATGTTAATGAAACGTTTTGCTGAGTTTGGTTCAAAGCCTTTTGCTACTTTGCGTAAAATTGTTGCTGAGTTTCAGCTTTTAGGGATTGAATATCCTGCGTCAACATTGATTTCTTTATGAACTGTCAAGTTGTGAGCCGAATAAATTGGTGAATCTGCGGATGTTGACGTTTATACTCCATTTTCTTCGAATGCCTTGTTTTGATTAGACACGCGAGCAAACGATATTGTATGTACGGCTTTTTAGAATCAGGAAACGCCGAATTATGATCGATTCAGGAGCCGGCTGGGGTACCTGAGCCAAATATATTGATGAATGTTCCCTTGCCCCAGGCGGTTCCTTTGCTAACATGGGCAAACGATATTGTATGTACGGCTTATTTAGAATCAGGAAACGCCGAATTATAATCGATTCAGGAGCCGGCTGGGGTACCTGAGCCGAATATATTGATGAATGTGCCCTTGCCCCAGGCGGTTCCTTTGCTAACATGGGCAAACGATATTGTATGTACGGCTTATTTAGAATCAGGAAACGCCGAATTATGACCGATTCAGGAGCCGGCTGGGGTACCTGAGCCGAATATATTGATGAATGTGCCCTTGCCCCAGGCGGTTCCTTTGCTAACAGGGGCGCGTCGACTCAGCCGGCGTCGGGCGATTCAGGATCTGTAATTAATGAGATTGCCTCGAACATGCTGCCTCTGTGAAGGATAAATGAACAAGGGTGCATCCTTTATGAGCTTGGTATCCTCGAGCTCCTGGAGGAAAACTAGTTGCGTGAATGTCGAACCGACTCTTCTTTAATAGTAAAGGGGAAGCGAAGACCCTAGCTGAGCTGGGCGGAGATATGAACCGAGGTGGTGAACCCTCGCGTGCAGGAAGTAGGAGTGCCAGGGGTCGAGAGAGGCGTCAGTCTCCTCGACGTCGCAGTAGATCGCCCAGGCGAGACAAGCAGTCGCAGGGTAAATCTCCACAACCCCGCGTTGAAAGGAGGTCTGATGCGAATCCGCGCCCATTAAGCTTTGCGGTATTCGTAAAGAATAGACCCATGACGGAGGCGGATTCGATCGTTCGAGACCCAGACGTAGCGGTCGACTTTGCCCGACAAATATTCCCTCATGAGGTTCAGCAGTCAATGCTCGGTCGTCAGGACTACGAGGTGTTTCGCGAGGGCGTTCACGGCGCGGTGAAGGGGCTTTACACTGCTTACGAAGTCGGCATGCGACTGCGCGCTGCCCGTCAAGAGATGGAGAAGAAGGAAGAACGAATTCGAAGTTTGGAGGCCCACGCGGAGGCGGCCGAGCGCGAACTAAGGAAGATCAAGGCGGCACATCCACAACCCACCGCGCACGCAAACCCGATTGTGGAGGAGAGGGTTACTAGTCGGCTTATCAGCTCCGCACTCGCCGATCGAGATACGGCAAGTATGTTTGCGATGGAGAGCGCGAAGGGGAGGGCCTATGAGAAAGGTTTTCATGAGGGCCGAAAAGTGGGGATCGAGAAAACCAAGGAGAGATTGGCCGAAGAAGTGTGCCGATGTGAAAATCGTGGGTTTCGGCATGGTTGGATCAAGGCATCTCGAGCCGCGGAAGCTCTTCGGGTGTCGGGAATTGATTTTGCATCACCACGCTACAGGAATAAAGATTTGCCGTTTTCTACTTTTGAAGTTGAGAAGAGCGAGGATGAAAGCGACGCTGTATAAGTTTAGTAGTTGTAGAATTGGAACGCACGGCGCGTTTGAAACTATGTAACTTATTATTTTACTGAATAAAGAACGTTTCATTTTTACCGTCTCGTTGTCATTCGTATTCGGCTTATGTGTATTTTGTGTTGTCGAAATATTGTCCGGCCCAGATGGCTGTTAACTGTCCGGCCATACGCGGGCTTATCGGTAGGGTCTGCACGGCCGTTATGGTTTCGACGGCTATTTATCTTGGACTTGAGTTGGCGCATTATTACTTGGCCGGTGGGATTAGTGGGCTGGTAGTTACGAATGTCAATCGACGCTCGTTATTTTTTTTTATTTTTATTTTTATTTTTATTTTTTTGGTGCTATCAGACTCTCTTGGGATTGGGACCTCGGGATCGCGGTCGTCGCTGAGAATAAAAGGAGCAGGCGCTTCGCACCAATAATCCCACTCGACTCATCATTCCTTGCGTGGGATGGTGATTTTGGTTTCAGAGGCTCAGACTTCGGTCGAATTTGGCGTTGCGATGGATTTCATTAGAAAACCTAGGTGTGAGGGGGTTAAGTCGTTCGAAGAGCCTGAGATCTGTAAGTCTCCAAGTCGTCGAAGCAGATCACCCCGAAAGAAGAGGCAACAACTGTTAAGTTCATTCTTCCTTGTCCTGGATCTTTGCCTTGACATTGTCAATGGTATCAGGGGAAGTTTGGCGCTGTGCGAGTCGTGGGCCTGAGCATATCTGGTTCAAGGTACTGCACGCCGTGGAGAGGTTCAAGGCGGCGCCCGTCGATCCGGCGATGCTGCTTTACCAGCGCATTTTGTTTCTTTTTTGCTTGCGATACTGTAATGCTCGAACGCGGGTTGCGGTTTTTGTAACAACTGTATAATCGAATAAATGGTTATATTTATGCTTTCGATACTGTAACGCTCGAATGCGGGTTGCGTTTTTTGTAACAACTGTTTGATCGAATAAATGGTTTTATTTTAAATCTGCCTGCCCGTTATTTCGAATGTATGATCTGTTCTAGTGTGTTAGATATGAGCAATTAATCTTTCATTCGTGCCAACGTCTGCTCCGGCCCAATCGGCCTCAAGGATATGACTCGGCTCCGAATCCGGAGACTTAATCGGCCCTAAGGCGGCATGCGCCGAAGGGGGCTCCGAATCCGGAGACTAATTTGGCCAATCGTGATACACGAAGGGCGCTCCGAATCTGGAGGCTTGATCGGCCCTAAGGCGGCATGCGCCAAAAGGGGCTCCGAATCCGGAGACTTAATTTGGCCAATCGTGATACACGAAGGGCGCTCCGAATCCGGAGGCTTAATCGGCCCTAAGGCGGCATGCGCTAAAGGGGGCTCCGAATCAGGAGATTTGATCGGCCCTAAGGCGGCATGCGCCGAAGGGGGCTCCGAATCCGGAGACTAATTTGGCCAATCGTGATACACGAAGGGCGCTCCGAATCCGGAGGCTTGATCGGCCCTAAGGTGGCATGCGCCAAAAGGGGCTCCGAATCCGGAGACTTAATTTGGCCAATCGTGATACACGAAGGGCGCTCCGAATCCGGAGGCTTGATCGGCCCTAAGGCGGCATGCGCCAAAAGGGGCTCCGAATCCGGAGACTTAATTTGGCCAATCGTGATACACGAAGGGCGCTTCGAATCCGGAGGCTTAATCGGCCCTAAGGCGGCATGCGCCAAAGGGGGCTCCGAATCTGGAGACTTGATCGGCCCTAAGGCGGCATGCGCCAAAGGGGGCTCCGAATCCGGAGACTATAATTTTGCCAATCGTGATGCACGAAGGGCGCTCCGAATCCGGAGGCTTAATCGGCCCTAAGGCGGCATGCGCCAAAGGGGGCTCCGAATCCGGAGACTTGATTGGCCCTAAGGCGGCATGCGCCGAAGGGGGCTCCGAATCCGGAGACTAATTTGGCCAATCGTGATACACGAAGGGCGCTCCGAATCCGGAGGCTTGATCAGCCCTAAGGCGGCATGCGCCAAAAGGGGCTCCGAATCCGGAGACTTGATCGGCCCTAAGGCGGCATGCGCCGAAGGGGGCTCCGAATCCGGAGACTAATTTGGCCAATCGTGATACACGAAGGGCGCTCCGAATCCGGAGGCTTGATCATCCCTAAGGCGGCATGCGCCAAAAGGGGCTCCGAATCCGGAGACTTAATTTGGCCAATCGTGATACACGAAGGGCGCTCCGAATCCGGAGGCTTAATCGGCCCTAAGGCGGCATGCGCCAAAGGGGGCTCCGAATCCGGAGATTTGATTGGCCCTAAGGCGGCATGCGCCGAAGGGGGCTCCGAATCCGGAGACTTAATTTGGCCAATCGTGATACACGAAGGGTGCTCCGAATCCGGAGGCTTGATCGGCCCTAAGGCGGCATGCGCCAAAAGGGGCTCCAAATCCGGAGACTTAATTTGGCCAATCGTGATACACGAAGGGCGCTCCGAATCCGGAGGCTTGATCGGCCCTAAGGCGGCATGCGCCAAAAGGGGCTCCGAATCCGGAGACTTAATTTGGCCAATCGTGATACACGAAGGGCGCTTCGAATCCGGAGGCTTAATCGGCCCTAAGGCGGCATGCGCCAAAGGGGGCTCCGAATCCGGAGACTTGATCGGCCCTAAGGCGGCATGCGCCAAAGGGGGCTCCGAATCCGGAGACTATAATTTTGCCAATCGTGATGCACGAAGGGCGCTCTGAATCCGGAGGCTTAATCGGCCCTGAGGCGGCATGCGCCAAAGGGGGCTCCGAATCTGGGGACTAATTTGGCCAATCGTGATACACGAAGGGCGCTCCGAATCCGGAGGCTTAATCGGCCCTAAGGCGGCATGCGCCAAAGGGGGCTCCGAATCTGGAGACTTAATCGGCCCTAAGGCGGCATGCGCCAAAGGGGGCTCCGAATCCGGAGGCTTAATCGGCCCTAAGGCGACATGTGCCAAAGGGGGCTCCGAATCCGGAGACTAATTTGGCCAATCGTGATACACGAAGGGCGCTCCGAATCCGGAGGCTTAATCGGCCCAAAGGCGGCATGCGCCAAAGGGGGCTCCGAATCCGGAGACTTGATCGGCCCTAAGGCGGCATGCGCCGAAGGGGGCTCCGAATCCGAAGACTAATTTGGCCAATCGTGATACACGAAGGGCGCTTCGAATCCGGAGGCTTGATCAGCCCTAAGGCGGCATGCGCCAAAAGGGGCTCCGAATCCGGAGACTTAATTTGGCCAATCGTGATACACGAAGGGCGCTCCGAATCCAGAGACTTGAGTTGGCCAATTGTGGCAAGTGCCCCACTAGGAATCGACATATGATTTTCAGCGTCGAGGAAAAGTAGTTCATATTGCAAGGGCAAAATATATTTACAGTTATCAAAGCCCACAGATCGGGTCAGTGATAGGGTTTTCATCAGAACTCTGCTTGTGCCGCTTGGGGGGAACCTCGTATTTCTTCAATGCCGTGGGTTGTTGGGAAACGCAGGATCTGATGGTAGGTGCTTGGGACGGCCTTCATGATATGTAGCCAGGCTCTTCCCATTATGGCATTATACGGCGAGGGGAGCTTCACGACCAGGAATTCCACTTCGACCGTTCTAGATCCTGCTCGAACAGGTAATGTGACCTTGCCCAATGGGTATTCTGGGTTCATATTAAAGCCGAACAATGGGTGAGGTGCCGGGGATAGATCTGCCTCGTTGAGACCAATCTTGACGAAAGTTTGATAGTACATGACCTCTGAACTACTCCCTGGATCTATGAGGATTCGTTCAATGACGAACTGATTTATGCGTAATCCAATAACCAACGGATCAACGTGGGAAGCCGTTGCGTCATTGAGGTCGGAGTCGTTGAAGGCAATTGTCGGAGCTTCTTCGGACCGGTCAGTCGAAATACGGCGTCCCTGTGAAATTGGGTGCGATCGAATTGTGTGCATGGCCGGGAGTGTGGGCAGGCTGTAAATTACGTGGATCACGCCGAGTGGGGGAGAGTCCGGCCTTAATGCTAATGCCTTGGTTGGCTTTCCCTGTTTCACATACTGTTGCAGTCGATCGTCTTGCACCAGTTCTTCCAGGTGGTCTTTTAATGCGTAGCAACTCTCTGTTTCGTGGCCGTGATCTCTGTGATATTCGCACCTCCGGTCCCTTCGTCGCGTATCGGGTGGTCCCACCATCTTTGATGGCCATTTGAAGAATGGGAGGTGTTGGATTTTGGTCATTACAGCGGTGATTGGCTCTGACAGTTCCGTGTACTTTTTGTCGGCGCGCCTCGAGCGCCTACTGTCGACTTGCAATTGCTCATTCGTCGGGTGGGAGCATTGATCGCTCGATCGGCGAGAGTCCCGCCTTTTATCCCGTTTAGCACGTTGTCGCGGCTTGGGGCTCAGAGGTGGCACGGAGCTTATCGGCTGAGCAATGTCAGGAGGTCCTGATTTGGTGGACGTTCGACTAGCTTTGATCCTCAGGGCATCATCTTCCACTTTGCAATACTCTTCGACTTTCTTTATCAGCGCCCAGACTGTTTTGGGGGGTCTTCTGGTCAGGGAGTTGCGAAGAGCACTGTCGGGATGTAGTCCCATTTTGAAGGCGGTGACGGCCATGGAGTCGTTGCAAGCGTCGTCAATGAGGTTGAAGCACTCCCAATATCGCGCCGAATATGCTCTCAGCGTTTCTCCCGATTGAATTTGCATAGCCCAGAGAGAGTCGTCCTATTTTGGCTGTACCTCGTTGGTGATGAACCTGGCCCTGAAGGATTTTTGCAATTGATAGAAACTTCTGATCGAAGTCGGCTCTAGCTTGTAATACCATCTGACAGCTAGTGGCCCCAAACTGCTGGGGAATATTCGGCACATGAGGGCTTCATTGTCTGTATGCAGCGTCATGGCCTGCTTGTAGTGACGTATATGATCGGTGGGGTCTGATTTTCCGTCGTAGAGAGTAAATGATGGAGCTTTGAACTTCTTGGGCAGGGCCGCCCTCGCAATTCGTCGGATGAAAGGATCGTGCCGGTCCTCTTCGTCTGAGCTGCTTCTTCTGCGCTTGTTCCTTATATGTGGGCTTTTTTCAGAGGAGCTGGAAGTGTCCGAGCGTCCCTTGTTATGCTCCATGGATAATGAATTGGAGTCGCTATCAGTTTCCCTTGGTCGGGCTCGAGGTCGTTGTTTACCTGCCCTCGAGGGTCGTTCGGGGTCTTGGCGCGCGGCTTCTTTGGATTTTGCTACTTCCAGGGCCAAATCTTGTTGGAGGCGTTCGTTTTTTGCGATCATATTTTCCAGCCTTTGCTCATTCTGTTTAGCTTGTTCTATGATGGCTTGCATCGTCTCCTGCGCTGAAGTCGTTGGTGAATCAAAATTCAAGGCGCGTCTCGCAGCGATGGTTTCCTTCCCGAGCATATCTGCCGGGGTGATGTCGTCTCTCTGTGTGGTCTCGTCGGTGGCTATCGGAGGATCTTGCGTCACGCCTTCCATGGATGTATTTGAGTATTCCCACAGACGGCGCCAATTGTGGGGAAGTGGTTTTCGGAAATACTCTTCTGATCGAGGAATATGCTCTTGATTCTCTGCTAGTCACCTGCAAAGACAAATATTCCGGTTGGGGGTGCCGGGATTAGCACTCCGACGGGCAAGTTAGTTCCTCTACTCAAGAAAGTTTATATCTTAAGTTTAGTGGAGTGTATTTTTCTTACATACCTTCCAAGAACGCTGCTTCCTTTATTTATAGCTGTTCCTCCTGAGGCCTCGGGGCCTGAGCTTGGTTTTGAATCATTACCTGTTCTTATATTCGGCGCCCAACGATCTTTATTAATCGGCTTACGTATTGTATTCGGCCCACCCTGGACTTGCAGGATAGGGCCGATTAATCTTTGCTGGACGTCCGGTTAATGTTAGTACTAAGACATCCCCCTTCACATTTATCCATATATTCGGCTCCCACAATAACAAACAGTCTTAGGCCCAATTCAAATATATCAACTAGCCTCGGGCCCAATTTATGTTCTTTACAAAACCTTATACAAAAATTAGACATTTAGAATACTCATTCATAATTCAAACCAACAAATCCATGAAGCTTATACAGAAGTAGCAGTTGGAAAATAACATACTTGAAAATATCTTACTAAGATATTACTCACAGTGTTCCGTCGATGGATTTGCCCTTGCGCTTGACCCTACACATTTCATAACACGTTGGGTCATAAGCAGTTCAATCCATTCTTAACTTGTTTATTTCTCTTAGGCCTCTTTCTTACTCCTTTAGTTCATTTACAATGCTCAATGCATGCCTAAGAGTGTTTAGAAATGAAAGAGAACGGAAAACAAAACATGAAATAACTTTTCAAAATTTTTGAAATAGGGCCCTTTGCTTGAGCGCAGCTTTGGTTGCTCAAGCGGTTTGCAAAACTCTGTAAAAGTACTGGTTGCATGAATTTTACGCTCAAGCAAGACTCTTTCTGCTCGAGCGAGGAGTCTTGCAAAACAGGGTTCACTCGAGCGCAAGATTTGTCGCTCAAGCCACCGTGTAAGTCTCTGCAAAACTTTTGGGAGTTTGATTTTTACGCTAGAGCGAGGCTTCCTTCGCTCGAGCGAACAAGTCAAATTCTTGAATTTCCAGAATTCTGTTTAAAGTTCAAAACACACTCTCAAAGGTCCAAAGCTTGCACATTTGGTTCAAAATCTTAGAAAAACATCATAAAACATGAAAACTTAGGTAATTTGAAACCAATTGTCCAAAATCATGGTCTATTTCCCAAATCATTTCAAATTCTTCTTGCCAATTTCAAAACTCATGCAATCAAGCTTCATACCTTCATGAATCATGCATGCATGTAAATCATTGACTCTAATTCCATTTCAAATGGTACAAATGATGTTCAAAGTCATGAAGCTCAACAAAATCATGCATGCATGTATGATTTGGTACTCAATTTTTTATGTTTTTATCATGTTTCATGCTAGATTATACAAATTCATGGCACTTCTTTACATGCATGGATATATTGACTTTAATTTCATCATACATCATTCAAATCTTGTTCTTGATTACCAATTCTCTTTGAATTCATATAATTACAAGCCCAATCTCATGAATTAAGGGTTGGTTACTCACCTAGAAGCTCCAATCCTTTCAAATATAACTAAGTCTTGAGCTAATTCACTTAGTTCTTGAATTCCTTAGCAAAATCTTCAAGGATGAGCTCTCCCTCTCTCTAAATTCGGCTTACTCCCTCTCTAGAATGTATTTCTAGATTTTGAGCTCAAAATATGAGCTTAAGTGTAATTAGCCCTTATATATACTAGGTGATTAGATTAAATTAATCAATCTCAATTAAAGTTAGTGAGCCTCACTTAATTAATCTAATTATTTCGATACTAATCAATTTTTTTAATCAAATTTTATCATAGGCTCTAAAAATCACACTAATCACAATGGTATAGACAATTTCAATTTTCGTTGCCTCTACGGCCTTAAATTTTCAAATTATAGCAGTAAGTTGGACAGATTTTCCTACGGTGAACATATATAGATTCAAAAACATAATTAATCACATAATTATCACCCAAAATCATATTAAGCACATAATCACAATCATAATTAAGATTAATTAACATAACACAGAACAGGTTTATCACAGAAAAAATCCTAATTTATCATTATGGGCTTAATTAATCTTAAAGGGTTGAAGACGTGTAATAACGAGTTATGTGTTAAAGATTTAGAATAGTGGTTTAGTTATTAAAATGAAACTTAATTTGATTTAGTAGTGATTTTTGATTAACTTTGCATTATAGTTGTGTTTTATGAATTAGATTGGTTTAAGTTTTGGCAAAAAGTGGACGTAGTTGATGGTTTTGAAATAACGGACTTGGTTTTGGAAATAAAATGGCTTGTGTAACTCTTTTATGAAATGAAATGAGAAATGGTTGATTTGAAAATGTGGAATTAGTTATGGATTTATATTGTATAAGTCGTGCATCTATTTATTTGTTTAGAGGTTTTGTCCTTGGTCATCGGTGGCAGATGGCATTGTTGTTATTGAGTAGATGATGTGTATGTATTACACTTGTATGGTATTATGCAGTTTACCATGTTGTGCTATTGTTGTGTTTTGTTTGGAGGTCCGTTTCCCTCGGGTGAGGTCGGTAAAGCGTGGCGCCTTGATAGTGATTCCTTGTCCCTTTCAGTTTGCACTTCGTAAAGTGTGAAAGGAGGTCAGTTTCTCTCTACACTGAGCCGGTAAAGCGTGGCGCCTTGTGATAGGTTCCTCTCCTTTCTGGTTTGCATATGGTAAAGTGTGACCTTGGGGTCATTCTCTTTTGGGTGAGGCCGGTAAAATGTTATGTGTTATGTGGGTTGTATCATTTGCCATCCATGTTGTAGGCCAGTGGAAATGGAAGTATGTATTACGTTCAGTTAATTATATTTAGAAATATATGTTTCTTTATATTTTTGTTATGGGTGTTCCTTGCTCTTGGGTTTATGGCTAGGGAAGATAGTAGATGTGTTATTGCATAAGTATGTGTAGTGGGTGAGTTGTGAGATTGGATTAAGACTTATATTTGTGAACTTGCTTTCAAAACAAATGTGGAGACGAAATTCTTTTATATTAACGTGGAGGTTTAAAGAACAAAGGTTGTATTGTGAAGAAATGTTTTTGGAACTAAACTGGATAATTAGAAAGAAAACAAATGGTTTCACACCTTGTAGTGTTCAAATGGATGTTTTTGGAAAAAATGTACTTACATAATTATATTTTGAATATTAAACTGTCACATTATTTATATTGTACGTCATCGTGCATTCGATCGTAAATATCTGTATGTTGTTATTGTTTAGGATCATATTGGGATCTCTACTGGACTTTATATTCATCACACGTTACTAATAAATAATTTTTCAGGTACAAGTTGAGAGATGATTCAAGATCGATGATCTTCCTTAATTATTGGCCATAGGGCCTATACTTGTTGGTAGAATGCCATTGTTGTAAAATGGTTAAACCTTTCTTTTAATGTAAAGATGCAAGCCTATAGACATTTTATTTAAATGTAATTTCTGTTGCATTCCATATAGATACGATTGAGAGGACTTTCATTTGTTTATGAAGGTAATGTATGTATAGTTCTACTTGTTCTTAATGGAAATGGATTTATGTTAAAGGACATGGTAATATTATTCAGGTAATAAAAAGAGGGGTGTGACAGGCCGTCGGGTTTGGGCCTAGGCTCGGGTTTGAACATTTTTTCTGATTTTTTCTACCAAAATTTTATTCTTTTCCACTAAAAATGACACTACGTGTAACGACCCGGAACCGTGTGATACAATTATCAGTAATTAATTAAGCTTGAGTGTGATTTAATTGAAGACTAGCTGTTTACTTTTGGAAAAATGTCTGTTGAAATGACATCTTCGGGACTGAAAATAATGACCAGAATGAGTTCAGAAAATGAAATTAAAAATACCTATGCGATACCGGGAATATTTAGAACGATCTGAAATGATAAATTGAAGACTGAAAATTATCTGATTCGTTAGGCCTTGTTTGGTACCCGTTTTTGGCTCAAAATGGATTATGTGTTATATATGGCTTATAAGATAAGGATGGATGGACCACTTTTTGACTCATTAGACCAAATCAAGAAGAGAGAAAATCTGGAGAGAGAGAGAGAAGAGAGAGTGCGAGAAAGAGAAGAGAAAAGGGAGACCAAGAAGGAAATCAAGGGAAATCAAGAGATTAAGGTAAGAATTTCTTCCTATTTCCTTTAATTAAGGTTGGTTCATCGATGATCTCATGGTAAACAAGAGTCTTGAAGAGGAAATTATGTTTAATTTGAGCATCCATGGCTTTAAATATGTTGATTTATGTTTCTTTGGCTCATTTGAGGGAAATCTCCATGAATATAGAGATATGAAGTTGCATGTATAGATTTATGGGTTTTCATCTTAAATCAAGGGTTTGATCTTCTATATGATGTAATTGAGGTTGATTAAGGTTGTAATAGTTAATTCAAGTTGTTGTTCAAGGTTTTGAGACTTGGATTTCATGTATTTGGGAATGATTTTGTAAGAAGAAATGGAAGATTGAAAGAGGGAAGAACAGCCCAGAAATTCGGACTTTTGCACTGTCCGCTCGAGCGGAGATAGGCCCGCTCGAGCGTAGAATTCAGCCTCTCAGCAGTTTTGACGGATTTGTACTGTACGCTCGAGCGGACATGAGGGCGCTCGAGCGGGAAGGTTTATTTTCAGGAAAATTCTGGAAGTTGCTCTGCATGATTTTTAGCATGATTAATTGTGTCTTTTAGCATATTATGAACATGAAATGAGTATGAAAGAATGTAATAAGGAATGAAAGGAAGTAAAGAATGAATGGAATGCATGAAACGAATATGAAAAGGAATGAACATGAGAAGAATGTAAAGAAAAGAATGAAGTGCATGAATTACATGATTTATGATATGTATATTGAAGAAATGTTTTATAATGTCAATTGCAGGTCGAACTTCGAAGACCGTACAATCGGTATTGGAAACCCACTGTGAGTAACATCACTGTAAAAGATATGTTTATATGAAAGTATGTTCAAAATGATTATTATGATATGGTTTTGAAACGTTAATGTTTTCTGTGAACGAATGTCTTAGTTTGCGAACCTATTATGGCATCCACAGTAAAAGGAAAGGTTACGAGATCTCGGTATGTGTCGATTAATCGGTGTACGGACCGGTTACTCTAGTCGAAAGACAAAATGAAATGAAAGGTTCTGTGGAATATGCCATTAATGACTGATGACTGATTATTTTATGTATATATGAAAATGTTGGACTTCGTTCACTAACCCTTTTACTGTTATGTTACTTGCTGAGCTTTAGCTCATTGTGTGTATTTATGTATTATAGGTGAGCAGCCGGGAAGTCAAGCCTAGGCGGAGTTCTAGCTGGGCCGCCGTTTTGAAGCCTACCTAGTCTAGAGTGCCTCAGAGTTGGGGCCAGGCCTGGAAGGCCGTTTTGAGAGTTTTGATTTGTTTCTTTGTTGTATAGTTATAACTGAATGATATGTATTGTACAAGATTATGTTTTGAGCATGTTACGTATGATTTGTGGGTATTTAACTCATTTTGTTGGCATATAAATGTATGTTCATGTTATGCACAGCTCTTGGACTATTAGTTTCTTTATTTCGCTTCCGCGAGCCCCTTTTATTTATGTTATGTACAGTAAGGCCTTTGGTAATCTGAGATTACTGGCCGGTCTCGTTACCGAACTTCTAGGGGCGGGTTCGGGGCGTGACAGAGTGGTATCAGAGCGCACGAGTCATTTACCCACACACGTGTCCATATGAGCTGTTAGGCGCATTAGAAAAAAATATAGAGCATGGCATACATACATGTGCATGTGTGTGTGTCAGTGAATGATGAGATAACAGAAGAACCAGTATATTGAGAATGAAATGATTTATATGTTATGGGTTCTATAGACCAATGGAGAATACTGAAGCAAAGAATGGAAATGAGACTGAATCAGCTAATGCTAGAATAGATCGATTAGAAAGAAAGGTGGAAGCTCTAACTGAATTGGTAGAAAAATACGCTGATGCTAAGAAACACAAAGTGGAACTGGTTGGCGAATCGATGACCTCCGTGAATGAGAATTTGAAATTGAGCATTGATGATAAAAGAAACAGGGGAGGTATAGGTAAACCTACTTGTCAGAAATGTGGAAAGCATCATTGGGGTATTTGTCGCCATGGAACTGGAGTTTGTTACCAATGCGGACAGAAAGGACACAAAGCTAAAGCTTGCCCATACGTTTACTCAAGAAATGTGAGACCTGTTACTAGTGGACAGAAATGTGAAATGCAGAATAGTGGACAAACAACTACAGGTATGAATTTCCTATATATGTTATGTTAGTGATGATATCTATGCAATGGAGAAATATTGAACATGCGACTGTGACGGAATAAATCTATGCAAATTATGTGACACTAATTGAATATGAATGACATGAACTAAATTGGCTATGACTATGACGGAATAAATGACTTGTGCTATTACCTATGCTATCCTTTGCTATTAATTGTCTAAGGGCTTTTAACTTGAACATGAAATGGGAACACTTGACCATGGGTTATTATGCTTGGCAATTTGAACTATGATTTCTGAAACCGAATGTATCCTAGACTTCTAAATTGAACTGATTTGAACTGATTTAGTGGGCATATATAAATGACTTCTACGGTAGTTGATTTATTGTGAAGGACCTGACAAATTGAGACTATGGACTATTCAGATATGTATGAATTCTATTACCACATGGAATTGTGACTATTCCCTTTGCTATGGATTATTATGTTATGTTATTACCTTTGCATTGAGCCCTGTGGAATTTGTTAGTTGACTTCAGCACGTGTGAATATGGATCTTATATGTCAGGTTATTATGAGATTGCTACATAGACTAATTGAGCAACTGAATAGAACTGCTGAATTATTCTTTCTACATGATGACACTGTTGTGAATTACTGCGTGACGACGGAATGATTGGTAACATATGACTGAGATTTCTGATTGAACTTCTGCTAAGATGAGAAAAGTTTGGAGGACCAAACTTCTTAAGTTGGGGAGAATGTAACGACCCGGAACCGTGTGATACAATTATCAGTAATTAATTAAGCTTGAGTGTGATTTAATTGAAGACTAGCTGTTTACTTTTGGAAAAATGTCTGTTGAAATGACATCTTCGGGACTGAAAATAATGACCAAAATGAGTTCAGAAAATGAAATTAAAAATACCTATGCGATACCGGGAATATTTAGAACGATCTGAAATGATAAATTGAAGACTGAAAATTATCTGATTCGTTAGGCCTTGTTTGGTACCCGTTTTTGGCTCAAAATGGATTATGTGTTATATATGGCTTATAAGATAAGGATGGATGGGACCACTTTTTGACTCATTAGACCAAATCAAGAAGAGAGAAAATCTGGAGAGAGAGAGAGAAGAGAGAGTGCGAGAAAGAGAAGAGAAAAGGGAGACCAAGAAGGAAATCAAGGGAAATCAAGAGATTAAGGTAAGAATTTCTTCCTATTTCCTTTAATTAAGGTTGGTTCATCGATGATCTCATGGTAAACAAGAGTCTTGAAGAGGAAATTATGTTTAATTTGAGCATCCATGGCTTTAAATATGTTGATTTATGTTTCTTTGGCTCATTTGAGGGAAATCTCCATGAATATAGAGATATGAAGTTGCATGTATAGATTTATGGGTTTTCATCTTAAATCAAGGGTTTGATCTTCTATATGATGTAATTGAGGTTGATTAAGGTTGTAATAGTTAATTCAAGTTGTTGTTCAAGGTTTTGAGACTTGGATTTCATGTATTTGGGAATGATTTTGTAAGAAGAAATGGAAGATTGAAAGAGGGAAGAACAGCCCAGAAATTCGGACTTTTGCACTGTCCGCTCGAGCGGAGATAGGCCCGCTCGAGCGTAGAATTCAGCCTCTCAGCAGTTTTGACGGATTTGTACTGTACGCTCGAGCGGACATGAGGGCGCTCGAGCGGGAAGGTTTATTTTCAGGAAAATTCTGGAAGTTGCTCTGCATGATTTTTAGCATGATAATTGTGTCTTTTAGCATATTATGAACATGAAATGAGTATGAAAGAATGTAATAAGGAATGAAAGGAAGTAAAGAATGAATGGAATGCATGAAACGAATATGAAAAGGAATGAACATGAGAAGAATGTAAAGAAAAGAATGAAGTGCATGAATTACATGATTTATGATATGTATATTGAAGAAATGTTTTATAATGTCAATTGCAGGTCGAACTTCGAAGACCGTACAATCGGTATTGGAAACCCACTGTGAGTAACATCACTGTAAAAGATATGTTTATATGAAAGTATGTTCAAAATGATTATTATGATATGGTTTTGAAACGTTAATGTTTTCTGTGAACGAATGTCTTAGTTTGCGAACCTATTATGCATCCACAGTAAAAGGAAAGGTTACGAGATCTCGGTATGTGTCGATTAATCGGTGTACGGACCGGTTACTCTAGTCGAAAGACAAAATGAAATGAAAGGTTCTGTGGAATATGCCATTAATGACTGATGACTGATTATTTTATGTATATATGAAAATGTTGGACTTCGTTCACTAACCCTTTTACTGTTATGTTACTTGCTGAGCTTTAGCTCATTGTGTGTATTTATGTATTATAGGTGAGCAGCCGGGAAGTCAAGCCTAGGCGGAGTTCTAGCTGGGCCGCCGTTTTGAAGCCTACCTAGTCTAGAGTGCCTCAGAGTTGGGGCCAGGCCTGGAAGGCCGTTTTGAGAGTTTTGATTTGTTTCTTTGTTGTATAGTTATAACTGAATGATATGTATTGTACAAGATTATGTTTTGAGCATGTTACGTATGATTTGTGGGTATTTAACTCATTTTGTTGGCATATAAATGTATGTTCATGTTATGCACAGCTCTTGGGACTATTAGTTTCTTTATTTCGCTTCCGCGAGCCCCTTTTATTTATGTTATGTACAGTAAGGCCTTTGGTAATCTGAGATTACTGGCCGGTCTCGTTACCGAACTTCTAGGGGCGGGTTCGGGGCGTGACACTACGTGTCACGCCCCAAATTTTAATTACTCAAAACATTACCAAGAGCTTGAAATTTAGGTCCATTTTCTTTTTTACCAATATTTATTACCCTTGAGTAATAGAAACACAATAATACATGACCTCTCTCGCAATGAATACAACAATAATAATAATACATGCCAAGCTCCAGCTACAGAGTTACAAATAAATAAATACAAACATCCATGTTTAATGAGATTACACATAAGAGGTACATGAACTTCTTAACTCTCCAACCAATCAATTCGAATTATCTTCCTATAAGAAAAATAAAACAATGAGGGGTGAGCAAAATTGCCCAGTAGGAATCTCATAGTTCTAAAACAATAACCATCCTATAGATAGAAATGATCATACATGCAGAGTGATACCATATAGTAAAGTAATGTTTTGTAATTTGAAATATCATACGTAGAGTACATTTTTCTCAAAGTTTATTTGAACATTGTAAAGAAAACCTTCATTCATCAAAACTATCCATTTTTATCAGAAAACCATAAAATCATTTTGAAAACAAATATATTTAAGGAACAATATCATTTTAAATTTATTAACCCATTCCAAAATATTCCTCATTTAATTTCCATTTTAACATTTCTCTTTCTATTTCCGTTCTCCCCTTTTACTAGTTCCATTTATTATAACACCATAATCTCAAGTTCAAGTTCCCTTAATACTCCAAAACATCCCACATACATGCTATTCTCACCAATCTATTCATATTTGCTGTAACTCCTCAATATAGAAATCCAAATCTTATTTATATTCAATAATTGTTATCCTACACTCAACTCCTACTTATCTAACAACTACATCACATCCACACTTGCATTATCAACTATAATTCAATATATCACAACTACATCATATCCACACTTGCATTATCAACTATAATTCAATATGTGGGTGTTTGGGAAGTGGGTTTTTATGTAGGTTTTTTTAGTTGTTGGATATTATTGGATAAAATTTTTTTGGTGTTTGGAAAGATAGTTGGGTTTTTTTGTGGTTGGATGTGATGTTTGTGAGAGAAAAAGTGAAATAATTATGGGGTCGAATGTGATATTTTGTTTGGATGTGTTTTTTTTGGTTTTGCAAAAAGTTTGTCTTTCAGTGGAAAAAATTAAAAAAAAATCCCAAACCCAAGTTCCCAAACACCATATATCACAACTATATCATATCCACATGTGTGTTATCAATCATAATTCAACATATCACAAAGATAATAAACCATTTTTATTCAATTTCTTCAGATAATTTCTATATGCATTCCATTTCTGTTGGCTTTTTGGCTTTCGAAAGTTATTGTTGTAATTGTGAGCGTACCAGCAAGGATCAATTAGTCCTTACAGAAAATTAATTGCCAACCAATTATCAGACGATTGTATTTTAGTTCTTTCAGCCTCAATGAAGAGGACTTTTACTGGTGGTTTGACTTAGGAGAATTAAACAGACAATAATGAATTGAAGAACAGTCGAAGTATTTCATTAAGATGAAAAGACTTACAATGATCCAAACTCAGCCTCGTAGAGGTTTACAGCAAATCTACTTGGAACTACTCTTATGAAAGGAAGTGCAATGCAGGAATCTTAAAGTACAGTAATGTAAAGAACTGTAAATGTAAAAAACTGTAAATGTAAAGCTGGAAGGAAAATAAGTATAAAGGACTGGTTTTTTGGATCTGAGTCTGGGGGCTTTTTCTGGGCCTTCTCTACTATTTATACTACTCAAGGATGACCATCGAATACATTTCCAACCGTCGAACTACTCCTCCATGATCGTCGATCATGTTGCCCCAATATTAGCTCCATTATGCCATTACTTGCAGTTAGGCTTCCCCCCTAAATTGAATCTGAAATGCGAGTAACCGTTGAAGCCACGTCACTTTGTATCTCTTTGTTGATCCGCTGCTACTCAGATCTCGTAATAACCAATACTAGCTGCCACGTGTACGATCAGGATTGAGGACCTGAATAGTCTTCCTATATTACCCTTATTTCGCCACGCGTCGGATTGTAATTGGCTTGTACAAAATATGTAGCCAACATTACCCCCCGCACTAATATACCCAATACTTGGTGATATTAGTGGATCAAAGTCTTTTCCCACGTCTTAAAACGTGCATGGTTTTCAAAAATGCAACTGTCATTCATCATCTGCATTAAACTCCCCTTCAATCTTTTGAATACTTCCACCACCTTAGTATTCAAACGGACTGGTACACCTTTTATGGCCGAATCAATTATCCCCTTCATTGATCGAGCACACGAAGAGTCATATGATGATGCTGTTCCTCCTCGAAAGAACCTCCATGCATTAATTAGCCACCTTTACCCATCCTTCTATATTCAGGTTATGGATGCCTTTACAGATTATCGACCCTTGGACTTCGAACACATTGCCCTTAATCCCTCGATTCAGAAACTTACAAATATGGACATAGGAAGGTCTTCTTCTAACTCATCCTCAGACTACGAACAAACTGCTCTCAATCCTTTGATCTAGAAAATTGCAAATATGGACATGGGAAGTTTTCCTTCACAACGCTCTGCATGGGATAAGGCTGCAACTTCTTCCTCTTCTGGGGCTTCTGACTAGACCAACTGGTCAAAACCTGAGGACTGTGATTTAAGGGAGCGAATCAACCATCACTTTGTTGAGTTTACTGACCCTTTAGAATTCCCTTCCTATGCACGAAGCTCGGTGGTCTATCCTTACGTGCCCATTGACCACCGACGCAGTTTGGAGGAGAATCTGCTTGTGGCATGGTATACATCCTCCATGCCTACAAAGACAGTATATGTCGCCCGACGTCCAGAAGAGGCACAAGGGTACAATCCATCATTCTTAGCCCAGAAAGCAAAGATTTGTTCCTCTGACTGCTTGATTATATCAATGCCCTTGTTCCTTCTGCCCTTGCTTCACCTCCTGAGATAGAAGCATCCACACCTTCTCTTCCGCCAAGTCCTTGCTGGACAGAGAAACTGAGGCTTGCCCTCTCCACAGATAAGGTCTTTCCACCTTACAAACCTCCACCTTCCCCTACTCCGGCCGAGCAGAAACAAGCTCAACTTCTGCTCGCGGCCTTTTCCCACTTGCCCTTCAATGTTCTTGAGGACGAAGTCCCTCTTAAGAACCTTCGATGGGCTTGTGATATTTTGACTCGAGGTCACATCCTCAACCCCCTTACCCAAGCGGAGCTTTACATGTTTTTGGACCAACTTCCATTGCTTCTCCACTGGCATCGGACCTCTATGACCACCACACAATCTTTAGACAACTTTCGTCCCTTCGAATTCATGCCAATACGAAGTAGAAAACTTTATTGAAGAATTCGATGATTTCAAGAATAAAGATTCTGCGTACTAGGATGACTTGGATATAGACAAATTGGAACAAGGATTGAGAGAAACATCGAAATAAAGGCTGAAGAGCTCTTTTATGAAGTGAGAGCACATCAACTCATGCAGCCAATGTTAGAAGAAATAGAGGACATAATAAAGAAAGAACAAAAATTCATTGATCATAGTTGGACTAAATTTCATGATCTTGTTATTTATTCCATTCCCTATTTTTATGAGCTTGAGTTTGTACCCAAATAGGACCATTCAATGTAACTGCTTTTACTTTTAACACCACTCAGACTTTTCTTTGTTTGATATGGTTTGATCTTGTCTCCATTTGTCTTTAAAAGCAATTTTAGAGCTTCGAACTGAACAATCTTTTCCTTCGAACCTAGATTCAATCGTTTTAAATGAATATTAACAAAAACAACCATGAACTTTTCCAATTTATGGAATGCAGTTGATAGTTTTTGATGTTTTCCATTCAGGATCCATACTTCGAATCTAACAACCTTACTCTTCAAAACTTATTTCAATAATAACCAACATATGGTCAATGTCTTAGTACGATCAATCAGTTTTAAATTGATCTTTTTGTCTTGAACAACAGTCCATACTTTCAAAAATATGGAAGCTCCTTTTGAGGGCTGCACTGTTTTTGGCTTGAAATGACAACTTTTTCCTGAAAATATATAAACCAATTATTGGTTTTGATGTTTCGAATGCCAATTTTCATTCTTAAGGGATTTCCAGTTTTGCTTCAAAGAACATCACTTTCATTGAGAAACCTAAAGCAGGTTTTTAATCCCTTTGAAGTAAACGAACACTTGAACATTCTTGCATCCATTGGGTACGGAATATGCTTCGAAGTCGGCTTCTTGGTTTCGAAGCCATTGTTATTGGACTTTTGGCGCCAAAATCTGGTGTGTTATGTTTTGAATACCAATTCCCATCCTCATAGGGTCTCAAGTTTCACTTCGAAGGACATTACTTTCATTAAGAAACCTAAAACAGGTTTTTAATCCCCTTCGAAATAAATGAATACTTGAGTATTCTTACATCTCTAAGCATGGAATGTGCTTCGAAGCCGGCTTCTTAGTTTCGAAGTCGTTTGTCATTTGACTTTTGGCGCCAAAATCTGGCTTCGAAGCCAAATATTCTACTTCGAAACTGGTATCAACATCTGGGATGTTTTTTCCCTCCAAGAGTATCAATATTGAAGGAAATTCTTCGTATTCATACTTTTAGTACTTAACGAATTTCCGCAATGTATCTTTCAGATATAAAGGCTTTTGAAACCCTTTTATTTCGCATTCTGAAATCTATTGCTCGCTCAACATACAAACCCTTTATCTCTATTCATCTTTTACTTCTTCTACTCCCTTTCCCAGCTTCGTCCTTTAAGAAAGCGTTCTATCAATGGCTTCCTCCTCAGTTAAAGTCCCAGTTGTAGAGCGTGTGAGCCCTGAAAAGGCTCATTGATACAGAATGTGAAAAGTACAAGGCTGGGGAGAAAAGTGCCATCGATGGACGCATTTTTATCCCTCGTCGTCATGTGCAACAAGACTGTGCTTGGCCCCATATTCAAGGAGATTCCTATTGAGCTTCCAGCTCTATATCCTCGTTTGGAAAACCATTGTCTGCTTTATGAAGGTGGCCTTGATTGGAAAAACTGGAAGACGAACCACCACCACCGATGCTGGCCCACGGTGAGACCGGAGTGGCAAGAATGGTATGATCGAGTTGTCCCTAGTAGGACCCTGGACCTTCAAGAACTCTGCCTCCTCGACACCCTCCGACTATCCAGGTTAAGCATCTTAGAAGACCCCTTCTTAATTCCTGCTGCTCTGTGCTTTTGGAATTTTGTTTTTAATTTCTTCCAATTTAGATGTGGGATGATGACCCCTACTGTTCTTGACATTTGCCATCTCTTAGGATTATCTCCCATTAGAACTCCCATTAGACCAGATTACCCTAACCTAGCAGTCCCTTTTTCCCTTCCCTCTCTTAACTCTTCCTATAGTGATTTTGTCAAGGCTGAGAATAGAAGGGAGGGTCCTGTGACCAATAGGGAATTATTCTCTTTCTTATTATATTGGTTTTGCAAGTTCTTTTTCTGCACCTCCTCTCAAAGAATTATGCCTGAATTTGCCCCTCTTGCTAAAGCCCTTGTTTTACAGAAGAGGGTAGCTTTAGCCCCATACGTTCTAGGCCATGTATATAGAGCCTACTCTCTTTTTTGCTAGAAACCCTTAGATGTCAATCAAGGGGGGCCGATTTGGATTCTTCAGCTTTGGCTTTTTGCTTATTTTCCTGAGTTGCAATCCAAATGCCTTAAATTTTTTGAATCAGACCCTCCTACTCATGGCATGAGGCTAGCCAATATTTCACTTTATCCTTCTACTTTTGCTTTTTACTTCTCTTTCTTTCATCAACTTCCAGCTTCTCCTCCTTCCTATTGCTTTCGTTCCTTCGAACCCCCTACTATTGGCCCACTTTGGTTGAAGAATTTCCTAAATGATAGGCTCTGTGCCTCACCTGCTCACAAAGACATATAGGCTTCCATTTTAATCCCCAGAGAATTATTTATTGGGACCATGAACCCCAGGGCTTATAAATGTATTACTGAGCCCTATAGTCCTGCACAATTTGCCAGACAATTTGGCTTCTCTCAGGGGGTCCCAATACCCCTTTGTAGTAATACCAATCTAAGTCTTACCACAAGGGATGTGAAAGTTCGAAGGTCCAGACTGGAAGAGGCAACTTCCAAATTTATACAGGACTTAATCGATTTTGAGTATACCCCCTTCCTTCCTCAAGGTAACATCTTGAAGAGATATCAAAACTGGTGGGTGACCAATATGGAAGTGCACTTGGCCATTTCCCCACAAGACCTACTGACAGTGTTGGATGTGCCCAAGCCCAAAGGACCTGGAGCTGCTACTTTTTCCATTGTTCTGGCCACTCCAGTTCCTGTGCCTGCCTCTACACAGTCTGCTCCTGCTGCTTCAACTCTTCCTAGAGTTACTCGGGCCACCTTGAAGAAAGGTATATTCCCTCTTCTCTTCTCTTTTTACCTTCTTTATAATACTTTTAGTCTTATCTTTAATTCTTCTTTTGTGAAGGTGGTACAGGTGCCTCACAGGGAGACTCTCCTCAAAAGACTCAGGCTCTAAATCTCCTCAAAAGCAAATGGCAACAAAAGAAAAGGAGACTTTTACTTGAGCCTGAAAAAGAAGTTTTTGAGGTGCAAGCAGAAGACGAAGAAGAAGAAGAAGAAGAAGAAGAAGAAGAAGAAGAAGAATTAGCTCAAGAGCAAGAGTCTCCCCTGAAAAGAAGGAAAAGAGTGACCGTCCCTTCTTCTGACTTAGTCCAAGATCCCACACATGAGACAACTATCAGAGTAGAGGAGCTCACTTCTGAAGAATCTGAATCCCAAATTGGGGAGAAAGAAATTGAGGAAGAACATTCAATGCTAGTACAAAGAAAAAAGAGAAGGAAGATAACTGTCTCTCCTTCTGATTTTGTCGAGGACCCTGTATATGAGGCAGCTGCTAAGGCAGTGGAACAAGAGCACTGCAAGGCCATAATTGTCTTCGAGAGAGCTGAGAAGAGACGACAGCAGCAATTCCTATGAGATGAAGCTGCTGCTGCTGATGCAATTCAAAGGGATGCTGCAAGAAGACAACATATTGCCGAGCACTACTCTTTTCGAAGCTCTCCTATTGCTGCTGTCACTCCTGAAACAAGTAACTTCTTTAAAGCCTCTACTGTTTTTCCTTGTTGAATTTTTGGGTATTGAGCCTTGACATCACTTTGTCCTTTTCTTCTTTTGCAGTAACAACTTCTGAGCTTATTCTTCCAATGAGGACTCCCTCAGTTTCAATTGAGGTTGATCAGATGCAAAATGTAAAGGCCATTCAGATGATACTCTCACTTCCCAGGCCTACATTCCATGTACCTCCTTTGAGGCCAAACATTCCTGCACCTTTTTCCTTTGGATTAAATCCATATCTTCCTTTCTTATCTTTTGATTTACCTCTATTCAATTCTTTTTCGAGCCTTGCTCTTTCCCCTCCCCCTAAAGAAGTTCCAACTGTTGCTCCACCTTTGATGATAGCTGATTCCCCTAAAGAGGGTGCTGGTAGCTCTCCAACCCAAGGTTTATTACCTTTACCTACTTCCAGCCCTTTTTCCCTTGACGTATTGGTAGCTAGGACCATAGAGACTGCTGAGGATGCCCCATCCATTTCTCCTATCCCTATGCAGTCCTCTGTGTCCCCCACTACCACTCTTTTTGCACCCCTCATGTCCATGGACGAAGTAGATGTCTTCGAAGCAAGACTAGCCAGTCTCTTCGACATACCCTCTACCTCTCCAATAACTAATGATGAGGCCGAGCCATTAGTTTTGGCTGACTCTTTGTTAGAAATTCTTGAGAGCTCCTCTTCCTCCAATAAGAAGCCTTCTGCACCTCTAATGGATTTAGACAGTTGTCTGGAATTGCTGATATCTTTTTCAAGGATTCCTTTTGAGGCTTTACAAAGGCCTATAATAAGAATTGGCTTCCTGCAGTGCTGTAAAGTTGTTGAGCAATCCAGTATAACTGCCTCAAGTCATCTATCTCAGGCAGCAGCTACTATCGACTTCTACATCAATATTTGTCATACTGCCAAGGCTGCAGAGGAGGAATTAGTGAGAGATCAGAGCTTTGTTTCCACAGTACATTCTGAAGTCTCAGTGCTAAAGGAACAACATTCCTCTGCCTCCCACTTCCGAACACAACTACTGGAGAGGAAAGCTCTACTTGAGGAGGAGCTGTCTGCAATGAATCAAGCCTTAATTCGAACTGACACCAAACTGCAGATCACCAACCAAGAATTGGCCGATCGAAAGCAAAAAATAACTACAGCCATTCAGTTGGTTCTCTTATTTAAGAATAGGAAGTCTGTTGTAAAAGAACAATTAAGGCATTGTAATGATTTTTGGGCCAATTTATAGCAGAATGTATTTAACTCTTTATGAAGAAAAACAAATTTTGATTTATCGTTTGAGTGCTCTTGTGTTCTTTTGCTTTACATTTATTCTATTCCTTGTGTTTCCCAAATAGTTGGGAAATAAGGCTTCAAATATCTGCCGTTGATCTTTTTGGGATGTATGTATCCATTCAAATTCCTCAAATGGTATGCCCCAAAAGGCAGGACTCTATGAATTTGATATGGTCCTTCCCAGTTAGGTGACCATTTACCAAACTTTTGGCTTTTAATTCCTATTGAGAGTATTGTCTTCCATACCAAATCACCTTCATCAAAGCCAATGTATTTGACTTTCTTATTGTAATTTTTGGCTGCTTTCTTCTTTTGAAAGAGAATACTATTTAATGCCAGAATTCTGGTTTTATCTATGCCTTCTAATTCCAAGCACATACTCTGATGGTATTGCTCAGGATTTAGCTGGTCTTGGCATCTTACCCTCAACGATTTAACATTAATTTCCACAGGTAACACTACATCATGCCCATACACCAAGGCATAAGGAGTAACTCTTGTGCTTGACCTTGGGGAAGTTCTATAAGCCCACAATACATCCAATAATAAGTTATGCCAATCCCTAGGATTGTCTTCCACAACCTTTTGTATTCCTTTCTTCAAGGACTTATTGGATGATTCAGCTTGACCATTGGCTTGTGCATAATAGGGGGTAGAATTAACAAAGCTAATTCCAAACTCTGCCACAAAGGACTTCACCATTTTCCCATCGAACACAGTCCCATTATCAACAGTTATAGTTTGTGGGATGCCAAATCTATGGATTAAATCCTTGATGAATCCAATGACCTCAGTCTGGTCTACAGCCTTGTATGGCTTAGCTTCAACCCACTTAGTGAAATAATCAGTGGCTACTAAAATGAAACAATGATGCTTCGAAGAGGGTGGGTGTATTTTCCCCATCATATCCATGGCCCATCCTCTGAATGGCCAAGGTTTTACCACTGCATGCAGGTCAGTTATGGGCACATGCCTTATTGTGCCATGCTTTTGACATGCTTGGCAACCTTTTGCATACTCTATGCAATCTTTAAGGATAGTTGGCCAATAGTAGGAATGCCTTCGAAGCAACCACCTCATTTTCACACCAGGCTGATGAGCACCACAGATGCCTTCATGAACCTCAGCCATAGCTGTTAATGCTTCTTTTGGGCCCAAACATTCCAATAATAAACCATCTCCCCCCCTTTTGTAGAGAGCATTGCCGTATATGATGTATTGTATGGATTGCAATTTAATTTTCCTGCTGGCTTTCGAGGATGGACCAGCCAAGTACTGCATTATTGGATGCCTCCAATCTTGTTCCTGTAAGTCATTATGATTGACTTCTAAGACCACATTTCTTTTATTTAAGGGTGGTATAGATCTTTGGTATGTTGTTTGGTTTATGTCCCTTTGAGTATTATCCCTCCTCTTGAAATTCGAAGCTTTCTGAGCCACATCATTAGCTCTATTATTCAAGAATCTTGGGACATAAGTTACATTTGCTATTTGAAATTGAGAAAGCAGATGCAATGCAACAACATAGTGTGACAACATGCTTATACTCTGACATTTGAAAATTCCTTTCACTTGGTTAACCACCAATTGAGAATCTCCAAATATGTCAACTATATGAACTTGTAGTTCAATCAGAATTTCCAATCCCACTATTAAGGCTTCATATTCAGCTTGGTTATTAGAACAAGTAGTTTCATCCACCCTGAAACCATGTGTGGTTTCTATTCCTTGTGGTGACTTAATCACTATACCAATTCCAATTAGGCCTTGGCTTTCGACCCATCGAACCACATTTGCCATGGCTCAACACTAGCCATACCAAGTTCCATTATCTCTTGGCTTTCTATTTGAGATGGGTGATATGCCAAAAAATTGGCTAAAACTTGTCCTTTCACTGCCCTTTGGGGAACATATTCTAAATGAAATTCTGATAAGGCTAATATCCATTTGCCAATTCTTTCCCTCAACATAGGTCTAGATAACATATACTTAACCAAATCTGTGGTTGCAATTACCAAGGCAGTTGTAGGCAAAAGATAGTATCTTAATTTTATTGCAGCAAAATACAATGCAAGGCACAGCTTTTCTACAGCTGAATATTTATATTCAGAAGAATTTAAAAACCTACTAAGGTAATAAACAGCTTGCTCCTTGCCTTCTTCATTGTCTTGAGCTAAAAAAGCTCCCAACGAATCTTCTGCTGCAGCTATGTACAACTTCAAGGGCTTGTCACCCTTTGGTGGCATCAGCACTGGAGGGTTGGCCAAGTAGGCTTTGATACCTTTGAAAGCAATTTGATGCTTTACTGTCCACACAAATTCCTCTTCATCTTTCAACCTTAATAAGGAAGAAAATACTTTAGTTTTCCCTGTAGTGTTAGAAATGAATCTTCGAAGAAAATTAACCTATCTAAGGAACTTTTGTAATTCTTTCTTACTTGATGGAGGTCTTGCTTCAATGATGGCTTTGGCTTTATTCTGGTCAATCTGTATTCCTTTCTTGTGTACTACATAGCCCAAGAAGTTTCCAGATGACACGCCAAAAGCACACTTAAGAGGATTGAGCTTCAATTTGAACTTTCTCATTCTTTCAAAGGCTGCTTCTAAGTGAAACAGATGCTCCTCCATGGATTGGGATTTAACTACAATGTCATCAATATAACACTCTCAATACCCTCAAATAAGGTCATGAAAAATAGTGTTCATAGCCCACTGATATGTAGCCCCAGCATTCTTTAGGCCAAATGAAATTTTAACCCATTCGAAGGTCCCAATATTCCCAGGACATCTGAATGCTGTCTTGTGAACATCCTCATCTGCAATGCAGATTTGGTTATAACCAGAGTGCCCATCCATCATTGATAAAATTTGATGTCCTGCTGAACTGTCTACCAACAAGTCTACTATAGTGTAGACACCCCATTTTTTACCGTCCTCAAGACTTGGACGTCACCGCTTGAACACTCGGTGATTATCCATGTTTGTGTTTGTTTGGAGCTCCCGGAGTTCTCGGCTACGCGCCTTGCCTCAGGATCTCCGAACTCGACTGTTTTGTGTCTGGTTTTGCACCAAACACTTGTGTTTTGCCTTGAAGGGGCAGGGAATGCCTTGTGAGGCATTCCCACACACCACCGGCAGTGGCTAGAGGCCACCGGCTGTTTTTTGTTGCCACCGGCAATATATTTTGCTGGTCGGCACTCTTTGTTGCCGGTCGGCACTCCATTTTGTCAAAATGACAATTTTGAGCGGCCGACCACTGTTCATCTACTTTTTGTAGATATTTCTTGCCAACTGTGATAGCTGGCACCCACCCCATTCCCCTCCATACACGTGTATGGAGGGATTTCCCTCTTGGATGGCTTGTTTTGTAAGCTTTACAAGAGGGAATTGCCTATATAGGAGAGTCTTCTCTTGGCATCAAGGTTAGACACTGGTTAGACATTTTAGGCAGCTTTGGAAAAGCTTGAGTTCTAGGGTTAGGGTTAGATATATTTTCTATCTCTATAAGTGTGTGTTTTGTGCCATTTTTGCTCACACACACACACTAACACACCATCTCTTGGACTTGAGACCCTTGGAGGCTTGTTTGAGTGTTTTGGAGGTGGATTCGAGCCAAGAAGGGCTGTTGGACCACCATTGTTGAAGAAAGGCTTCAAGGGTAAGAAACTAGTCTTTTATTCCCCATTTTTGCATCCTATTTCTACCTATCTTAGAGCTGTTTTTGTGTTTAGTGTATAACATAAAAAAGTTCTGTTTTTAGGCCCTCTTGATTGTTTGTTAAGAGTGTTTTGTGGTTTGGGAGTGTTTGACCACCCTTAGGCCTTGAAAGGCCCCTTTTTGTGCTATTTTGTGCAAGTTTCGAGACTTTGGTGTTTGGGCCTCTTCAGCACTGAAATCTTGAGGGATTTCAGTGGTGGGGATGGTGCCTTGAAGTCTCCCAAAGGAGAGGGCCACCCCCTCTCCTTGTTGTCCTTGAAAGGTACCATTTTTGGTCTCTTAAGGGAGCTTATGTTTGAGTGTGTGTTGAGCATGCCATGATTGTTTTTCATGCTTATATTGCCACAATATAACATGGTTTTAAGTTGTTTTTGGTGTACCATGCATGCCTTGCATACCTACCTTGTAATGCCTTGTGATTGCCTTAATATGCCTTAGGTTATGTGCCTTTATTTTAGCATGTTTTAGGCTTAGATTTGTAAAACTTTTGTGCTTATTTTTCCATGCTTTAGGTCTGTCTTAGGTTGTTCGAGTCGACCCTAGCATGCATTATATAGCCCCTTTGCATTTTTGGGCTTGTTGGCCTTAAGTATGTAAGTGTATAGCATGCTTTGTTCGCTTTGATTTAGTGGATTGGAGTCTTTTTTCGTGTTATTTCAGTCCCTTTAACATGTTTGTATGCTTGCCTTGCATGCCCCTTTAACGCCTTATGAGCTTGTATTGTATGCTCCTTAAAAGTGCATGTGCGCATGCTTTTGAATTCAAGCCATTTAGATGCCATCTAGGTGTCCCTCGGGTGTTGTTTAGATCTGCCTTTGACCTATTTTGAGTCTCCTTAGCCTTGTGAGGTTTGATGGGTTTGACCTTGGTTTAAGCCTCTTGGCTTGCCTCAAGTACTTGGACCATTCGCATGCTTTACTTGCTTGAATTAGTTGGTTTAGCACCTCTATTTTGTGCAATTTCAGAGTTTGGTATGCATGCTAATTGTCTATTGATTGGTCTCTTTAAGTGTGCTTAAGAGTTGCCTTGTTTATGCTTAAGGTGTTGGACCATGATTGCATGCGTGTGTGTGTGCATTTTGGCATTCATTTCCTTGGTTTCGGCCACTGATTTTAGGCCTAATTAGAGTTGCCTAGATCATGTTCAAGCCCATCTTTTCATTGGTTTGCCTCGCCTCATGACTCACAAGTTTGCTTGCATAGGTTGCATGCTTAATGTACATCGTTTGTTCGCATGCTCATGTTGCACCCCTAGCTAACATGATTAGGTTGTAATGCATCTTGCATGCATGCCTTGTTCCTTAATTTGGTGATAGGAATTGGGCCTTGTTTTGTTTGATTGGTTTGCATTTCATTTGACATGAAAGTGCACACTTGATTCTTAGGCCGCCATGCATGAAAATGCGTGATTGGTGGCCCGAGAATCGAGGCACATACCCCTTTGAGTCATACACATGATAGGGGGCATGATTGGTGCATATATTACTTGAATTGTATTGCCATGCAAGTTTTGCCCTCTGCTGCTGTGAGTTGCAGGTTCTGCAGGTATTGTTTGCCGACCGGCAACATTTTGTGCCGGCCGGCAGTAAGTCATCAGCCGATGGGTTCATTTGGTGCCGATGGCCACATCCTAGTGCCGGTGGTCATTCTACTTAGCCGGTGGGATCCCCTAGTATCCTGAGAGGCATTCCTGAGACTTTGGCAGTCTTCAGAGGAGCAAAGCAGGGAAAACAGAGGCAGACTATGCATGGTAGTGCGATTCCGAGCAAGTCCCGAACATGCGCTGCATCTGGCCCGCTTCCCGAGGGGTTTGCTGTTTTAATTAGATTGATTAATTCGCTTAGTTAATTTAATTGATCTGTAATATTTAATTAGCTTGCGTAGTTAATTAATTTGTATATTCTTTTGGTCCCTCCGGGCGAGGGCAAATCTGTAATAAGCGTGTGTGAGTAGTGTGCATGTCTTCCAACCCCTACTTCTTTCTTCCCTTTTATTTACCCGCTTACGATGGTAGATCAGGGCACGTTTATTTTAACATACCTTATGCAATGCATGCGTGCATCCATACATTTGTCTTACATGCACCGGGCTCGGTACATCATACAAACCGCATTGTATCTTCAAATCTAACTTGAATACGCGCACCGAATGATTGCATTTCACATGCCATTTTAGGGTTAGCCGAGCCTATCCTAAACTGCATCTCTGTATGTGTTGCATTAGCCACTTAACATGAACTAAGACATGCATGTTTGCTAACTAGTTTCTTGTTTTGGCACGGAGTACAATGTAAGTGTTTATGCTTTAGCATATTGCATGCGTGCGAATGTTAACATGACAGTAGGCTTACCATGTAGCTAAATGCTTATATGAGATAAACTGTTTGAATGCCTGTGGGTGGAGGTTGGATTGCTTGAGTTGGAAAAACTCGTTAAAATTCGTGTTTTAGCCTACTTGCGAGTAGCAAATTCCAAAGCACTTTCAAAACAAATGGATATGCAATGCTTATTTCCAAATTAGGCAATCTAGTCTATACTTGTTTGCCGTGCGCATAATATAGTAATTCTAGGCTAATAATTGGAACAAGAACACATAACGTTTTCAAAAGCGGATATCATGGTTAGTAGAGGCCGGTCTTCAGACCGGGCGAGAGGGGGTGCTCATAGCTGACCTTCCCCGATCGTACCAAAGCTCCCGAGCCAAGACAACTTTGGTGATGACGGACACGTGGCCTTTGGCACCGAGTCAGGGTTTCCTAAATTTCCCCATTAAAAAATATGTAGGTGGCGACTCTATATCTGGCAAAGCAGTCCATGTTTGGCACTTCTTTTCAAAAATCTGTTTTCTCAAACGATTTGCCAGAGTTGGACTCTTTGGTTCAGATTACGAACCGCAACAAACAAAAAAGGGGAGTCCGAACTGTAGCCGAGGTCCCCCGCGGCCGTGTTACATATAGGCATAGGATACTCATCTTTTGGGGTTGCTAGATTCAAGTTTCTGAAATCAATGCATACCCTCATTTTACCATTCTTTTTTACCACAGGCACAATATTGGATAACCACTCAACATACCTAGTTGTCCTAATAAAGCCTACTTTGAGTAGTCTAAGAATTTCTTCCTTAACTTTCTGAATCACTTCTGGACTCATTCTTCTTGGCTTTTGCTTATATGGCTTGAAATTAGGCCTCATAGGGAGCCTATGTTCCACTAATGATCTCTCCAATCCTGGTAGTTCATTATAAGACCATGCAAAGCAATCTTTATACTTCTTCAAAACAACTAACAGCTGGTCCCTGTCCAGAGCATTCAAACGAGCATTCAAATAGGTGGGCTGTTGTATAAGACCTTCCCCTAAATTTACTTCTTCTAAGGGGTCTAGAATCTGATAACTTACTGAAGCTTCTTCTTTGATCCCCTCTGGCTTCGAAGCAATTTTCTTACTGTGTTCTGCTCCCAGGTTCTTTAATTCAACATCCTTACCCTCCTCCTCATAGACAAAATTTGTCCATAAGGCCTCTTCCTCCTGTATCTCCTGGACTTTTGTTTCAATGTCCAATGCACAGTATTTGTTAAGGGCCAAAACTCTGGCCTGTTGCTACTCTTGCTTGCAGCCAATCCTCATGGCTTCTTTCTCTTGCTCTTGTACTCTCTGGACTATCGACTTTATATCCAATATTGAGAACTTAATTAGAGCCAAAGACTTGGCTTCTTGGACTTCATTTCTTTGCCTACAACCAGGCATCATTGTCATCCTTAACGACAATCTCCTCATCAGCACTCTCCTGGACTATGTGCTTTAGGTGTGTCACTTCCTGATCAGCCGTTACTTCGGCTGAGCCATCAGGTTTCCTTAGTATACTGAGTGGTGTCACTCCCTCAATATACAGTTTGGCCTCCACAAAGTCTGCACAGGCTATGAAGGGTTGAGGATCTGCATCAATTTCCTCTGTCTCCCCATTGCCCAAGGCCATCATTATTTTCTGATGCAAAGAGGAAGGCACACATTTGTTAGTGTGGATCCAATCTCTACCAAGTAAAGCATTGTACTTAGCATTGCTGTCGATGGCGAAGAATGCTGTCATGCAATCTCTGGTTCCCACACTCAGGTTGATGGGCAGAATTCCCTGGGCCATCTGCTTGTCTCCAGCGAAACCAGCAATGGTTGTGTTGGTTGGGATTAACCTGGGATTCCTTTTCCCTAGTTTCTTCAAGGAAGATTTCGGTAGTAAGTTCACCACTGCTCCATTATCTATCAAGACCTGGTTTAATTGTATCCCATCGAAGAAAGCCTTGATATACAAAGGCTTGACATGTTGTGTCATAGAGTTTGAGGGATACTCAAAGGGATACGAAAGGTTGATGCTCACTTCTTCTTCACTCCCATCTTCAGTTTCCATTGGAGTAGCCATTCCGGAATCATCTTGCACCATACTCACTTGTGAGTCTTCACTAGAGACTGGAATTGGGTCAATTTCTTGCCCTTCTTGGTTCTTATTTCCAGCTTGGAATTCATGCGGTAGTATATGTACCATATTTACTGATACTGGAGGGAACGAGCCAAATTGGATGGCTGGCTGTGTTTGTTTCTCCTCTTGGCTAACTTGTTCAGCCACTTCAGAAGCATCCTACATGCTGTATTCTGGCACTTCTGATTCTTTCGAATGGTCTTTTCCGACTGGCCTTTTAACCACAAATGTTTGTTCAGCCATGAAGGTCTCGAACATTTCTTCTTCAACCATTTCTTTCTTTTGGCCTAAGCCAACTTCTTTCTCTGCCTCACTATCACTTTCCATCAATGCCTTCTCCAATCCTGCTAGACTGGATTTCTCTCTGGCTTTTAGTTCAGAATGAACTTTGGCCAACTGCTCTTTACTACAACCCATTTTGCTTTGTGGAGTTGGTTTTGGAATATGGTCTGACTTTGGGTTCTTCTTTCCTTCTGTCTGGACCAATGAAGAGCTCTCTCCATTCTCTTTCAAGTCTTGCTGGTACTGAGTGTATCTGCGCTGAAATTTTCCTCCTTTGTGATCTAGAAATTACAGGGACCATGTCTGCTTCCTTCGTTTTTGGGTGCTTAAGTAATACCCAATTGTTGGGAGCCACCAAAGGAGGTTTGACCATCTTGCCTTGGTTTTCAATTACCTCTCTTTGAGTAAACACTTCCCTAGGTTTGTTTTGCATCACAAACCAATCTGGGACCCCAGGTACCCGTGAACTTACTGACCCAATTGTTGAACTGCTTCTTTCCTCCTTCGAAGCCACCTTCGAAGCTGTCTGTGAAGGCCACTGCTTGGCCCTGACTTCGTGCTTTGGGCATAACTTAGGCCTTCGATGAAGGTGTCCACTTTCTGTCCTGTGTGAAGTTGATCTATGGGGCCAATCCCTGGCTTTGATCCCATAAACTGAACCCTTCTCCAGTCTTCTTTCAGAATGACTGCTCTCCATCCTATAATAATTAGGTGATCTAGATTCATACAAAGGTCTCTTGCCTTTAAAATGCATTCTATCGGCCGTTGGTTCAACCATCATTGGCTGCTGCCTAACACCAGATGGATATGGCCTTTTATTGCAAGCATTGGTTGGTTTAGGACGTCTTTGCACATCCTTGTAGTACTGCTTCCCATCAATTGGAAGCCCCTTCAACCACTTGTAACTTAGTCTGCACCTGGGACACATCCTTTGTATTACAGCTGTTTATAAGGAATCATCATCCAGTGCTTCCTCATCAGAATCTTCCCTCTGATGTGAGAAATCTTGTCCAATAGCTGATAGATTTCCAATGTCTTTCTTGGTAGTTGTCTGATTGGCCACATGCATCTGCACATTGACTTCTTCCAATTCTTTCAAAGACAGGTTCTGAAAGTCTGGCACAATGACATTGGCTGCCGCCTCTCCAATTTCTGGGAATGGATTGCTGTCGATTCCCATGGCCTTTTCTGTTTTCGCTGGGAATTTCAAACTTCCCTTCCGAATTTGCTCTTGGATCCTGTCTCGAAAAACAATACAGTTCTTAGTCGAGTGAGACCAAGAATTATGCCATTTACAATATACTTTTCCTTTAAGTTCATCGGGAGATGGAATTTTGACTCCTTTTGGTAACTTAAGGAAGTTGGCTGCAAGCAAATGATAAAAAATGTCATCTGCCTTTGTTAAATCGAAAGAGTATTTCCTGTGAAGGTCTTTCTTTTTAAACTGTTGGTCAATTGTTGTATTTTTATAAATTAATGCTTCACAGATTACAGGTTCTTTCCCCACAATCTCTGCTGCATCAATCTCATAATTAGGATCTCTATAATATGTCTTATACGATGCATTATTTCGATCTTGTTCTTCCTCTAATAATGCTTCGTATCTAGACACCTTATAGGTGAGTTCTACCAAGTCTCTGAACTCAGTCGAGTCAAACTTCTTTCGAAGCCTAAACTCTAGACGATTTTGAGCCAATCTCACGAATTCTGGCTCTGGTAAGATGACTCTACATTTATTTCGAGCCCTTTTAAATCTGGTAATAAACTGAGTGGCCTTCTCATCAGGCCTTTGACTTAATCTTGCCAAGTCTGCCATGGAAACCTCTGGCTCTGATTGGAAGAATTGGGCATGAAATGCCTCTTCCATTTGTTGCCAAGTCTGGATAGAGCCAGGTGTAAGGTTAATATACCATATATATGCTCCTCCAGTTAGGGAATTTGGGAATAACCTTAACTTCATATAATCATTGTTAGTAAATTCGCCGCATTGAGCAGCAAACCTAGCAATATGCTCTATTGTTGATTGGTTTCCATTCCCATAAAAAAGGGCAAAGTCTGGTATCCTGAAACCTTTTGGGTATTCATGTGCCCTGTCTACCCATTCTGGATATGGTTTCCTATACACTGGAGTCTGGACCCCCCGAGCCATTGGTCCACACATCTCTCTAACAATGTCAGTAATTTGGTCCCTAGGGACCATATTTTGTGCCTGGTGAACCACTACTAGAGGGGCAAACACAGGATTTGGTGGGCAAACTTGTGCCTGTGGCCCTCTTGGTCCATAAGGTGGTACATTTGGGATTAGTTGTCCCTGTGGTACAGGTTGCTGTTGGGGGTGTGAGTAACCCCTTTGAGCCTGTCCTACGAAAGGACCTGCGAAAGGTGCTGGAACTGGTGTTGTATCTCTTCCATTTGTAGGAAAACCTTCCAATCCCGCAGATATAAATTCGAATAAGGGATTAGTGAACCCCCTTGTGCCAGGTATGGCTTCGAACATAGGATTTGGAACCATTCTTATGCCATTTTCTTGTACTGGGTCAGATCCACCAAATTGCATGGCTTCACTGTTAAGTACTGAGGCACTTTGACTTGCTATAGGCCTCGGAATAGGTTCGTACCAAGACTGAGGTGATGGTCTTTCATAGTTCTGATTACTAGTTTGACGATTAGAATGTCCATTAACTTGCATAGGCTGGTTATCTCTAGCCAATCTTTGCTGAGGGACATTTGAAATTTCCTCAATGTGTCTTGCACTTGTTGGTTGGTGGTTATTCATTCGATCCAAAAAGGATGTTGCCCACCTTTCCATCGTGTTCATTAATTGCTGTCCCATAGCATCTACTAGGCCACCCCATGGATTTACTGGCTGAGTAGATGGAACAGTGGATGGTCCAATTCCTTGGTCTCGTCCAATATTATGAGCATATGGTACTTGTTCTGAAGTGCTGTTCTGTTCGACAATAGGTTCTGACAAAATAGGAGTTTCCATAGGACGTGTTATCACATTATCCTCTGGATTAGGTATCTCTACCTCTCCTTCCACGCCTTCTTCCAAGCCTTCATTTTCTCCGTGTCTTCTACGTCTAGCCATTTTAAATTTAGTCCCACTGGGCGTGCCAAAAATATATGTTGGCTTTTTTACTTTCGAAGGTTATTGTTATAATTGTGAGTGTGCCAGCAAAGATCAATTAGTCCTTACAGAAATTATAATTGCCAACCAATTATCAGACGATTGTGTTTTAGTTCTTTCAGCCTCAATGAAAAGGACTTTTACTGGTGGCTTGACTTAGGAGAATTAAACAGACAATAATGAATTGAAAAACAGTCGAAGTATTTTATTAAGATGAAAAGACTTACAATGATCCAAACTCAGCCTCGTAGAGGTTTACAGCAAATCTACTTGGAACTACTCCTATGAAAGGAAGTGCAATGCAGGAATCTTAAAGTACAGTAATGTAAAGAACTGTAAATGTAAAAAACTGTAAATGTAAAGCTGGAAGGAAAATAAGTATAAAGGACTGGTTTTTTGGATCTGAGTCTGGGGACTTTTTCTGGGGCCTTCTCTACTATTTATACTACTCAAGGATGACCATCGAATTACATTTCCAACCGTCGAACTGCTCCTTCATGATCGTCGATCATGTTGCCCCAATATTAGCTCCATTATGCCATTACTTGCAGTTAGGCTTCCCTCCTAAATTTGAATCTGAAATGCGAGTAACCGTTGAAATCACGTCACTTTGTATCTCTTTGTTGATCCGCTGCTACTCAGATCTCGTAATAACCAATACTAGCTGCCACGTGTACGATCAGGATTGAGGACCTGAATAGTCTTCCTATATTACCCTTATTTCGCCACGCGTCGGATTGTAATTGGCTTGTACAAAATATGTAGCCAACAATTTCCAAGCCAAATTACACATCAATTGTAATTTCATAAGTTCATCTCAATTCACACATATTATCATCAACTCAACCCATTTCTCAACACATTCCACCTTTTGCCGACTTGATACGGTGAGACAGTGGGCACCCAATCCATAACACTTTCCACCTTTTGCTAACTATTATATGGCGGGAAGTGAACTCCCAAAACTATTTTCTCAAAAGTCATCTTTTTCCAAAAACCACATTTTTCCAAAAACCATTGTTCAACCTTTTTTTTTTTTTGTTTTAAACGATCCCTCACATTTGCTGGCTATTATACGGCAGGACGTGGGCATCCAAAACATTTTCAAAAACCATCCATTTTTTCACTTTTGTCGGCTATTATACGGCAGGACTGTATGGACACCCAAAAATCATTTTTCCACTTTTGCCGGCTATTATACGGCAGGACTATGTGGACATCCAAAAATATTTTTCCCACATTCGTCCAGCGATAAGCCTAGACAGGGCAATTGGGCACCTTGAATTCAAACCACCCCCACATTTACCAGCTATTATACGGACGGTCGTGGGCACCGAAAAACCATTTTTTAATTTTTCTAAAGCCGTCCCCCACATTTACCGGCTATGATACGGACGGTCGTGGGCATCGAAAAACCATTTTTCAACTCCCGGCGCAGGTACCAACCACAACACAACCCAACACAACACAACTCAACTCCACACAACACAACTCAACTAACTTAACACAACATAACCCAATACAATTCACATAACACATAACAAAATTCAACACAACCATTTCAACACAAAGCTCATATCATCCATACCATTAGTAATTTCTTTTCTCCCAAGTTTGGTTTCATATTACAATAATTTAAAATATCAACATTATGAGTTCAATCACAACTTTTACATAAATTTCTCAAATTCTTTAAAATTTCAATTAAACTTGTACATTTGTAATTTAACACCTTAATTTCATGATTCTACTATTAATTGAAGCAAAACCATTAACCATCTTCATGAGTCAAACTAGGGTTTTTAAGAGAAATTAAAGCTTTTCAAAAAAACACATTTTATTCCAACCCTTCTATTACTTTTACACCCAAACTCATGACCCAAGATCATAACCCAACAAGTGAACCCAACTCTCTTCAAACCCTAACTCTCAATCTCATGATTCATCACAATATGCATAAAAATATAAACTTTTTTTTTATTTATATAAAGAAAATACCACAAATCTATCCATAAACGAGGGTATTGAAAGAGAATTAGAAACCCCTACCTTTTGAAGCCAAGAGATAACGACCCAAAAAAATCAATGGCGACAAAACCACGAACCATTTGGACCAAAAGGAAGCCCTTGATGAGATCTACAACATTTTTCAAAGGACCAAGGTGAAAAGATCACTCTAGGCGAGTAGATCTAGAGATTTAAGTGAAAAGGTTTGAGTTTTAGAGAGAGAAGAGAACTCACGGTTTGAGAGAGAGGAAAGAGAAAAAATAATGAGAGAGAAGTGGTTAAGGTCTATTTATAGTAGTAGCCCTAAGGTCAATAAAATAATAGGCCCAAAACCACCCAAAGGTAAGGCCCATTCGGACCCATAAATCTGAAAATAAACACGCAAGGGTCAACCCCCGGTGTGGTGGTGTCGACCCTCCAAGAAGAAAAGACAATGTTGGCAGCAAGCAAGGTGTCGACCCTTGGATAGAAAGGGTCGACGCTATTTTCTAGCAACTAATACCCAAATTCTATAATTTACAAGGGTCGACCCTTATCTGACTGGTGTCGACCTTTGTGGACGGCAACAAGAGGCAGGTGTCGACACCACCAAGGCTGGTGTCAACCCTAAATTCCATCAACACTTGCAGACACTTCACTAACAAGTAAGGGTCGACCCTTAGGATGGTTGGTGTCGATCTCAGAATAGAATTTCTAAGTTCCCAAGGAACTTTTTGACAAGAACAAGTGCAAACAAACAAACCCAACGAGTTGGATCATACTCCTCCAAAACAAACATTCAACAACTCCAAAGACTCCAAAAAATGAAAATAAGGGAATTAAATACACGCTCCAATGGATTAAAGGATGCAGGTGTTATAGGGGTGTACACGGTCCGGATTGGTTTAGTTCTGAGACAATCCAAGAACCGAACCGATCATAACGGTTCTGTGATTTTAAAAACCAGACCAAACCATTACACTTGTAAAACTGGACTAGAACCAAACCAAAATAACGATTCGGTTTCGGTTTGGTTCACGGTTCCAAAAATTTTTATTTACAAGAATAAATTGTCAATATTAGCAAAATAATTACTCAAACTGATTAAATTTAACTCATGATAAAAACTAATAATATTAAGGTATTACTCAACATTACATATCTATATCATCCTAATATTATTAAAATTACAAAAAACCAATTAATAAAAATAAAACTTGATATTATATATATATCTTTTAAAATTCGGTTCGGTTTGGTTTGGTTCGGTTCGGTTTCGAACTGAGGTTTTTACATAAAATCCATTAACCGAACCGTTCTTATGGTTCTCATCTTTCTTAAACCAAAACCGAACCAATTCTTAATAGAATTGAACCAAACCGTACGATTCGATCTGGTTCGGTCCGGATTACCAGTTTGAACGGATTTTTGAACAGTCTTAGGGTGTTACACTATGTCTTGGGCGGGCTAGGCCACGGACTGGACTTTGAGTGGGTTGAGCTAGGCTTCAAATGATGGCCCAGGCTTAGGGTCCTGAGCTAGGCTCAGGACTGAGCCTAATTGGGCTTGGTCCACCCTGACCCGCAGGCGGGCTTCGGGCCACCCACGAGCCGCGACCATTTTTACACCCCTAGAAACAACTAACTAACTTAATTTTTGACAAACAAGAAACCAAAATTAGGAGAAGAAAATAAATACAAATTAAGAACTTAATAATTTTATGGTATTTATCTATACTATTATATATGTAAAAATGTTGTAGAGAGTTTGTTTAGGAAGAAGGTTTGGGCTAAAATAGCCATATAAGATAAAATAGGTTATTTTAGCCAAATAGAACAAAATGTTACATCCAACTCATAATCATTTTATTTTTTCTTTCACAAAAGTTAAAAAAGCCAAAAAACCTATTCCAAACTAGGCTTTTTAGTTCTGGGTTAAAATAACTAAAAAGCCAAAAAATCAACTCACATCCCAAATGAGCGTAAAGTCTTTGAGATTTAAAGTCTCAATCCTTTTTGGTCTCAAAATCTTTAATTTAAAAATATAAAAAATGCATATGTCAATAAACTATTCGTTATTTGATCAATATGCCAATACATTTACATTTGAACTTAACTCTTTTGAAACATTTTGGGGTAAATTACATTTTGTCCCTTTTATGTTCAATTATTTTCCTGTTTTGGCTCTTAAATTTTGTTTTTTTATTTATTTATTTTTTTCACGTTGACCCTTCATGTTTCAAGTTTTTCTCAATTTACTCTTAAACCTAACATCTGTTAAAATTTTGAGAGAAAATGTCACATTGACAGTCACATGGCAAATAAATATTTTATTATATATAACTCACATCTTTAACACAAACTCAAACTTCAATATAATAACATGTTTTTTATGTTACGTGACAGTTATCATGATATTTTCTGTTTAATTTTGAACAGAAGTTGACTTTAGGAGTAAACTGAAAAAACCTTAAAACATAAAGGGCCAAAGTAAAAAAATTAAGAGCCAAAAGTAGGAAAGTGACCAAACATAAAGGGTGCAAAATGTAATTTACCCAACATTTCTATATATTATATAAGCAAAAGGCGGTTTCTGACCCATAAGGACTTTAAGAGCTCAAAGTTCCCAATCAAAATTTCACAATTTTTTGATTTTTAAAATTAAAAAAGAAAATCTTCTATTAGATAGCTCTTATTCAAGCAAAAAAAAAAAAAAAAATTAGTATCCCTTGATTTATGACTGGAAAGTTTATCAAATCTAAAAAAAATAAAAAATAAAAAATATACTAATTTATTTCAAAATTCAAATTTGAAGGCCACTAAATATGGAAAGCAATTTATTAATTTAAATTTAAAATCGACACAATATAAATTTGTAATTATGATGATCTATCCCATGTTTTATAAATTTTAAATACATATTTAAAATTATTATAATTAGCTCATAATTTTTGTATTAAAGAATAATAAGAGTGACATTGAGATTATTTATATATTTAAAAAAAAATGCTTTTAAGAAGAGATATTATGGGAGTTTCAAAACCTCATACAAAATCTATATACTATTATAATTGCAAAACATTGTCATCTTATTAAAGTTGAAAGTTGCAATTATTTATTTTATTTTATTTTTTAATTTTGTTTAATTTTTGTTAATATGTGTCACAATATGATCGGTCTATAAATTAATTTTATATTCTTAAAATAAAATTTTAAATTTAGATCCTCCCTTAAATTATGTTACTAGAATAAAATCAATATTCATTCCTTAATTTATGCATCTTTTATTAAATTAAAAAATAAAATTTTAAATTAATTTTTTTTAAAAATTATGTTACTACAATTAGAACGAGATCAATATTTACATGTGTCATAATGATGTATCATAATATTTTTGGTCTAAATATAATATGTTATTAAATACACATATTCAAATTATTAATCACTATTAAAAGTTTATATTTTTATTTTTTTTGTCATTTTTGGTTTTAAATTTCAATTTTTTTTATATCCTTCTAAACTATAAAGACTTAAAGAACAAATTTTTTCAATACAAATATTTTTTTTTTTGTATAAAAAAAGACAAACATTAAGAAAATGAATGACTTTTTTAACAATTGCCAAACATAATGGATTCTATTAATTTCTTTTTCTTTTTTTCTTTTTAATCTCAATTGTCAACTAAACAAATTAAAATAAAAAAATAAAATTTTGTGGCTTAAATAGTTAAGAAGTGACTTTTGCTAAAATCAAATAGAAATAAACATTTTTATTTTTCTATTAAAATTGATAGTTGGTGAAACTTATTTTTTTATATAATAAGAAAATAAAATGGGAGTTATACGTGATAATTTATTATTCTAGCAATACTACAAATCCACACTTTCACCCACAATGATGTGGCAAGGGAGTTGGACACCATGTCATTGAGTGTATAGTAAACTAAGAGTTAACACATATGATACCATATCATTGTGGATACAATTGTGGGTGTTTTTTTGTGGGTCTCAAATATTTTTCTTATTATTCATCTAAACTTTTTTAACACTTGCGAAACATGTTGGATCCTGTTAATTTTTTTGTTTTAATCTCAATTGCCAATTAAACAAATTAAAATAAAAAATGAAAAAAAATTTGGCTCAAATTGCTAAAAAGTGACTTTTACTTAAACAACTAGAAATAAATGTTATTTTCTAATAAAAGCGATGGTTTGTGAAATATCTTTTTTATTTAAAAAAAGTGAGGGTTGTAGATAATAATTTATTAGTCATGTAGAATTATTTTCAGATCAAATGATAATACCATTCTAAATTCTTTTCTTACCCTTTTTTTAATTTTTTTTATCTAGGTACTTTTATTTTTTAAGAAATTTAATTTAATTATATTTAATTATTTTATTGTAATTTTTAAATTAAAAATAATTTTTGAAAAATCATATTTAAATTATTTTATGCTATTATAAAATGTATTTTTCTTAATATCAACTTATTCGATGATCCCTTTTTAAAATATGTATTTGCTTTTGTTTATTAATATTAAAATAATATTATTTATTATTAAAAGATAAATTATCAAATAATTTTATATATTTATATATACAATTTTTTTCGATTGCCCAGGTTATTTTGTATCTTTGCCCAATTTCATTGAAAATTTTTCAAATTTTTGAATTTTGCATAGGTTCTCACCTAATTCAAAATTATATTGCTCAATTTTTACAAATTTACAGGCTTGACTCAAGTTGTTTGGGTTCAACTCATCCAAATTTACAAATTTAGTAAGGAGGTTGAAAGTTATATGATTAAAATTGTGACAAATTAAAAATTAACACATAAATTGTGATAAAACTGTAAAATTTAAATTAAAGGTTTTAATATTTTTTTATTTTCATAATTTATATATAAAAATCTAATTATTTATATTATTTTATATAAACATATTTTATTTGGGACACAACCTAACTATACTCATTGGGGCATGGAATGACCTTATTTGAGGTGCTAGACATAATTCACGAGTTGAATATTTCAGTCCGTAGGCCCGTTTGTTTTGGGGTATAAGAGGGGGATTGGATTAGGATAGCTGTGGGTCTCATTTAATGTGCTGTTTGTTTACAGAGTTGAGGAAGGGACTGCTAAGCCGAAAGGCTTAGGATAGGCTTTGCAGATGGGATTCGGATGGGCCTCCAGGACTTGGTATTAGAAAAATAGTCTGGTGGACGAGAAATTTTTTTTTTATTTTTTTATTTTTTTATTTTTTACATGTCGGGCAATTTTTTTTTGAACGTTAATGTTTAATTTTTTGTATTTTTTGTTAAGTAAAAATCATTATTTTATTTATTTTATTTTTTTTGAAAATTTTTTATTTTATTTTTATTTTTTTAAAATTTGTTACATGTTGGGTATTTTTTTTAAAATATTAATGTTTAATGTTTTTGTATTTTTTTTATTTGTTTTATTATTTTATATTTATTTTATATAAAAATAATTTAACAATCCCTACACTAACAACTATCATCAAAATAAACATAATTTTACTCAATTTCCTCACTATCAATCTCCTCACTATCAATTCTCTTCACTCTACTTTTGAAAATAGACGGGGCCATAAGTCATTTGTTTGCATATTCTCTCTCTCTCTCTCTCTCTCTATATATATATATAGGACTTTCTACTTTATAGGCTTCTTGTCATGTGACAAGCCAATTTCATTCCATGGAGTTATTATTTGTAGATAGAAATCTTATTGAGCCAGAATAATTGTATTAGATTTTTACTCATAATGTATCTGTGCTATAGACATTGAGTTGAAACACTACCCTGTTTGATTAATAATTTTTAAAAATACTTTTTGATTTTTTTTTAAAGATTTTTTTAGATTTTCTTAATTTTGATATACTTAAAAAGTAAAATTTTGTGACGAAATATTTAAAAACACCTCTCTTATTTTTTTAAATAATTAGTTTATTTAAGTCATTTATGTCTCATAAACTACACCAAATAAGACTTATATGTCAAAAGTTTTTGAAATATTACAAAAAAAATTTCAGGGGTTGACCCTTATAACAAAATAAATAATGATTTTTTAATTTTGTCAATTTAAAGTTTAATATTTTTGTTTTCAATTTAAACCATTATTTTATTTTTGTCAAATAAAATCGATGAAAAAAATAGTATTTTAGCCATTAAACTCAACGTGTACATAAAATAACTAAAATAACTATTTTCATTGAGTTTAATGATTAAAATATTTTTTCTATCGATTTTACTTAACGATTGACAAATAATTTAAATTAAAACAAATCAAAACATTAGAATTTAAATTTTAAATTAAAAATTTAGGACTTATTTTATTACAATGATCCAACCTAGAGTTTTTTGTTTTGTATTTTTTTTTTTATAATAATTTTCTTAAAGTTTTTTAGGCGCTTCAAAGAGAAGTCATGCTGATGGAGGATGGGATAATCAAAAGATGTTAGAACAGAGGCCTAAGTTATTTTTATTTTCTGCATTCTAATTATTTTGATTTTGATGGTGTGCACTCCAACACAACTCCTCATCAATGGTGAGTTTTAACGTCTAGACTTGGGCATCCGTTCATGATTCCATTGCTAACCAAGTTATGAAACCTTCTAGAGAAATATTATTTTAACACTTTTAAATTATATAAACGTACAAATGAACCTTTTAAATTATTAAAAAGTATCATTTAATCCCTTAAATGATAAAAGCGTACAAAGGGATCCTCTAAAATATTTGTGTGTTTCACTTTAATTGCTTCTATTATTTCACCGTGTTTTGAACTAGACTTTTGATATTTTTTAAACAGAAATACCCTTCAACACTATATAATACATCACTTCCTCTCAGTTTCCTCTAGGCACTCTCCCTAAACCTCTTTTTCTCCATAATTCATCAAAGGCTAAAAAAATAGCATCCAGTAATAAGACAAGCTCAAATAAGAAGGAAATCACATCTAGTAGTCAACAACCACAAAATTTGGGTAACAAAATTTGGGTAATGTGTACTGCTACTGTTGCATAAGAACTCATTTGAGAATGCATTCACAGAGAATAATCTTGGAAAGAGATTTGCGGGATGCATGAACTTCAAGATAAGCATTCATCAAACTAACTAATTTATATATACATATATATATTATGAGATTTTTTGTTTTATTAAAGATGGAGAAAGGAGGGTGGATACCAGTAAGGAAAAGGAGTGAAGTATGGAGTAAGGAGGCAAGTAAGGGTTTAATCTCAGTCTTTGTGGATAACATTCCTTTCAATATGGATCCTAAAGCATTGTTTCAACTATTCACAAAGTTTGGTATAGTGAATGATGTCTTTATACCATAGAAGAAAAGGAAAACTACCAATACTCGATTCGGTTTTTTTAGATTTGATTGCTCAGTGGCGGCAAACGTGGCTATCCAGAAAGCCAATGGTTTGTGGGTGGCGGATAGGGAACTTAAAGTCAAAATGGTAGAGTATGGCCGAATAGAAGATAGATTAGTGAGAAGATACCAGTTTGGAGGGAGTAGCGGTGGTAAGGTAGATAGGGGACGGTATGCTCGAGATCACTATGGTTTTCAAAGATCATTTGCTGATGTTGTAAAAGCAAGTGGAAAGGTACTGGTGGGTAAAGAAGAATTTACCATTCAGGTAAATGAAGAAGGGCATGGCTGGTTATATGATAGTGTGATGCTGAAGTTTGTCACGCCCCCAAGATAATACAAATAATCCAACACATATGAGAAATGAGTATAATAGAATTGGCATGCTTTCATTCATCAAAGTTCGTATTGCAAAAGATATTACATGCATTATACATTCATAAATGTTTATCCTGAATCTATAACATGTAACACTAATTAATAATAATAAATAAATACCATACGGGCTTACATCTTTCCAAGGTATTTCTTGGTTACAACAAAAAGGAAGTCATAAGCTCTATACATATAAAGCCCTCGGCTTAAATAAACATTTAAACACAAAATAACAAAAATAGAGCCTCCACCTCCTAAGTCCTCCCAAGCTACATCCTTGGAAGAAGCATGTCACCAGTACCTGAAAATGGTTTCCCAAGTAGGGTGAGCCAAAGGCCAGTAGAAATAGTCTATCACAATATATGAGGTTTAACTAAGATATGAGTGCCAGATAAACATTCAATATTTATAACTAATTTACATTCTTCCCATGATCATTCAGTACTGATACTCACATCTCAATCCATTACCATTTATTCATTTCATTCAAGTCATATACCAAGTGTATAATTTTCCAAATACCTAATCGAGACTACAACCCAGTGGTTCTCAATCAACATAACTATCATACAAGCACTTCAACTTTGCCATTTTACGAAAATTTCGTCCGTGGGATCGGTACCCATGTATACATAAGATTTTGGGACTTTCACCCTGGACACTCCGGCCAACTTAGTTTTCAATGGAGTCCATCCCCTATCTCTTCCCAAACAATGGAGTACATCCCCCTTCTCCTCCCAAAACGTTATACATATACAATGTATTTAAAGCATCATCATATTCAATGACTATCCACAACACATACTCAGTGCCTTAATCATATCGTCATATTTAATGACACAATTTAAATGATTAGTTTCAATTTACCTAATTCTCATGCAATGTCTACAACAAACATAGCTATCCTCCACCGATAGCCCAATACAGATATTTCTAAACAGACATACAATCTTTATAACAGATAATTCATCAAATTTTCATAGGTGAGTGATTAAACAAATCCAACTACACCATTCATTTATACCTTTCCCTAATTTCACATTTCTCACACCAATTTCATTATTTATACAAAACAATTATTTAAGACATATTGGGGCAAATTTCCCCTTTTTTCAAATATCAATTCAAAGGTTGAAATCCACCATTCTAACCCAAGATAACCTCATATTCAAAATCCCATATACATTTATAGAACACAACATAGAAATCCCTCTTTCTAGACTTGAACCCAAAACCCTAGGTTTTCTCCAAACATGGCAAAACTCATCATTTATACATAACAATAAATAACTAGCTTAAAGATCATAACTAAGTGTATAATATCCCTACCTCAAGTGTAGAAGCTCAAAGGAGAAGTGGAGAAACTTTAAAAACGCCCAAACTTGACTTTATTCGAATCAAATGGAAGCCCACGGGATGCTCTAACTTTTTATCAAAAGGAGTAAGGTGGTGAGATCACCAGATCTAGGCCAAAATGTAGAGATAGAGAGTGTATTTTAGAGAGAAAGGGTCCAAATCTAGGTTTTTGGAAAGTTTTAGAGAGAGAAGAAAATGAAAAAGTGATGTAAAACATCACTTTCGCGATCTGATAAACGAACAGTCTACTCGAGCGGAAGAGTTGATGTTCGAGCGTCAGACACAAAGTTTTGTTCCGCTCGAGCGCAAAAAGTCCGCTTGAGCACAGAATGCACACTTCCAGTACTTTGGCAGACAACAGACAAACCGCTTGAGCACAAGAAAAGCTGCTCGAGCGCCCACCCGCTCAAGCGTAGGAGACGCCGTTCGAGTGTGGAAAACATCCCTCTAGTATTTTTGCAAACGTGTGTAGACACCCCATTTTTGACTGCCTATAAGACTTGGGTGCTACTAATTGCTTACTTGAGGGTGCAGGCTATCTTGTGCAAATGTTCGATTTCTTCGGCAAAGAGAGCGTCAAATCCCAACCCACAACCCCTTTTTGGACCAAAACCATTTTGACCAAAATGATTTTAGACCTTAAAACCCTCTTTTTCAAAATATTTTTGAAAAAAAGTTCCTACGATGTTCCGAGACCCGCATTTCGTTAAATGTTGCGCTTTTCGGTAAACCGAGCAAGGACAAAGTGGAAATGAATGAAAGAGAGGTGAAATCTTTGAAAAAATCTTTAAAACATCTTGTTTAGAGGTTTGGGGTTGAAGAAAGGTGGAGGAGAGGGAAGAAACCTAGTTGGGGAAGAAGTTAGGCATAAACCGTTAAGAGAAAGTCGAGCAACCCTCGCTAAATCAGGCCTATCCTTTTGTACACTTAGATTTCAGCTATAAGGCCACTGCCATTGGAAATTGGACTTCCGGGGCTTCATTTTACATTCAAGAATCTCCTAAATCCGAGTCCAGATGAGGGAGCTATGGCTGGTTGAAGTTAGGCATCAATCCGATTGAGCTGAAAATGAGCAGTCTTCACTAAAACAAGAATATCTTTTTACACACTTCGAATATTTATGTGAGGCTGCCACCATTGGAAAGAAGACTTTCGGGGCTTCAATTTAGGCTCAAGAATGACCTGCAAAGGAGTCCAGATGAAGGAGATATGCCTGTTTGAAGTTAAGGATAGGAACCAGTTTTTGCTGTCGGCCACTGGTGGAGTGTGTTGGCCACAAATGAAGTTTGCCGGCCATAGGTCGGCCAGGAGTGACCCTTGTCAGCCACAAGTGTGCAGAAAGCTCAGATTTTGCAGATATTTCTCCTTCAGCTGTTCTACACTGTGCCAGCTGTCCTGTATTCAGATATTTTCGACCTGAAGCCTATTTTTCTATATATAGAGGCCATTCTCTATTGTTTTCAAGGTTGGAAAGTTTGGGAGCCTCTCTCTCTAAAATCACACACACACACACACACACTCTCTCTCTCTATAATTCTCTCTCTCTAGATTTCTCTCTCTTGCCCTTTTGTGCATACAAGTAGAGATACACTTCTCCCTTGCCTAGACATCCTTGATCAAAGTTTCTTATCTTTGGGCTGAGATTCCTTGGGACCTTATTTGAGCTTCAAAATGTGATTTTAGCTTGATTTGATGCCTCATTTGTGCCTAAAGTGTGTTGTGCTTCAAGAGGTATAAGACTCACCTTTTAAACTTGTTTTGCATAACTTGTTTCACCATCTTTTTGTACTGTTTTTGGCCTGGTTTTCAACTACAAAAATCTCTGTTTTTCAATCCTAAAAATGGTGGTTTGAGCCTTTGTGAGTTAGGGGGTTGTCCCCGCTTTTGGCTCTTTGGCTTGTTAAGCTTTTTGTGCCATTTCTTATTGCCCTCAAACCAAAATTTTTGGCTCTTTTAACCACTAAAAATCAGAGTTATTTCAGTGGTAAAAATCAACTTTTGAAGTCCAAAATTGGAGGGGTTAGCCTCCTCTCCTGGTGTCTTACTTCCATGCCTAGGTTGCTTTACATGTTAGCTTAATTTTCTAGCTTAATTCAAGCATGTTTTAGGCTCTGATTTGGAATTTTTTAGCTCTTTTTTGGGCTGCTTTGGTCATATGATTCTTGTTTTTCATAGTTGTAGTGCAAATAGCTTCACTAGTTTAGTGTTTTAGGCCTTTAAACATGATTTGCTTGAGTTGGTTGCATGTTGTAATGTTTTTTTACATGTAATTCCAGCATATATAGCTCTGTCACATGCTCATTTGTTTCACTTTTTCATTGCTTTTGAGACTTGCTCTTGAGTTTTGTTTGGGAGCCTAGATAGCTTAACATGTGAGCATGTTTTTCTAGCATTTTGTACCTTCATTTCAGCACATTTTTGCTACTGTTTTGATTGGTCTTAGCTCTGTTTTGAGCTGGTTTGGTCCTTTGGGGCTTGTATTGTGTGGTTGTGGTGCAATCTCCTTCACTAGCTTAATATTTTAGGCTTTTAAACATGACTTGCATAAGTTGCTTGCATGTTTTAGTGTCATTTTGCATCTCATTCCAACACTAAAATCTCTGCCATCTCCCTCTCTTCTTCACTCTTTCATTTATTTTGAAAATGACTTTGAACCCTTTGTTGGCTTGAGTGTGAAATTGAGACACTTATGCTTAATGGTTTTAATCCTCTCTTGAGGGTTTCTACTAACCAACGGCATGAGGACTCTTTCATGCCCAAGGCACTTGTGATTTAAGCCTACTTTCAATTAGAGGACTCTCACTTTGGACTTAATCGGTTAAAGGACTAATAGGTAATGTAAAATGAGTAAATAAAATTGGACAAGTAAAAGAGGCAAGCTAACCATCTTTGTATTACATTGCATGTGTTCGGATCGGATGTTAATCTGAACACAAGAAAAATAGGACGTTTCATACTCAAAGTGATGAAATGTGTTATTATTCTTGGTCACCGTCACCCTTGATCATGCATGATAGGGTGGTGGTTGTTTTGGTCTTGTTTGAACACTCATTAAACTTGTACAAGCTTGGTTCTTTGGCCATCATGCATTGAAAATGCTTGGTTGATGGTTTAGGAACCAAGAGTTGCACTCATTTGAGCTTATGTAATGATAAGGAGTAGCAGTACATACATTCCTTGAGAATACACTGCTTTGCTTCTATTTGCTCTCTATTGCAGTAAAAAAGAGAAGTCCAGGAAAGTAGTGGCCGACCGGCCACCTGTATCAGCTTATTGACCACCCTAAGCAGCCCACCGACCACCAATGGCAGCCGACCGGCCAGAAATGAATTCTGCACCAGTGTGCTCCTGAGTTGGGACAGAAGCATTCTGGAAGTTGGCATAATTTTCAAAGATCAAACGAGTGCAAACAGAGGCATTCGATGGCAAGGCGGTGGATTTTCGGAAGGAAGCCAACTGAGCATGCATACTTCCCTCGCCCTTGAGGCTATTTACTTACTTTGTTTAAATTAATTAGTAGTAGCTAATTCATTTATTCATTCAAGTGTTGTAATTATTTAATTAGCTTAGATAGTTAATTAGTTTAATTGCTTTAATTAGCTTAGCATAGCTAGTTATTCAATTTTGGTTTGTAATAATTAGTTAACTAGAATAGTTAATTAGTTTTGTGTTGTAATAATTAGCTTAATTAGCGTAACTAGTTAGCTTATTTATTCGGACCCTCCTTCGCGAGGGCGTAATGTTGTAATAAGTGTGCGCGTGTGTGTGTGTGCATGTTTTCCAACCCCACGTCTTTCTCCTTTTTACTTAACCGCTTTCGATGGTTAGTTTAAGGTCATGTTTCGATTAACATACCTTATGCTCGCATGTTTGCATCTATTCATTTGTATTGCATGCACCGAGGCTCGGCGCATCATTCAAACTGCATCGTCAATTCAATACACTTCCTTGAATACGTGTTTCAAAGCATGCTATCAAAGTGTTACATATGCCATCTTAGTAGCCGTGCCTATTAAATTGCATTATTGCATGTGTTGCATTAGGCATTTTGTATAGTTAGGATCATGCATCTTTCTAACTAGTTTTTGTTTTGGGTTGGAGTACTCGATGAGTTTTATGCTTTAGCATACTTGCATGAGTGTGATTGCCATATTGCCATGTTTCGCATGCTTGCCATAAGGCTATGTGCTTACTTGCTAAACTGCATGAATACCTGTGGATGAAGGTTTTGTTGTTTGAATTGGAACGATTCAGCGAATGCACGTTTTAAGCCCACTTGAGGTGGCAAATCCGCATTTTAGCCCACTTGAAGGTAGCAAATCCAAACCATTTTTGAAAACAAACATGAGTTGAATTCGTTCAAAATCTTGCAACTTAGTCTATACTTACTTGTGTGCATCATATAGTAAAGTTAGCTAATAATCAGAAAAAGAACACATAAGGTTTATAAAACAACATATCATGATTAGTAGAGGCCGATCCTTTAATCGGGTGAGCAAGGGTGCTCATTTCAAGATCTTCCCCTCTCGTACCCAAGTTCCCGAGCTGAGGCAACTTTGGTGATGACAGACACGTGGCCTTTGGCACAAGTCAGGGTTTCCTAAATTTCTCAAAAATAAAATATTTAGGTGGCGACTTTGTAATCTGGCAAAGCAGTCCAGTTTTGGCATTATTTGATTCAAAATCAATTTTCCAAAATGATTTGCCGGATTGGACTCGTTGGTGTTTATCAGTTTCACATTGCACTTGTGAAATTAGATTTAGAACCGTGACAGGAGTCCGAACTGTAGGACCAATTCGAGCTCTCCAAAAGGGGGGGCGTGAAAAAGTCGAGCTCCAACGTGCAAAGTACTGAGTGTTTGCGAACCTCGCTCGAGTGCAAGAAGGCCCACTTGAGCAGAAGATCAAAATTCTAGGCAATAACATTCAAGACCAACTAGCAACCAACTTGTTCTAAACACGCCCAAAACATTCGAAAACTCAAATTCAAAGAGGACAAAGAGGGAAAGACATCAATAACAATATTAAACCACAAGACCCAAGTTCAGAATACAACAAAGATTAGGTCAGAACCAGAATAGCTATAAAGTTCAAATCAGAGTTTTCGCTACAGGGTATTGAGATGGTGCTAAAAGAGAATGGATTGGGGCATGTATTGGTCAGAAGTGGAGAGGTGAAAGGATTGTTGTGTTGACTTTCTCATCAAAAGAGGATATGCTGCTTCAGTTCTTGTTGACCAAAGAATGGTTCAAGGATTGGTGCGAATATGTCAAACGTTGGGAACCAGGAGTATATATAGAACAAAAGAGGAGTTTGTGGCTTAGATGTTATGGTGTCCCTCTAAGTGTGTGGAATAGAAACACCTTTAATAAGATTGGTAACATTTAGGGTAGTGTTCTTTGTTTGGATGGGAATATCAGCCAACCACAGCCCTTTAGCTATAGAAGAATTAGAGTCGCAATGGAATGCAAAGGTCAACTCCATCTAGTTATGGTCTGTGAAGAACAACCGCATGTTTTATTTGACAGTGGTAACATACTGTCCAGTGCGGTGGGGGAGGACAGGAACTCAAACAAGGTTGTCCAGCCTGAACCTGTTGGGATAGGTGTTGGTGATCAGCCGGATGCTAATCTGGTCGTAGAGGATGAAGAAGTTAACGATAAGTTGGCAAACCATCAGGTGGACACAGTAGTAGAGGAGACTGCAAGTGGCGTAGCAGACAACTTGGTGGTTAAGGAACGTAAGGAGATGGCAATGGCCGAAGGTAGCTTAGAGGCTAACGATGATAATCTAAGTGTTGATGAGCAGCTAGTTACACCCGATTTTATTCAGGGTATGGGTCGGCTAGCCATAGTCCTAGTGTTAGCTTGGAAGTTAACTTGGGCCATTTTCATAACCCAGTGGAGAATAATAGCTCAGGTATTGTGGTGTGGGGCCCAAATTCACATCCTACTACTAATACTAGTTGGGCATCTACAAGGCCCAGTTGGTATAAGGGGCAAACAAACCCAAATGGTTTTGAAGGTAGTATACCTAATGGGCTGAAGTCAAAAAAGAAAGGTAAGCTTTTCTTGTACAGCTAAATCCCTCACTCAGGTTTCTGGGTATTCTTGCCTTACTCGTATGTATGGTCATAAAGGTGCATCTTCAAGCAAGCCCACTCCTAAATGTGTAGTTTTTCGGGCTGTTGCTGCAGCTATGTCTTTATCTGGTTCAACTGAAGGTAGTTCTGGCAACATGAATCCCATTCTTAGTGAGGTACAAGTTAACATACAGTTGGGGAAAATCCTGGGCATCAATTACAAAGGCAAAGAGTCTGAAGTTCTGGAAAAGATGGTGGATCTGGAGTTAGTTGAAAGAGGAAGGAGAAGAGGAAAGAATAGGGGTTTTTGTGTTTCTATGGGGCTGATTTTTGGTGTTATAATTGTTTAATTATGAAGTTGATGTCTTGAAATGTTAGAGGTTTGGGGAAGTTAGAGAAGATGAGAAGGATTAGGAAGCTCATTTATGAAAGGAAGGCTGATATTGTGCTTCTTCAGGAGACAAAGAAAGTTTCCATTTCTGAGAATGAGGTAAGAGCTTTGTGGGGAAAGAGAAACATGGATTTTATGGTGGTGGGTTCTGAAGGATCTGTTGGGGGTCTTCTTTGCATATGGGACCCAGATGTTTTTAGGATGGCAGACTGCTGTTGTAATAGAAGATTTGTTCTCTTATCAGGTGCCTTGTTGAATTCTTTTCATTGCACTATTTTGAATGTGTATGCACCAAATGAGGTGAGTAGTAGATGTCAATTTTGGGACATCCTACCTAAATTAAAATCTGAGTTCCCAAAACCATGGTGTTTGGGGGGAGACCTTAATCTGAGTCATCCATGCTTTCTTTCATTTGTGGTAAAGCTTTGGCATGAATCTAGGATTATTGGGAAAGTAGGGTATGTGTTGTTCCAAAAGCTGAAAATGCTGAAGGTGGAGCTAAAAAAATGGAATTATGAAGTTTTTGGGAATCTAGCAACAAAACTCAAGAAGGCTGAGGAGGAGTTGGTTGGGTTGGACATCTTGGCTGAAAATAGAGTTCTGGTTGAGGTCGAGAGGCTAGAAGAAGAGAAGTGAGGGGTAAAGTTTGGAAGCATAGTAGAATGGTAGAGTGGCTATGGCAACAGAAATCTAGAGTAAACTGGACCAGTAATGGGGACACTTAATCAAAGTTCTTTCATATTATGGCTAGCAGTAGGAGGAGTAGAAATTCAATTAATTCCATTATAGTTGAAGGAGAGGTTTTTGAGGAGCCAACTAAGGTAAGGTATGAGGTTTTACAACACTTCAAGAGGCTGTTCTCTGAAAGTTGGGCAAGAAGACCAGTTTTGGAAGGTGTCTTTAAATCAGTTCAAGAAAGCTCTGCATTCCCTAATCTTGAAGCTGTGTTTTCTGAAGCTGAAGTTAGGGCAGCTGTTAAGGAGTGTAATGGTGATAAGGCTCCAGGCCCTGATGGCTTCTTTCCTTTGCAGGAAGATTAACTTTGATTAAGTCTGTATTATCTAACCTTCCCATTTATTATTTATCTTTGCTCAAAATGCCTTGTGGAGTGGTAAGAGAGATTGAAAGGCTTGAAGCTTCTTTTCTTTGGGGTGGGAATGGCTTGAAGATGAAGGTTCATTTGGTGAAATGGATTGAAGTTTCTAAAAATCTGAATCAAGGTGGGCTGGGAATTAGAAGACTTAAGGATGTCAATGCAAGCTTACTTATTAAATGGTGGTGGAAATTTGGAAGTGAAGTAAATGTTCTTTGGAGAAGAATGGTGTGCAGTAAGTACCTAATTGAGGAGGTTAATTGGCTCCTACCTTTAAACTCATTATCTAGATTATCTAGAATCTGGGGAGATGTTCTTGTAATTGCTAGTCATAATCAACCTCTTATGGAGTTCTTTTTAGGGAAGTATCAGATAAAGGCTGGCAATGGGCGTAGAATTAAGTTTGGGTATGATAAGTGGGTTGGCGGTAGGTGCCTTAAAGATGAGCTCCCAAGACTATTTAGTTTATCGATTGTAAAGAAAGGCACACTGTTTTATTTTTTTGAGAGGAAATCCAGTTCGAGGGAGTGGAACTTCTCCTTCCGTAGGGCATTATATGATTGGGAAAAGGCAGAGCTCAACAGGTTGGCTGCAGTGCTGCTGGTGGCCCCTCCCTTGAGTCTGGATGAAGAAGACTGTCCTTTTTGGAATGGGTCTAATGGTGTCGGTTTTAAGGTCTCTGATATATATCAGTTCAGTGATTCTCTTTTGAGCCCTTATCTCAAAATTTGTAAGTTTGTGTGGAATACTGGCATTCCCCCCAAAGTTCAATTTTTTGGGTGGTTGGCTTGGAGGAATAGAGTTAAAACGTTCAATTTTTTGGGTGGTTGGCTTGGAGGAATAGAGTTAAAACAGGGTTTTTTTTTTTACAACATATAGGTGTTCTGAACAGTAATGCTTCTGTATTATGTGTTTTTTGTAAAATGAAAAATGAATCTGCTATTCATGTCTTATTACATTGTTCATTTTCGTGGCAAGTTTGGTCTGATTTACTGCTATGGTAGAGGTGTCTATGGGTGGAGAGCTTTGCTTTCTATTATTCTTTGGTCGATTTGGAAGTTAAGGAATGATTGTATTTTTAATGGAGTGTAGCCTTGTAAGTCTGAGTTAGGTGAGCTTATTAACATCAAGTTTGCTTTATGGGTAAAAGCTTCTTCAAAAGGGATTATATACTCTGCCTTGGACTTAATCAACAATTTGGCTCAGATCAAGGAATGCAGTTGAGGTCTACCTGCTGTTTTGGGTCCTGGTCTGTTTCATCTGGTGTGTACGGTCTACTTTAAACTGAGGGCTGCTATTAGGTCTACTTTAATTTGTGGGTTGATATTTGGTGTGTATCTGGTGTGTCCTGGCCTGGTCTGTAGTGGTTACTGGATTGGTGTTTTGAGTGGATTTCAGGTGACCTGGGTTGATATGGTAAATTGGTGGGATCTTAATGGGTAACTTTTGCTTCAGCGGTGGCTGTGTTACACTGGTGTATGGGTGTTTATTAGCATCAGGTTCCACTGCTATTTTTGTGTCTTTTGCTGCTATATGTCCCTGTTGTCTTAGTATCTAGTTAGTATCAGTGGTGGCTATGCCACTATTTGGTCAGCTATGGTTTGTTTTTCTGTGTATCTATTGGTCTCTCACCAACAGGTACTTGGTTTGGTGATGTCATATGATTGTGCTAGTTGCTTAGTGCCAACCTAGTTGGGATTGGGCTATCTCACTATGATGGTCTATGCATCATCCCCTTCTCCTTTGTTGATGTTTTTTTCCTTCCTTGTAAGGTTCTCTCATCATCAATAAAGTTTTCTTTGTTATTGATCAAAAATGAGTTTTTTTTTTGTTTTGTTTTGTTATTGTTTTTTTTAAATATTCTTTTTGTAAATATATATATATATATTGAAAAACAATAATAATGGATTTCGTTTAAAAAATGTCAAAAGTTTGATTTAACTCGCAGTGCATTAACAGAAAGAGTCAAAGTGAAACACGCACAATAATTTAGGGTGTTTATTTGTATGTTTTTATGGTTTAGGGGGTCAAAGTGAAAAATATCAATAGTTTAGGGGATTGATTTGTACATTTTTATAGTTTAAGAGGTCAAAGTGATATTTCTCAACAGTATAAGAGGTCTTTGTGTAAATAACCCTAAACAGTATAAGAGGTCTTCACATACAAATGTGGTAATTATTCAATTGTGTTGGTTCGATTATTACTCTAAATAGTGAAATTTATACCCCATATCAGTTTATAGTGATAAGATGGTACTACAATTAACAAAAATTGTATCACATATTACACTTTTAAATTTATTTTTAACATTATCCACACACTACGACAAAATTGGGTTTTTACAACTTCACATCAACGACATACAGTAAATGCAAGCCATGGTTTCTCACTTTTACGACTTGCTTTTTGTGCATGTCGTAAATAATTTTCTAACCACGACGTGCCTATTGCGTAGGTCGTGAATGCTAATAACGATGATTTTTTTACGGCTTGCAATGTTAGTTGTAAATAATAAAACTTTTTATGATGTACATATGACATGCCATTAATACATTAACTGTAAACGACATGCATACAGCAGCCGTTAAAAATATTGAACATTTCACAGTGCACAAAAAGCCAATCGTTAAAAATTGCACTTTCCATGACGCACAAAAAGCTAGCCGTTTAAAATATTACACTTTCCATGACATACAATTTATGTCATGAATGGTATAACCGAAAATAAAAAAAGCGCCAAAATGCAATACGTGTGGTGCCAATGATCAAAAATATATTAGAATTTTTTTTTTTTTTTATCAAAATATATACAAATTGTTTGGCTTCTAAAAGGAAGATAGAAAGCTGTAAATCGAATAAAACTAGAAGAGAGGGAGAAGAGGGAGAGTTCGAACCCCTCTCATGTCTCTACAAAAACTCTTCAAACCCCTACCCTCTCTCTCCATCAGACCCCAAATCTCAAACCCTCATCGCTCTCTTTTTCATCTCTCTGCAAAAACTCTTCAAAACCCTCACTCTCTCTCCCTCTCTCTCTCTCTCTCTCTCTCTCTCTCTTTATCAGACTCCAAATCCAAAACCTAAACCCCAACTGGCACTGGCATAACAATGAGTGAGAAGGAGAAGATGGACAAAGAAAATACACACAGACAGAGCTCTGAGCAAGAAGAAAAGAACAAAGAAAGAGAAGTAACGACGGAGAGAGATGATGGCCGAAAGGAGATAGAAGAGATGAACTCATGCAAAGAAGAACACTTCCACCCTTCAACCGGGTTTGTAGATTCAAACTAGGGTTTTGATTTGGGGATTTTCACTGAAAAATCAAGGTTTTGATTGAGCAAATCCAAAATTATGTAAAATTAGAGAACGTTAAGGAACTCTAAGTTCTTGAATTAATTCTTAAAGAATGCGATTGTATTGTTTTAGATTGTGAATTTTTTTTTTATTTATAAACTTCTTGAATCTAAGTTGGGAAAAATATGTTCAATGTCAATTGCTTATTGTGAAATTGGGTTCTTTAACGGGTTGAACACAAATTTTTTTATTTTATTTTTATTTTTATTTTTTTAATTTTTAATTTGTTAATCTAAAACAATTGTTGTTCAGTTACAAAAATTAAGATCCTTTAACTTAGTTGTGATTGTATAAAATAAAAAATAAAAAATAAAAATTTATTGAATCTAAAATTAGAGAACCAACCCTAAGGGAATTCTAGGTTCTTGAACTAGATCTAGGAAGGAATTGAACTGGGAATAGGTTTATCGATTTTGTTTGATAATGCTAACTAATATTTGGCATTCGTATTCTCTTTCTCTGTGTTCATAAGTGTTCATAAAGATGCATATAAGTATTTATTCCAACTGCAGGTCTTATAAATACAAATCTAAAACTCGCTACATATTTCATAGACTTGAGTCTATAAACCTTTCAACCATTTAACTCATGTGGTTTTACTAGTGCCCATATTTTTGGTTTAACCAATAAATATGGCATTCTATATTGAAACTCCATTTATTTTCTTATGCTGAATTGTGTAGTTTGAATTTTCCCACTTCCGCAACATCTAGTGTTCCTTCTTTTTGTATTCTCGTAACTAGTTTTCTCATGATAGAAACGTGAATCATATATGCCATTAATTTGTTGAATTATATCTTCATTTTTTCCCCCTTTATATGACATCTTTTAAAGATTTTTAGGTATTTTTTAATTTTATTCAATATATGGATAATTAGACTATAGCTTTATACAACTACGATGTTATTATATCCAATCTAGACTACTCACGATTTGTTGACGAGACCAACTTTAAACCATATAAACTGATGGTAGGTTGTTCCACTTGCTCTTTGGTGTCCTGTTACTATGTAGGATTTGGTAAGCCTAAATTTGTAAGGCCTTGTTTGATTAACAGGATTAATAGTTAAAGGATTAATAATCCCATGAATTAGTGTAAGATTAGTTATCCAATTAAATTAGTGAGATAACCATTTATTATGTATTCATTTTTTTTTCTTTTCTTTCATGCTTGAAATTATGATCCCAACCCCTCTCAATATTGAAAATTTGCCAATTTTGTCGGATTGAATATCCACCGTACATATAATCCGGTTAATAAAATTTATAATCAAACATGGGATTGTGAGTCCATGGATTAACAATCCCAATCCTAATCCTATGCTATAATCCTACTAATCAAACATGCCCTAAGAGTATGTGCTATATCTAAATAATGAAGTGTTTGATTAAGTAAGCCTTAAAAGATTTTCAAATAGTGAATTTATTAACAATTAAGGAATGTCAAGTTCAAAAGTCTGGTGTTTGAAATTTATCTTAATTATCTACAGGCTCGTGAATTTTCAAATAAGCTTTGTGCTAGTACCAAAACACCAAGAAATCCAACTGTATGGCTTGAAGGCTTCACAGGTTCCAGCTAAAGTGTGAACAATTCAGACACTTCTGCAGTTTCAGAGGCATACGCCAAAATTCTTACTATTTTTATCCCACTTCTTGTAGATGAGGTTGCGATCTTAATTTTCTACTCACTTTTTGGTACCCAAGTGATAATTCTTTTTCTTTTTGTTTGTGTATAAACTTTAAGTTCTTTCATTGCTCAAGCTACAGAGTTCTTTTTTCTCACATTTCATGTGCTTTGAAGTTCCCGTAATTGCACCATCAGGAGGTGTTGGCAATGGTAACAATGTTGGATCCACTGATGATGACACCAATGATGACGATCTCGGTATCATGGACATTGATGACAATGACAGCAAATCTGGTAATCCTTTTCTAGATAGCTCTCATTGTTTTCATCGCCATTAAAGTTTGTTTATCCGTGGTTATCACATATTGTAGGTAAAAAATTTTCAGAGCTGGTAGAACTAAATGAATCACTTCAGGAATTGCTTGACGAAATACAAGTAGTGTTTATAGTATTATATATTATTGCGCATTTACTTAATATCAGTTAATAGATTATCCAACTGGCTTTTGTTATGTAATTAGAAAAAAATGCCTCCTTAGGGAGGTTTTTATAAATTTTATGGAGATGTAATATTATGCATATTTGGTATAAATCAGTTTGCATTTGGTTATGTCAACATTTCATAATGGAATTGCTTTTGAAATTGCCTACAAAAAGTAACTTGTGAATAATAGTTGAGAGGGTAATTTATGTGTAAATTGGGCCGAGCTAATTGCAACTATTGAAATGTACCGAGCTAGGTGCAATCTCCTAGATGTTGGGCCGAACTACGGGCCGAGGTAATGAAGCTTAGTCTTTTATCCCGACAGTTTGGTCAGAGGCAAGTTACCAGTGGCCTGGTCTGACTGTCCTGGACCGAGGTATCGTTGGAAGGAGGACCGAGGTATATGATAGCTCTACAGGGCATCGTCTAAACAGTAAAGACTTGCTATGTTGCCTAAAGTAGCACTGAGCTGTGTGAGTACGGTTAAGTCTGGCGTAGGGCACGACCATACTAGCTCGGTTGAGTTGTTACCAAACCGAGGTAAGGAGGTTTAAGCCATCTCACTTGGTTGGTAGTGAGTAGGGTGTTATCAAGATAGGCATTATCTTTGGGAGTGTGATTCCTAGGAGGACTCTGCTGAGGAGAGTTGGAGTCCTACTAGGATTGTGCTAGGCAGAATCTACAAAAGCACATACATGACCTATGTACAGGTATCACAATTCTTACTCTGGAATACACAGAGCTTTTGTGTCTATTGTCTATTTGCTAACTTAGGCATCGGAGAGGTTTCCGGCACACACCCGACGGCTAGCTCACGTTTGTGTTTTCAAGTGGCAAAGCGACGACGTTTGGAGGAGTGAAAACTTGATCAACAGGATTATACGAGAAGATTATTTCTGTACTCGTACAATTGGCGCCGTCTGTGGGAAGTATAGGAATAACAAACCTTTTCATTAAAGTTTCTCCTTCCACTAAGTTCAATGGCGTACAACGAAGATTTACCCCATTCTGTCATTGATGGGCAAACCCCGAAAGGGGATGAGAGATGTGAAGGTCTACTTTTTGTCCCGCCCATGGCAAAATTGGATCCCCAGCGACGGAACTCACGGAAAGACATGTGACATAGACGGGGCTCAAGTCCGCGTCACTCTCAAAGCCCTGATAGATAGAGGCGAAGGATAGATCCCCAGGTTCTGGGGGATCGCGTGAGGGAATAGAATGAATTGATAAGGAGGATGGCAACAGACATGGAGACTATGAAGCGCCAGATAAAGAGTAAAGTGGAGGCGGAAGAAGAGGTGGGCAAGAGCAGGGCGCACCCTTGCCACTCAGAAGATCGTGACATGCAAGTCACACCATCTCAGACGGAAAGCAGAAGCCTAAGGACAGGCGATACACAATCACGAACCTCTAGGACTCATTACTCTAGGTCTGAGAGAACGAGGACTGAGAGGTCGTATACGGAGGGAAGCAGTTATCGGCCCTCGCACACGCACCAAATGACATCTAGACACACGAAGTTGCCTAGGTCGGCAGACCTGCGAACGGTGCTAGAGGAGAGGGCCCGATGGAAGGAGAACACCTAGGCTCGCGACCCTCACAGAGTTTCAGCTTTACAACGATTGGCTCGTAGGACACATAGGAGTGTCGAGGTAAGGATGCCAATACCACGCTTTGCTTATGAACCAGTAGATAAAGTGTTAGCAAGGTTGTAGAGCTTGCCGTTCGTTCTGGCAATTGAGAACGCACTGCTACCCTCAAGCTTCCACCAGCCCAAATTCACTACTTATGAGGGGAAGTCAGACCCCTACATGCACTTAAGCCACTTTCGCCAGGTTATGGCCGTGTATTGACAAAACGAGGCCCTAATGTGTATCTTGTTTCCTTCCAGCCTTGGTGACCTGGGTCTAACATGGTTTGAAAGGTTGCCAGAAGGTAGCATAGCTTCATGAGCCGCAGTTGGAGACGCATTTGTGACCAGATTCAGAACAAACACCAAGACGCTAGTGGAGATTAACCAGCTGCTCTCTATTGACATGGGCGAGAAGAAAACATTGAAGTCTTACAACAGTCGATATTGGGAGACTTTTAATCAGATTGGGGATTGCCCTACAAACCTCGCCATCGCACAGTACAAACGAGGTTTACCGGCAGGTAACAAGTTGAGGGATTCAATGACGATGATGCCGTCTCTCACAATGGAGGCCCTAATGGAGAGAGTACATCAGCACATCCGAGTAGAAGAAGATAGCGCCCACGCTAAAGCAAAATCTGGCACAACAGCGATGCCGGATAGAAAGACTGCAGCAAAAGTCAACACAATTGAATAACTAAGCAAAAATAGGCGAGGCAGATGAGCCAACAGGGAAGGACCCCTAAGCAAGGAAGTTAAGAGTCTGCATTGCCATCACCACGGCATTCAATAAACCTATCTACAAGATTCTTCGCGAGATATGTGATGAACCCTTCGTTCAGTGGCCAACCAAGTTGGGAGAAACGCAGAGGGGCTACGATGAGAGGTACTGTTGCACCTTCCATGATGAAAAGGGGCACCGAATTGAAAACTGTACGCCATTAAGGCAACATCTGGAGGAGCTATTGGCCGTAGGCTACTTGGACCAATATATTGAAGGGGGAACACAGCCAGCCCCCCAGGACTGCAATAGGCCAGATTGGATGCTGGTCGACGGTCCGCCCCAAGGCGTAATCAATGTAATACATGGGATCGTCGAACCTGGACAGGTATGTGAACTCAGAGGGATGATCAAAAAGGATGAGCACATGAGAGAGTCACTAAGTGCACAACCTACCGTCAAAAGGGAAAAAACGGAGGCAACAAACGTCATCTCTTTTTCTGACAAGGACTTAGCAAGGTTATAATGCCCTCATAACGACACACTGGTGGTTACTTTGCGTGTCAAGAACTTCTACATCAAGCGGATCCTAATTGACCGAGGGAGCTCCTGTGAGATAATGTACTACGAGACCTTCAAGCAACTATAATTGGAGGACAGAGACTTGGCACCCGCAACATCTCCCTTAGTCGGCTTCAACTCAATGCCAGAATGGCTGGTGGGCAAGATAATTTTGCCGGTCAAGGCAGGAACGATGACAAAACAAGTGGAATTTTGGGTATTGAAAGTCCCTTCCACCTACAACATAATCTTGGGAAGAGCATGGTTGCACACTATGCGATCAATGGCATCAACCTACCATCAGGTGTTACGGTTCCTCAACAAAACTGGAGTGATCGAAGAAGTCTTAGGAGACCAAATCATGTCGAAATAGTGTTTCGTCACAATAAATGGCAGCCGGGTTGCAAAAGGGTTTGTAAAAATGATAGAAGAGCCAGAAAGCAACGAGCTGTTCGTAGACGTCGACAAAGCAGCCGAGCAGAAGGTAGTAGAAGACTCGGTAGAGGTAAGAATAGATGAAAAGAACCCAGAAAAGTTCTTTTTGCTCGGCTCGTCTTTGTCCAGCACTAAGAGAATAAAGATCATGGAATTTTTGACCTTTAACATCGAAGTGTTCGCCTGGACGCCGTATGACATGCCTGGCATTGACCCCAATTTCATTTTCCATCAACTTAATGTCCACCCAACTACCAGACCAATTATACAGTGAACTCGTTGATCGATATTCCACCATGCAGAGATAGTGGCGGAGAAAGTGGGAAACCTGCTAGAAACAGGGGCAATCAAAGAAGTACACTATCCCAAGTGGATTTCCAACACTGTAGTGGTGCCAAAAAAGAATAGCAAATGGCGCGTTTGCGTAGACTACAAAACAGTTAACAAAGTGTGCCCAAAAGACAGCTTTCCCCTACCACGAATAGACCAACTGGTGGACCTAACAGCAGGGCATAATCGACTTAGCTTTCTTGATGCGTATCGCGGTTACCATCAGATCGTTATGTATGGACCGAATCAGGAGGTCATGTTGTTTACAACACCCAGAGGACTATATTGCTACAAGGTCATGCCCTTTGGCCTAAAAAATGCAGGGGCTACATTCCAACGGATGATCACCAAAATGTTTGAACCATTATTAGGCAGAACAATGGAAGCTTACATAGATGATATGGTGGTTAAAAGCAGAGATGAGGGGGACCATCTCAGAGACTTAGATGAGATGTTTCAAATTTTGAATCCCACAAGTTGCGACTGAACACATCTAAGTGCATATTCGGCATGGGGTCAGGTAAATTCTTGGGCTTTCTAGTGACCAACCGGGGTATAGAAGCTGACCCCTCTCAGATCAAAGCCATCCAAGATCTTGAGAGGCCAAACACAGTCAAGGAGGTATAGCATCTCACTAGCCTAGTAGCCGCGCTAAACCAGTTCATAAGTCGGTCGTCAGACAAGTGTCGACCGTTTTCCAGACATTAAAAGCTAAGTTTGAGTGGGATGATGAGTGCGACCGCGCCCCAGAAAGTTTGAAAGACTACATGACCTCTCTTCTATTGTTAGTAACCCCAGTACCAGGAAAGGAGCTCTTTTTGTGCTTAACAGTTTCCCAACATGCAGTTAGTGCAGTGTTGGTAAGGGCTGAAGGAATTCAACACCTGCCTATCTTTTATGAGAGTAAGACATTGCTGGGCGCAGAAACAAGGTACTTGCCATTAGAAAAACTGGCTTTAGCTTTGATGATGGCGTCAAGAAAGCTGTCGCACTACTTCCATGTCCACACTGTGGTTGTCTTAACAGTCTTCTCCTTAAAAGCCTTATTTGAGAGGGCAGATTTTTCTGGACGAATTTTGAAGTGAACAGTGGAGTTGGGGCAATTCGACATAAAGTTCCAACCAAGAATCACGATAAAGGCCCAAGCTTTGGCAAATTTTGTGGCCGAGTTCGCACTAGGCAGTCACCAGGTTTACCCAATTGATTTGACTGAAGCAACCGAAAGAAGGGGGAAAGTACCGCAGGAATAGCACAACCCCCAAAACAGGACACCCAACTGCATAGTAAACCATTCAGGACTAAAGAAAGAGAAGAAGGAACAGATTGCAGCACTGCCAGCGAGGACTCACCCAAAAGTAAAGTCTTGAGACAATCAGACAATGAGGATCGAAGCCCAATGACAGACACTAAACTGGAAGAAGGCATCAGCAACGCCCCTGATCCCAAGACATCATTCGCTCCCTCCACTTGCTGGAAGCTATTCATCGGAGAGATGTGGAAACTCTTCGTAGATGGAGCATCCAACAGGCACGATGCAGGACTTAACATAGCCTAGCAATTGAACATGCAGTCAACCTTGGCTTCCCAACATCCAACAATGAGGCGGGCATTGCTAGCAGGTTTGAAATCGGCACTTCGTATAAAGGCCACCGAGCTAATAGTGTATAGTGACTCCCAACTGGTAGTCAACCAGATTTCAGGTGACTACAAGGCAAGGATGATAGGATGGCCAAGTACCAAGACTTGGTCAAAAAGGAGATCATGAAGTTTGAAGTAGTCCTGATAGAGCAAATCGGCCAGGAGAAAAATAGTAAAGCAGATGAGCTGGCCGATTTTGCATCAATGGCAGATACATCTATCCCACACCCATTGCTGATTGACTTCTTACCCAGACCAAGTATTGAAGAACTCGAAGCAGCCGAAGCATGTTGTGTCGAGCTAGGCCTTTCTTGGATGGACCCCATCATAGTATTTTTAAAAGATGGCATCTTACCTAAAGAAAAGAAAGAAGCTAACAAAATTAGAGCAAAATCACAGCGATTTTGGCTCTCCCCATCACTAGCATTGTACAAAAAAATCCTTCACAAGACCTTACTTCATCCCAGTAAGGTCGAGGCATTTTTGTTCGAAATACATGAAGGCGTCTGTGAAAGCCACCATGGGGAAGATCGCTAGCCTACAGAGCAATTTCACAGGGACATTAGTGGTCGTACATGCAAGTAGATTCAGAGAAGTATGTTAAGAAGTGTGAGAAATGTTAGAAGTTCGCACACCAAATACATCAACCAGCCAGAGAGCTTCTACCATTGACCCGCCTGTGGCCCTTTGCAATGTAGGGCTTGGATATAGTAGACCACTCCCAACTGTGCTTGGTAATAGAAAGTTCTTTCTTGCAGCAACGGACTATTTCACAAAATGGGTGGAGGTAGAAGCACTCGCATCCATAAAAGAAAAAGACGTCAAGAAGTTCATCTGGCAAAACATCATAACTCGGTTCGACATACCCAAGGCTTTAATATCCGACAACGGCACTCAGTTTGATGGCAAAATCTTTAGGGGCTTTTTCGAAGAATACAAAATAGAATTCTACAACTCTATACTGGTGTACCCCCAAGCTAATGGCCAGGCTGAAGCTTCCAACAAAGTAGTCTTAGATGGTTTGAAGAAGAGGTTGGAAAGAGCAAAAGGCAAGTTGGCTGAGGAACTTTCCCATGTTTTATGGGCTTACCGTACCACACCTCGGCAGTTAACTAGTGAAACACCTTTTTCTTTGGCCTATGGCATGGAGGTAGTAATCCCCCCGGAAGTGGGCCTCCCCACTATTAGAAGCGAAAATTTTGATCTGAACTTGAATGGTAAGGCCATGGCCCTAAAACTCGACCTCGCAGAAGAAAGAAAGGAAAGGGCATTGGTACACATTGCCTCATATCAACAAGAGTTGTCCAAAAAATACAACAAAACAGTACACCCAAGACAATTTAAGATTGGAGATTGGGTACTGCGCAAAGTAATGGGCAACACTTTAGTACCTGGAGATGGCAAGTTAGGACCTAACTGGGATGGGCCATACAAAGTGATTGGTTTAGCGGGAAAAATGACATATCACTTAGAAGATATAGATAGCAAGGTTGTTCCCAGGCCATGGAACACGGCCAATCTCAAACTATTTTATTTTTAGCCTTTTTCTTAAAACACTTGTAATTTTTCTTTTGCAATAAAAACAAGTAGTTTTTTTTTTCCAGTGAAATTCTTTCCCTTGTATGTACAAGTTGTTCATATTTATTACCAACTGGGCCAATTAAGATGATTGGCAAGTTTGACCAGAAACAAAGTTTTCTTCTTCAGTCGAGGTAAGGACCTAGGCTCAAGAAAGTTGGCAGGTTTGACCAATAAATTTTTTTGCTTCAGCCGAGATAAGGATCTAGGCTCAAGAAAGTTGGTAGGTTTGACCAACATTTAGTTCGTCCCTAAAGCTGAGATAAGGATCTAGGCTCAGGGAAGTTGGCAGGTTTGACCAAAAATTTTTTTTCCTCTTCAGCCAAGATAAGGTTCTAGGCTCAAGAAAGTTGGCAGGTTTGACTAACATTTAGCTCATTCCTTAAGCCAAGATAAGGATCTAGGCTTAGGGAAGTTAGTAGGTTTGACTAACAAATTTTTCCTCTTCAGTCGAGATAAGGATCTAGGCTCAAGAAAGTTGGCAGGTTTGACCAACATTTAGCTCTTCTCTAAAGCCGAGATAAGGATCTAGGCTCAGGGAAGGTGGCAGGTTTGACCAACAGATTTTTTCTACTTCAGTCGAAATAAGGACCTCGGCTTAAGAAGGAGGGCAGGTTTGACCAAACACTTAGTTTGTCCCTCAAGCCAAGATAAGGATCCAGGCTCAAGTACATTGGCAGGGTTAATCAAACCTGTTTTCTTTTAGCTGAAATAAGGATCCAGGCACACATCTCGGTTACAAAAGTTTTTGCAATTTCCCAAAGTTGTTTTTCAGTCAAGATAAGTACCTCGACCGAACAAGGTGGGCATGATAAAGGCATAACCGAGCTAACTAAGCCAGCTGGGCATGCAGCAAAATTGATACACTACAAAGCGAAAAAGTGATGTAAACTGAATGAAGAGATGCTAAAAAAGAAAAGTTTGATTTCATTCATTTGAAATTCAGTACAAGAGGACGGGCTTGTAGCTTGGTTACATTTTTAAATAAGCAAAAACAGAAAAGTGTTGGTAAATCAGGCAAAGAGGTCATCCAACTCAGCATCCAAATCGACCCGGACTTCTCCAACTTCACCTTTACGTACTTGATCGGTCTCGCTCACTTCGCTGAGGTCCAGCACGGCTTGGTTGGGTACTTCTGACCGGGCTGGCAAAGGAGACTAGCGACCAAGGTCAGTGCTGGCGGGTGGAATGTCGGCTGGATCTAGGACCTCTTCCTCCTCAGCTTCCACTTCAAGGAATTTTTTCTGGATGGCATTTGCGTAGTCCGTCATGTCGACCGGAATAAAATGTGCAAGAGGATGAAGGAACATCTCAGAGTCGGGCGACTGACCGAGCTTTTCAGCTGCAGCCTTCCAGCCGCACTTGAAGAATATGTCTTTCGCAGCTTCGCACTACTTGACATGGGTTTCTTCACCTTCTTTGAAGCCGCGATCCTCTGCATCCTCCATCTTCTTCTGCAGCTCCGCTATCTTAGCATCATTTTTCTTCTCAAGCTTAGCGAGTTCGCGTAAATACCGATCTTTTCTCTCGACTAAGGCCTTCTGCTTATCAGCCTCAGCCGCGCTAACCTACTTGGTGAGTTTTTCATTTGCAGCGCTCAGCTCGGCCAGAGAAGCCTTTAGGACTTGTAGCTTGGCCTCTTTTGTTTTCACCTTGGCGACAGCCGCCTTGGCCGTTCTTCACAATTCGATCACACGCTCGTGCGCAGTGTGATTTTTCTAGATGGCCTGTACAGTGTTCGCAAAAATAAGTTTTAAAACCATACAAAATGATTGTGGAAAAAATAGATTTACTGAGAAATCCAAAGCTTTCCAGGACTATTGACTTGGTGGCGGACTGAATCGCCTTTAGCTCGATCAGGTTCTTATGCCTTTCCATATCGGTAGGAAGGTAAAAACTTTTGGATAAACCAAAAGCCAGTAAGTGGTCTTTCTCGGTGATGACGGAGTCGGCCGTGGTAACGGCACAGCCTTTAAAAGTTACAGTCGGCGTCTATGCCGAAGAAGAGCTAGCACGACCGGGGGTGCCTCCCCCTTGTCTCAGTTAGCTTGCGGATAGCTCGGTCTCTTGTGGTTCGGCGTCCTCTTCATCTATTAGCTGTTACGGTTGAGAGGCCGAGGTGCGTAGCCTCTTGCTAGACTAAGATGAGGTAGCCTGGGAGGAGGGCAACGCAATGATGGTTTTAATGGTCTAACCGATTGTAGTCTGCATGGTCTGAACCTTAGCATTTGAGTTGGATGCCTGTTCGGTGATCAGAGCCTGGACGGCTCTCCTTTTGGCTATCTCTTGCTCTTCGGTTAGGGGGATAAAGTTGATCTGGGGCAAGTTGGGGTCCGGTTTGGGTGATGGTTCAAGAAAGAAGTCGGTAACCCTAGTTTTCTCCTTCTGCTATACCGATAGGTTGACTTGAAATTTAATAGCTCGGTCCAATCTCGGTGGCGGTATCGAAGTGCGGCACGAAGGGCGTCTTGATTGGCGTAGGCATAACGTGATTTAAGCTGGTTTAAATCTGCAAAAAAGACAAGGAACATAATGGGTTAGCGCGGTGGTTATTGAAACAGAAAAGAAAGTTGAACCAGAATGTTCTTACCAGCAGTTCCTTTATTCCAGTTTATATTGTAGCCCAGTATCTGGGCTTCTTGATCTTTAAAAGGGCCAAAAACCCAAAAGAAATCATCATCGTTTAAGTCTTTGTCCAGTGTGCTTTTGATAATTTTTTCTTGGCCTCTTTTTACTCTGAGGTAGTACACCCAACCGTCGTCATTTTGGCCAAGCGAATATTGATGGAATAGCTCGACCAATCCAAGGTTGAAGTCGAGCCGGTGGTTTACCTCGGCAATACCATTTATTATTCTATAAGTGTTTGTAGATAGTTGGGTAAGACACAATCCAGTTTGCTTTAGGAACATGCAGATAAGGGGCTGCACAGGGAATCGAAGCCCTGCTTCTACGATCGATATAAGTGTAAAAGGGACGAAGCCCGGTTTGCCCCAGAGTGTGGTGTCTAGCTCGAACAAGGAGAGGTAGACTTTGTCCGGAATATGGTAGTCTCTTCAAAATTCGGCCATGGCTCCAGGCGAGTCCACCAGAAATCGGTATTTACCCATTAAAACTAAAAAATTGTTGTGTAAAAATGAGCACAGTGGCCTAGCTTGGCGCTGGTGTGACTTTGGATGGCTCGATTGAGCAAAATGGCCCAGGGGCAAAGTGCTAGGGTGTGCCTAGCCAACCTAGTCAAGTCTGCAAAGTGAAAATAACAGGTTATGCCCAAATAATTGGATCGGGCTAAGTAAAATTAAGCAAATTTAGCTCGGTTATAACAAGCTTACAGAGTATTTCCTAGTTCGGCCATAAAACAGGGCCGACTCACGGTTTATAGCACAATTGGTGATCAATGTATTTCTAGTTCGGTCAAGTACAAGCCTAAAGGTCACAAACAAGTGCCTAGTACGGTCACAGCACGATTTTGGATGAAAGATCATGTTCTAAAGGTCATATATGTGTGTTTAGGATTAAGCGTAAGGTTTTGGGTTTAGTATATTACTTAAACGCTTTAGTGTATATAACACATAAATGGAGGTTAAGCACTGGAAACATAGAAATAAATAAAAAGGAACATCAACAAAAGGGAGAGAGAGCCATTTGCAACTTACGAGAATAAAAGCGTGAGGACAAAAACCAACTAGCAAGAAGGCAAGCGAAACGGATGTTATAGTTCCTTGGTTTAGGACTGAAGCTCAAGCGGTACGGATATGGAACTTAGAATGCAGATATTCTCTCCAGAACGAAGATGAACAGTAAGAAGATGACTGTTCAAAATGAAGGGGTTGTATTTATGATGGAGGCAAAACGGCGAGCCTTTTTCAAATTTTTTTAGCAATGTGAAATGGCTGGCATAGTACAAGGAAGCAATCGACGTGTGCTACGTGTCCTGATAAGGACGTGTTGTCAGACTTTTTTGAAACAACAAGTCGTACGATCGGCGCAAGTTTAGGAAGCCAAACAGACTTAAGTTTGGCAGGAATCATTGTTTTATCTCGACTAGAATCGTTATTTCAACGAGGTTGGACTTGGGCAGCTCGGCTGGAAGTTAATAATCCCAATCATGCTTTGCAGATGGAATTAAGGGGCAACTGAGAGGGTAATTTATGTGTAAATTGGGCCGAGCTAAGTGTAACTATTGAAATGGACTGAGCTAGGTGCAATCTCCTAGATGTTGGGCCAAACTACGGGCCGAGGTAATGAAGCTTGGTCTTTTATCCCGACAATTTGGTTAGAGGCAAGCTACCAGTGGCCTGGTCTGACTGTCTTGGACCGAGGTATCGTTAGAAGGAGGACCGAGGTATATAATAGCTCTACAAGGCATCGTCTAACAGTAAAGACTTACTGTGTTGCCTAAAGTAGCACCGAGCTGTGCGAGTACAGTTAAGTCTGGCGTAGGGCACGACCATCAGGATAGGCATTATCTTTGGAAGTGTGATTCCTAGGAGGACTTTGCTGAGGAGAGTTGGAGTCCTACTAGGATTGTGCCAGACATAATTTACAAAAGCGCATACAGGACCTATGCACATGTATCATAATTCTTACTCTGGAATACACAGAGCTTTTGTGTCTATTGTCTATTTGTTGACTTAGGCATCGGAGAGGTTTTCGGCACACACCTATCGGCTAGCTCACGTTTGTGTTTTCAGGTGGCAAAGCGACGACGTTTGGAGGTGTGCAAACTTGATCAACAGGATTATATGAGAAGATTATTTCTGTGCTTGTACAAGTAGTATGGTTAAAACTCATCTTATCATAGTACTTTCTTATCCTTGAATAATTGATATGGTAATTATAAATCATTACACAATGAATCTTTTCTTCTTCTTCTTCTTCTTCTTCTTCTTCTTCTTCTTCTTTATTTTTTTTTAATTTATGGGTAAATTACATTGACCTCATCTTCTGAGATTTTGACAAAATACAGTAAATCTTACTACCTTTATTTTGGAATTTTTAAAAATTGGCACAATATATTTATTCTAGTACCCCTATATTTTCTTATAAATTACGTTTATATGTACCCATGTCGTACTCGAGACCTTTTGTGACGTTTGAGACCGTTGCAAAAGGTCCAATTTTTAGTAGTGTGACTTCTACAGTGCATACCTCTTCTTTGTTGTGCTAAATAAGATTATTTCATTATGGTTAGTTGGTACAAAATTGTTGATTGTTTGACATTTCAGTAAAACTTATTTTATATGGACAAGTTCCTAAATAAAGATTTCTTACTAAATTAGATTTTGATTCTTCTCTCTCCTTCTCTTACTGAATTAGATTTTGACTCTTTTCTTTTCAGGCCTGGACGTTTGGAAGTCCAAGTGGAGATAAGCCTTCCTGATGAGCATGGTCGCTTACAAATTCTTCAGATTCATACAAATAAGATGAAAGAAAATCTTTTCTTGCTCCGGATGTGAACTTGCAAGAGCTTGGTATGTGAGTTCTGCATTTTGTTAGTTATTGTTGTTGCCATGATAGCTTGAAATTGTGAAGGTTCAGATAATTTTAAATTTTTTTATGATGGAAATTTTCCTATTCGAAGTCTGAATTGACTGAGCTTGGAACAGGATTATGTGCCAACTGTTTTTGACAATTTTAGTGCAAACGTGGTTATGGATGGGAGCACTATTAATTTAGGGCTTTGGGATACAGCAGGTAAGTTCATGTTAGCCAGTGATATCTTCTTCTTCAACAAACTCTTCACAAGTGTTGGATTTGACTTGTTTGTTTCATGGAACAGGTCAGGAGGATTACAATAGATTAAGACCCCTGAGCAATTGAGGGGCCGATGTCTTTATACTTGCATTTTCTCTGATTAGCAGGGCTAGCTATGAAAATATATCAAAAAAGGTAAGAATAATGTTTTCATGTAAAGATAGATGCCTTTCTTTTCTGATCATAAGATAATTTTCTGTCTAATTAGATGGTATGCTGATACACGCTTCTTTTTCCTGGGGTGTTCTATTTTCAATGGCCAGTGGATTCCTGAATTGAGGCATTATGCTCCTGGAATTCCAATAGTTCTTGTCGGAACAAAGCTTGGTTAGATTATCTTTCCTATCTTTTTTGTTTGTTCTAGTTAGTTCTACTATTGGCTATTTTCAGACGTTTGCATCTAGAATTTTGTCATAAATGTGAGATTTCTTCTTTGAAAGTTTTCACCAGAATTTCTTTACGCCCATGGTTGCAAACTTACTTATATTTAACAATTTTTAACTCCATTTCCAAGTTCTCTTGAAGCATATCTCGATAATTGGGCCATTTTGACATGCAGAAGGGAAGTTTTTGCAGAAACATCTTCAATTTTGCATCATTTATCCCCAAATATCCATGATTTATCTCTCTCTTTTTCTTTTGTTTTTGGGGGATTAATAGGGATGCAATAGAAAGTTTCAGTTATGAGCTTTTCATAAAGCTTTTCTTTTATAGTTGAAGAGTGCTAAGCTGCCATGTGAGCCTGAATAAAATTACTAGGTTCCCTCAAAATTAATAGCTTCCTACATAGTTACACTAGGCAGATATTCTGGAACTCTGCAAGAAAGAGTTGATATTCATTGCTATTGTGGCACTTCTCTGGCTAATGAAATACACACTTGCAATTTCTTTGAGCTTTGTGGAACAACTCGTGGAATTTCATGACTAGGGTCAACAAATTTAGTATTGTTTTTGGTATTTCATGTGCGCAATGCTGAATCCTAGATATGTACTTTTGCCATCATAATTATGCAGCATTTAATTTTAATTGAAGCTTTCATTTTGGCTACTAAGATCCACTTAGCTTCCTTGTATATTATTTTTGAAGATCTCTGTAAACAGGATAGACATCAGTACTTAAAGGTGGAAACCTGAACCACTGGATTTGATTTTGTAGTTAATAAGAGAAAAACAATACAAGATAGTTTTAGTTTTAGGTTCTCCCTGGTTTGGACCAAGTCAATTGCCACTGAACCATTTGAATAGTTTCAATTTGGCAATGTTTGATTTATAGTTCCATCATGACAGATTGGTCTTAGTTGTTAACAACCCAATTGGATCACCATGACAGAGTAAGTTAGTTGTTGGCAACCCAATTAGATCCCTATAGGCAATTGAAAAATTGTTCTCAGATTCTTGGATCCATGAGGTGGCTTGTGAGACCAGAAAAAGTGGATGGCATTTTTTTTGTAGACAATTGGAATATTGTCCACTTTTGTTTTGTTAGGTAGAGATACTAAACCAAATGAAATTAAGTCTTGAAAGTCTCATTTCGAGATGTAAAGACTTCTTGATGTTTCTTTTTCTGACCCATGGTAACAATATCAACTATTGCTTCTCCAATACCAATATTCTCTGTTCTTGGCATCTTTAGAAGTAATGCTTGTCTGCACTAACTTGGAAGGAAATGTTTCAACTTGAACTGAGGCCTTTGCTATTATTATCATGCTCTTTATCATCTTTATTTTATTATGTTGTATGTCAATAGATTTGTACTTGTAAACTTGTATATGGTAATTGAGAGCAAGGTTTGGTTGGGTGTGATGCCTAAGTTTGAGTCTCATTATTACTAGGTGGATTTTAGTCTCACTGCTGCACCATGCAACTTCCCCTATTCTCCTAAAAAAAAAAAAACACTTGTATATGGATATTGAGTTCCATGTTATGATCTGTCATTTTAGTTTTGCAATTTTTTTTATATGAATGTTGTGTGTGAAGTGAACAGTCCTTCAGAGTGAATGGCGTCTTATTTTGCCTTATGTAGATCTTCGAGAAGATAAGCAGTTCTTTGTAGACCACCCTGGTGCAGTGCCCATTACAACAGCTCAGGTATATGTGGTGTTCCTATGTTTGTAAAATTATTTTTTGGCCATTGCACACTTGTTTGCATCTTTCATTTCTAAAGTGTGTTAGTCCCTCCAAGAGAAACCTGACTTCCTATCTTTTAAAGGAAGAGGAGCTGAAAAAGTTGATTAGAGCTGCTGCTTACAATGAATGCAGTTCAAAAACCCAATAGGTGGATATATTTTATTATAATCCTATGCATCTTCATGTAAACTTCTGTAATTACCTCACCATTTAATGGTTATTATAAAAATTTTCCTTTTATGCAATAGTTTTATTTTCATTGGTTATGCAACAATCTATTTTCACTTGCAGATTGTCAATTTGTTGTTGTTGCTTGTCTCTCTTTAGCTGCCGAAGTTGAGGAGACCCAAGTGCCCCTTCTCTTAGACTTCAAACTATGTGATATTGTATTGCTAAATATGCAATGTGGGTGTTTGTGAAAATATCTCACTGAATTGTTTTTGGGCATTTTATTGTCATTGATTTATTTCTTTGTGTTGTGATTAGGTAGAGGAATCAAAGTTTGTGATTGAAGCCAAGACAATCCAAAGAATGGAGCTTCTTGGTCTTGGGTGTTGGAAAGTATGGGTTAACCATGTCAAAGTCAATGTGCCTTTTATTTAGAAACTTATATATGACAGTTTTTGGACAGTTTAGAACTTTTTGGACAATTAGAATTTAAGGATAGTTCTTTTTGGATGGTTTTGAATTAAGGTTAGTTTTTGGATGTTTGGAATGTATATATTGGTAATTTTTTAATGTTCATAATTTATGGATATAGTTTATTTTTTATGCTTGAAACAATATTTTGGTGGTTGATTGATGTTTTGTGATGCTTGTTTGTAATATTTGTTAGATTGTACAAAATTGGTCAAATAGAACCTGCTGAATTTAAAAATAAAAAATAAAAAATTGCATATTTTACGGCAGGCATAATAAGTCATTGTATTACATATTTTACAGCGCACAATTAGCGTCGTTATTTGTCTCACCAATTAACAGCGCGCAAAAGTAGTCGTAGAAAATGTAACAACGACGCACAAAATCTGCCGTTAAATAGTTTTTAACGGCGTACGAAGCACGTCGTTGAAAATAAATGACTTTCCATGACTGAACATAATATGACGCATGCTGCACGTCGTAGAAAGGTAATGCACGCCGTAAAAATCCTTTTTTTGTTGTAGTGACATATACACTTAAGATAAATTTCAACCCCATTTTTTGTACATTTTTTATGTTTTAATTATTTACAACTATAACTTCTCAAATTTAATTTGTTGTCTAGCAGGTCGAGAAAACATGTGGACCTGTGCTTCTACTTCTCTACACTTTCTATTCAATAATACGCCATGAGTGTTTTTTTTTTTTTTTAAAAAATTTTATCCAATAATCCACTATATGAGATTTTTTTTTTAATATTTTATAAATCGGAAAGCATGAGACTTAAAATATTATACCTTCAATAATAAATTGTCGAATAAAGTATATCAGAGTAAAAAGACTGATTCCAAAAGGATAAAGAGAGCCTCACAAGGAAGATAACAAACTTTTACATATGAAAGAAAAAACCTCCGCAAAAGGAGGACACTCTACGGTGAGAGACAAAAAAACAAATCCCAAAACAATTGCTACTAAACACCTTTACGATTCATTCATCATCGCAACCAATAGCTATATTGTAATCCCTACCTCTACGTTATAAAATAAATTATTTTGGATATAAAGTGGTCGTTTAGCGTACAAAAACACATTTATCAACATCACATCTTGATCATAAATTAAATCTTAACCTATATCTGAAAGCTTTCTCGATGGCAGTCAGATAATGAAGATGAGAGGAGAGATAATGGCTAGCATGGTGATGAACAAAGTACTGGAGAAGCTGCCGGAGAAAAACAAAAAGGAGAGGAAGGTTAAAACTTAGAAGTGCCACCCTCACCCCCCAAAGAGCAAATTTCAAAGGAAATGAGAGAGAGAGAGAGAGACTAGTTCACTATATGAGATTTGAAAAGTAAAATACCAAAAAAAATAAATGAGTAAAAGATTGATTAAAGTATTTAAAATTGCACAAATATCACCAGTGTTGTGTTTTCCAAACGTGAGTTACTAGAGTTCTATACCATGCTGACATGTGCATTTTATGTAATTTTTGTGACTCAATTCTAGCCAAGTGTCGAGCATGCTCTATATTTGAGACTTACATTAGAGATTGAAATTAATGACTCAAGAATATCTCATGTATATCTACATCCTATGTTAGATTAATAAATATCTTGTAAGGTAAACACAAATTGCCTTGTTATTTATTTCACAAGTAACTAATATTTTGAATTAACATATTCAAATTGTGTGAATTTGTATATAAATAAGTAACTAATATTTTAAATTAACAAACTCAAATTGTGTGAATTTGTATACAAAGTTGATTCAAATTTATTTAGGCATTAGATATGATATATTTTGAACCTTTAAAGTTGAAATTAAGCCGATCAACGTCTAGACAAAAAAAGCAAATTTAAAATTTCCATAGTAAAATTTAATGTCTAGGATTTTGAGTCATCTCATTTCTGTAACACAGCTAATTATGTAACTTTTAAATGGACTAATCTAGATTGATGCTCCTATAAACTGCATGTCCATTTTGATGTCTCACCCATCAAGCATACCTCTAGCCACTTTAGCTTATGTGTTACATTCCACGCACACACATATGCCATAAGTGAAAGGGTTGTCAAAAAGTTAAGCTGGTAACAATTAATCAAATTTTTGCTAATATATCATGTTATCAAACAAGTATAATGTACTTCAACAATTTCCCCCAAGAGATAAGCAAGCCTAAACAATAGCTTTTACGTGTCTAAAAGCAAAAATAAAAACAAGACAATACATTCTTCAAGTTATCTTTGGATAAAGCAGCAAAGATTCTTACAACTACTTCAAAAAAAAAAAAAAAAACAAACAAACAAACCAACTAAAGGACGTGTGCATGTGTGAATCCAACCCACCTACTACAATTCTTCCTTTATCTCGACCAACAAATGTAAAGTTGCACCAGCATTTTTTGGACCAAATATCATCACTGCATACAAAATGGACTTCTAAATGACGGGTGCCCTTTGTTGTCTAGAACTACTGACTTGTTTAAACCAGGGAAGAAGCAAAGGGAGCTTGCTAGAGTCCACAAGGAACAATTACGACTAGGGCAAGTGCTCGGTGATGCACAGATATCATAAGGAAAACATTTGCATACTCGAGTCAGTTAGCAAGTGAAATGCACACCAAGTAGATCTTTGCATCAGTCTTCACCTTATCCTTCTATTCTATCTAGAACTAGTAGTTCTCTAGTTCTCTTTCGCTAACAAGGCAACATCTTACTTTCTTCTTCAACTTGCTTTATACAGAAAGAAAGCATCCCGCCATGGGGACTTCCTAGCCCAATAAACCCGACATTCATTGTTAGCCCATCAACTCTGTGTTGCAGATCTGAAAGCAATTATATGGTTTTGGGAACAGAAAATCAAGAAGTTTTGACAAAAATCCTACAGCTTCAGGAACATTCTAGTTAAATTGTTCATATAGGGCATGGTAAAGACTAGCATTTCCCAAGATTATATATGGATACAGGAAAAGATCCTCTAATATATGATCGTTCATACCAAATTTGCTTTACAATCTAACGTGTCACCAATGTATTTTTTTAATGGCATTCACCTCTCATGTCTAGCTAATCAGTGAACATGATATCTTGAACTGTTTAGCCATTTGTGTAAATCAAGACAATAAAACTCACACAGCATATTTCCAGACACAGTTTGGTTCTCATGATTATGTTCATTTTGGCCGTGAACGACCTGGTATTTCATGAGTACTCTAGAGAATTGTAGCCCTTACAAGACTATAGAACCGACCTAGTTTATACTCACATAAGTGATTCTTATGAAAAGTATCCTGCCATACCTCACCAGGTATCCTAGATATAAGAATCATTAAAAGCATCGCTTATCCTAATACATTGCAGACATCACTATTTCATCATAAAAATGGGTAGGAGTTTGACTCCCCAGTGATCCTTATGAGTCATACATAACTCGGTTGTCTATTTGAAACTAGATCTTGGGATCTCCAGCTAACTAGGTTGGGTTGCCATTGTAGTAACTCTTATTAAATAGGCTTAAGTCTTATTCCTTTCAATGAATTCTCAACTAACTCTCTTGCTAATCCTTTGGTTAGTGGATCCGCTATGTTGTCTTTAGGTTTCACATATTCAATGGAAATAACTCCATTAGAGAGTAGTTGTCTCACGGTGTTATTTCAACGATGAATATTTTGTGACTTGCTATTATACATATGACTATGTACTCTACCTATTGCCGATTGTATAGCGATCCTAGTTTAGACCCGACCCATTTTATGTTTTGGCTCCAGGTTTTATTGTTGTATATAGCTGTTCATGTCCTAATTCATCTTAGACTTCATTGAGTTGGTTATTGTTGTGCTTTGGTTGCGTTTGGAACAGGTCGGGAGTTAGTTTTTCAAAATGGTTGTTGCCTAGATTTTGGCTTCTTTGCTCGAACGGTCTTTATGAACTTCCAGTACTTTTGCAGGTTTGCTAAACTTCTGAGAGTTGGTATTCTTTGCTCGAGCGATCCTTCTCATGCCGCCCACTCGAGTGACGCTTCTTGTGCTCAAGCAAGGGTCTTCTGTCTGCAAAACTTCTAGGGGTTTGTAATCTTCGCTCAAGTGACAAACTTCTTCGCTCGAGCGGTCACATCTTTTGTGTTTGGACGCTCGAGCGACACATCTTGTGCTCGAGCAACTTGCTTGTATATCAGTTCATAAAGTCACTTTTTCATCTCTCTCTCTCTCTCTAAACATTTCAAAACCCTATTTTCTCTCAATATGTCTCTAAAACTCATCTATTTCACTCAAATACACCTAGATCTGTCGATCTTTTCACATGTGTCCCTTTGTTAAAAAGGTAAAGCTCAACGAGGGCTTCGTTCTAATCAGAGCAAAGTCAATTTTCGATGTCTTTGAGTTTCCTACACTCTCTCTCTCGTCTTCTAAGCTTGAGTTAGGGATTTCTCCACACTTTCTTATGATTTTTAACTTAACTATTTGTGTTTTGAAACAATATTGTGATTTGGGAGAAATTTTGAACAAATCTAGGGTTTTTGGTCAAAACTCAAAAGAGGGGTTTTCTAATGGTTTCATGAGAATGGTTATGGGATTGGAAATGAGATTGAGTTGTGATAAAATGGTTGGTTTCGATATGTAGAATTGATTTTGAAGGAAAATGGGGTTTCACCTTAATTTTATCAAATGTTGATTTTATATAAATTATGGAATTAGTGTTGGAAATATGAAATTGGATTGGTTTTGATGAGGATGTTGGAGTTAGATATGTATTATCACTCACATCTTACAAATTTGGAGAGTTTATCTTATTTGATAATTTTTTATCGGTTTAGAAATACCTGTTTGGGGCTATCGGTGGCGGATAGCTGTGATTGTTGTAGAAATTGCATGAGGATTAGGAGAATTGAAACTATTTTCTCATTCATTTGCATTGAGCATTATCTCACACTTATACATTGGAAATGTTTATGGTTTTGAGAAAAATGGGTGAATCTGGGAAACATGTATTGCCTCGTTGAAATAAGTTGGCCTGAGTGTCCGTGGTGAAAGTCCTAAAAACCGTGCGTATACATGGGTGCCGATCCTATAGACAAAATATCCGTAAAACGACAATAGTAGTGCTTGTATAACCAATGTTTACATGGGTGCCGATTTACAGTTTCCCACGGATGAAATTTCCGTGAAAGGTTATATTGGTTTTGAGATTCCCAGAGTGTGATTTACTGCCCAATTTTCTACTGTGAAGGAAATGATTTATGAACTATGTTATCCATTTGGCATTACACGGTTTTTTTTGGAAAGAAGTGTAAAATGCTTTGGCATTAGCATTGCATATGTATTCATCTTATAGCTTTGTTAAGATTTATATACCGTGTTGGATTATTTCTACTGTGATTTGGCTCACCCTACGTGGGAAAAATATTTGAGGTGTTGATGATATGCCTCCACCAAGGCAATAACTTGGAAGGACTTGGAGCAAGGGCTTCATTTTGTTGATTTTGTATATGTTTCGTACAGGCCAAGGGCCTTTAATTGTATTGGACTTAAATTTCACTTTTGTTGGTTGAAACCTCATGGCTTTAGCCCATTTTTGCTCACTTTTTCCATATCAAAAACTCAATTTTTAGCACTGTTTTTATGTTGTTTCAGTGCTATTTTGTGTGTTAAATTATGCTTTGAATATTATAGATGTGTTGTTGTAAGTCCTCATGGATATAGCTTTCAATCCATTTGAGTTCATAGTCTTTTCTTTAACTTTCTTATAGCTTTCATACATGTTCATACCATTGTAATCACCCACTTTCCATTAGCACTCTGTAATCTCTCTCATTTCTTTGTTTCTTTAATTAAAGAGTTGAATCAAACAAAAGATTATTGCTCAAAGCATAGGAAAGAGACCTTTCATGCTAAATGGTTTAATCTCTTTGGAGGTTCATTACCAGGGCATTATATCTCGCTTATGTTAAGCACAATCTCTTGTTTGATACGTCTCTTTATCGCCGGTGCATTTATTTCTAAGGAACTAACTTTCTAGTTAGACCCTTGGAAATCATAAAGGAAAGAGTCATTGTAACTTGTTATCGAGTTTGGATTTGGAGTCAGTATCACTCATTTTGGGTTTGGCTATGTCATTATCGCTCTTTTGAGTTTGACTAGCCATTATCGCTCATTTTGGGTTTGACTCCGAATTCATTATCGCTTGTAAATGAGTTTGATTCTTCCTTCGTAATTTCTCTCGAAGAAAAAGGCTTGAAAAGCTCATTTCTCGGGTTAAGTCAATGCTTGCTATTATTGCTTTTGGACCTAGTGGACGTAATCTACACTTTTGGTCAAAAAGGAAGAAAAGATAAGAAATTAAAAGGTAATGTAAAAGAGGCTAATCAAATTGGAGTAAAAAAAGGTAAAAAATGTAATAAAATTGGGTTAGGTTCAATCGGATGTTATATTGAACCTATTGCGTCTTGAATCATTACATACTTTTTAGTGATGTTTAATGGTTCATGAAGCAATGTCTACCCCTTCCCTTAAGGTAACTCTATGATAGAGAGGAGGTATTGTCTATCTTTCGTTTCATTTTATTGAGCTTTTGTCCTATTGGTCTTAAGATCATCACGTAACAAATTTGCAACAATTGATGATTTGTGAATCGAATCTACTCCTTCCGTAATCATCTTCATGATAGGGAAGGGCAGAGAGGATAAAAATCTCCTGGAAACACTCTGTTTTTGCTTTGTTTCAACTTTATGGCAGCAAGGCATTTTCCAAAAGTAGTGGCCAGCCAGCCATTATCCTGTACGATCGACCACTTCTCAAGGCTGGCCGGCCGGCCATCCATTTTGTACAAATAATGGCATTTTTACAGCAGAACAGAGCAGAATCCGAGGCTAAAACAGAATAATTTTCTAACTGCAAACATAGCAAATTCTGGCAGCAAACAAAGAGGTTTCCAGGAGGACGTTCTCGGTTGTGTGTGTGCGGCTCCTCGCTTCCCGTTCAAGTCCTTTAAATTAGTGCTTTAACATTAGTATGTGTAATTAATTAGTTGGCTTCATTTGAATTTGTAATAGCTAGTTAATTTAGTTAATTCATTTGGGTTTGTAATAATTAGTTTAATTAAGACATTCATTCAAACCCTCTTATGTAAAGGCATACTTATAATATTTGTATATCTTCCAACCCTCATTTTTTTCTCCCTTTTATTTACATGCTTACAATGGTAGTATCATGTTTTGGTTTCATATCATTGCCATGATTTGTATCTATTTTTGCATGCATTGGGTTCGGTTTATCATTCTAACATCGTTGTCATTTCCTACTTACTTGAATACGTGCGTTGCAGCATGCTTTGAGTTAATCCATATAACATGTTAAATAAACTGAACCTAATAGTTGCATTTTGTATGTGTTGCATTAATCAGTTGTATGTTTAGGAGCATGCATTTTTCTAATTATTTTCTTCTTTTTGGCTTGCCTTGGTTGAATACTAGGTGAGCATTTTTTGCTTTAGCATATTGCATGTGTGTTTGTGTTACCATATCAAGCATACTACCATAAGGCTAAGTGTTTATTTGAAATATCTCTTTGAATGTCTGTGGATGAAGACTATTTCGCTTAAGTCGGAATGACTTTGATAAATGTACATATGAGCTTGCTTTTCAAGTAGCACATATTCAAAACTCTTTTCAAACAAACATAAAATCAAAACATTCCAAAATGGGTGACGTAGTCTATACTTGTGTGCCTCACATAGTAAGTTAGAATAATAATCAAAATATGAGCATATAATGTATATAAAAATCACATCATGATTAGTAGAGGCCGATCTTTGATCGGGTGAGTAGGATGCTCAATTCATGACCTTCCCCTCTCATGTCTAAGTTCTTGAGCTGAGACACTTTGGTTATGACGGACAAGTGGCCTTTGGCACGAGTCATAGGTTTCCTAAATTTTCCAAAAAAATATTTAGGTGGCGACTCTGAAATGGAAATATAGTCCAGTTTTGGCATTTCTAATGATAAATGTATTTTCTAAAGATTTTTCGGATTTGAACTCTCATTTTGTGTTTTTTTATTTCACATTGCACTGGTGAAACCAGATTCAGAATCACGGGAGTCCAAACTATAGAGCTATTGTATCCGAGGAGACTAAACCCCTCCGATGAGCATGAGAAACAAGATACACCCCCAAAGAGATTTTATCCTCCTAACCAAAAGAATCGGATGCAGATTATTCAGTATGCCCCTTCTTTTGCTGCTTTGTTACAGACCTTACCTTAGATGCCTAAAAACGGTTATATACCACATAGCACCAACTGCAGGGCCTCAAAAGAGACGGTAAAATAGGGCCTTGCCCATTCCCTCCTCACACCAAAACCACCTAGGGTCCGAATATAGCCGTTCCGTTCAAGGGTTCCGAAACAACCACTTGCGCAAGACTTTAATTTTGAAAAGGGAACACGTCTCACTAACCAATTCAATTTGATCCAAACTTTATCTCATAACAATACTTATGTGATCGAAACTCCATTAGCCACCCCATTAAGTCTTCTATTTAGATTAATGTTTTAAGTTAGTTAGCACAGGCAGATAACAAAAGAATAAATTTGCATAAGTATGAGCATCATCGAAGGACTAAAATAAAAGGTATATTACCATAACACGTGAAATATCATACTAAGACATGAACATATACTAATAAGCATATTCATGAAGATAAGAGCATAAAACACCATTGCAAAACTAAGTTTCCAGATTCAGTAATCATTTAAAGATTAAAGTCAAAAGAACCATTTCAGATTTTTTCCGAGCCTGGCCTTCCTATGGTTCATAGAAACTTTTATCTAGTTTTCAGAACATTTTTCAAAAATAGAATAGCTTTTCTAGATTTTTAGTTATTTAAGAAATATTCTAGCGTTGGCCAGAGTCGTCGACTGTTACAAAAATCAGATTTTCTTACAAACCGCTCACTCTTTTTCAATGAAACCAATTTTCCTTGAAAACTAAATCTTTAAGGAAGTTTTTGACATAAAACCGAGGTTTAGGAGATTTTTATAAATGTTTCTAGAATTTTTGAAAGTTGGTTGTAAAATTGGTTTTTCTTGCACAATACTCAAAATAAGAAGATTGGTGAGAAAAGAGGCCACCTAAGGGAAAATTTTCACTTCTTTTGTGATGAAAACATACTAGATAATGTATCAATAACTCATATTTTTAGAGTGATGGTATGCCTTTGAAAATAATGTGAGATATGGAAAGAAAATGGTAGTTTTGCATCTATTAAGAAGAAATATGAATAGAAGAAGGATCAAAGCCCAATTCATCAACTTTGAACACATGAATACCATTTCAACACATTTGAAAATATGATTTTAAATATCTAATAACATGTATTTGAAAAAGGAAAATAAAAGAGAGAGTTGTATTGTGGCTTACTTGTTACCTAATTGAAGAGTTTTCATAAAGATTCTTATCTTTTTCTCTCCTCTACCTAAGGGTGTACACGGTCTGGATTTGTTCGGTTTTGAGAAGATCCAAGAACCAAACTGATCCTAATGGTTCTGTGATTTTGAGAACCAGATCAAACTATTACACTTGTAAAACCAGACCAGAACCAAATCGAAATAACGGTTCGGTTGCGGTTTGATTCACGGTTCCAAAATTTTTTATTTACAAGAATAAATTATTAATATTGGCAAAATAATTACTCAAATTGATTACATTTAACTCATGATAAAAACTAATAATATTAAGGTATTACTCAACATTACATATCTATATCATCCTAAAATTATTAAAATTACAAAAAACCAATTAATAAAAATAAAACTTGATATGATAATATTAAATATTGTTTATATATATTTTATTAAATAACACTTATGCATGATTCAAGGACTGTTGCTGTTTATTAAATATTATATATACATATCTATATATCTTTTAAAATTCGGTTTAGTTCGGTTCGAACCGTGGTTTTTTCATAAAATCAATTAATTGAACCGTTTTTACGGTTTTCAATATTTCTTAAACCGAAACCGAACCGGTTCCTAATAGAACCGAACCAAATCGTACGGTTCAGTCTGATTCGGTCCGGATTACCAATTTGAACGGATTTTTGAACAGTCATACCTTTACTACCAAAGCGCTCTTTCTCTCTTTATCTCTCTCTCTCTCTCACAGCCGAAATGTAAGTGTGTAAGTGTTTTGTGCTCAAAACTATAGAGAGAATTGGTGTATTTTTAGGGGGAAAAAAAAAGAATGGTGAAAAGTCTAAAATGTCCTTACACTACCACAAAACTGGATTTTTACAGCTTCACATTAACAACATACAATAAATACAAGCCGTTGTTTCTCACTTTCATGACTTTCTTTTTTTGCATGTCGTAAATAATTTTCCAACCACGACGTGTCTATTGTGTAGGTTGTGAATGCTAATAACGATGATTTTTTTACGACTTATAATGTTAGCTGTAAATAATAAAACTTTTTATGACGTACATATAACATGTCGTTAATACATCAATTATACACGACACGTGTACACTAATTGTTAAAAATATTGAATATTTCACGGTGCACAAAAATCTAATCGTTAAAAATTACACTTTTCACGACATGCAATTACTGTTGTTAAAGGTATGACCAAAAAACAAAAAAAAATAACGCCAAAATAAAAATTTCAAGTGCCAAACACCCCCCCCCCCCGGGAAAAAAAAAAACAAATATATATATATATCGAAAGTCCCAACTATTTGGCTCAATCAGCATCCTTTGTTTCTCTCTCTCTCTCTCTCTCTCTCTCTCCCCGTCTATTTCTGTGTCTCCTATTCACACTCACACAAGCACAAACCCTAGGCCACCATTCAACCAAGAAATCAATTTTCATAACGAAAACGAAGAACATGTCGTCGGCGATTGCGTCGTCTTCAAAGAAGGTGTATTCGAAGACCCTTACCTTCAACAAAACTTCAATTCCAATGTGATTTTCCCCAAAAAAAACACTAAATATACTTCTGTAGAAGTTAATCTCGTGGATTTGATTCCGGAAAATGGAAGGAAGTTCAGGCACAGATCAATATTACGAAGAAGGAGATGCGAAAGATTGCTCAGGAATTGGAGTTTGGTAGACGAGTTGAGAAGAGAAAGCAAGGATTGATTTCGATAAGGAATGTGAAGGACTATGTGGCTTATAGGGATAAGAAGCTATCGCGATTAAAACCTGTTGTTCTTGATAGCCCGAAATTTTCGAATTCTGGTGACGAGAAGGATGCGGATGATGTCGGTGAATCCAGAGAAGGCTTGAAGAGTAGTAGCAGAGTGGCTCCAAGGAACCCTAAATTGGCTGTTTATGGTGGTACTTTGGATGATATTTCGAAGTTCTTTAGCATGAATGATGATCCTAAAGCTGCCAAAAATCCTCAAGGTAATATTTTTTTTTGTTATTAGTTTAGAATTTGTGGTGTCTTCAGCTTGCTAAGAAATCAGCTTTTTAGGGACGAATTTATTCCGTCCCTAAAAGTGTAATATCTGTTGGTAAAAACTTTAGTCAACTAATTTTCTCCGTTGCGAGGTTTGTCCCAAATGTTGCGAGGTTTGTCCCAAATGGCCCGTCGAGAAAATTCAAAAAATGACTTTTAGAGACAATTTTGCATTTGTCACTATAAATAGACTTTTAGAGACAAAAATATTTGGTTGCAAAAAATTTTAATTTTGAGACAACCAAAATTTGTCTCTAAAAGTCTAATTATAGTGCAGGGCAAAAGAAATAGTTATGGAGACAAAAAGAATTAATTTTTGAGACAACAAAAATTGGTCTCTAAAAGTTTAGTTTTTGGGACAAATAAAAGTGGTACCTAAAAGTATTAGTTTTTGGGACAAATGAAAGTGGTGTGTTAAAAGTTATAATTTTTTTGAGACAACTAAAATTTGTCTCTAAAAGTTTGATAATTTTTTTTTTTTTTTTATTACAATTACTCTAAAAATACTAGTATGAACATCAACTTATATTCCTTTCTTGATTTCTCAACAATCAAATAGAAAATATCAAACATATCACCAGACTATCTGTTCATCTCCAAATTAAAATTCAACTACACGAAAAAAAAAATAAAAATGCTCATCACATTAAAAAAGGCTTAATCAAAAAATATTTCAATAACAAACAAATACCATGCTCTGATTCATTAGTATGTAATATCTTAATTGTATATCATAAACTGACAAAGATTTCAAAAGTATAATTTTCAATTTATAAGGCTAGTGCCATAAGCATTGTTTGTAGCATTCAACTATTCAATGAACAGCTTGTAATTGGAGTTATATCTACCTACATAACAAAACAACTCAACTCAACTCAACTCATCACATCTTCTTCTCAATGGCTTCGTTGAAATGGTATTCAAAATCTAGCAGAGAGTTCCCAAGCTTCAAATCGACACAAGCTTGTAGGACCTGCATAGAATAGGCCAAACTCTCAAATAGATTACGAATTAAAAATTATCCAATGATAGATTAATTTAATAGATTGTAATTTAATGTGCCAATTGTAGTATCTGCAGCAATCACACATAAATCTTAGTACACAAAGCTGCCCAAAATTCACTATCAATATTCAAGAGTTAACAAAGATTAAACTAAATCAACTTGCTACAAAAATTTGAAAATAATTACTCCAAGATAGACACAGCTTACATTGAAACTTAAACTACCTCCAAGTTAGATGTACTAAACTCCTAATTTCAGCATTCCCCTAATTTGAAGTTCAATTACAAACATTACTCCCAGTGAAAACAATTCCTTGTAGAACAATATATAAAAGGAATAACTCCTATGAAAAGCGTAATTATGCAAATATATATATATACGAAAAGGAGAATGTTTTTCTAAAACGCCTGCTACACTCTCGAGTAAGCTTATGTCCCCATGTGTTTCTAATTCAGCAAACAAACCTAATGTATATAGTCCACACAAAAAAGGCCTAGTGCACGAGGCTCTTGTTGAAATGATATTGAGAAAAATATATAAAATCTTACCCATTTCAAAAAGTATGTTTTTGCTACTCGAAATCCATATCTACACAAGAACAATTGTGTTGCATGCAAAAAAAATTTTTAAAATTTTTTTTTTTTTTTTTTTTTTCATTTTTTTACAGAAGGGACACGGAGTGAGATACATGTGGGCCTCACACAAATGGACCCCACTGTTTGTCTCTCATGTGATCCGTTCTTTAAAAAAATTCTATCTACTTATATTTTCTAAAGAGTAATGCAAGAGACCTCTAAAACATCGTCCCTAAATTTAACCCTAAGGTAGCAGGGGATTGGGTCTTGGGTTGATTCCAAAAAAAAAAAAAAAAACTCAACCGATATGCAATTGTAGACGTCATTAGAAGAGGTATATGTTCTTTTAATCACACCCACTAATCTCTTCTTCTTCTTTTGTAGAAGAGGTATATGTTTCTCAAGCAAAAGTTACATATATATATATATATATCAATATATAATAGACATTTAATATTGACTTGATAAAAAGGAGTTTCACTTGTATTCTATCCAATTAAAATATAGAAACAAGTTTGATAAAAGCATTTTTCACCTCTTGCTTTTGAGAAGATTAACAAGGCCTTCTTCATGAGTAGTAGAACCCAAGGATGTATAATAAGATATGAGCTCAACCAAACCAAACCAAACCCCAAAAGAAAAAACAAAACAGAAACTGTAGGAAGTAGCATTTGAAGGCTATGCAATGAACAAGTGTTTTTCAGATAGAGTCAACCTACTTTAAAAATATTGAACAAGTGTTTGTCCTGCCTATCATACACAGACACAGGTGGGTCAACGAGATAAATTATATTTCAAAATATTTCTTCACCAAATGTACAATCATTAGTCCCTTAGTTGATTGTATAAACATCTCTCGATGTAGTAGATCCGATATTTTGAATATAACTATTTCATTTTGTTTTTATTAGAATAATGGCAATATACTCTTTGATTGATAAAAAAAAAAATAATGGCAATATACTCTTCAAAAAGGATGCCTATGTGTTATGTGCTTTAAGTTTGTAAGACTGGGACTGCTATGCATTACTAACAATTTCAAAGGTGTAATTAGCAAAACACAAGGGAAACTGTGTTGACACTGACATCACTGGTTAAAAGATGTCTTCCTAGCTATTTCTCAATCTAAAGGAGACTAATCCCCAATTGGCAGTGCACTTGTCTCACACTCATTAAGTAGCTTAAAGTAAAAGAAAGCACACATGCAATATGCCCTTTGAATTTTCCTAATGAGAAGACTTTCAAATGCAAACGCCAATTAAATCACCAAGCATAAACAGAATAACATACGCAAGTGCGCCAAAAGTCCCAATGAAAACAACAGCACTGGAGTTCCTAGCTGCTAAAAGTGCCTGCCAAGACATTAAACATCCAAAATCCAATTTAGTTAAGAACAACGTGCAGACAATTTGATACAGTAGAAAAAATGAAGTAAGCTAAGAATTGTTTAGTCTCATAACACATTGCAGTCAAGAAGCAAAGTTCAGATGAAAAGTAGTTTGCTTATGTGGTGAGAGTACTAAACTTGATCTCATGCTAAGATTTAGGGATTAAAGTTTTTTTAGGAGAAAGTAAATTGTCCACCGACATACACAATATACACAAGCATGTTCATTCAATTAATTCACGGAGTCTGATTTGAAACATTCATGATCAGATACATTCCACGAAAAATTTGATAAATTCTCCCTTACCGCAATAAAAAAGGTTTTGTCCCCTAGCTCAGAGAAAAATATAAGCAAGAATGCCTGCAAGACAAAAAATGAAATTTCAAAGAATGGAAGTCTAAATGCCCATAAGCAGTAATCTAATTCAGGTGAAAAGGTGAGTTTTCTCTAGACAGGGCAGCTTTGCAATGGCAAATAACTAATGCTGTAACTAAATGCTACCAAATTTAAATTTTATCAGGTAGAGGGCAAAGAACGAGTACAAAGTTTTCCCTGCAAAATTTTCCCCGCATAATCTGATAAAATATGCCTCTAAAAAGGCCACATAATAATCGTGAAATCTTGATAATGACTTTTTGGCTTGTTTTGTCCACTTAAGAACTACATGTTCACATTGAGCACTTGATTTTTAGTTAACTTCCCATCTGATGTTACTTCAAATTAGCAACAAATATTAAACTATAGATACACAGACCATGAGAAGTTAGTGCTGTTTCCAAGCTCACATCTTTGAAGGAACAAATTTCTAAAATTCTATTTTTATTTTGTTTCAATTTTGGTATTATAAGATGGGTCCTACTAACAACCTCCCAATGGGTGTTCGTTAAGAACTACATAATGCCAAAAAAGTTACAATTTCAATACACATTTCACATATTCCCATACACTTTATATATATATATATATTTCATACTCTTTTCACATATTTCAAGACACTTTATATAAATATATAGACATTTCACATATTCCCAATATGAGGTCAAATATGAGAAACTAAACAGACAAGATTGTTTTCTTTCCATCACCATAAAGAAACTGCATAGAATAGGCCACACTCTCAAATAGATTACCAATTAAAAATTATCAAATGATAGATTAATCTAATAGATTGCAATGTAATGTGCCAATTGTAGCATCTGCAGCAATCACACATAAATCTTAGTACACAAAGCTGCCCAAAATTCACTATCAATATTCAAGAGTTAACAAAGATTAAACTAAAATCGAACCATGTGTTAGGCACAAAAAAGCAATTACTAACAATTAATCATTTAACCACTCTTCTTACCAAAAAACAAAAAACCCCATCACTCCTTCAAACTCACTGTTTTTCTTTTGATATAAATCAGATTCATTTATATGAGTTTAAATTTGCATTTTACATCACTGAACTGGGACAAAGTTCAGAGCTCCAACTCTCTCAAATTAAAGGAAACAAGGAACCACTCCCAAGTAAACAAAGATTTTTCTTTCTTTCTTTAAAAATTTGTAAACAGAGAACTAAGATGACAAAAGTATGCACATTATTAAACATTATTAAATCCAAAGTTTAATTTCATTCTGAACAAATTTTAACAGCACAGATATAAATTTTAAATTTCAACATAAAACAAATATTCACATTCAAAGTATCTTATTGCCCACTGACACAAACTCATTGTGAAATTTATGCATAAAAACCCAAACCATATGATGAAAAATTAAAACACTATCAATGAAACTTAACTGAACACAAAACATGTGGAATGAAGCTCTATGGCTCAAATATGAGTTTTTTCCAGATAAATTATGGCTCAAATATGGGAATCAAATGAAATTATCACATTCATTTACTGCAGGATAGAAAAATCATGGTTAGTAAATATTTTGAATGAAATTTTGTACCTAAAGCATATGCATGCCGAAAATCATCAAATGTAATGCCATCAAAAAATTCAGGGAAGTGATCAAAAGCCTGAAATCAACAAAGAAGGGTGTTTATATAATAAAGTGTATGAAGATCTCCAGGCATTAGCAGTGTACAAGATTGCATCATATCAGTAATATGAAATGTGATAAATAAGACCTGCTGGATCAGCTCAATTAAAAGGATTCACTATGTTTTGTTTTGTTTTCAAAATTTGTTTTTAAATAATAATAATAACAATAATAATTTGATGAAAAATTAAAGAAAAAAACTCATTAATAATAATAGCACTAATCATGTAATAAATCAAGTCCAATGCAATTCACCAAAACAGGAGAAAAAATCATACGTGTCACTAGTGAAAAAGTTCATCAAACTAAAAAGTTATATGGAAAATCTAACCAGAATTACAAATTCTTACATGATTCATATCCACAAATGAATATATGGTGCCTGATCGGAATCGCTACCGGAGAGGCGCCGCAAAATCGGAGAATCGAGGAGAGATGAGGCGGCAACGGATCAGAAGCAATCTAGAGAAGAACCATTGCATTTGCGAGAGAAAACGAAATTAGGGATTTGAGAGAGAGAGAGAGAGAGAGAGAGAGAGAGAGAGAGAGAGAGTGACACCTGGATGATTTTTTTTGTTTTTGTTTTTGTTTTTGATAGTGCTGACTATGGAGTTCAAAAATTAATATATAAATTAAAATAATATATGATTTGGGTTTATTAGGAGCTAACTTAAAATTGTTAGAAAAAGTAATTGATTCTTTTACAATCAAATAGTTTTGTCTAAAAAATGTAATAATATGATTAAATATATATATTTTAAAATTCTTTCATTTTGTCTTTAAAAATATAATTTTTACAGACAAATTATTTTTGTCCCTAAAAATTTATCTTTAAAACTTTAATTTCTTAATTAGATAAATTTTGTGTATTGAAGGTTTGTTAGGCTCCTTCATGATTGTAATGTTGAATTTATTTACATGGTTTTGAAGTTGGCATATAAGTGTGCTAAATTCGAGACTATTATTCGGTTTGCCTCGAAGAATTATTTTTTTGGTTTAACAAACTGATAATTTTTTGTTCAAGAAATTTATATTTTTTTTCCTGTTCAAGAAATTGACACACACACACACACACACACACACACACACACACACACACACACACACACACACACACACATATATATACATTTTTGCTCTTCCCTTTCAATGTTTACTAGGAAAAAACAAAGCCTAAAGTAATTGTTACTATCAAGTTGTTACTTTCTTTGGTTGCTTTTCTGTACCACTTTTTTTATTTTTTTAATGTGTTTGTGTTTTCCTATATGTTCAAGAAACTGATATGGGTTTGAAATTGGACTCCATTTTTCTTGATATGTGTATGTAGTTGGAAAGCAAACAAAAGGTTCAAAGGTCAAAATGGTTTATATTTGTTCAAGAAACTCGTGTTTTTTCTGATCTGCTACTCAAAACACCACTTTAAGGGTTGAAAATTTTAGAATTATACAATTTAGCTTTGGGTTCATGAGATTATTTTAAATTGGTTGCATGAGTTAGGATGTTGAATTCTGACATCATCCATCAGTTGTTGCTTTTGCTTTTCAACTTTTCCATTTTTGGTGATCTGATGTAGAACAAGTAGCTGAAGACGTCTTGGAACAATTGGACCGACAAAAGACAAGAAAGAAACCAAATTGAGGGCAATAGCGACACTTTTCGGACGAGCTCGGAATTGTCTCAAATTTGGTAGCCAAATCCCTTCATTTAGCCCTTCAAATTAGCGATTTTTCCGTTTTAGAAAAGTTTCGTTTTGGGAATAACTTTATTTTGAGAAGTCCGTTTTTAACACCGTCTATTTTGGCGCGTTTCTATTGTTTCCTAGTATGTAGATTTGAGCTTAACTCATATTTTCTATTTTTGGTAATTTTCTGTGTATTTTCATGTCTAGCAAGGAATTAGACTAATTCCTTGTTTTTTTATTTAATTAGGGTTCAATTTATTATAAATATGCATGTATGCCTTAAGGTAAATAATCTTTTATGCAATATAATTAAGTTCTTGAAATTTCTTTCTCTTCCTTGTGGAATCAAGGATTTTGTTCATTTGCTAGAATGACTCGTGTGATTTATTTTGTTGTGTCATGATCTTTCGCTCCATTTTAGTGTTTATTCATGATGAGATAGTAGAAGTGGTGCATAATGCCTGATACATAGATAACATGTTTCTAACTTTTCCTTCTTTTCTTTCTTTTCCCTATTCATCTGTGTCTTTTTTTGTTCCCCTTCTCAAAGGTGTTTATTTTGGAAATTAAAGCAGTTTTTTTTTTTTTTCCCTTTGGTAGTTGCACACTTATTGTGCTGCTGAGAGGGGTTGGGATTGTGCATGTTTCTTTCTCTTGAAAGTTACAGTTCAAAAATGGCTTAAATATATTTAGTGGGAAAATATTACTTTGTAGGATTGATTTCTAGTTTTTTATTTTATTTTTGCTATTGACATCTATGTAAAGCTTCTATTATACACTATGGTCTCTGGATAGCCTGGAATTTTTCTAATTCTATCTTTTTCATTTTGTTAGTTCAATTTCATCCTATTGCAATATAATGTAACAGCATTGAAAATAAAAAATAAAAAATGACTGCATTGCAGCTTCTAGTAGTAGCATAATATTACATAGAATGTCAAACTTGAGTCACATGACGTGATTTGTTTAATGTTAATATTCTTATAGAGGTTAATATTCAACCAATATCTTGGGAATCTGGCACGTTCGTTTGTTTGTTTCTTTTCTCTTTATTTTTTGCTTGCCCTATATATAGATTTGACAGCAAGTCAAATGTAGGGTTCAAATTTGATGCCAGAGAATAGATACATATCCATATAAATAGATAGATCCAACTAATTCTCTTTATTTACTATTTCAATATTTAGCATGTTGCAGAGATAGCTTATGAGAATCAATTTGTGATGAATACGAGAAGTTGAACATGGGATAGTTACATACCTGGAGAAAGTCAAATTCCTACAAAGCAATTTGTTGGCATCTCACAGTGTTTGGGTCACTGAAACTGAGGTAATTCTCCCTACTCATTCCATGGGACACCCTGGCATACATCCCCTTAAAAAAAAAAAAAAGGTTCTCCTTGTTCATTCCATGTTACATGTTATTAATACCAAGTCCAACCTGTTTAATCTTGCTACTTGTGCAACCAGATTTAGAAAACAAATTCAGAATAAGTCAAAATTTTCAAGAAGAAAGTGAAGCGGAATGTAGATTTGCTTTTACACTTGTATGAGTGGTCATATGTGTGTCACTGTAGTTGACTTCTGACTACCAATCAACTTATTTGAGATTGTAGAATCAGAGCTTTCAGATGTCTTCTGTGTTAGTGAGGAGAAGTGAGAGAACTTCTAAATTTTCTCATCTTGCTTGCTTTACATATTCTTGTTCTTGGAGTGAGTGGTTGTTCTTTCTACTACGCTGCATCTTTGATGATATCAGAAATTTTTGTAATTACTATATTTTGGACAAGTCAGCGATGCCTGTCTAATGCTGGAGCTGATTGTGTATGCAAGAATACCCTATTACCCCCTTTAGTTCATTCTTATTTATTTATTTTTATTATTAAAAAAAAAATGGATAGGGGTTGAATGGCCCACATTTTTATAGCTCCATTAGAAAGTTTGACTTGTAACGACTCAAACCCACCCCTACAGATTTAGCGTCGTAACCGGCCAGTAATCCTGAGATTACCGAAGGCCTCTGAACAGATTAACATATAATAAGGGGCTAGCGGAAGTAGTTACAAACATACAACGTCCATAGAGCTGTGTAGACATACATCGGACATAAAATTTTAAACTTATATACATATATGTGACGTCATATACATGATGGTCTTACATCACCAATATAGATACAGTCAGAAAAGGACTTAGCCTTATATACAAAGTTTACAAAAATTGTTCAAAGAAAGAGAAGAAAATAAAAACTTGAAACTTGTTTGTAAAAGCATGGACACGCTTTAACTCAGGAACCTCCTAGGGAGGCGCAATAGTCGGCTGACAAAACAGACCTCCAGGCAACAGCTTAGACCTGGTTACGAGCCTGGTCACCTACATATATAATAATACAATGAGCTGGAGCCCAGTGAATAATGACAGAGTAAAGGGTTTAATGAATGGTATCCATAATAGATTCAGAAAATCAAAGTTCAGTTCAGAAACAAATTCATATTCATATCAGATTCTCAAAGATAATCATACGTGGTACATCCATTAGCGCTAACAGACAGATGGCTCATGATTGTATGAGATGGTCATATAGACCCAGATACAGAGCAGATATAGACATATAATGCTTATGCTTAACCAGTTCCATGATGGAACCTCTGGTACCAGAACAGACAGATATCACATAATGCTAAGGATGCCACGTTATATTTTAGAAAATTGGACAATCATTCATTCATACAAAAAATAATAGTTCAGAAAACAAAGTATCATATTATTAAAAAAAAATACGTATAATTGAAAATAACTTTACAGAGTTATTACTCACAGATGGCTCTAGTATCAGAATAGTCAGAACAGACAAATCATATAGTCTATGACGCGTGACCTACACAAACATATAGTGGAGACACAATGAAACATAGGCTCGGAAAACACTTAACTCGTTTTTTTTTCTATTGTGGTATGTTTCTAATCCTTATCCTCATTATTATCGTCTTAATTAAAGCTTAAGAATGCCTAAGATGCAATGAGGATGCTGAAATATACTTTGGAACACTTGGTCAAAATTTTCAAAAACAGAGCAGTCTACTTGAGCGCAACTTCGATCGCTCGAGTGGTCTGCAAAGTCTACAAAAGTATTGGTTACTTGATTTTTACTCTTGACAGATGCTCGACAGTCACTCTAGCTAAAGACTGATTAAACAGGGTTTTCGCTCGAGCGTAACTTCTTACGTTCGAGCGGTCTGCAAAACTTTGTAAAACTTCTGGGAGGTCTAATTTTATACTTAAGCGCAACTTCATATGCTCGAGTGGAGGATCAAAAATAAGGTTGGTCACTTGAGCGTAGGTTCTGCCGCTTGAGCCAACCCCCAAACTCTACAAAAGTACTGGGAGTTTGCATTTTTCGCTCGAGTGCAGACTCCACCACTCGAGCGAAGAGTGCAAATTCTGAAATTTCCAAATTTGCTTCCCAAGTTCAAAACTCAATTCCAAAGGAACAAAACACATCCTTTTGGGCCAGAACTTAGTAAAACATTGAAAAACTCATAGAACTTCGTGAGTTGAAAGCCATTTCGCAAAATCAAGGCCTAAAAGTATGCTAATTGTTCAAACTCAAACTTGAAACTTGGAAAACATAATATGCATGAGTTGATATGAACTATAACCTTCCAAAACATGATCAAATAAAGTAAAATGATGGAAAACATGATGAATTCCCAAAACTAAAGTAGAATTGGTACATGCATGAGAAAATTCTTTAGAAACATGCTCAAAATGTAATGAATTGCACATGCGTGCATGAATGTTCTTCCTCTCTACCTCCTTAAGCTTAATTCATGCATTATCTTGCTTAATCCACTAGAATACAATTATTGGTTATCTCAATTGCAAATTAGATGAATGAATTCCTACCTTAAACCTTGAATTCACAAGTATAGAAGCTTAATCCCTCCAAGGTTGAGCAATTCTTGATTTCCCTCTAAATTTCCTTTAATCTCACTCTAAATTGTTGAAGTTCCTCTCTCAACTCTCACACTCCCTCCTCTCTCACGTTCGAGTCAAAAGATGAGGAAATGAAAATGTATAAAATGGTCTTTAGTCAACAATTTGCCTTATATAGGCTTAATTAAGAAGTTTCACTAATAACTAATCAAATGGCATTATTATTTTAATTATTTGATTCCGAATCGAATTCTAATTAAATTTATCATAATGTTCTAAAAATTCCAAATAACACATAAACCAAGTTAATTTCGTGATCGGATGATAATAAGGCCCTCAATTAGCATATCGAAGTAGAAACACAGATAGATATTCCTACGTCGGACAGATGTAAACATAAATAATACAATACACATGCAATTAACTCGGAATTTCCTTTTAATTACTTATTAGACATTTTTAATTAAGAATTATAGGCTAATCACAGGTCAGGTTGTTACACTACTGCAATGAGAATGCTTGGATTTGCACCCATAAAGGAAATGCTTGATGCTAACATTTACGTCTCCTTGGGAACTGATGGGCCACCATCCAATAATAGAATGAGCATTGGTATGTTTAATTCTGACAAAATTTTGGTTTAACTGCATTCCCTCGATCAACAAATTTCCAAAGTACCTTCTCATCCCCAGCAATACACAATCAAACTTTTCTGTTGTTTCCAGTGTGCTCATAGCGATTTCGGTGGTTGTGAATTTATCTATGGATGTGTCCCTGTACAGTTGATGAGATGTACCTAGCTACTATACAACTATATCACTATGATATTGAATACATGATGGGCATGACAACCCAATACTACACACACGAGGCAAAGAAGATCTCAATCATATGTTATTAGTATGTTTGTTGTCCCTTAGTACATGAGACTAACTGAGGATGTCATTTATATACTTTTCCAAACATAGATAGCATAGGATATCCATATGTATAACTGAGCACTAAACTTTTCTTATGCTATTATTGCTTTGAATTAATTTTCATACTTAATTGCAGAGATTTTATATGCTCAACTGAGCACTAAACTTTTCTTATCTTATGATTGAATTTTTGAAGGCATATGATATGTGGTGTTCTCTGCAATTATGTTGGACCTAGACTAGATTGCTATAAATTAGCAAGGTGGCAGCAGAGAGGTCATCAGGATTGCAGGTATCATATGTTTAGTTTTTGGACCATATGGATAATGATCATAAAGATCATATGACTATGACTTTGGTTGTGTTTATGAATATTAAATTTTGCTGAAAATAGAGGAAAAAAACCTAAGTGTTAGAATTATGCCAATAGATAAGATTTACCAACTTACGATGACCACCGCCACTTAAACCGATTTCCCTATGTTTCTCTCTCCTGTTTACATTTGTTGAATTATTTCTTTCCTCTCTTGTGAAAGAGCATAGAAACTACTAGATCACAAAATCTTGTATCCCTTTCCCCATTTTTGTCTTGGTTTGAATTTTTGGATTAAGTCATTTTATGTTTTGGCAAATTTTTGTCTTTGATTTGGCAAATTTATCGATTTTCATGGATTGTGTCGTACATTAAGAACTTTGTTCTTCTTCTTCTTCAATAAAAAATTCAATTGAGCATGCATAGTAGTATTGTTGTGGTGCTAGTGCATGTTGGATATTTATGTGTTTAGCGTTGTTGTTGTCTTTTTTTTTTTGTTTTTTTGTTTCCTAAAGTATTTATATGTTTAGAGTTCCGCTAATTTTAGAACCAAACCAGAAACTGATAGAACTCAAGCCAAAGTTAAAATAGGGCATCCAATCCTTAGCTATCCCTCTTTTCGGGTAATTTACCAAGAAAAAGAAGGGATAATGTTTTACGCCATTTGTATTTGTATAAATCTTGATTTCTTTATCTATTGGTGTATACTATTTGTATGCCAAACTTTATTACTCGTTATTAGTTCCAATTCAATTGAACATGCTTGGATTTAGTTAGGATGAAATGGAATGTATGATAATTAGAGCCTTAATTACACATTTAAACATGATCTAGTTAAGGTTTTGATTAATCAAAGTTATATTGGTTACAAGTACAATATATATATTGATATCTAATCATATTTGTACCCTAGGTCAATTTTTCTTCCCTAAATCAAGTAATTTGTCTCCAAAAGGACATCACCTATCCATACACATAGCATAGCCGGCCTTGGGGAGTGGATTTGAGGGGATTTCTTTGGATTATTTGTGTACAATATGAAGATATTTTGTGGCCAAAATTATTTATTTAAGAAAGTCACAAGTACATATATATATTAGTACTAACTTGGGATCAATTTGTAATTTGATTAAAATGTGAGGGCTTTGGTTTTAATTTATGAATTTGAACATTTAATTAAGTATAGTATTTAATTTATTTAAGGTCTGGAATTTTAATTTGGTTAAAGTTTTCTTTGTTTTGAATTAAATGGCGAATTGTATTGAGAATCGGAAACCTAGGATTTCTATGTGGAAAATATACTTAGAAAATTAATTTAATTATTATTAGGGTTTTAGAAATAGTTCCTGAGTTCCCGAGTTCAATTTAGGGTTTGCGAGTTTTCGGTTGGCGCATGTTCTTGATTCTAGGGTTAAAATTATAATTAATTAAGAAATTGAGGGACTACAAAGAAATTATTTAAAAGTAAAAGTTAAAGAAAATATTACAAGGATCAGGGCCTCGCAAGTACAAACAATAAAATATACAACAATAGGGGAAAGGTGTAAGCTGCATCATAACTAAACTGATCAATCTCAATTAGATTGGCACAAGTAAAATCATATGCAAGCACCTACCCAAACTAAAGGTTGATTAGGAATCAATAACCTGAAACTAAAGCGGTTCAAAAACAACACCAAAGCCCCAATGTGCAAACAAACAAACACAGCAACACCAACACCAACACCGACACCACAGTACCAGCAAACAATGGAATCACCGCACCTTAAGCGAAATCAAAGACTTCAAACAATAGAGGCAAGAATTTGAAGTACACTGCTTTTCATTTATTTCTTTGAATCCATTGACAGTGTTCATGGCAATGGATTAAAAACAATGTCACAAAATCTTTATTTCACGGAAAGCCAATACTGATAAAAAGCCAAGAAGAAAATTAATTATGTCACTAAAAGCCAATACTGATAGAAAGCAAGGAAGAAAATTAATTATGAAGAGAGGAAAATGTAGGTGAGTGAAGAAAAAAGTTAAAACAAACAACACAACATAAATTTAAACGCGTACAAATACACATGAGGGGTTTAAGATTGAGCATCAAAGATCAGAGAGTTGTCCCAATGTTATCAGGTTGAAGGAATCCAACAAAGGCTGCCTTTTAGCTGATAGCTCCACTGAAACTTGTCTCATTGTTGGCCGAGATTGTGGATTGGTGTGTAAGCATGCAATTGCTAGCCTTGCAATAGAGACCAATTCCTCTGAAACTTGACGCTTGGGAGGTGGGGGGCGTTTGTCCAACACATCTTTCAGTAGAATTTGATGGGCAGTTGGTACTGATTGTGATGAAGAAGAAGAAGAAGATGATGATGATATAGTTGAAAGGAGATCGCTGGGATGCTTTCCTACAAGCACTTCTAATGCCAGCACTCCATAGCTATAAACATCACATTTCTCGTTTACATTCATGGTGTATGCGAGTTCTGAAAAAGAAACACATCTTGTTATATTTCACAATGGCAACATGATGAGTTCGCCTTATGTACCATGTAGATAAAAGCTGCTATTTCTTTAGAATTTTTTCACATAATCATATACTATAATGTCAGCGATATTTCTGGAAATTAAATGATATACTTCGATAGGTTTTTAGTGTTAAGGTGATATACTCACAACTTAACTTATTATTTTTATTACAATTTTTGTTTATATATTATTAGCACATGCAGTTAATGTTATAAAAAGACATTTATTTTTACATTTAGTTTGGATTGGCGGTTTGGAAGATTTTTTTTTTTTTTTTTTTTTTCATTATACAGACAAAAAAACTTTCATAATTACACATCTCTCTTAGTAAAAATATAAGATGCTTATCATTTTCTATCTCTTTTAAATTTTAAAATTTTTTTTACATAAATAAGAAAAATATTAGAGAAGTATTAGTAACATAACCAAACACAAAGCTTTGCAACACATGATTTTGTGGTTATAGTTTTGTAATGGATTCTGTGTGTACTGTTACGTTGGCCACGTCAGTGTAAACATAGACTGAAAAATAAAGATAGTTGTTTAAATTTTAAGTTAATTAAACCTTTTCAAATTGGAACCCACAACCATAGTTAACCTTGATTCATGAAGCAACAAAGGGGTCCACCAGTTTTGGCCATGTCGCCGGTGCCGGAGAAGAACAGTTTTTGATGAAAAAAAAAAAAAAAACTCGTAATGGGTTAAAAATTAATATCTATATATGATGAATTCAAGTCATTTTTTGAAGTAGTAGGCAAGGAGAATGATAATCCAATGGAGCCCTTCTCTTCTCAGAAACCACCCAGCATGTTGCCTTCAATCACTGTACAATCACCCAGTGTTCATCGGAGCCTTTAACAGACCAAAATCAAACGGCTGTGACCATTGTCATACACTACTCCCTTTCATTGATTCCTTGCCGGAACTGTCAGTCACCATTGAGGACGGTGCTCATTGTGCCTTTTCTATTATTGCATTGGTGGTCGCTAGTGTTGGGAGGGAGGGAAGGGAAGAGAGAAAAAATGAGGGAGGTGGTGGAGGATCGTTGGTGGTGGGGCTGGGAGAGAGGGGGCGGTGGTTAGTGGGTGGGTCAGTGGTGGTCTTCTGCGGCGTATGGTCATAGATCCATAGGTATAGGAGGAAGGAGATGCACAGATTTGAGGGAGAACAGGAATGTGAGGGAAGTAATCAGGTGTGGGTGCAACAATTTTAGCAAAACTTACAAATTTTTTTAGGTGTCAACCGTACAAAGAGCATTTATGGATGATCCGTATAAAAGCTTAGGGTGTGTTTGGTTTGTGTTTGTAAAGTAGTTTTTGAAATAAAAAGTATGAAAACTTGTTTGATTTGTATGAGAGAGAGAGAGTGATCTTGGAAAGTAGGTAACCAAACAAAATTTTGAGATTTTTTTTGGAAAAATTTGTTTTGTTTGATTACTCTTGAAAATTTGTTTGTAGATAATTTTTTTCAAAATTTTTTATGAAAAACAAACCAAACAAGGCTTTAATCTCTTAGCAAAAATTAGAATAGAGAAATTTACTTACTAATTTTGCATCTTAAAAAGTGGAAAAAAAAAAAAAAAAAAAATTATATAGACTATTACAATGTAATAAATTACAATGGCCTCACTTAAATTTCTTGTCTTAGGCCCCAATTAAAGTTGAGCCGCCTCTGGAAGAACCCTTAAAAGAATTTGCTAGAATTTGATGCTTGTTGATCTACCTCACCTTCTCTCCATTTCATCTTGCTTTTTGTGTTAGGGCTCTTTTTGTATGCCATATTAGTTCTTTTTGTATTTCATGTTTTTTTAAGTTACCTTCATGTCTTGTTTTCGTGTTGGATATTTCCATACTGGAAAAAGCTTCGGACCCCTAGTGGGGTACTGGGGTCGCGTGTGATTGGTGCAAAAACAAAAAAACTGTTTTTTTATTTTATTTTATTTTATTTTTCCGGCCAACCCCATGCTGCCACGTCACTGGGGGTGCGACCCCCACTGGGGGTCCGAAGCACGGCTCTTCCATACTGAACTACTCTTTAGTTCATGTTTTTGGTTTTTTAATAATAATAATAATAAAAGAATGTTCTTATGACCATTTCATACCAAAAATCAATTTGTGGTGTTAAAATAGGCTTTCCTCTCTAAACCATAAAAAGTGTTCTCTTCATGAGATTTGATTGTCATGCTTTATTTAATGTTATAGAATGAATAAATAGGAAATTAAGGTTTTGGGTTACCAGACCTTAAAAAAAGTGTACTCCTTGCTATATCTCATGATTTTTTTATATGTAATATCATATTGTTTAGCTAACTTTGATGAAATTGTAGAAATGTTGAAGTGTATGAAAATTGGAGAAAAAAAACATTTAGTTTAGTTAGCTTGCTTGATATTAAATATGACTTAGATTAAAAGATGGTATGAGTTGGAGTTAATTTGCTATTATTAGTGTATTTTTCCAAGCGATTTGGCTACTAGTTTTCCTAGTTTAACGCTTTTATGTTATATTTTCATATCTTATGTCAACTTATTGAGTTAATTGAATTATTTAATGACCTTGGTCTAATGAGATAAGGGGATAATAGTCATTTTGGGATTAACATGGGTATGGGTTGGTAGTTGATTTTTATCACTTAGGGATTAACTTGATGAATCAATTATAGTGAAATAGTAATTTTGACCTTAGGAGTAAGTGGTAATTTTGGTTCTTAAAGAAAATGGTAATTTTGCACTTACTAGCCCTAAGGGCATTTTGGTAAAATGACTATAGATGGTAAATTGGTGAATTGCATCAGTGTTGGAAAGTCTAAAGAACAAGGAGTTTGAAATTAACTCAATGTTGGTTATTCATGTGTTTGATTTTCCTATTTAGTTGTTATTTGGATTTGGCCCGGTTTGGATTGTTTGGTTGGGTTGTATGCCCTTAGAGGTGGATGGCCATAGTTTTGTTCCAGTGAGTTTGACGGGGATGGATTGCAATTATCCACCAATAGACCATAAGAAAATTGTTAGTGAGAAGTTAGTAACTTATGTGGTACATGGTAGTGAAGATGATCATGTGTCTTCGAGTGTGATGGAAGCACGATCATGAGAAAAGCTCGATGTATGTATATAGAAAATATTATAAGTTCTAAATTTTCTACTAAAAAAACTGGATCTCACATTCATTACCCTATGTATATATGTTTCGTTATAGATAGTAGTATGTATTAAAATAAACAAATGATTCTTAAAATCAATTAAGTAATTAAATTCCATAATTGAATATTGCATTATACTTAGGCTAGTATCACGACATCCACATGCTATTTAAAGTAAAAATTAGAGATTATTATGGTGAGCGTATAGTTTGCTCACTTGTTACTTTTCAAATGCTGACAGTTGTCCCAAAAAACTTAGTGCCGTACTTATTTATTATTTTGGTCCGTTCGGTAACACTTACGTTTTCAGTTTTCTGTTTATATTTATAAAAATTTAAAAAACTCAAATAAAAACTTGTTTGGTAAATTTTTAATTTATAAATCAGTGATCTCAGTTTATAAATTTGGCCAAAAAATGTAAACTCAAAAAATATGTTTCCATTTTGAGTTTTGAGTTTTTTATTTTATTTTACCACCCAGCACTAGCCACCACCCGCCACCATTTTCCACCATCATCTTCCGCTACCACCACCCACCCCCCGCCACCACCACCCACCCCCCACCACCAGCCACCACCCACCTGCCACTCACTCGCCACCACCACCCACCCGCCACCACCACTACCCACCACCCGCCACCACTACTCATCACCCACCAGCCACCACCCGCCCACCAGTCACCACCCACCTGCCACCCACTCACCACCACCACCCACCCTTCGCCGCCGCCGCCACCACCACCACCACCACCACCACCCACCTGCCATCCACCCGTCACCACCCACCACTACTATCCACCGCCAGCCACCACTACCCGTCACCTACCCGCCACCACCACTCACCACCCACCTGCCACCACCATTCACCATCCACCACCCGCCACCACCATCCACCACCCGCCACCACCAGCCACCCACCACCACCAGCCACTGACCACTCACCACTACCACCACCACCACCCACTCACCACCTACCTGCCGTCACCACCCACCATCTACCACTACCACCCACTCGCTACCACCTACCACCCGCCACCGTCACCCACCCACCCACCCACCCGCCACCACCCGCCATCCGCTACTCACTTGCCACCACCACCACCATCCACTCGCTACCACCCGCCCCCGCCACCACCACCACCCACTCGTTACCACCCACCACCCGCCACCGTCACCCACCCACCCACCCACCATCACCACCCGCCACCACCACCCACTCACTACCACCCATCACCCGTCACCGTCACCCACCCACCCACCACCACCATCCGCCACCACCACCCACCCGCCCGCCACCACCCACCACCACCCGCTATCCGCCACCCACCTGCTACCACCACCACTACCACCACCCACCCACCACTCACCGTCGCCACTTTCCACCGCCGCCACTTGCCACCACTTGCCATTTCTCACTCTTTTTTATATTTTTAAATTTTTTTAAACATTTTGTCAATTACCAAACGTGTTTGTAATTTATGTTTTTCTAAAAATAAATAAAAAATAAACAAAAATTAGTTTATAAAATTTTTGTAAATATAAACTGAAAACATAAACGTTACCAAACAGACCCTTTGTGTTTTGATTATCCTAGTTTTATATCGTATGGTAATTGGGCATGCATGCTTGTATTTTTTTGATGTACTTCATGTAAATTATGCTATGGTCTATAACTTAAACTTTGCACTTTAATTGAGCTAACATGTTTTCCAATGTAAAGTCATTTTTAAAAACAGAAAAAACCCCATTGGTATATTAATGCATGTTAATAATAATAAAGAAAAATCAGACATTTTTTTTAGTTTAATGGCTAAGTAAGATTGTTTCTAGAATGAATGAGTACAAAATGAAGGTTTTCTATTAGTGAATCACAAGTTAATTAGTTTTTGCCTCATTAACATCTTAAAATCTGGAGTGTGAAAAATGTGGTGACCTAAGCTTAGGAAAGGATAATAAACAAACTGAACGCGCTTAACAGTTAACTGTTCAAACTTGATTTAACAATTTTAACGAGCTTCAAAATTTTTTCAAGCTTGGTTCGTTAAACTTTCGAGCCGATCTCAAACGAACTTTTATCAAGCCGAATTCGAGTAGTGAGATATTTTATATAATTTTAGGTTTAAAACTGAGCCGAATGAGCAATTGACTATTCAAATTTGATTTGAAAATCTTAATGAGTTCTAAAATGTGTACAAGTTTGGCTTATTTATTTAACGAACCAAACTCGAACAAGCTTTTAACAAATCGAACACGAGTCAAGCTCGAGTTGTTTGGTTCGTTTATCATCCTTATACTAGTAAAAAATTCTAAAGTCGGGAAAATGTATTATGTATTGAAGCAAAGTTCAAATAAAAGTTTGGTTTATTGAAATATAAATTGTTGAAGCATTGTGAGGAAAAAAAAAAAAAGGGAAAAAAAAAACCCAACACACTCAGGCACTATGATTGTCAACTGGAAACTTATTTGTGATTCTATGACAATCTTAATTAGAGGTAAGCCAAAGAACAAGGAGAATACCTGGAGCACTATATCCATATGAGCCTGCAAATGAAGTCCATATGGAAGAATCTTTCTCTAAAACCCTGGCTGTGCCGAAGTCAGAGATGTGAGCTTCATATTCTAAATCTAGCAAAACATTGTTACTTGTTATGTCTCGATGGACTAGTGAAGGTGAGCAGTCGTGGTGCATGTAGGACAAGGCATTAGCCATGCCTTTAACAATTGTCACTCTTATACTCCATTCCAATTTCATCGCTTTTTCCTCATTGCTCAATACTGATCTCAAGCTTCCCCCTTCCAAGAACTCATATATCAAATACGAGTGTTGTGGATGTGAACAAAAACCATAGAGCTTCACAATGTTTCGATGGCGAACTTTTGTTAATGCATGAATCTCACTTTCAAAAGATTTTAGATTGGCCAAGCCACCAGCTTCGATTTGGTGAAGCTTTTTCACAGCAACAACCTGTTTTGTGGCTAGCTCAACTTTATAAACACTTCCAGATCCTCCTATTCCAATGCGGTATTTGGAATTGAACTCTTCTGTTGATTCAATGATGTTTTCGTGCACCATTTTCCCGTCATGGGTCCATATCACAAAAAAAAATTCTTGTTGTGCATCTCTGGGCTTGTCTTTCTTATTCTTCACTCTTCGGGAAATAATAGTTGACAAACCAACAATGATGAATACAAGAAACAATGTGCCCGATAGAGGTATTAGGATCAACATCACAATTTTCTTGCCTTTGTTCTCATGACGTTTGTTATTCAATACAGAGGGGCAAGCCTTCAAAGTTGTGGCATTGTTACTGCTGCACAAGCCTTTATTATTTTTGAATGCATCAATTGGAGCTTCATTAAAGGCTTTGTTGTTGGGAAGAGGACCCTCCAATTGGTTGAATGCTACATCAACAACTGTCAAGCTTAACATGTTATCGAATGTGAATGGGATGGAACCAAAGAGTTGATTGTGTGAAAGATTCAATGTTTGTAAGATATGTAATTTTCCAAACTCCTTTGGTATTACTCCTGAAAGAAAATTATGACTAACATCGAGATTTTCAAGAAACGCCAAATTGCTAAGCTGAGAGGGAAGACTTGAGCTAAATTGATTTCTACTCAAATTTAAGTACCATAGTTTCACGCACCCTTCTAGTTGTTGGGGAATTGAGCCATTGAGATTGTTTGCTGCTAAGTTAAGATGTTCAAGGTCAGAGATCATTCCAATTTCAAAAGGGGCAACATTTGAAAGTTTATTATCATTCAAGCCAAGGGTGACCAATGATGCCAACCTTCCTAGTTCCTTTGGTATATCTCCCACAAGAAGATTTGATGAGAGGTCAAGTGTACGCAGTTTTGTTAGTTGAGCAAGTTCTACTGGTATCTTACCGGAAATCCTATTGCCAGAGATTTTAAGGCTTGTCAAATTATGACATTGCCCCCAGTTTCTAGAAAGCTCACTGTACAACTTATTGTAACTTAGATCTATATAATCCAAGTGTGGGTATATACCAAAGTCATTTGTTATATTTCCAATAAGTTGATTGTTCTCCAACCTGATTCTGATTAAACTTGTGCAATTTCTCAAGCTTTTTGGAAGGGGGCCTGTAAATTTATTGTCACTTGCAGTAAACTTTTCAAGCTCCCCATCATGGCAAACATGTTGCGGTAGATGCCCAGTGAACATGTTCACACTCAATTCCAACCTTTTCCAATTTGTTCTATTATGCATTTCTAAAGGAATGGAGCCAGTGAGCTTGTTCATGAATAATCTAAGATCTGTAAGATGTTCAAGCATTCCTACCTCTCGAGGGATGTGACCAGATAACTGGTTAACTGAAAGTTCTAGCTCACTTAGCTTGGTCAAGTTTCCAATGGTGGAAGGAATGGGTCCAGAAAGATTGTTGAAATAAAGGTATAATATGGCTAACTTGCTTAGATATCCAATAGAGGTAGGTATTGAACCGGAGAGTTCATTCATTGACAAGTCACACTCTATGAGATATCTCAACTTGCCCACTTCTTGAGGGATGGAACCATTGAGTTTGTTATCATAAAGCCATAGAAAATTTAAGTAGCTCAAATTTCCTATTGAAGCAGGGATGGTACCTGTGAGTTTATTCCTATATAAAGCAAGTGAACGAAGAGATTTTAACATTCCTATTTCTCTAGGGATGGATCCAGAGAGTTTGTTCTCATCGACATATAGAAACATTAAATCACCCAAGTTTTGAATGGAAGCAGGGAGGGAACCATTAAGATTATTTCCAGTCAAATGAATCACTCTAAGGAATTTCAACATTCCTATTTCTTGAGGAACAGGTCCAGAAAGTTTGTTTCGAGAGAAATCTAGATGTGTTAAGTTGCTCAAGTTTCCTATAGAAGCAGGGATTGAACCTCTTAGGTTATTAGAAGAGAGGTGAACTTCACGTAGGCTTATCAACAAGCCTACGCTAGTTGGAATTTTTCTTTGCAGATAATTGACAGACAAGTCAAGGTAAGTGAGTTTAGAAAGCGTACCGATGTGGGAGGGAATGGAACCATAGAGTGAGTTGTTAGAGAGGTCAAGGCTGAGTAGGTTGGGAAAGGAAACGAAGCTTAGATTGTGGAGAGTGCCTCTTAAACCATAGCTTGTAAGGTTTAAATGCGTGACGCTTCCAGATTTGTCACAAGCAACTCCGTCCCAATTGCATGGGCTGCTTTCATAAGAGGAATTGAGAGGAGGAAGAAATTTCCAAGAATAAAGGAGAGAAGTATTTGGATATTGAAGGCTTGCTTTCCATTTCAGAAGTGCATCTGCTTGTCTAGTTGACACGGTTGATGCAAATTCAACAAGGTTGGAGAGAGTGATCAACAAAAGAAATATGATGATGAAGTGAAGTGGAAACAAAGAAATCTGATTTGCCATTGATGGTTTGGTTTCAAGGAAGACAATGGATGAATAAACGGAGCTATTTATAGAGGAGTTTAAGCTGAACTTGTTCAATTGTAACATGAACTTCTTGAATCTGATATGGGGTATGTACATGACATGGATATGACTATTCGAATAATTTATATATATATATATATATATGTATTAGGTGGATATGTTGCAAAAATTTAGGGGACTAAGTATTTTTTGTTCTTAAAAGAGAAAATTTTGATGTAAAATATATTTGGAGATCAGTTTACGTTGTAGCGAGAATAGTTGTTAAAAGATCATCTTGAAAAGGTCAAAAAAAACCAAAAAAAAAAAAAAAAAGAGCTTTTGGTGACAATTTAAAAAATGTCTCTAAGAAACACGACAAAATAATTTCGTCGAAAAAATGTTTATTTTTTTGAAACAAAAATTTCGATCCTAAAAGGATAATGATTCATCACTAAATGTTCAATTTTTTCGCTAAAAATATAAAAATGATATTTTTGGCAATAAAAATATTTCATCATTTAAAAGTAATTTTGTCTCTAAATTTTTGTCTCGAAAACCTTAATTTATTACAGTGAATAGTGAGAAATTATTTTTAAGAATTACATATTTAGACTTAGTTTGAGATGATTTAAATAAATATATTTTTTAACTTTTTACAATAATATGTGTAAAAAAATAAAGAGATGATGTGATTCGAAAAAAATTAATATATATATATATATATATATATGTAAACAAATGTAGTGGAGTATGAGAATTTTCCGAAGTCTTAATACTAAATTCTTATGGATTATCTCTTCTAAGAGTCCCCTCTCAAGTCTCCCCTCCCACTTTTTCTAATTTTTAATTATTTGTCAATTATCTAAGGAGAATTGACCAATAAATTCCATATTTTGGTCTTTTAATCTGCATGGTTCCAAATGTTTTCTTGTTAACCGGATAGTCTTTCTGGTTGGTTGTTTACCAATTTGCCATTGGGCAAAGCATTGTCTGTAGTTGTTAATTTAATTATGAGAATAACGGTGTGTGTGTTTCACGTTGTTGGAAAAAGCGTACTAATAGTCTTTTTAGTAATTTGATGTGTGTGTGAAGTAGCTATATGTGTGTGGTCATGATGTGGGTGTGTGATTGGTTGTGTAAAGTGTTAAGTCACTTAATGGGACCCATGTTAACCTTTTTACCCTTATCCCTTTAGGCCCACCACATGCAATTGTATCAATTTGTAAAGTAGGTCGTTCCAACTCGATTTACACAAGAACATATTGGATGGTGAGGTGTTTGTGTGTCACGTTGTTTGAAAAGTATATTAGTAACTTTTTAAAGTTTGGTTGTTTTTAACACCCGTAGTGTGAGACGTAAATTCCTTACTAATTGTTTTTTTCGCACGTGACGTGAAGACACGCAGTAATTTAATCAAATTGGATCCACCACGTTGGAGTGTCACATGTTACGTTTAGGAAAAGTACACTAAGGAGTTTTTAATTTTTTTTAGAGTGTTACAACATACCTGCCACATTGTCATATCTAAAAAAAGTAACTAAGGAATTTTTTTTTAAAGTGTCACATCATATCTACCACGTTATCATATTTGGAAAAAAAAATACACTAAGAATGAGTAAAATTTTTGGAGTGTCACATCATATCTACCACGTTATTACATTTGGAAAAGTACACTAATTTTTTTTAATTTTTTTGGAGTGTCCCATCGTTGGAGTGTCACATTAATAAATGTTATATTAGAGTATCACACCATACCTGTCACATATTTCACAAAAAAAAAAATCGACAAATTGGTAGAAGTTATATGGCGGTTGCAGTTCATATGGGATATTGACTGAATGATAACAATAAGGTAGCATGAAAAAGGAGTCCATCTGCACAAGCGAGATACATTTTTTTTTGAAAAAAAACACCAATGATAAAAGGTACAAACACACACACACACACACAAAATAAGTGTTGGTGTGTGAACATAAATTGACGTCAACGTCCACACTGTAAACAACCCACCATTGCAACAATGTTTTTCCACACATAAACCTGGGGTTTATGTTCACATAATAATCCACAAACAGCAACAAAAACTCCCAACAAAACGGCTGTCTCTTTTCACATTGTCTGCAAAAGACTACTCACCCACGTCGTTAACGAAGAGAAATTCAAAACCCTAATTCCCCCCTTGAACCCTTTGTAAACAAAAATACACTCCCTACTCTCCAAAACGTGTGATCACCTATTATAAAGAAAAAAAACAAACTTTCCTACTAAACTACTGAGGCTATATCCATCTAAGCAACCCACACCCACATTTGAAAAAGGACTTTGTGGTCACACATTTCACCTAAAAAGGATTCCTCAATCGACCATTTAAAACATTGGACCAAATAGTATAATAGTTAGCAAAATAGGACTTTTCAATAAATTCCCCATTATCTAAATCTCAAAAGCCAAAAGGATTATATATTTAAATAAAATGATACATATTTAGATATGAACAACAAAGAGGTAGAGATAAAAATATAAAAAAAAATAAAATAAAAAGGTAACTATTCAAATTTCAACCACAAAACAACATAAGGAGTCAAATAAAAGATTAAAAAATAATTAAATAAAAAATATTACGAGTTAATTAATTTTAAAAATAAAAATTTAACTATTTATATATGAAAAATTAAAAAATATTTAAATAGAAAAATATTACGAGTCAAATAATTTTTAACATAAAAAGATAATTATTTATATATGAACAAAAAAAAAAATAGAGATAAAAATATATACAAAAAAAAAAATATAACTATTTAGATTTGAACTGAAAAATAAAAATTCAAATAAAAGATAAAAACATATTTAAATAAAAAATATTAAGATTGAGATATAAATTTCAAAAACATGATAAATTTTTTAACGATCTATCTTTACCTTAGGTGAGTTTGTTATTGAATTCCCATATATTTTGACTAAATCTTTTTAAAGTTTATCTTCAAGTTGAACTTAATATTTTATATTTTAAAATCATTAATTAATTATCCATATAAATTTTAAATATAATAAAATTTAGTAAATAAAAATGCAAATAAAAGATCAAAAAACATTTAAATAAAAAATATTAAGATTGAGATATAAATCCCAGAAAGATAATAAATTTTTTAACGATCTATATTTATATTCTGTAAGTTTGTTGTAGAATTCCCATATATTTCAGCTTAATCTCTTTAAATTTTATCTTCAAGTTAAACTTATTATTTTATCTTTTAAAATCATCAATTAATTATCCATATAAAGTTTAAATTTAATACAATTCCATATTTTGAATTGATAAGACTTCAAATAAAAGGTTAATATTCAAATAAAAAAGATTATGAGTCAAATAATTTTTAAAATAAAAAGATAACTCTTTATGTATTATGTATGAATAACAAAAAAAATAGAGATGAAAAAAAATACAAAAATAAAATATAACTATTTAGATTTGAATTGCAAAATGAAAATTCAAATAAAAGATAACAAAATATTTAAATAAAAAAAATTAAGATTGGAATATAAATATCCCAAAAAGATAATAATTTTTGTAACAATCTATATTTATCTTTTGTTAGTTTGTCATAGAATTCTCATATATTTCAGTTTAAACTTTTTAAAGTTTATTTTCAAGTTAAATTTCATATTTTATCTTTTAAAATCATCGATTAATTATTTATACAAATTTTAAATAGGATAGAATTCCATATATATCTTTTGTCTAAGCATAATCTTTTCAATATAAAAATAAGTTTGGCAAATAAAACCATGAATATAAGATTTTTTTTTTTTGGGGGGGGGGAGACAATCAACATTGAGTCATTTTTTGTCTCTTTTTGGTGCCTAAAAATTTTAAATATTTACTTTACATTTGAAATGTGTACTTGGATGAGCTTTTGCATTTGTGAGAAAGTGCGTTTATGTAAATGGATATTACTACTTTATTTTTAAATTTTTTTTGTTACAATCTTTATTTTTCTTTATTTCTTTCTGTTTGTTAATAATGTATCATTTAATTGAGATTTTATTCTCTTTTTTTTTTTTAATAAAAAAAAGCACTACTATTATCAATTTGCAACTCTCTCACTTATTGATTATTTGTGTTTAATTTTTTTTAGTGCAGATGTTAGATTGAAAATAAAGAATACATCAAAATTTATTGGATATGCGTTTATACTTTAAATGTACTCATCAGTTGATTTTTTATTATTGATTATTCTGTTGAAATAATTCATGATTAAATTTATTTTTAGGAACTCATTTCCTTTGAGGACCAAATCACAAAGTTCTTCTTTTTAAATTTTTTTTAATTATTATTTAGATTCAAAGTTTGAGCAAATAGAAGAGATTTCATATTAAAAATGTTAATTTTTTTAATAATTTAAATATTTATATTCTTTATATTTGTCAATTCAACTCTAATGCATTTCCAAACCTTATTATTATTATTATTATTATTATTATTATTATTATAATCATCCCAAACCTATTTATGTTTAATAAATCAATATAACCAAAAAACAAAAAGCATGTAAAAAAATTTAACCACTAATATTGGATCATTAATGCAATATCTATTATTGATTAAACAAAATTAGTGTTACTTTTATTTAATATATTTTGATTAATTATAATATGCCTTTGTTACTCTATTTTGGTTATCTAAACTAATTCTTAGATAAATTAATTATTATATATGTAATGATTTACTTAATGTATGATAGTTTTTTAAAATGTTCAATAATGTGAAATATTATATATAAATTAAATGTTATATATGTGATGATTTACTTAGTGTATGATAGTTTTTTAAAATTTTCAATAATGTGAAATATTATATATTTTTAATGATGTGAAGTAAGATTTATATACACAAATTAAATAAAAATATTAAAAAATACAATTAAATAGTAAATTTTTTTTTTTAATGATTATTGACTTTCTAAAATCTCATGCATCGCACAGGTAACGACTAGTATATATATATACTTTTGTAGGGGATGCCAAGTAGTACCTAATTGTATACTCATAAAAAAATTTATGATCTTAATAATTAAAATTTTTAAAGTTTACCATTAATCTAATTTTATTTATTTTTTGGTTCTAAATATACACTAATTTGTTACTTTTCTTGTTTTAAACTCCACTCCATCGACATAGTATATTATATAAATTTTAAAAGTGATACCCTTGACTGACCAATTTAATTTCATTCTTAGTAAAAAGTCCACAACAAAATGACGAATTGTGATATTCAACGAAGTATTTATTAAGAAGAAAATATAAAATACACCGAATTAATGATCACACTAGATTGTGTTTGAATATTTGATCAACATTTGTTAATCTATACGCTGGGCTTCCGTCCAATCCAAATTTTTGAATTAAAAGATTTGTTCGGTTTGTGAAGTATTTCCTAAATCTCATTTTGATAATTTGAATGGTATATATTATCAAACATTTCGAATATGTCATCCAAACAAAAATGAAGTCAATTCGATAATCATAACCTGTTCAACTTATTGTGCTTATTATTAAAAAATAGATGGTCTATTTTAAAAAACAGAGTTATCGTCCATTTTTTTTGAAAAAAAAAATATGATAAATTGAATAAATTATAATTATTATATTGACCTAAATTTCTTTTCGTGAATGTTATGCATAGGGGTGAGCATGGTCTGGATTGGACCGGATTTGGATAAAATCAGGACCAATCCATTATCTACGGTTCCTGAAAAATTGAAAACAATCCAATCAGTTTAAATCGTGGAACCAATCCAAACCAATCCATTTAAACACGGATTGGATCGGTTTAGGACCATGGATTTACATAATTAAATAACAAAAAAATATATATAACACTTTAATTTCATAAAAATATAATTATAACACCATATTAGTTTCACAATAACAATATGTCTTTTCATAATAACGACATACTGTTCTAGAATTTAAACAACCATAAAAAAACAGGTTCCATCATAAGTATTTAGACTATTACAAATTAATATTAAAAACTAGCAAACAAAAATAATAAAAGAAGATACTATGTGAATTTAGGTTTGGATTTAAGTTTTATATAAAATAAGAGAAGATACTATGCATGAGGGTATATAATAAAAATATAGACTATTTGTATACGGTTCGAATCGGTTCCAATCCGGAACCGTGGGGTTCAATTCGGAACCAATCCGTGAACCACGGATTTTTAATTTTTTAATCCGGAACAGAACCACGGATTCAAAAAATCAATCTAAACCTACTGGATTGGACTAGACTGAATCGGATTACGGATTTCACGGATTTCTTAGTCAGCCCTATTATGCACAACGAATCCTACAAGATAAATGATTCAGATAATCAAAATAAAACATGTGATAGACCTTATTAGTCAGAATAATACCCTCTAGTCCATTTGGCCTATCAGAAAATCAAGGGCATTCACGTGATAAGTCCATTTCTAAATCATGGACCATTAGGCTAAGATTTATCCAAAAGAACAATTATTTGTTGAAATCAACCTATTTATCTATTTGTTGAAATTCACCAAATTAGCGATCTATTGAAATGTGACACATGTCACTTATTAAATAACTTTATTTATTAAACATCACATTTTTTTTTATCTCACTACCACCACCACCTACTGTCATTAGAGGCCGATGATTTTTCTGGCGCCGGTGAATTTTAACAAATTTTCCAACATCTTAAATCTAAATCTTATATTTTTGGGATGAACTTTTCACCAAATTTTCCAGCAATGATGCCATATATTAAATGGGAGCAGCTTGCCTCCCGTCTTTAAGCAGACTGGACGGTGTAGTTCGGCTCGTGGGAGCTCACCAGGGGTTTTGTTTTGATAATTCGAACCGTTCAATGTTTAGAACTCGTTAAGTATTATATGCTTGCAAAAAATCATGTTGATCGGATATCGATAGCTATCTCATCTTATCAGTTTTTTTGTAAACCGTTAATTTGTTTATCGTTTATTTTATTTTATAAAAAACTGATTTGATCACATAGTTATCGATATCTAATTAACGTAATTTTTTACAGGCATATAGTACTCGACGAGTTCTACACATTGAACTGTTCGGATTATCAAAAAGAGACCTGTGATGAATCTTCACAAATTAAATAGTATCATCAAATTCGATTAAGGAGGGGAGGCCAGCTGCTCCCATATTAAATAACTGATGTTGATAAATATTCAAAGGCAATCTAGTTAGATCATTAATTTGGTGTCTTCTATAGTTTCTCGCTAATAAATACTTCGTTGAAAATCACAATTCCCCTTTTGGCGGTTGACTTCCCTTTCCTAACAATGAAAACTAAATAATAGTGTTATTCAGATTAAAAAATTAAATTAAAATTTTAAATTTAATAATATGATAATATTTAAATTAATTTTTTCTCTTATATTTTTTTAATTGTTAGTTAGCATATCTTTTGTATATTACTAAATTAAAAAAATTAATTTATAAAGTGAGCTTATATATTATTTTTTAAAATTAAATGGGTGAATTAAGAGGTTGTTACATGAAGAATTTATATAATATATGCCAGCAGAATGCGGGTAAAACACGCAAAAAAATTCTTTAGGATATTATTTGATTTTAGACAACGACTTCATTTTATTTTTCTCCATTTGTAATGAAATTCATATAATATGTTTGACCGACTTATTGAAAAATTCAAAAATCAATATAAAGATCCTGGTAGAAAGTTGGCGGACAAAACAAACAAATAATAATAAAAAAATAAAATAAAATTTGTAGGTAAATCACAAATTTTATATCAAAAAATTAGATACTAAACTCAATCACAATACACGTCCGAAGGCAACAAATATTTACAAAAGGAAAAACACACTATTAGCTATTAGCACAAAACAAATTATTAAAATTAAAAAATTATTATAAATTATCATCACTCAAACACCACACACGTCCAAAGGCAACAAATACTTACAAAAGGGAAAAAACACTATTTAACTACTAGCACAAAACATATACTCTCAGCTGATAGCACAAACACTCTTAGCCTCCGTTTGGGAAGTGGGTTGGCTTTTTGACTTTTTAATTTTTTAGCTATTTTAGCCTGGGTTAAAAAGCTTGGTTTAGGAAAGGCTTTTTGACTTTTTGGGTTTTTTGATTTTTTTTGTGAGAGAAGAGTGTAATGATTATGGGTTGGATGTGATGTTTTGTTTGTTATGGCTAAAATAGCTTATTTTGTTTTTTGTGGCTAAAATAGCCAAAAAAGCCCAACCAACTTCTTCCCAAACGGTGCCTTAGTAGACCCAAATAAGTTTACAGCTAGGCTAATAAATACACATTAGGGGTAGTGTTTGGGGTGTTTGGGATGTCCTAAATAAGTGTACTTTTTGTGTTTTTAAACTAAAAAATTGAAGAAAAAAATATGAATATTTGGATTAACTTTTTGACTTTTTATGAAAAAATATGTATTAAAAAATTATATAAAGAAGTGTGTAGGAGAAAATTAGAGATGTGTGTTGTACAACCGTACAATCTGCAAGCGCAAGAAATTATTGGCTATTTTTCGGGGCATTGCATTGGATGATTTTGTTTGGCCCGTGGGGGCCATCATGGGTCCCATTTTGATAATCTGAACCATTCAATGTGTAGAACTCGTCGAATATTATATGCCTATAAAAAATCACGTTGATCGGATATCGATAGTTATCTGATCAGTTTTTTTTTTTTTCAATTGTTAATTATGCTACCATCTATTTTTTTATACAAAATTGATTTGATGATATAGTTATCGATATCCGATCAATGTGATTTTTTACAAACATATAGTACTCGACGAGTTCTACGCATTAACGGTTCAGATTATCAAAACGGGACCCGTGATGGGCCCCCACGGGTCAAACAACAGTGTGTGAAAATTGCACCCAAACTGTGCAATTTTCGGGGACAAAGCGCCGGCCATACATGATTGCTGAGTTGTATGGATGTTTGGAAAATTAATTTTTTAATATTTTTTTGTGAATAGTGATAACTTTTTAATTTTTTAAGTAACTTTTTGACTTTTTGGGAAGATGCCAAACTTGGCCAGTCATAATTAATATTTTATTATTGGAGAACCTACGTATAGGTTGTAGTAGTTAGACTTATTATCCAATAGGTCTTATAAAAATTAATAGCATTTTCATCAAACACTATTAAAAAAAAGTCACTAATTATTAATTTTTAGCGACAGTGTGAAAATTGTCACAAAAAATAATAATTATAAGTTTTAGTGACAATTTAAAAAAATTGTCACAAAAAAATGTCACTAACTTTCAATGATAGTTTAAAAAATTCGTTAAAAAAAAATCACTAATTGTAAATTTTAGCGATAATTTATAAAAAAACTGTGATAAAAAGTCAATAATTATCAATTTTTAATAATATATGTAACAAATCATCATCAAAAATTATTTTTAATGACGATTTTATATTTTCAATAGAATTGTATGGAAATGAAGAATCATGAAACCCTTTATTGAAATCAGCACTCGCATCTCCCAAAACCATAAAATCAGCCCACTGTTTTCACATCATAGCCCAGATGTTTTGCAACATGTGCGGTGGGAGGAGGAGCCTTCGAGCAAGCCCAACGCAAAATATTACGTTTGTTTGGAATATGAGTTGGCTTTTTAATTTTTTGACTATTTTAATTTAGGGTTAAAAAATCTCATTTGGGATGAGTTTTTTTGATTTTTTTGACTTTTTGTGAGAAAAAAATAAAATAATTATTATTTAAATGTGACATTTTGTCTTATTGACTTTTTAACTTATTTTGTCATTTTATGACTATTTTAACCGAAAAAAATTCATGTCAACCATAGCCTGGGTCTGTGGCATTGCTGGAATCTTCCCTCACAATCCTAAAACAACTTCGCTGATAGCACCAACGAATTTGATATCGAACTTTGCATAGTCATCCATCTCTGACAAATATTATTTCCAACAGACTAACCCAAAAAAATAAACAAGAAAATATGTGGTATATGGAAAGGGTAATCTCCAACATACAACAAGACATTCATAGAAGCTTTTCAACTATCAAGCTACAAAATATCATTCTTGATAATGGCAGATCTAGGAAGGTTCAAGAAAAGCAAATAAGAGAAAACGATCCAACCAACACTGCTGGAAATAGGGGGTTTTATAGGCGTTTTAAAAAAGCTGCTATAAGTCTCCAACACGTCGTCAAATCCTTTTGTGACGTTTAGCACCAAACACCGAAGACGCGACCGTCGCTTTAACCTTATGGCGCTTTAGAAACGTCACTATATTTACTATAGGTGGTGTTTTCTAGAAACGCTGCTAAAAGTTTTACATAACGGTAAGATGGCGTCACATGTTATTTTAGCGACGTTTGAAAAACGCCGTCATAGACATTTATACATTTTAAAAATTTAGCCGTTGGGATTGAGATATAGTGATGTTTAAAAAATGCCGCCATAGCCTTTTTTTTAAAATTTTAAAATTGTGCTAATTTTATATAGTTGAACTTAAAAAATGCCTATCATAAACAATTATTAAGAACTAATAATTGATGTTTATTAAAATAATAAATAAATTAAGCTTGGAAACAAAATTAAAAATAAGAAACAATGCATTACATACCCATGAATAGAAACAATTCATGTTCAGACTTTAAATACATCAATTGAAATCAAAATGGTCAAGAAGAAGTTAAATTACTTAAATTTCAAGAGTAGCTCTCATCAGTTTGAGATGAACATTTAAAAGAGGTGATTTGTCAAAAAATTTGCACAGAACTTATAAGCTGTTTTAACAATTGCAACCTTCAAGGCTCTCATCTTAGCTGCTACTTTAAAGTGACTTTTACAAGAAAGGGCTATAGGCCAAAACATTTTTGTAGCATCCAAGGGTGAACCATATGGAGTAGTTGCCAGTTCTAACCCATAAGAAATATACAACTTTGCAGCAACTTCCAAGTCTTCCATTGAGCACTAATATCAATTGAAGGAACAAGAATTGCAGCAACAAGAAAAAAATAAAAAAATAAACCAACCATTTCAAGCATTAAGAACAATAAGAGAGTGAAAGGTGAACAAACTGAGTTTTAATGAAAGGGCTCACTTCAATGAATTTAAAACCCGAAGAAGGAGCCTCCAAACCCTCTCTGAACATTGCAATATTTCAGCATTTGATTCTAGGAGCAAGTTCTAAAAAACAATCCTAAGTGTATTCCCAAAATAAAAGAAGCCCAAAAAGAAGTAGAAGAGGACTCAGTTGTGTTCCTTTTGTATCCAGCTTGAAGAAGTCGTTCCTGCATGTGAAATTCTAAGGATGAGATAACACACGTATCTGACTTGCAAGAATGTAGACGAGAATAGGAAAAAAAAAAAAAAAAAACAAAAAACAAAATCACACACAAAAATATAAATATTGAAAAGATAAATATTTCAATACCAATTGTCACAGCCAACCATGAATAGAAAAATCGGCATTACGTAACTATTGGCCATAATATGATGAATTTTGGGTCTCCTAAGTTGGATTCTCTACTTTATATTGTTGTGAAATAAAATCACAAACAAGTAATAACCAATATGAACGATTACAAAATTATCGATGCAAAATATACCCATCATAATAACTTCCAAAACGAAATTCTAGGCTTACAATTATAAATCTTTGCCAATTAATTTTATTTCTACTCATGAAGAGACTAAAAAAATTATCTTCCTTCACCCACCAAAGACCCAAAGTGTGATACATTTTATTCTTACATCAAAATTTCAACATATTCAAAATCATTCTATTCCTCACATTTCCAATGCTCCACAACACATGATCACCCACCATTTTCTACATTTTATTGTTTTTACCTTTTTAGTTCTTCTTCTTCTCTTTTTTTTTGAAAGGTGAACCTACATTTAATAAGAATAAGTATTTTAATTAATAAGGTCTTGTATTGTCAAAAAGGCTTTAATTAAATTATTGATCACCTCTTGGAATGAAAATGTATGAGATTGTTGTTGATGTGGCATTGGTCGAATAGTGGGATGACTACTGAGTGAATCTACAACCTATCATTCAATAAGAGGCTTAAGTTGTATAGTAGATCTAGGAAATTTAAAGTAATAAATAGTAAAAATAATAAAATACTTGCTGCCTATGCAATGGGTTTGAGGGTGCAACAGTTGGTGCAACAAGCATGCCTACAGCTTGCAATTGAGATTCCAAAAACTCAATTCGTGACTAAAAATCTATGCGTATAGCCTGAATTCGTTTCTCCATTACGTCATTCATCTTCGATTCTAACTGCATTTGATACCGTTGAAGTTGCTCTTCAACTTGTTCCTGAACTTGAGTTTGGAAAATATGATTTTGCTTTTGTGACTGCCTGTATCTACCTCCAAAAACATCACTGGAGGACGGTCCTAATCCAAACATCCAAACGGTCCCAATCCAAACGTCCAAACATGGCCAGGTCGCTCTGGATCCATAACTTGTGTAAAGATCTGCTTATTTAATGCAGCAGGGATACAAGATGAACTTGAAATGCATTGGTGACATGGGATACAAGATGGGCAACTTCAGAAGATTGTGGGCCTATAATAGTATCAGTGCTTATAAATTGCAAAGCTGCAATGAAACCAACAAACAATTATTAGTAAAACTAAGAGGGATTGATACTCTTCTAAAACAAACTATCAAAATTTGATGAACATCAAACAAAGAAACAACTTTTCTTACTTGGAAAAAATATTAAATAAATAAATAAATTTAACTTTGCTCAATTTGGTTGATAAAGAAATAAGAAGACTAAAATAGAATACAAAACAATATGTATTCTTTAGCCTTGAACTGTGGTTTCAAACCATAATCGGCGGTTTGGTTAGATTCCATAGATTTTATGGCCCTGTTTGGTTCTAAAGTTTCTGGAACTGTAAGGTGTGATTTGATTCTCGATTCAACTTCAAAACTGAACCATGAACTTTTGGATCAAGATTGGCATTGCAAACTCCAGCGGGTTAAGCATGTTGCAAATTCATGTGCGAATTGTTTGGCTAAGCTCGAATGCTGAAGATTCCAAGGCAACTCCTTCGTATGGCTCCTCTTTCTATCCTACTCTTGTTAGCCTTTGACGTTCAGGGACGTAGTTCCGCTGTTGGTAGTTAGCTTTTTTCTTTGGGCTTAGGCCCCCTTTGTCACAAAAAAATAAAAATAAATAAATAACTGAACCATGAACGCCCCATTTGATGCAAGTCTTCTACTCTCATTTACTAAAAATAGCAAAACACATAGAAATATAATGCATCTGATTTTGGTGTCCTTCTGTTTCCCTGATTCAACATTAAGAAAATGGTAATGTAAAAATCAAAGTACCTTCACTAGTGCCAACCAACATATTGCAATTAGAATCTTTCATGTTCACAATAAGTCTGGTTCTAGGAAGAACACTAGAATTAGAGTTGACATCTTTCACAACCTCCTCAATCGCAATTTTGGCAACTTTACCAATGGTAGAATTAAATGTAAAAATAGCCCTAATATTCACAAGAGCAGGTCTTGAAGAAAAATTCCCACTAAACCCATTTACAAAATGACAAACACAGAGTAACAAGCATGAAAGAACCCAAATCACATTCATTTTTTTTTTTTTTTTTGCTCAGTTTATTTGTGGGTCTTTGGAATCTCACATCAGAGCTACAAACCAGATGATCCAAAGAGATTATAAAGTGGGACTTTCAGAAGAAAAATAATAATATTATTCATGTGCAGATATTCATTATAATAGAACGTGAGGAAACATATCAAGAATCAGATTCGCTTCACCAATCAAGACCAAACCCATACATTGAAATCAATTTTTTAAATGGGCAGATTCAATTCAAGCACATGATAATGTCTTCAAGAAACACAAAAAACCCTAATGGCCTCTTAAAGAAAAGATTACAAAGCAAAGATTTTATTAACATGAATATTCGTACAAAAAACACAAATGTAAAAGTGAATATGTAAAAGTGAATATGAGTTTCTGTTAATGTTTCTGATAGTTGCTTCTCTAAAGTGACTGTAGATGAAGTTGAAGTTTAATTTGGCATATAGCTCTAGGCTAAAACATTAGTTTAATTTGGCATATAGCTCTAGGTTAAAACATTCTTATGCTTTGTTAGCCCCAAGGTTATTCAAATTTAAATTCTTTTTGATTTTGATTATTGACAAATATTATGAACTTATTTTATTCAAAGTTTTCAAAATTATATTATACAATTGTGCTTCAATGTTTCTAAAAGATATATACTTCTATAGTGTTATTTTCCAATGGTTTTTAGTCCCTCAAAATATGAAATTAGCACATGCATGCAAAACACTATTTATGCTTAAAACAGGTCCAAGGGTCGACACCAAAATAGTAAGAGTCGACACTAGAGTGAAGCTAAAAAATGCCTAAGTGTTCCAGTTGCAAGGGTCGACACCAAGACAGCAAGGGTTGACACCAAGAATAACAAGGGTCGATACTAAATTTCATAACACAATCCAGCAACAAGGGTCAACACAAACATTGACAAGGGTCGACACTAAAACTCAGCAAACAAAGTTTAGACTTCCAGCAAACAAAAGGGTCAACACCCAGTTATGAAAGGGTTGACACTTGGAATGCCTGGAAATCAACTCAAAGAACAAAAGAGAGCAAAAGGTTGACACCCAATCTGTAGGGGTTGACATCCTTAAAATTTGGGTTTCAAAAATCTAACTGCCAAATCAAATCTAGACTAACACAGCTCTTTTCTTAGCCACTTTTTCTGATCTATGTACAGAATATGTCATCATTTCTGATCCCTGAGCAGATCTTCTGACATTATATCTTCTACCAAGAAGTTGACTTATGAGGCATAGCATTTAATGAAAGCTTGTGCATTTAATAATCTTTCTCTTCCCAAGACTTGTCTACAGTCTGTATACACCATGCTCTGATCAATACAGTTGGAAGATATCCACCATGATTTGCTCAAATAGCTAGAGGATTCAAATGGGTCTCTCTCCAACAACTAGAAGCCATTAATGCTATAAAGAAGAAGCTCTTCTTATTCGATACTATAATTCTTCAAAACAACAACACTAGAGCATTCAAGAGCCTTTAATATACTTCCTTGTACTTCCCATTTCATATTTGAGTGAGTCTTAAATGCCCTCTGTGCTTACATTTTCATATCCATCTTTTGAGAGAGAAAATTTGTAAAAGAGGACTGTTGTACCTCTTATTTTTGTTCCTTATTTTATGAGTGAAACACTTGTAAAGTGAGGCATTTAGTTGAGAGGTCCTCAACAGATTGAAGTCAGTCTTTTGTAAAAATCCACAAGCTAGGTGAAGCTTGGTGGTGCATTGATTCATATTGAAAAAATTCTCAAGGAGATATCTTAAGGAGTAGATGTAGGCCGGTGAACTGAACCACTATAAATCTCTGTATTTGAGATCTTTTTTTTTTTTTTTTTTAAATTTTCTGTGTATTAATTGATTATCTGCTGCATTTGCTCACTTAGTCATTTGAAGTTTATTTTCTGGTCATATTTTTTTTTAATAACCCAATTCACTATCCCTCTTGGGTTGCCTTCCTATGTAACATGCTTAATTTTGGTTAGAACCCAAATCTAGCTGGTTTTTAAACCTGTTGTTACTTGTGTGATATTAGTGTTAGGCAGCTCAAGTTGTGATTCTCAATCCATATTGGATCTTAGATTTGGGGAGGGATTTGTCCAGATTAAAGTGAACAAATTTAAGCTTTTATGAGCATTAGCATTCTGCTTAATTCTATAACATTTTTTTTTTCTTCAAATACTTGTTAAGTGAAATTGCTTTGTCCATTGAGGTCTGTCAAACAAACAAGGGAAATGAAATGGTGGTCTCTCCAGACTCCCTAATTTGTATTCAACCAAACACAACCTAATTTTACGAAGCAAAGTCAAACAATCCCCAACAAATAACAATATAAATTAAATTGTAATGCAAAAATAGACATTGAGAAGAACCCTATGATCAGACCACGTCGACTCAGATTAGTGAATTCCATAATTCCAAACAGAATCAATCAGTCACATACAAATTCACAAAAATCAAAATCCATAACCACATCGATGACAGATCAAACACAATATAAACATAGATGAAATCACTGAGACCAATTACTGAAAGCACAATCTAGATCTCATAGTGCAGAGTAACACATCAGTGAAAAAAAAGCTACTGAACAGAGATGAAATCACTGAGACCAATTTTTCAAAACATTGATTCAACATTTTTCAAAACACTGATCCAGAGCACAAAAGAAACAAAGATAAATCACAAACAGAACAACCAACCTCTGATCGAAGAAGATGAAGAGTTCCAAATCCATAGAGATCAATCACGGAGTTGTGCTCAAAATCAAACTTCGAAATTGCAATCCCGAGATGAATCACCAAACTGAAGAAGAATCGAAGAAGAATCACTGAACTGAAGAAGAATCTAGAGAGAGAACTTCATATTGATTCGATCCTCTGAGAGCAAGAGAGTGAGTGAGAAAGAGACGGTGGTGCTCAAAATAGGGTTTTCAAAATAAAGGTTTGGAGAAACAGAATAAGGTGTGAAGAGAGACAAGATTTGGAGGCGTTTTCAAACGTCTTCTATTCACAAAACTGTACTGTTTTAATTAATAACAAATGTGACGTTTAAAAAACGCCGTTAATGTTTTTAAAAAGTGATGTTTAATGAAACTCCGTTAAATCCCTAATTTCCTATTGTGCAAACAAGAAACACAACAAGATCTTGCACACACAAACAAGATTCTTTAACGGAAAAGAGAAGAATTTTGACCCAAAGGTTAAGCAAAAAAAATTAAAAATAATATTTTGAAAGTATCAGTAAGAGGTTATTATGCGTCAATTCCAAAAAAGAAATTTTGTCACGGACAATTTTAAAAGTACATACATTTATATTTGGATTTTGTTTTTGTTTTTGTTTTTGTTTTTGTTTTTGTTTTTGGTTTTATTATTTATTATTATTATTAATTTTTTTTGGGTAAAAAACAATAGCTTCAATGTATTAAAATTTTCTTTCATATTTATAATGTGAGAATTGATGTTCAATTATGTAACTGAGAGAGTAATTTATATGCAAATTGGGCCGAGCTGGGCCATTGTGGGCCTCAGTGCGAAGGGCTAAGTAAAAAGGCCATGAAGTCACTCCGGTCCCAAAGTGCCCTAGAGTTAAGACCGGTCCGTAGAGAATGTCGGTTATCTCGGTCTAGAAGAATACTATTGTTAGTTCGGTTGACAAATGGCACACTCAGAGTTAGCTCGGTCGCGGCATATTATGGTTTAACCCGGTCATGTCCTCTTAACCGGAGTATGTTAAACCTTCGTCTGGACTGTTCTGAGTTAGTTTGGCTCAACACTTCTATGGGAAGCTCGGTCTTAACATTCGAAACCGAGATAGAAGCGACTAAATGAAGGGCCGAACTAGAAGTTAGATCGGACATACCTGCTTGTCTAGTATGGCAGTATTATTTCGGTTGTATGGTAGTTCGGCCATGGTAAAGCCATCTCACTTGGCTTAAGCAGTGAGGGGGGTGTTGGAGGATCAGCATTATCCTTCAGGAGTGTGAATCTTAGGAGGACTCTACTTGGAGGAGTAACAGTCCTACTTGGATTGTGCCACACGGAACCTATAAAAGCTCACAAACATCACCTATGGAGAGGTAACGCAACTTTGATTCCCGAATATACAGAGCTTTTGTCTATTTGTCTCGTTATCTGACTTAGGCATCGGAGAGGTTTCTGGCACACACCCGCCAGCTAGCTCACGTTTGTATTTTCAGGTAGTAGAACGACGTCGTACGGAGGAGCGCAGACTTGATCAACAGGATTATACGAGAAGGTTTATTTCTTTCCCGTACAATTGGCGCCGTCTGTGGGAAATTCAGACAAGAACAAAACCTCTTGATCAAGCTTTTCCTCTTAAAGAATCAATGGCGCACAACGAAGATTTACCACAGTCCGCCATCGACGGACAAACACCAGAAGGGGGTGCAAGGCGCGAAGGTCTACCTCTCGTCCCTTCGATGGCGGAGTTGGAGCCACAACAACAGAATCCCAGGAGGGATAGAAGGGGAAGAAGGCGGACTAACAGCCCTCGTCACTCTCGTTCACAGAGTCCAGAGAGACAACGGCGAAGGATTGATCCTCAAACTCTGGAGGACCGTGTGAAGGAGCAGGACGAACTAATACGACGGATGACAGCGGACATGGAGTCCATGAAGCGTCAGATAAAGGGAAAAGAAGTGGCGACATGAGAGGGGCGCAAAGGCAGGACGCCCCCTCGCCGCTCGGAAGATCGTAGTAGACATACCACGCCATCCCAAGCAGAGAGTAAAAGCCTCAGGACAGGCAACACTCAATCCAGAACCTCCAGAACTCGTCACTCCAGGACTGAGAAGACGAGATCTGAGAGGTCGTACACTGAAGGAAGCACCTATTGGCCTTTACATGCGCACCAAACAAGATCCAGACAGACGGAGTTGCCCAGATCATCCGACTTACGCACCGTGCTCGAAGAGAAGGCACGATGGAAGGAGGACGCCAAGGCACGCGATCCACATAGAGTTTCCGCCTTACAGCGGTTGGCTCCTCGATCGCATGGAAGCATCGAGGTTGGAATGCCAATACCGCGCCCTGCCTACGAACCGACGGACAAAGCATTAGCAAGGCTGCAGACTTCGCCGTTTGTTCCGGCAATTGAGAACGCGCCCTTACCTTCAGGCTTCCTTCAGTCCAAATTCACTACATATGAGGGAAAGACGGACCCCTATTCGCACCTGAGCCACTTTCGCCAGGTCATGGTTGTATACTGGCAAAACGAGGCTTTGATGTGCATCCTCTTCCCATCTAGCCTTGGCGATCTAGGCTTGACTTGGTTCGAAAAACTTCCTGAAGGCAGCATAGCCTCCTGGGCGCAATTGGCGGAAGCATTTGTAACCAGGTTCAAAACAAAGACTAAAACCCCGGTGGAGATCGACCAACTACTCTCCATCGACATGGGCGACAAGGAGACCTTAAGATCCTACAATAGTCGCTACTGGGAGACCTTTAACCAGATTGGGGACTGCCCCACCAATCTCGCCATTGCACAGTACAAAAGAGGCCTTCCAGTCGGCAACAGACTAAGGGACTCAATCACCATGACACCGCCCCTCACCATGGAAGCCTTGATGGAGAGAGTGCATCAGCACATCAGGGTGGAAGAAGATGGTGCACGCGCCAAAACAAAATCTGGCACGACCGCAGTACCAGAGAAGAAGGCCTCAGCAAAGGTCAATACGGTGGATCGTCTGAGCAGAAACGGACGTGGTAAAAGAGACAACGGAGAAGACCAGGATAAAAGATGGTTGAGAGTCCGCACCGTCATAACCACGGTATTCAAAAAACCGATCTACCGAATTCTAAGTGAAATACGAGATGAACCCTTCGTCAGATGGCCAGCCAAGCTAGGGGAAGCTCAGAAGGACTATGACGAAAGATCACGGTGCACCTTCCACAAAGAAAAGGGGCACCGCACTGAGAATTGCAAGCCATTGCGACAGCACTTGGAGGAGTTGGTGGCAGCAGGTCACTTGGATAAATACATTGAAGGAGGGGCGCCACCAGCCCCCCAGGACCATAATAACCCCAACGGAATGCCAATCGATGCCCCACCTCAAGGCGTGATCAATGTGATACATGGGGTCTTTGAACCTGAGTGTGTATGTGAGCTCAGAGGATCAATCAAAAAGGCTAAGCATTTAAGAGAGGTACTAAGTGCCCAACCTACTACCAAGAAGGGGAAAACAGAGGCCATGAACGTCATGTCTTTTTCAGATAAAGACTTGGCAAGGATATATTGCCCTTACAATGATGCCTTGGTTGTGACTCTCCGAGTCAAGGATTTTGATGTCAAGCGGATTTTAATAGACCAAGGCAGTTCATGTGAAATAATGTACTACGAAACATTCAAACAGTTGAAGTTACAAGACAAAGACTTGGCACCTGCCGTATCTCCCTTGATTGGATTCAACTCCATGCCAGAATGGCCCGTCGGCAAAATTATCCTCCCAGTCAAGGCAGGAAGCGTGACGAAGCAAGTGGAGTTCTGGGTATTGAAAGTCCCCTCCACTTATAACATCATCTTGGGCAGAACATGGCTGCATGCCATGCGATCGGTGGTGTCATCCTACCACCAAGTAATGCGGTTCCCCAACGACACCGGTGTAATTGAAGAGGTCTATGGAGATCAGATTATGTCCAAACAATGCTTTGTCACGGTGAACGGCAGCCGCGCTGCCAAAGGATACGTTCATTCAGTGGAAGAACCTGAGAGCAATGAACTGTTCACAGATGTCGGCAAAGCAGCTAATCAGAAGGCGGTGGAAGACTTGGTAGAGGTAAGAATCGATGAAAAGAACCCGGATAAGTTCTTTTTGCTTGGTTCGTCGTTGTCAAGCACTGAGAGATTAGAGGTCTTGGAATTTTTGACCTCTAACATCGAAGTGTTTGCCTGGACACCATACGATATGCCAGGCATTGATCCCAACTTCATCTGTCACCAACTCAATGTCCACCCATCTACCAGACCAGTCATTCAGCGCACACGTAGATCGGCACTCCACCACGCTGAGATAGTAGCGGAAGAAGTAGGAAACCTGCTGGAGGCATGAGCAATTAGAGAGGTGCACTACCCAAGATGGATCTCCAACATAGTCATAGTCCCCAAAAAGAATGGCAAGTGGCGTGTCTGCGTCGACTACAAAACAGTCAACAAAGCAAGCCCAAAAGACAGCTTTCCTCTGCCACGGATAGATCAACTGGTAGACCTAACGGTGGGGCACAACCGACTTAGCTTCCTGGATGCATACAGAGGCTACCATCAAATTGCCATGCACGAACCAGATCAGGAAGTGACATCCTTCACAACTCCAAGAGGTCTATACTGCTACAAGGTCATGCCTTTTGGCCTAAAAAACGCAGGGGCAACATTCCAGAGAATGGTCACCAAGATGTTTGAACCTTTGTTAGGCAGAATAATGGAGGCTTACATCGATGACATGGTGGTCAAGAGCAAAGATGAGAATGACCATCTCAACGACCTAGGTGAGATGTTTGAGATCCTAAAGAAGCACAAGTTACGCCTCAACGCGTCGAAGTGTGCATTCGGAGTAGGATCTGGTAAATTCCTGAGCTTCCTGGTGACCAACCAGGGTATTGAGGCAGACCCATCTCAGATCAAGGCAATTCAAGATCTGGAAAGGCCTAACTCAGTCAAAGAAGTGCAACATCTCCCTGGCATGGCAGCTGCGCTCAATTGGTTCATAAGCCGGTCGTCAGACAGACTACGACCATTTTTCCATGCTCTAAAAACCAAGTTTGAGTGGGACGAAGAATGCGACCGAGCTCTGGAACGCTTGAAGGAATACATGTCTTCTCCTCCACTACTTGTAACCCCAATTCTTGGAGAAGAACTCTTCTTGTACCTGGCAGTCTCACAGCACGCAATTAGCGCAGTATTGGTCCGTGCGGAAGGAATCCAACATCTACCCATCTATTATGTCAGCAAGACATTACTGGGCGTCGAAACAAGATACTTGCCACTAGAAAAACTGGCCCTAGCCTTGATGATGGCCTCAAGAAAGTTGTCGCATTACTTTCACGCCCACACCATAATTGTCCTCACAGCCTTTCCATTGAAAGCTCTCTTTGAAAGGGCAAACTTTTCCGGGCGAATTTTGAAGTGGGCAGTAGAGTTGGGACAATTCGACATCAAGTTCCAGCCCAGAACCGCAATAAAGGCACAAGCTTTGGCTGACTTTGTCGCAGAATTCACCCTAGGAAGTCATCATATTTGCCCAGTCGACCTGACTGAAACAACCGAACTAGGGATGGAAGTTGACGTCGGAATAATGCAACCCCTGGCACTGGATACTCAGTCAAGTCACAAGGCAAACCAGAGTACAGCAAGGAAGGAAGAAGCGAAACATGCTACGCCAAGTCAAGACTCACCAACAAAACAAGACTTGGTACAACCAGGTAACGAGGGGCAGACAGCAGGCATGAACCATGAAGAAGAAAACACCACCAACATGGAAGATTCCAAGGCATCATCTGATCCCTCCACTTGTTGGAAGTTGTTTGTTGGAGAGATGTAGAAGCTCTTCGTAGATGGAGCATCCAACCGGCATGGAGCAGGACTTGGCATAGTCCTCATCTCTCCAGACGACCTTGTAGTGGAACAGGCAATCAACCTTGGCTTCCCAGCATCAAACAACGAAACGGAGTATGAAGCACTTCTTGCAGGCCTCAAATCAGCGTTCTACATGAAGGCCACCGAGCTAATGGTATATAGCGACTCACAGCTGGTGGTAAACCAAATATCTGGCGACTACGAAGCAAAGGATGACAGGATGGCCAAATACCAAGAGTTGGTCAGAACAGAGATCAAGAAATTTGAAGTAGTCAGGATAGAACAAATTGGCAGGGAAGAAAACAACAGAGCAGACGAACTAGCAGGCTTTGCCTCAATGGCAGACACTTCCATCCCTCTTCCATTGCTGATCGACTACCTACCTAGACCAAGCATTGAAGACCCCGAAGCAGAAGAGGTATGTTGCGCAGAGCTAGGCCCGTCTTGGATGGATCCCATCATTCTATTCCTGAAAGATGGCACCTTACCAGAAGGAAAGAAAGAAGCCAACAGAATAAGAGCGAAGTCGCAGCGATTTTGGCTCTCCCCATCTTTAGCATTGTACAAAAAGTCGTTCTCAGGACCCTACCTAAAGTGTGTTCACCCCAGCAAAGTGGAAGCATTCTTATTCGAAATACATGAGGGCGTATGCGAAAGTCATCAAGGAGGAAGATCACTGGCATACAGGGCAATTTCACAAGGATATTGGTGGCCATACATGCAGGCAGATTCAGAGAAATATGTCAAAAAATACGAAAAGTGTCAAAAGTTTGCACACCAAATACACCAACCTGCCAGAGAACTTCTACCTCTCACTAGCCCATGGCCTTTCGCAATGTGGGGCTTAGACATAGTAGGGCCACTTCCAATAGCACCAGGCAACAGGAGGTTCTTTCTTGCTGCAACCGACTACTTCACAAATTGGGTGGAAGCAGAAGCCTTGGCCTCCATCAAGGAAAAAGATGTGAAGAAGTTTGTTTGGCAAAACATCATCACTCGATTTGGCATACCAAAAGCATTAATCTCAGACAATGGCACTCAGTTCGACGGCAGAATTTTTAGAGGCTTTTGTGAAGAGTACAAGATAGAGTTCTACAATTCTACACCGGCATATCCCCAAGCAAATGGTCAGGCAGAAGCATCAAACAAGGTCGTCTTAGATGGATTGAAGAAAAGGTTAGAGAAAGCAAAAGGCAAGTGGGCAGAAGAACTCCCTCATGTTTTATGGGCTTATCGCACCACACCTCGGCGATCGACAGGAGAAACACCATTCTCCTTAGCCTACGGCATGGAGGCAGTAATCCCACTGGAAGTTGGCCTCCCCACAATTCGAAGCGAAAACTTTGACCCAGACTTAAATGGCGAAGCCATATCATTAGAGGTTGACCTTGCGGAAGAAAGAAGAGACAGAGCATTGGTCCACATCGCCTCCTACCAACAAGAACTGTGCAGAAAGTATAACAAAACTGTGCATCCAAGGCGATTCAAGATCGGAGATTGGGTGCTGCGCAAAGTGATGGGGAACACCTTGGTTCCGGGAGATGGCAAGTTAGGACCTAATTGGGAAGGACCTTACAAAGTGGTCGGATTAGCAGGCAAAGGGGCATACCACTTAGAAGATGAGGACGACAAAGCAATTCCCAGGCCATGGAACACTGCCAATCTCAAGTTATTTTATTTTTAGTTTTTTTTCTTTTAAGCATATGTAATTTTTTCTTTTCTCAATAAAACAAGTCAATTCTTTTCAGCATGGTTGTTTTTCTGTAAAAGATAGTTTTAGTGGGTTAGGAACATTGTAAGCATTTTATTCTAAGTTGGCTGGAAAAAACTAACTTAGTGGTTGGCTGGATTAAACCAACACCCCTCCTAAGCCCAGGATACGGATCCAGGCTGCAGGACGTTTGGCCGGAATAACCAAACACTTTATTCTAAGTTGGCTGGAAAAACCAACTTAGAGGTTGGCTGGATTAAACCAACTCTTCGTACTCTTCAGCCGAAGTAAGGGTATGGCTAAAGAGTGGTTGGCTGGATTAAACCAACTCTTTGTACTCTTCAGCCGAAGTAAGGGTATGGCTGAAGAGTGGTTGGCTGGATTAAACCAACTCTTCGTACTCTTCAGCCGAAGTAAGGGTATGGCTGAAGAGTGGTTGGCTGGATTAAACCAACTCTTTGTACTCTTCAGCCAAAGTAAGGGTATGGCTGAAGAGTGGTTGGCTGGATTAAACCAACTCTTCGTACTCTTCAGCCGAAATAAGTATATCGGCTAAAAGAGTGGTTGGCTAGTAAGCCTACTCAGATTGCCTAAAAATATTTCAAATTGCAGTTAGAAAGCAAGCATTCAAACTGAGATCGCAGTCGAGCAAAAGAGTTCATTGTAAAATTCATAACAAGTGCAAGCATACAAATCAAAAACCAGAATAAGAGTTGAGCACAAAAGAAGATTTTTTCATTGAAGTAAAAAAACAGGTACACAGGAGGGGCCGCAGCCCGGTTACAAGTCCAAGAAAGAAAAAATTATAGAATTAGTCAAAAAGATCTTCGAGATCGACTTCAATATCAACACCGACTCCGGTTTCAGAGGTTAGAGTAGTCTCGGTTTGAAGCCCGGTCTCTGTTGGAAGCACGTTTTCGGTCGTCAAGTCTTCAACTACTGGCTCCAACCAAGCTGATTGATCATTGACAGGCTCATTAACAACCGGAGTCTCAGTTTGCTCATCTTCTTCTTCATTGTCAGACGCTTCGAGAAATTGCTTCTGGAGGTCGGCAGCATAATCCGCCAGTGAGGCCGGAATGAAATACTGTGGAGCATTGTAGACCTCGGTGTCGGGCCCACAACCGAGCTGCTCCACAGCACCCCTCCAGTCGCATTTGAAGAACAAGTCCTTCGCAGCTTCACACTGCTGGATGTATGCAGCCTCGCCTTCCTTGAAACCCTTCAGCTCGGCGTCTTCAGCTTTCTTCTTCAGAACTGTTATTTTGGCGTCTTTAGCACCTTCAAGCTGTGCCATCTCCCACAAATATTTATCTTTCATCTCGGTAAAAGCTCGCTGTTTGTCACCGTTAGCTGAGGCAACTAGTCCGGTTAGACGAGTTACCTCGGCCTCTAGCTCGGCCATTTTTGCTTGTGATTGTTTTAATTTGGCAGTCTTGGCTTCGGCTTCTGCCATTGCCTGCCTTGTGGTTTTCCTCAGCTCCAACACTCGCCTGTGTGTGATATTGTTTTTCTGAATGGCCTGTAAAAGAATTGTTTCTTTTTAGCCGAGCTGAAACTTGATAAATTAGAAAGATCGAAAAAAGCTACTTACCAGAATCATTGATTTCGTTGACGACCGGATGGACTTCAGTTCGGTGTTCAGTTGATTGTGGTGGTGCTCCATGTCTTTTGGAAGACACACACTCTTGGCCAGATTGAAGGCCAGTACGTGATCCTTCTCTGCGACCACCGAGTCAGTTTCCTGGATATCTCGGTTCTGGAAAGTGAGCTTTGGAGCCCATTTGGAGGAGCCAGCTCGGTTTGAGTGCTCCGGTTGAGGGCTTGGTGGAAGAATGGTCTCATCCTCGTCAACAAGGCGTTGCTCGATTTGGTTAGTCCGGGCATGCTTGTTCGCCCGAGATGTCGAAGGCTGTTGAGAGGGAAGAGCCACCATGGTTTCTGTTGTTTGGTTTGGTGGCGGTACTTCGGCTCTATTGGTTTCGGTCAGAAGCGCTCTCACTTTGCTCCTTTTTGCCATTTCTTGTTTAGCTGTCAGATGGACTAGGTTTATTTGTGGCAAGGTTGGGTCCGGTTCAGGGGCGTCCTCTAACAGAAAGTCGGTCACTCTGGCTTTTCGGCGGCCGCTATATCTGTAGGTCGGCTCAACGTTTAGTAGCTTTGCCCAACTTCTCTCTTCGAGTCGTAGTGCGGCGCGAAGTGTGTCTAGGTTGGGATGACTGTATAATGACAGAAGATGGGCTGAATCTACATGAAGAAGACAACAGTTAGTTTGGTTTGAAAGGTGAAACCGAAATAAAACGAAACATGCAAAGAAACCGAAGTAACTATACCAGGTGTTCCTTTTTTCCAATTTATACGTCGGCCAGGAATCTGGGCTTGGTGATCTTCAAAATTGCTAGATACCCAGAAAAAATCGTCATCGTTTAAGTCTTTATCCGGTGTATCTTTTATTATTTTCTCTCGGCGCCGACGTATTCTTAAATAGTAGACCCACCCATCTTCTTTTGATCCTAAGGAATATTGGTGGAATAGTTCGGCTAGACCGAGGTTGAGACCGGCTTGGCGGTTTAGTTCGGCTATTCCCATTATTATACGGTATGAATTGGTGGAAAGCTGGGTTGGGCATATTCTGGTTTGTCTAAGGAATTCACAGATTAAGAGTTGGACTGGAAATCTTAGTCCGGTTTCTATTATTGACAAAAGGTAAAGGGTACAAAACCGGGGTTTCCCCAAGGTGTGATATCTTTTTCGGCTAGAGTAAGGTGGACGTCGTCAGGTATATTGTAATCCTTTCGGAATTCGGCTAGACCACCTGGTGTCTCTACTAAGAATCTATACTTCCCTAATTATTTTATAAGTTATAAATAAATTAGTTCGGTCGGAAAATTGTGCTCAGTAGCTCGGTTGAGCGCGCAGAGGAGTACCTGGGCAACCTAAGTCTGCAAAGTGGAAAACAAAGGGGTTAAGCACAGATCCTTGACCGTGCTACAAAATCAAAGCAAGATAAAAGAAACCCTACTTCGGCTATGTGGGATTCTACAGGTTCTATCTTGGTTTCAACAAGATGCTTGATAGCTCGGAATGAGCAAGGGGTTCGACAGATCGGTTTGTGCAAGGGAACGGTTATCTCGGTTTATACTACAGGTTCTGTTAGACTGGTGAAGCATCTAGGGGCAGCTTTCTGAGTTCGGTCTAAAAACTAAGAAAGCTGGTTTAGCCCTGAAGACCTAGCTCGGTTGGAATTATGGTTTCCCAGTACACTAAGTATAGACTTAGTTTAGTTGGTTACCTCGGCTAGGGTAGATCAGAAGATAGCGCCTTATTGAAACTATTGGTGTATTCACAAGTTCTAGTTCGGTTATGGTCTGGATAGATCTACATATAGCACAAACAGTATCCTAGTTCGGTTGGGGCATGTTTATGGATCAAACGGCATTCTACAGATTACTTCATGAAGTTCATAGGGTTCTTATGAAGATTTTTCCCAGACAAAACAAGAACAGTGTTTTGTAAAAACACGGAATAGTATGCTATGGATTAAACGAGTGCAAGAAAACAATAAGTTGAAGAAATCTGTGTAAACTTACCAGGTAGAGAGGAAGAGGCTGAAGATGGAGATGGAAGTAACAGCAACAAAAAACACGAGCTTCGAAACTGCAGAGTTGAAGAACAATGGAAGTCTCAGAGGTTTGTAAGAGAGAGAGAAGGTGAATAGTGTAGGTGTGTGATTCAAGGACAGAGGATTTGTTTTGTGGAAAGAGAGAGGAAGGACGGGAACTGTTCAAATTTTTCGGAGTACGAGGGCGGCGTGACAGTTGCCCCCAGCCAATCAGAGCATGCCACATGTCGTAGGAAGGAGAAGCGATTCAGTTTCTGTGATTGAAGAGACGTTTTGACCGGACAAGCGGAGCCCGGTGTGGGATTAGCTCGGCTGGAGCGGCTTAAGAGTTTTAGTTCGGCTGGAGAGGCAAACGGTTTCTTAGCTCGGTTGGGGAAGCTTAAAAACTTGTAGCTCGACTGATGGACAGATAATCCCTATCATGCTGCGCAAATGGAATTAAGGGGCAATTGAGAGGGTAATTTATATGCAAATTGGGCCGAGCTGGGCCATTGTGGGCCTCAGTGCGAAGGGCTAAGTAAAAAGGCCATGAAGTCACTCTGGTCCCAAAGTGCCCTAGAGTTAAGACCGGTCCGTAGAGAATGTCGGTTATCTCGGTCTAGAAGAATACTACTGTTAGTTCGGTTGACAAATGCCACACTCAGAGTTAGCTCGGTCGCGGCATATTATGGTTTAACCCGGTCATGTCCTCTTAACCGGAGTATGTTAAACCTTCGTCTGGACTGTTCTGAGTTAGTTCGGCTCAACACTTCTATGGGAAGCTCGATCTTAACATTCGAAACCGAGATAGAAGCGACTAAATGAAGGGCCGAACTAGAAGTTAGATCGGACATACCTGCCTGTCTAGTATGGCAGTATTATTTCGGTTGTATGGTAGTTCGGCCATGGTAAAGCCATCTCACTTGGCTTAAGCAGTGAGGGGGGTGTTGGAGGATCAGCATTATCCTTCAGGAGTGTGAATCTTAGGAGGACTCTACATGGAGAAGTAAGAGTCCTACTTGGATTGTGCCACACGGAACCTATAAAAGCTCACAAACATCACCTATGGAGAGGTAACGCAACTTTGATTCCCGAATATACAGAGCTTTTGTCTATTTGTCTCGTTATCTGACTTAGGCATCGGAGAGGTTTCCGGCACACACCCGCCGGCTAGCTCACGTTTGTATTTTCAGGTAGTAGAACGACGTCATACAGAGGAGCGCAGACTTGATCAACAGGATTATACGAGAAGGTTTATTTCTTTCCCGTACAGTAACCATCAAAAAAACATTTGAGGAGTTATCACTGGGTCCATGCACATTTTTTTCCCTATATATTATTGAATGAATTTTATGATTTTTTTTTTTTATTGAAAACACATAATAAATATCATGTATATATAATGAGTTTCACGCATATGTAGGACATTTGTTCTAGTAATGTAATAATAGGCAAACTGACTCTTAATAGAGATAGAAAAGGGAAAATAAAGAACATAAAAGATTAATGTGGTAAGGTCAGTCTTAGCTTACGTCCACACACACAAACGCCCTATGGGAGATGGCAACATTACTTAACCCAATTATATGGCGATTCTGGTTTTGACCCGACCCATTTGATGTTTTGGATTTGGGTTTTATTGTTTTGTATTATTGTTCGTGTATTATTCCTCTTTTCCCTCCTTGAAATTGGCTATTGGGTTGTGTTAATTATGTTTAGAACATGCTGGTGGCTTGTTTTCCAAACTTGTGTTGTCCAGATTTTTGTTCCTTCGCTCAAGCAACACTTCTTGCGCTCGAATGATCTTTGTGAAAGTCTAGTACTTTTGCAGGTCTGCAAAAATACTGGGAGTTTGCATTCTTCGCTCGAGTGAAGCTTCTTGCGCTTAGGCGACGACATCTGTCTGCAAAACTACTGGGAGTGTGTATTCTGTACTTGAGCGGAATAACTTATTGTGTCTGGTCGCTCGAGTGACAAGTCTTGTGCTCGATCGAGCTATGCATATATCAATTCGTAAAAATGCCATTTTACATAACTTTTTCATCTCTCTCTCTAAACTTTCTAAGAACCCTAAGTTGAGACCCTCTCTCTCTAAAACTCACATTCTCTCTTCTAAAATACTTGGATCCATTGATTTCTCCACCCTACTCCCTTTGAGAAAAAGGTAAAGCTCACCTAGAGCTTCGTTTTCATCCGAATAGAGTTGGATTTCGGCTTCATCCGAGTTTCATTCATATTTATCTCGTCTCTTAGCTTTGAGGTAGGGATTCTCTATAGTCTTTTATGATTTTTAACTTAGCTATTTATTTTTATAAAGCAATCTTGTGACTTTATTGGTTTTTGAACAAACCTAGGGTTTTGGTTAAAAATCAAAAAAGGGATTTTCAAATGGATGTATTGAAAATGGTTGTGAGATTGATGTGAGGTTGAGTTGTGAAAAAATTATTAATTTTGATATTGGGGTTAAATTTTGGAAGAAAAAGTGGTTTTTACCCTAAATGGCTCAAATATTTATATTGTATAAATAAATTGAATTGCTGTTGAAAATATGAAATTGGATGGACATTGATATAGATGGTGAAATTTGATATGTATTATCACTCACCTTGAGATTTAGAAAGTTTATCTGTATTGGAGATTTTATATCTGTTTAGAAATATCTGTTTTGGCTTATCGGTGGAAATAACTATGATTGTTGTAAAAATTGCATGAAGATTAGGTGAATTGAAACTAATTCCTCATTCATGTGCATTGAATATTGTTGCTTATTTAATATATTGCATATGTATATGAATTTGAGAAAAAATGGGTGAATGTTGGATGGAGGTGTGTATTACCAAATTAAGTTGGCATGCATGTCTAGGGTGAAAGTCTTGAAAAATACGCGTATAAATGGGTGCCGATTCCCGTGGACGAAATATCCGTAAAATTTCAATAGTAGCGCTGGTATATGCTATGTTTATATGGATGCCATTTGACAGTTTCTTGCGGACAAAATATCCGTGAAAGGTTGTACCGGTTTGAGAATTCCCCATTGTTTCCTATAGTAAAGGACATGATATGAGAATTGTGATATAATTTGAGTATGACACGATTTTGAGAAACAAATGTGTAGACACCCCATTTTTGACCGCCCGCAAGACTCAGACGCTTGGTGTAATGCAGTCAATGATGAAAATTGAATTGTGAATCCGTAGCGATTCGGAATCAGTCAGGCTTTCGAAATAACCTCACGTCTTCAACATTTACCTTGTTTGAACCCTTGGGTTTCATTTTTGGACCATTTCTCACCCTGAGGTGAGTTTGAACCAAAAAAACAGGGGAGGCCATCAAGGCCTGGCCGTGCATTAGTGATGGCCGGCCGACCTTTGATGGCGATAAACACTGTTCTGGGTGGGAGGCCGCCAGCTGTCCATTTTTGAAGATATTTATCACATTTTCAGCTCGAATTCTATAAAACCGAAGCTTTGGGATTGTTTTGAGGGTTGAAAAAAATTCAAGAAGAGATATATACACCTTGAGAGCCCTTCACTCCTCCTTCTTCCATTACAAGATACCTTGGAGCTAACCTACCTTGCTTACACCACCTATATACATCATATACAACCTTGCCTTACCATCCTAAAGCCTTGGTTAATCTTGAGGAAGTGTAATTCAAGCTTAAGAGTGCATTGAAACCAAGTTTGAAGCTCCAAGAACAAGTTTACTTCTTGGAAGGTATAAGCTTGTTTTCTCTTTTCTTGCCTTCATTTCTATCCTTTACTTCATTATTCTTGCTGTTTTGGTTGGTTTTGAGTTTGTTTGAAGTGTTGATGTTGAGTTTGAAGGGTTACCAAAAGGGTAGAGAGAGCTTGCTCTGTCTACACCTTTATTCATAACTCAAACCTTCTTATTTTCACTCTTTTTCTTTGGTTTTTACACTGATTTTCAGAGGTTTGAAAAGGCTGAAAACCATGCTTTGAAGCTTCAAAAATGGAGGGGTTAGCCATCCCTCCTCATCCTTGATTACTAGCCTTAATTCTTATCTTTATTGTCTAGCTTTGTACCCCCTTTTCATGCATGTTTCACCTCTGATTTTCATGTATTTAGGACTGTTTTGAGGTTGCCTAAGCTTTTTCAATTGGTTCATGCCTTGCTTGATACACTTGAGGTCTCATTAGTTGGCATACTTGTTGTTTAATATGCTTCTTTGTTCATTTTCCGAGTTTTGGAGTCTAAGTTTGATAATCAATCAATCATTCCATATCTTTCATTCATGAGAATGATTTCAACCAATTGAGGTTGCTCAATGCATGTAAATGAGATCTACACGTAATGGCTTAATCTCTTCGGAGAGTCATCGTCAACGGTGTAGTCTCATTCTCATGTTTTGACATCACTTCTCATTTAGAGGACTTTAACATCACATTTGGACAAATGGACTAATGAATGGCAAGGCCTAAAATAATTGGTTTAAAATTAAAATCAACACACTTAAAGAAAATGGCTTAAATAGCTTAAACTTGGCCGAACGTTATGCCAAGTTCCTTGTGTCAAGGGTCATCAAGCATCAATTCATGGTGTTTTTGATGTCTTTGAAGCATCTCAACTTCCTTTTTTGAGTTCATCCCATGACAAAAAGGGAGGGGTGGTCCATTTACATTACATTTATTGATTTTTGGTCCAAGATTATATCCGAGATCATCAAGTGATCATATTGCTCATTGATAGTTTTGGAGTCAATCCCAACCTTCTCTTGAGGTTTTCCTATGATAGAGAAGGAATGAAGGACAAACAGAGCTTAAAAATGTTCTATCTCCGCTGATTTCACCTTAGAGCACAACAACAGAGTTTGCACCAAATCAAAGCACGACCGGCCCTCTGTAGGCCCGGCCGGCCATTAGTAATGCACGGCCGGCCCTTGGTGTGTGACCAGTAATGCAATTTTGCAGAAACAGAGGCAGTGGCTAAAGGTGAAACAAAGGTAGTCTGGGGCAGACATAGCAGCTTTCAGGCGATGCACATGCAACCTCCATCCATCTTCTGTCATGCTCATATCAAATGCGTTTGGTTATTTAATTGTTTCATTAACATAGCAAATTGTGTTGTAATGTTTAATTAGTCTAATTGGTTGTAGCTAATTAGCTTAGCTTAGTTAATTCTTAATTAATTAGCTTAGATAGTTAGTTAATTATTCATTTGAGTTTGTAATAATTAGCTTAATTAGCTTAGCTTAGCTTAATTAGCTAGTTAGCTTATTCATTCAGACCCTCCTTCGCAAGGGCGTAATGCTGTAATAAATGTGCGTACGTGTGTGTATGTCCTCCAACCCCACGTCTTTCTCCCTTTTATTTAATCGCTTTTGATGGTTAGATTAGGGACATATTTCAATTAGCATACCTTATGCCTTATGCTTGCATCCATTTATTTGTATTGCATGCACCATGGCTCGACGCATCATTCAAACTACATTGCAATTTCAATAAATCTTTGAATACGTGTTTAATCGCATGCTATCAAATCGATCCATATGTCATATTAGTAGCCGAGCTTATTAATTGCAGATTGCATGTGTTGCATTAGGCATTTTGGCATAGTTACGAATCATGCATATTTTTTTCTAACCCATATCTTCCTAGCTTAGAGTACTAGGTGAGTTTTTACACTTTAGCATACTTACATGAATGTGAATATTTCCATGATTAGCATGCTTGCCATGAGGTTATGTGCTTACTTGCTAAACTACTTGAGTGCTTGTGGATGAAGGCTCGTTGTTTGAATTGGAACGATTCAACAAATGTGCGTTTTAAGCCCACTCTGTTGAGTGACAAATCATGTTTTAAGCCCACTATGTTTGGTGGCAAATCCTCAAACTTTAAGCCCACTTAAGGTGGCAAATTCAAACCATTTTAGCAAACAAACATGAGTTGAATTGTTTCAAATTGAGCAAACTAGTCTATACTTGATTGTGTGCATCACATGGTAAAGCTAGCTTAATAATCGGAACAAGAGCACATAATGTTTATAAAAAAATATATCATAATTAGTAGAGGCCGATCTTTGATCGGGCAAGTGAGGGTGCTCAATTCATGACCTTTCCCTCTCGTACCTAAGTTCCCGAGCTGAGACAACTTTGGTGATGACGGACACATGGCCTTTGGCATGAGTCATGGGTTTCCTAAATTTTTCTAAAAATAAAATATTTAGTTGGCGACTCCGTATCTGGCAAAGCAGTTCAATTTTGGCATTTTTTAATCCTAAAATCAATTTTCCAAAATGATTTGCTCGATTTGGATTCTTTGGTGTTTATCAGTTTCACATTGCACTTGTAAGATTAGATTCAGAACCACGGGAGTCCGAACTGTAGGGCTTTCTTTTAAATCTTCCGAAAGGGGACGCGAAAAAGCCGAGCTACAAAATGTAAACCGTCTGACGTGGGCATTGCATATGTATTTCACTTTTATATCTTTGTTAAGATTCATATATTGTGTTAGATTATTTCTAGTAGGCTTTGGCTCACCCTATTTGGGAAAAACCACTTTCAATTGTTGGTCATATGCCTCCACCTAGACCTTAGCATGGGGAACTGTGGAGCTGGAGGCTCAATTTTGTTATTTTGTATTTAATTTTGTACAAGTTTAGGACTTTATCTGTATTGAGCTTAAGACTCACTTTTGATGTACCCAAGCATTGACTTGGAAAGATATAAGTCTTTAGGGCATACAATTATCTGTTTAGCTTTCATTTTTGTTATCAATTTTGTAATATAAGCTGTAGATTTAGGATGTACTGTTTGTGAATGTATATCGCATGTGTCACATTTTGTATATCAAACTCTAATTAATGGAAGCTTATCAATTCATATATTTTGCCTTTTATCGATTGTTATGAGATGGGTGCATTGTATTTATTTCGGGGTGTTACAGATTAAATTTCTTCCCATCCAATTTTAATAAAAAAAAGTTTAAGAGAGCACTGATAGCTAAGTTATAGCTGTCAAAGTTAAGTTAAATTACAAAATTATATCATTAAAATAATTAATTTTGAAATCATGAATTCACGTGCAAAATCTGAAAAAATCCAACCTGCTGCCATCCCATTGACTTAAGGGTAAATTATTAATATGTTATAATAGTTAAACTTAATTCCCATTAAGTCTTATTAAAAATAAGTCTTAATAAAATCGTCGTTAAAAATGATTTTTTGTGACGATTGACGATTTTTTGCATATATTGCTAAAAATTGACATTTAATGACTTTTTTTTAATCACGGTTTTAATAAATTGTCGCTAGAACTTACAATTATTGACATTTTTCTATGACAAATTTATCAAATTGTCGATAAAAATTAAAAATTAATGACTTTTTTTGTAACAATTTTTTAAACTGTCGCTAAAACTTAACAATTAGTGACATTTTTTTAATAATTTTTGATGAAAAATATCATTAATTATCACATGATCTATTGAACAATAAGTATACATACTAGGATCTACATGTAAACCCCCCTTTAACTTAATTGATTTATTTGTTTACATCACTAAACTAACACCCACACACACACACACACACACACACACACACTAGCATTACCCACACAAATAATTAAAAAAATATATTAATATATTAAGGATAGATTATAAATACACTCCTTAAGTTTAGATTAAAATATGAATTACTACTTGTGATTTTGAAAATTACAAATATCCGATTGTCAAAATTTTTTATTTAACAGAATTAATAGACAAAAAATCAAATTCCTAACTACTCTTCTATACAATAACAAAATTACCTAAACTATTAAGTGAAATATATTTATGATATTATTAAAAACAGTTAATTACTTGATGATTTATTAATAAAAGAGGTTATTTGTTATACAATTAGAAACTTGAAGGGGTAGGATGTAATTTTTGAAATTACAGGGAACAATCCGTATATTAAATAAATCTCAGGAGGTGTATTTGTAATTTGTCCTAATATTTAAATAGTAATTAAAAAATATTTTAAAATGTAAAGGAAAAAAAGATTAGTGGAAACTGCCAAAAAAAAAAAAAAAAAAAAAAAAAACAAATCAAGACTTGACCCTTGTAACAAAATAATCATGAGTTTTAATTTTATGAATTTAAACTTTAATTTGATTTTTTTTTTCAACCTAAACCATTAGCCTGTATTCGTCAAACAAAATTGACAAAAATTATGTATTTTAGTCTTTAAACTCAATGTAGATGTATATAAAATGTCTAAAATATCATTTTTTGTTAAAGTTAATGAATCAAGTACCAATTTTTCTACTAGTGTTACTAATAAAAATAGACAAATGGTTTAGATTGAAAACAAAAGAAAAGTTTAGAATTTAAATTGACAAATTTAAAAATTCAGAATTTATTTTGTTATAAGAGTCAAACTTTAGAATTTTTCTTGTAATTACCCCAAAAGATTTAGATTAAAATAAATTTTTATTATTTTTGTGACAATTACAATTAAGTTACATCAATGATGTGTTCTATATATTAAAAAAAAAAAAACGTGTTATAATATAATTAATAAAAATAAAGGTAAAAAAAAGAATAATTTATTAAAACTTCACTTATGATCAAATATAAATAAAATATGCCATTGAATTTTATAATTGTAACTTGTCTTTTGTTAGAATTCATCCAATGATAAGTGAGAAGGTAATTTATTTGTAAATTGGGCCGAGCTGGGTAATGGGCCATTCTGTGGGCCACAGTAAGAACTGAGTAAAAAGGCCTTGAAGTTAGCCCGGTCCAAAAGAGCTTTGTAGTTAGCTCGGTCAAACCATATTGAGCCGAGGTAATTTGGGCCTTTTCTCAGGACCTTGCTGTTGAATAGCTCGGTCTAGGCACGCTATGGATAGCACGGTCTCAACAGGTGAAACCGGAGTACAAGTAACAAAGGAGAGAACCAAGCTAGCTAGAGTTCGGTCATTTCAGCCAGTTTAGCATGGCTATTTTATCTCGGTCATTTTGTCATACTACCGAGGTAAAACCATCTCACTTGGTTTATGCAGTGAGGGGGGTGTGAAAGGATAAGCATTATCCTTGAAGAGTATGATTCCTACGAGGACTCTATATGGAGGGGTAAGAATCCTACAAGGATTGTGCCACGTGGAACCTATAAAAGCTCGTAGCATCACCTATGGAGAGGTAACACGACTTTGATTCTCGAATACACAGAGCTTTTGTCTATTTGTCTATTTTGCTGACTTAGGCATCGGAGAGGTATCTGACACACACCCGCCGGCTAGCTCACGTTTGTGTTTTCAGGGAGTAAAGCGACGACGTTTGGAGGAGTGCAGACTTGATCAACAGGATTATACGAGGACAATATTTCGTGCTTGTACAATTGGCGCCGTCTGTGGGAATCGAACCCATGACCTCGTTACTCCAGATCTGAGAGAACGAGGACTGAGAGGTCATGTACTGAGGGAAGCACCTATCGGCCCTCACGCACACACCAGACTGTATCCAGGCAAACGGAGTTGCCTAGATCATCCGACCTACGGACTGTGCTTGAAGAAAAGGCATGATGGAAGGAGGATACCAGGGCACGTGGCCCACGCAGAGTTTCAGCCCTTCAGCGGTTGGCTCCTCAGACGCATGGAAGCGTCGAGGTCGGAATGCCAATACCGCGCCTGGCTTACGAACCAGTAGACAAGGTATTAGCCAGATTGCAAACCTCGTCGTTCGTTCCGGCAATTGAGAACGCACCTCTACTTTCAGGCTTCAACCAGCCTAAGTTCACCACTTATGAGGGGAAGACAGACCCCTACATGCACTTAAGCCACTTTCGCCAGGTTATGGCGGTATATCGACAAAACGAAGCTTTAATGTGCATCCTATTCCCATCCAGCCTTGGCGACCTAGGTTTAACCTGGTTCGAAAGGCTACCAGAATGCAGCATAGCCTCCTGGGCACAATTGGCAGAGGCGTTCGTGACAAGGTTCAGAACAAACACCAAGACGCCGGTGGAGGTTGACCAACTACTCTCCATTGACATGGGCGACAAGGAGGCGTTGAGGTCATACAACAGTCGCTATTGGGAGACCTTCAACCAGATAGGAGATTGCCCCACAAATCTCGCCATCGCACAGTACAAAAGAGGTCTTCCAGTCAGAAACAGGCTGAGGGACTCAATTACCATGACGCCCCCCCTCACAATGGAAGCCTTAATGGAGAGGGTACACCAGCACATTCGGGTGGAAGAGGATGACGCTCGTGCTAAAACAAAGTCTGGTACAGCCGTAATACCAGATAAAAAGACTTCGGCAAAAGTCAATGCGGTAGAACGTCCAAGCAGAAACGGGCGAGGTAGGTGGGAAAATGAAGAGGACCAAGATAAAAGGTGGTTGAGAGTCTGCACTGCCATTACCATAGTGTTCAAAAAACTGATCTATCGGATTCTCAGTGAGATACGTGATGAACCTTTTGTCAGGTGGCCAGCTAAGTTAGGAGAAGTGCAAAAGGACTATGACGAAAGATCTCGGTGCACCTTCCATAAGGAAAAAGGACACCACACTCAAAATTGCACATTGTTGAGACAGCACCTGGAGGAGTTAGTGGCAGTCGGGCGCTTGGACCAGTACATAGAAGGAGGGACACAGCCAGCCCCCCAGAACCACGATCACCCAGGCGGAATGCCGATCGACGCCCCACCTCAAGGCGTGATAAACGTAATACATGGGGTATTCAAACCTGAGCGAGTATGTGAGCTCAGGGGAATGATGAAGAAAGCTGAGCACTTAAGGGAGGTATTAAGTGCACAACCTACCATTAAAAAGGGGACAATAGAGGCCACGAACGTCATGTCTTTTTCAGACAGAGACTTGGCAAGGATATATTGCCCTTACAATGATGCACTGGTCGTCACTCTCCACGTCAAGGATTATGACATCAAGTGAATTTTGATTGACCAAGGGAGCTCATGCGAGATAATGTATTACGAAACCTTTAAACAATTGAAACTGAAGGACAAGGACTTGGCACCTGCCATATCTCCCCTGATCGGATTCTACTCAATGCCAGAGTGGCCAGTTGGCAAGATAATTCTCCCAGTCAGAGCAGGAAGCATGACGAAACAAGTGGAATTCTGGGTATTGAAAGTCTCTTCCACTTACAACATAATCTTGGGAAGAACATGGCTGCATACCATGCGATCGGTAGCGTCAACCTACCATCAAGTAATGCGGTTCCCCAACGAAGCTGGAGTAATTGAAGAGGTCTATGGAGACCAAATTATGTCCAAGCAATGCTTCGTCACAGTAAATGGCAGCCGAGCTGCAAAGGGGTTTGTACAGATGGTGAAAGAACCAGAGAGCAATGAATTGTTCGTGGATGTTGGTAAAGCCGCTGAACAGAAGGCAGTGGAAGACTTGGTACAGGTAAGAGTAGATGAAAAGAACACAGATAAGTTCTTTTTGCTTGGCTCATCTATGTCCAGCACTGAGAGAATAGAGGTCATGGAATTTTTGACCTCTAACACCGAAGTGTTTGCCTGGACGCCGTATGACATGCCAGGCATTGACCCAAGCTTCATCTGTCACCGATTGAACATCCACCCAACTACCAGATTAATTATTCAGCGCACTCACAGATCAGCACTTCACCACGCCGAGATAGTGGCAGAAGAAGTGAGAAACCTTCTAGAGGCAGGAGCCATCAGAGAAGTGCACTATCCCAAGTGGATATCCAATACAGTAGTGGTGCCAAAAAAGAATGGAAAATGGTGTGTCTGCATGGACTACAAAACAGTCAACAAGGCATGCCCAAAGGATAGCTTTCCCCTACCACGGATAGACCAATTGGTAGACCTAACGGCAGGACACAATCGACTTAGCTTTCTTGATGCGTACAAAGATTACCGTTAGATCGTTATGTATGAACTAGACTAGGAGGTCACATCCTTTACAATGCCAAGAGGATTGTATTGCTACAAGGTCATGCCCTTTGGCCTAAAAAATGCAGGGGCAACATTCTAGCGGATGGTCACCAAGATGTTCGAACCATTGTTAGGCAGAACAATAGAGGCTTACATCGATGATATGGTAGTCAAAAGTAAGGATGAGAATGACCATCTTAGGGACCTAGGTGAGATGTTTCAAATCCTAAAGAAGCACAAGTTGCGCCTTAATGCATCTAAGTGTGCGTTCGGCGTAGGATCAGGAAAATTCCTAGGTTTCCTGGTGACCAACCGAGGTATAGAGGCAGACCCTTCTCAGATCAAAGCAATTCAGGATCTAAAGAGGCCCAACTCAGTAAAAGAGGTATAGCATCTCACCAGTATGGCTGCCGCGCTAAACCGATTCATAAGTCGGTCGTCAGACAGATGTCGACCATTTTTTCAAGCATTAAAAGCCAAGTTTGAGTGGGATGAAGAATGCGACCGCGCCCTAGAGAGTTTGAAAGAATACATGTCTTCTCCACCGTTGCTAGTGACCCCAATACCTGGAGAAGAACTATTTCTGTACCCGGCAGTTTCACAGCACGCAATTAGCGCAGTGTTGGTCCGAGCGGAAGGAATCCAACATCTGCCCATCGTTTATGTCAGCAAGACATTACTGGGCATAGAAACCAGGTACTTACCATTGGAAAAATTGGCCTTAGCCTTGATGATGGCCTTAAGGAAGTTGTCGCATTACTTTCATGCCCACACCATAATCGTTCTCACAGCCTTTCTATTAAAAGCTTTGTTTGAGAGAGCAAACTTTTCTGGGCAAATCTTGAAGTGGGCAGTAGAGTTAGGACAGTTCGACATCAAGTTTCAACCCAGAACCGCGATAAAAGCCCAAGCTTTGGCAGACTTTGTCGCAGAATTCACACTAGGAAATCATTACATTTGCCCAGTTGACTTAACTGGTACAACCGAAATGGGAATGAAAAGTGTCGCCGGAATAGCGCAACCCCTGATACAAAATACCCAGCCACATCCCAAGACAGACCAGAGTGCACGAAGGGAGAAAGAAGCAAACCATGCTACACCAAGCAAAGATTCATCAATAAATAAAGACTTGGTACAATCAGATAGTGAGGGACAAACAGTAAGTGTGGACTTTGAGGAAAACACCAACAACACTCAGGACCCCGAAGAATCATCCGATCCCTTTACCTGCTGGAAGCTATTCGTTGGAGAGATGTGGAAGCTCTTTGTGGATAGAGCATCCAACAGACACGGTGCAGGGCTTGGCATAGTCCTCATCTCACCAGATGGCCTGGTAGTAGAACAAGCAGTCAACCTTGGCTTCCCAGCATCAAACAATGAAGCAGAGTATAAAGCACTTTTAGCAGGACTGAAATCCGCATTTTACATGAAGGCAACCGAATTAATGGTTTACAGTGACACCCAGCTAGTTGTAAACCAAATTTCAGGCGACTACGAGGCAAAGGATGATAGGATGGCTAAGTACCAAAAGTTAGTCAGAAAGGAGATCATGAAGTTTGAAGTACTGCGGATAGAGCAGATTGGGCGAGAAGAAAACAGCAGAGCAGACGAACTAGCAGGCTTTGCTTCAATGGCAGATACATCCATCCCACATCCACTACTGATCGACTTCCTACCAAGACCAAGCATTGAAGAACCCGAAGTAGAAGAGGTATGTTGCGTCGAACTAGGCCCTTCATGGATGGATCCCATCATAGTGTTCCTAAAAGACGACATTTTACCTGAAGAGAAGAAGGAGGCTAACAAGATAAGAGCAAAGTCATAGCGATTTTGGTTCTCCCCATCAATGGCCTTGTACAAGAAATCCTTCACAGGACCTTACCTGAAGTGTGTCCATCCCAGCAAGGTTGAAGCATTTCTGTTCGAAATTCACGAAGGCGTATGCGGCAGCCGCGAAGGAGGAAGATCTTTTGCCTATAGAGCAATTTCACAAGGATATTGGTGGCCTTACATGCAAGCAGATTCAGAGAAGTATGTCAAGAAGTGCGAGAAATGTTAGAAGTTTGCACACCAAATACATCAGCCAGCTAGAGAACTACTACCATTAACTAGCCCATGGCCTTTCGCAATGTGGGGCTTGGACATAGTAGGACCACTCCCAATAGCTCCCGGCAACAGAAAGTTCTTCCTTGCAGCAACAGACTACTTCACAAAGTGGGTGGAAGCAGAAGCACTCACTTCAATAAAAGAGAAAGATGTGAAGAAGTTCATCTAGCAAAATATCATTACTCGGTTTGGTATACCCAAGGCTCTAATATCAGACAACGGCACTCAGTTCGACGGCAAAATTTTTAGAGGCTTTTGTGAGGAATACAAGATAGAATTCTACAATTCTACACCAGCATACCCCCAAGCAAATGGCTAGGCAGAAGCATCTAACAAAGTCGTCTTGGATGGATTGAAGAAAAGGCTAGAGAAAGCAAAAGGAAAGTGGGCGGATGAGTTTCCTCATGTTTTATGGGCTTACCGCACCACGCCTCGGCGATCAACTGGAGAAACAACTTTTTCCTTGGCCTATGGCATGGAAGCAGTAATCCCACTGGAAGTTGGCCTCCTGTAGACACCCCATTTTTGACCGTCCTCAAGACTTGGACGTCATCGCTTGAACACTCGGTGATCATCCTTATTTGTGTTTGTCTTGAGTTCCCGGAGGTCTTGGCGATGCGCCTTGCCTCAGGATCTCTCGGCTTGACTGTTTTGTGTCTGGTTTTGCACCAAACACTTGTTCTTTGCCTTTGAGGGGCAGGGAATGGCTTGTTGACCATCCCCACACATCACCGGCCATGGCTTGAGGCCATCGGCCACTGGTTTGTTGCCACCGGCCAAATGTTTGGCCGACCGGCACTCTTCGTAGTCGACCGGCCATCTATTTTGGTCAAATTGCATTTTTGGCCGGCCGACCACTGTGCATCTGTTTTTGCAGATATTTTTATGCCAGCTGTGCTAGCTGGCATACACCTTTGCTCCCCTCCATACACGTGTATAGAGGGATTTCCCTCTTGACTAGCTTACTTTGGAAGCTTTGCAAGAGGGATTGTCTATAAGAGGAGGCCTTTTCTCCCTCCCTTAGGGTTACAAAATTTTTCAGAGGAGCTCTGATATTAGGGTTGGAGTTTGTATCTATTCCATCTCTATATCTCTCTCTCTTTTTGCCTTGTGTGTGTGTTTAGTCTTACTATTGCACACAAATACCTAGTCCTACACCTTCTCTTGGTTGCTGAGGGACCACATGGCTGTTCTTGGTGTTTTTGGGTGGTTTTGAGCTTGAAGAAGCTATTGGAGCATCCTTCTTGAAGAGGGTCAACAAGGGTAAGAACTTACTTCTTTTGTTCCCCATCCTTGCTTAGCTTTTTTACCTACATTGCACCTGTTTTCGAGCTTAGTATATAACATATAAAAGTCTTGTTTTTACTTGCTTAAAGTAGTTGTTTAAGGTTCCTTTGAGCTTTGGGGTTGTTTGACCCCTCATACGCCTTGTTAGGCCCTATTTTTGTGAGCTCCGGGACCACCTTGTTTGGGCCTCCTCACCACTGAAATCCTTAAAGTCCTAAGAAGGAGGGGGCCACCCCCCTCTCCTTGTTGTCTTCAATAATGGCCATTTAAGCCTCATTAGTGAGCACCTTATTTAAGTGTATGTTGGCCATGCCTTAACTGTTTTTTTATGCTTATCTTGCCATGATATAGCATTGTTGTGAGTTGGTTTAGACACATCTTTCATGCCTTGCATACTTGTCTTGTAATGCCATATTTTAGCCTTAATATGCTTTGTGCTTTGAGCCTTGTTCTAGCATGTTTTTGGCCAAGCTTTGTGAAGCTTTTATGCTTGTTTTGATGTGCTAGAGGTCTGTTTTGGGTCATTTGGGTCGTCCATGCTTTGCTTTGTATAGCTACCATGCAACCTCTCTTGTATGCCTTAAGTATTGACCCCTCTAGCATGCCATCCTTGCATCATTTCAGTGGTTTGGAACCACTTGTCATGTTATTTCAGTCCTCATGGTGTGCTCGTATGCTTGTATTTGATGCCCCTTTCATGTTTTAAAAGGTTGGTGTTTCTTGCTCCATGTTTGTGCCATTTTGTATGCCTCTAGGATTAGATCATTTAGATGCCATCTAAGTGGTTTTTGGGGCTTACTTTTGCATGATTTAAGACTGTTTTAGTTCATTTTGGTCATTTGCTTCATATGTCATATGGCCAAGGTTTAAGTCCTTGGGCTTGGTGGCATGCCTAGCTTGCATTGTAGATTGGTTTGGCACCTTCTCTAACATGATTTTCAGAGCTTATAATGCATGCCATTTGTCCATGTTTGCATCCTCTTAAGTGTGCTTGAGAGTTGTTTCTATATGCCTAAGTGTCGGTCCTTGTGTGCATGCATGTTTGCATGTCATTTTGCCTTTATTCTTGAGCATGTTGGCCACTGTTTTGGGCTTAGTATAGAGCTGCTCAAATTAGTTTAAGTCCATAGTTCGCATGTTGTTGCATGCTCACCTTGTGTGTTGTTGCATACTTGTGTGTTGTCACATGTTTAGGTTGTTTAACATGTTTGCTCCATGTGCTGTGGCATGATTGAATGAAGTCACATGCTTGCTTGCATGCTTGAACATCCCCATTGTATTTGGCATACTTATTGGTTAGCATGATTGTCACATGTCTCGCATGCTTACTTGTTTGCATTGCTCATGTCGTATACTAGCTCATATGTCTAGGTGGCATTGCATTGACATGCATGCTTAGCCTCTTGAATTGAGTATGATGGAGATCGAGCTCCTTGTTTGTTTATGTGCATTTCATTTGAAATCAAAGTGCATAACTTGGTTTCTTGGGCCATCACGCATCGAAATGCGCGATTGGTGGTCCGAGAAAGGAGAACCATGTCCCTTTGAGTCATAAACATGATAAGGGATGTGTTGGTGCACACATTTGCTTGAAATGCATTGCTATGCCTTGTTTTGCCCTCTGCTGCTGTCAAAACAGGATTCTGCAGGAAAATTTGGCCGGTCGGCCATCTTTAGTGCTGACTGACCAACAATTGGTGGCCGATAGCTTAACCAGTGGCCGGTGATCATTTCCTTTGGCCGGTGATTATTTCCCTTGGCCGGTGGTATCCCACAGGGTTCATAGAGTGTACATTGGGAATTTTGCAATGATCAGAGAAGGAAAACAGTGTGGACAGAGACAACTTGTGCATGGCAGTGGACTTCCAAGCGGAGCCGAGCACGCATTGCATTGGGCCCTCTTCCCGAGGCTATTTACTGTTTTATTAGATTAGTTAATTTGCTTAACTAGTTTAATTGGTCTGTAATATTTAATTAGCTTGTAGGTTAGTTAAATCTATATTATTCTTTCGATCCTTCCGAGCGAGGGCAAATTTGTAATAAGTGTGGGTGCGTGTGTGCATGCCTTCCAACCCCTACTTCTTTCTCCTTTTTACTTACTTGCTTTGATGGTTAGTATTAGGACATATTTAATTTAGCATCCTTATGCTATGCATGTGTGCATCATTCATCAGTATTGCATGCACTGGGCTCGGCGCATCATGCTAACAACATAGTATTTCAAATCTAACTTGAATACATGCTATCTGTGCATTTCACATGTCATCCTTAGATTAGCCGAGCCTATTCTAGTGACACTCTGTATGCGACGCATTAGCCATTTTAACAAGAACTAGGATCACGCATGATTACTAACTAGTTTATTGTTTTGGCTTGGAGTACACTGTAAGTGTTTTATGTTTTAGCATCTCGCATGAGTGTGAATGTTAACATGACAGCATGCTTACCATGTGGCTATATGCTTATGTGATATAAACTGCCTGAATACCTGTGGGTGAAGGTTGGATTGTTTGAGTTGGAACAGCTCATTGAAATCCGTGTTTTAGCCTATTTGCGAGTAGCAAATTTAAAATCACTTTATCCAAACAAACGGATATGCAATGCTTTGTTCCAAATTAGGCGATCTAGTCTATATTTGTTTTGCTGTGCGCATCACATAGTAAGATTAGCTGATTAATCGGAATAAGAACACATAACGTTTTCAAAATCAGATATCATGGTTAGTAGAGGCCGATCTTCGGATTGGGCGAGAGGGGGTGCTTATAGCTGACCTTCCCCAATCGTACCCAAGTTCCCGAGCCGAGGCAACTTTAGTGATGACGGACACGTGGCCTTAGGCAAACGAGCCAGGGTTTCCTAAATTCCCCCATTAAAAAAATATTTAGGTGGCGACTCTGTATCTGGCAAAGCAGTCCATGTTTGGCACTTCTTTACAAAAATCTGTTTTCTCAAAACGATTTTCCGGATTTGGACTCTTTGGTTCAGATTAAAGAACCGTGACAAATTTGAGTCCGAACTGTAGGGTGAGGCCCTCATGCGGGGCGCGTCTACACCTCTCCACCATTAGAAGCGAAAATTTTGATCCAGACTTAAATGGAGAAGCCATCGCATTGGAGCTCGACCTTGCAGAAAAAAGAAGAGAAAGAGCACTGGTTCACATTGCCTCATACCAACAAGAATTATCTAGAAAATACAACAAGATAGTACATCTAAGGCAATTCAAGGTTGGAGATTGGGTACTGCGCAAAGTAATGGGAAACACCCTGGTACCTGGAGACGGCAAGTTAGGGCCCAATTGGGAAGGACCCTACAAAGTGGTTGGGTTAGCAGGAAAAGGGGCATACCACTTGGAAGACTAGGACAGCAAAGCCATTCCCAGGCCATGGAACACTGTCAATCTTAAACTATTTTATTTTTAGCTTTTCTTTGAAGTACTTGTAATTTTTCTTTTTCTCAATAAAACAAGTAGTTTTCTTTTCAGCATAATTGTTTTATTCTGTAAAAGTTGTTTTAGTGAGCTTGGGGCAACAAAAGCAGAGTTGGCTGGAATAACCAATTTTGAGTTCTCTTCAACTAAGATAAGGATCTGGGCTGAAGAGGTTGGCTGGAAAAACCAACACTACTCCTAAGCCCAGGATAAGGATTCAGGCTGCAGGACGTTTGGCAGGAATAACCAAACACTTCACTCTAGGTTGGCAGGAATAACCAACTTAGAGGTTGGTTGGAATAACCAACACCCCTCCTAAGCCCAGGATAAGAATCCAGGTTGCATGACGTTTGGCAGGAATAACCAAACACTTCACTCTAGGTTGGCAGGAATAACCAAATTAGAGGTTGGCTGGAATAACAAACACCCCTCCTAAGCCTAAGATAAGGATCCAGGCTGCAGGACGTTTGGCAGGAATAACCAAACACTTCACTCAGGGTTGGCAGGAAAAACCAACTTTGAGCTCTCTTCAGCCAAGATTATGATCTAGGCTGAAGAGGTTGGCTGGAAAAACCAACACTTATTGTTCTTTGGCCGAGATAAGGATCTAGGCTGAAGAGGTTGGCTGGACAAACCAACACTTATTGTTCTTTGGCCGAGATAAGGATCTAGGCTGAAGAGGCTGGCTGGACAAACCAACACTTATTGTTCTTCAGCCGAGATAAGGATCTAGGTTGAAGAGGTTGGCTGGAAAAACCAACACTTATTGTTCTTCAGCTGAGATAAGGATCTAGGCTGAAGAGGTTGGCAGGTATTATCAGAGATTTCAAGGTTAAAACCGAGATAGGTATCTCGGCTGGAAAATATTATACTTCATTCAGATTACAATTGGAAAGAAAAGGCAAGCATAGATCAAACCGAAACAAAAGTTGGAGCAAAAGAAGATTTCATTGAAAATTCAAATCAAGTACAAAAGGTGGGGCCTCAGCCCAGTTACAATTTCTTTCCAAAAGCAAAAAGAAGAAAATACAAGATTATGCAAAGAGGTCATCAAGATCCGGATCCAGTTCAACTCAGAGCCCGGTTTCAGCTGGTAGTTCGGTCGTTAAGTCTTCTACTGGTGGCTCCACCCAAGCTGGCTGAACAATGGGATCATTGACGACCGGGGCATTGTTAGGCTCAGTTTCTTCTTCATCATCCTCAACTTGAAGGAATTTTTGTTAAATGGCGGCTGTATACTCTGCCATACAGCTCGGTATGAAGTACGGTGGAGGATTCAGGAAAACCTCGGTCTCTGGACGGACCGTGACCGAGTTGTTCCATAGCCGCCTTCCACCCACACTTGAAAAATAGATCCTTAGCAGCTTCACACTGCAAGATATACGTGGCTTCGCCTTCCTTATAACCGCGGTCTTCCGCGTCCTCAACCTTCTTCTCCAGCTCGGTTATCTCGGCATTCTTTTTTCCCTCAAGCTTGGCCAGCTCGCGCAGATACTTGTCTTTTACCATGGCCACGGCCTTTTTCTTATCTGCCTCAGCCGAGCTGACAAGACCGGTCAGACGTGCCATCTCGGTTTGTAGCTCGGCCATTTGCTTCTTTGACTCTTCTAGCTCGGCGGTTTTGGCATTGGCTTCTGCGATGGCCTGCCTTGTGGTTTTACGCAGTTCCAACACTCGCTTGTGAGCGATGTGGTTTTTCTGCATGGCCTGCAAAAGGATGGTAAGAAACTTTTAAGAGAAGCCGAGCAGAAAGTTGTTCAAAATAGAAAGACAAGCAAGGGGATAACTTACCAGCACCATTGATTTTGTGGCTGAGCGAATGGCCTTCAGCTCGGTTAGATGGTTGTGGTGCTCCATGTCGGTTGGAAGGCAAACGCTTTTGGCGAGGTTAAATGCCAAGAAATGGTCCTTTTCTATGACCACAGAATCAGAATCCTTGATAGCACGGTTCTGAAACGTGATCTTTGGTGCCCGCTTTGGAGAGCTAGCTCGGTCAGAGCACTTAGGTGGAAGGCTTGGTGGAGTGGTTTGAGGAATCACGGTTTCGTCCTCGTCGACAAGGCGTGGCTCGGTTGTCGAAGTTCGAGCATGCTTGCTTGCCCGAGATGATGAAGGCTGGTGGGATGGTAAGGCTACCACGGTCTCCTGTGTTTGACCGGCTGGTGGTACCTCAGGTTGGTTTGTCTCGGTCAGAAGGGCCCTTACTGCTCTTTTCTTAGCCATCTCTTGCTCCGCAGTCAATGGGATCAAGTTGACTTGTAGAAGGGAAGGATCAGGTTCTGGGGATGGCTCTAAGAGGAAATCGGTCACCCTGGTCTTCCTACGGCTACTATATCGATAGTTCGGTTCAAAATTCAGTAGCTCGGCCCAGCTCCTATTTGGATATCGGAGTGCGGCGCGAAGTGTGTTTAAGTTGGGTTAGCTGTATTGGGACTTGAGAAAGTTCAAATCTGCATGAAGGAAGGAGACAACAGTTAGTACGGTTAAAAGTAAATACGAAAGTAAGGCAAAGAACATGAAATTGGGCCGAGGTAGTTATACCGACGAGTCCTTTATTCCAATTAATTCGGTCACACCGGGATCTGGGCTTCGTGGTCTTCGAAGTTCCCAGAGACCCAGAAGAAATCATCATCATTTACATACTTTCCCGGAGTATTCTTTATTATCTTTTCACACCGGCGCCTTATCTTAAGATAGTAAACCCAGCCATCTTCATTTGATTCTATGGAATATTGGTGGAAGAGCTCGGCTAAACCGAGATTAAGGCCAACCTGGCGGTTTAGCTCAGCGATACCACTTATTATGCGGTAAGAGTTGGTGGAAAGCTGGGTAGGGCAAAGGTTGGTTTGTCTGAGGAACTCGCAAAGAAGAGGCTGTACAGGGAATCTTAGTCCGGTTTCTACAATGGAAAGAAGGATAAAGGGAACAAAGCCAGGGTTTCCCCAGGGTGTGGTATCTAGTTCGGCTAAGGTGAGATGGACGTCCTCAAGGATATGGTAGTCCCTTCGGAACTCGGCCATGGCCCCTGGTGAGTTTACTAAAAACCTATATTTATCCATTTGCTATTAAATTATGAATAAATTAGCTTAAGTATTAGCTCGGTCGAGAAATGACGCTGAGTAGCTCAGTTGAGCGCTCAAAGGAGTGCCTGGGCAACCTAGTCAGAGTCTGCAAGGTGAAAAAGAAAGTGTTAAGCACAGATCGTTGGATCGTGCTAAAAGAAACAAAGGCAAGATAAATGAAGTCTAGCTCGACTACGTGGGGTACTATTTTTAGCTCGGTTTGAGCAATTGACTTTAGCCCGGTTAAGCATTTGGGGCAGCATTCTTAGTTCGGTTTTGACTAAGAGAGCAGGTTTAGCCCCAAGTTGTAGCTCGGTCAGTGATGAAGGCGTTCTAGTGCGGCATTGCGCAAACCTAGTACGGTTTTGCTAGCTCGGCTAAGATGAGCAAAGGGTACTAAGACCTATTGAAACTACAAGTATGATGTGAAGTTTTAGTTCGGTTGTTCAGTTTGGCTAAGCTTGTACTTAATACAAACAGAATCCTAGTTCGGTTGGAGTGTGATTTTGGATCAAAACTACCATTTCCCAGGTTATTCATAAAGACAGTGGTTATGTTACAAAGGTTTTTTCAGAAAAATGGAAGCAAAAGTGGAATAGGTGTTTTGAAAATCATACAAAAATGCATACTATGCATTGCAAAACAAGAACAAAATCAACGGAAAGGAAAGAGATTTAAGTCACATACCAGTTCAAAATGGAGGAACTGAAGGTGAAAAAGATCCCAGCAAGAACACGTGCTCCACAGTTGCAAGAGAACGAAGGAGAAGAAGCTCAAAGAGAGAGAAAATGATGAATAGTAGACGTGATAGATTCAAAGCAAGTAGTTTTTGTGTAAAGAAAGAGAAATTGGGTGGGATTGTTCAAAATACGCGAAGTATGAAGACGGCGTGACAGCTGCATTGGGCCAATAAGAGTGTGCCACATGTTCTTGGAATGAGAAGTGATTCAGTTACAGCGACTGAAGAGACGTTTTGACTGGACAGAAGGGTAGCCCGGTGTGGATTTAGCTCGGTTGAAAAGCTAAAATTTTTAGCTCGGCTAGTAAAAGATAATCCCTATGATGCTGCGCAGATGGAATTAAGGGGCAATTGAGAGGCTAATTTATTTGTAAATTGGGCCGAGCTGGGTAATAGGCCATTCTGTGGGCCACAGTAAGGACTGAGTAAAAAGGCCTTGAAGTTAGCCCGGTCCAAAAGAGCTTTATAGTTAGCTCGGTCGGCATGGTCAGAGTGGCAACGGTTAGCTCGGTCAAACCATATTGAGCCGAGGTAATTTGGGCATTTTCTCAGGACCTTGCTATTGAATAGCTCGGTCTAGGCACGCTATGGATAGCACGGTCTCAACAGGTGAAACCGGAGTACAAGTAACAGAGGAGAGAACCGAGCTAGCTAGAGCTCGGTCATTTCAGCCAGTTTAGCATGGCTATTTTATCTCGGTCATTTTGTCATACTACCGAGGTAAAACCATCTCACTTGGTTTATGCAGTGAGGGGGGGTGTGAAAGGATAAGCATTATCCTTGAAGAGTATGATTCCTAGGAGGACTCTATACGGAGGAGTAAGAATCCTACAAGGATTGTGCCACGCGAAACCTATAAAAGCTCGTAGCATCACCTATGGAGAGGTAACACGACTTTGATTCTTGAATACACAGAGCTTTTGTCTATTTGTCTATTTTGCTGACTTAGGCATCGGAGAGGTATCCGGCACACACCCGCCGGCTAGCTCACGTTTGTGTTTTCAGGGAGTAAAGCGACGATGTTTGGAGGAGCGCAGACTTGATCAACAGGATTATACGAGGACAATATTTCATGCTCATACAATAAGTAAATCACATACGTGTAATTAACTTTTATCCCTTATTTTTTTTATGAATCTTAACAAAATGATTAACATTAAAATTAATTTACAGAATAAAATAGAAAAGAGAACAAATGAAGTAGTCCATTTCTCGGTCACCTCTCAAATTAATATCACGCTATTAAGCATAACTATAAGATGTTCCCTCAAATAGATCAATTCGAGCATCCCCAATAGTCTCTCTATCCTCACTTTTCCCCTACTTTAAGGGGTAAAATACAAAATAATTCCCTCCAACAACATCGCTACTCAACTCCCTATTAGGATAGTTCTATTTTCACATGCTAATTTCTTTCAGTATATACACTTAATGAATATCTTCTCAATATACACATCAAAAAAATAAAATTCTCAGTACACATCTCTTTATTCCGATAATACCCTCATCTTCAATTTTAAATCCCTAAGGATATGCTTGGTTTCAATTTGTGAATTAATTGTTTGAAATTTTTATGAAAAAATCTATATTAGTTTGACAAAAATAAATGTCTTAAAAAAAATAATTTTAACTATTTTTTTGCCACCAAAAAAGATAAAATCATATGAAAATAATAAGTGTATTTACTTATTATTACTTTTATTAAATTAATTTTTAATTTTTTTTAAGAACATATTCTAAAACAAAACCAAACATATTCACACACCCCTACTTTGTTGTTGTTCAACCCTCCATCACCACAACCGTTACTTCTTGCTCATTTCTTTCCATTCTAAACCTCTACAATCAACCACGAAAGTGGGTGATTCGCAGTGGGTGCCTTATGAGAATGTAAAGTTCATGGCAGAAAGTGGTCGCAAGCAGAGAGGATTCGACAAAAGGGGATGTCAGATAAGAGAGGTGGCGTTGGAGATGGAGGATGGTTGTCGTGTTTTCAAATTAGGGTTTGAGTGTAATAAGATAAGGGTATTATGGTATTTTTTTCTAGGATGAAATTGTATGAGGGAAAATTTTTAGAATAATTCTATTTACACATCACCAAACTTCTCAGTACACACCATTTTTATATATTTTTTTTATTACACTTAAATCCCTTAATCAAATTTTAGGGTGATTCTATTTCTACAACCCTCGCAGCACCTCCCCACCCCTTCCCGTCACCTCTACCAACCACCTTCCCTCCCCAACGCCCTCATTTTTCCACCATTTTCATTCTCTCCATCCCTTCATGAGCTATTTTGTAGCGTTGCCGCAACCCGACGAAAATAGTAGATCGCGATCTCACAAATTGTGATTGAGAGAGAGAGAGAAGGTGTAATGACTTGGACCCTAATACGTATCGGATTGGTGTAAATTGGTGTCCGTCACCTTAAAACTGGTATGGTTGTCGAACTCTTGGTATTGATGGGTTGGCAAAGTGAACCTTAAATATTATAATTGAGGACCCTTGGGTGATGTTTGGAAACTTGATTAAAGCCTTAATAAGGTATTTAGGCAAGATTAGATCAAAAGCCCCAAATTTGAGTTTTTATTTTTGACCAACCTTCACTCTTTTGCCCTTTTCTCCTTCCACACTTTGAATTTGAATGTGAGGCTAGAACCATTGGAAATCTTGTTTTCGGGGCTTCAATTTGGACATAGGAACGAGCAAAAACGGAGTCCGAACGAGAGAGTTATGTCTGTTTGAATTTTGTGTGTCTGTGCTGGAAGCATGCTTGCTCGAGCAAGCTTTTCTTCGCTCGAGCGAACTGCCCAATTTTCAGAGATTCTGAGAGCTTCTTTTCTACGCTCGAGCTAAGCTTCCTTCGCTCGAGCGACCAGTTCGCTAATAGACATTATAAAGTGACTTTTTGGTCCCCAAACTTTATTTTTCTCCCTCTTTTCTCCTCCTATCCTCCAAATTCGAAACCCTAACCTTCCAAACTCTTGATTTCTCTTCTTTTTACCCAAGATTCACCCTAAATCTTTCAAGAAGGTTGAAGAGCAAGCATAGATCAAGACTTCTATCGATTGTTTTGTGATTTCAGCGGAGTTTCGAGTTGGGTCTTCATCTTTGGCTTCCAATCTTGAGGTAGGGAGTTCTCTTAGCCTTAAATACTTATGATTCAAAGTGATTTTGGTGACATTTTGGGATTTTGAGTTGATTATGGGTTAGAAAGCACTAATGGCTAGTTGTTTATGTAGAAATGGAGTTTTCACTCAAAATTTTAATGGGTGTTGAATGTTTTGGCATATTGATAAGTAATAATTGATGATTTGAATATTTAACTAAGAAAAGAGGAAAACCCCCAATTTTCTTTAAAACCCTAGGTTTTAGATGTTGAGTTAAAAGGGGATTTTGCAACTAATTGATAGTTTTATGTTAAAATTGACATTAATATGGTGTTGGAATATATGGAGATTATGAAATGGGTAAATCCTAATAATTTGATGAAACTAGTGTGGGGATAGAAGTTGTGGATTAAATCATTTTGGAACCCTAGGTTGGGAGTTTAATAAAAAAATGAGATAACTTACCCAAGTTATGTTTATAAGTGGAATTGGAGTCGTTTTGAGTTAATATTCATATGATGTTGGAAAGATGGAGAATTTGGGATTGATGTTGCTATATTAGATGATTATGGAAATTATTGAGATTGCCTTGCTTATGTTTCATGTTGATTATTTTTGTAGTAATGATTTGAACTTTAGGCAAACTATGATATTGGCAAACCAACTGCATTGCATTGCATCGTATCTTCATGGCTTTGGGATCAAGTGTGTAGAGTTAATTAAAATGGGTTATTTTGAAATGTGTTGTGTGTGTTGAGGTGCCCAATTGCCCTTCCGTGCTTGTAGGCCGGAAAATGTGGGGATGTTATCAGTATGTTGGTAAAGGTGCCCAATTGCCCTTCCATGCTTGTAGGTCGGTAAATGTGAGGGAAACGTTACAATGATTGATGGGTGTCCAATTCCCCCTCCGTGCTCGGTAGCCAAAAAATGTGGAGATGTTTTAAGAATGAAATGGGTGTCCAATTGCCGCTCCGTGCTTGGTGGCCGGTAAATGTGGAGGTTTTCTAAAAGTAAGAGGTGCCCACTTGCCCAACTGTGCTTGGTGGCCGATAAATATGGGGAGTGTTTTTGACATGTAACGTGGAATTAGTTACAAAATGATGGTTCATGGTTAAATCAATGGTTAACAAATTTGGTCAAACTTGGAATATGAATCTAGCATCTTAAAAATTGGTTTTCTAATAAAGTCAACTTGTATGCATGGCTTGACATTGCATGAACATAATCACTTTGAGCATACTTATTTTGTTGTTAAGTTTATTTCCTACTGAGCATCAAAGCTCACTCCTTTTTTATGGGCTGGATATCCTAAAAATCCAAGTGTTGAAGGTGTACCATGATAGTGTCGAAAAGCGAATGGAATTCAATGTGGAGCACCGAAGCTTCTTTGATGGTGCTGGCCTATAGCCTTTGAGCTTGTTTGTTGGGTTAGGAATTTTATTTGTTTGAATCAAGGCTCTTAGTCCTGAAAGGTGTAAGCCCTTATGGCAATTTCGATGCATATCTTTATATTACCATGTGTTGTAATTTTATTACTTTGAGCTTGACAAGAAATTTATGAGAATGTGCTAGATTCCAGTTATTGAATTGTATACCTTTGCTTATTGTTCATATATTGGGTTGGTAGCATATCGTGGTGTTACAACTTGGTATCAGAGCGAGCCAGGTTTGAATACCTTGGGCTCGTGGGAAGTGACATTTGTCACAATGGGTTACAAGGTAGGAATGGGACGTTTAAGTGTTTACTCTGATTGGTGTGTGCCAACGTGACTATGTGAGTATGTGATTAAACTCTTAGGATGAAGTTTGTGTTTATGAATTTCTTAGAAGTCTCTTTAGAAGGCACCTGATCAATGCCATTCTAAATTGGATTCTTTGAACGTTTGTGGGACAAATTGGCATCTTTAGAGGATAATCCGTATGTGCTTTATGTGACTGTGTTTATGTGGTATGCTATTGTGCAAATCATTATGTGCATAGACAGGTGTAGACATTTTAGGTAGAGTGTGGAGTTTTGTTTGGGTTAATTTGTGAGCTAAGTTTATTCTTATTCTTATTTAGGATGTCTGGACGTAATGATGGAAGTCGTGGTAGACCTCGTCATGGTGGTCGGGGTGTCTCTTCTCAAGGAGAGGGGGTAGGCCAAGCTAGTATGACCGAACAAGAGGTGCAGGGTGTTATGGGTTTGTTGGCTAGGGAGTTGGCAAGTGCACTTCGGGAATCTATGAATATTTTGAGGGCTGAAGAAGCGGCAAGAGCCACCGTAGGAGAGACTAGATCCTTTTCCTTGGCTAAGGATTTCTTTAAATCTAACCCTATGGAGTTTTATGGTGGTGCTAATCCACTTCTAGCGGATGAGTGGCTTGAACAAACAGTGAAGACATTTGAGGTGTTTCACATAGTAGATGATGAACTTCGGGTTACGTTGGGGGCTTTTCAATTGAAAGGGGATGCTGGTCAATGGTGGAAATATACCAAAGACCGTATAGTGCACACATGGGAGGCCTTCACTCATGCTTTCCAAGAGAAGTACCTTCTACCCACAGCTAGAGAGCATTTGAGAAAACAATTTGAAGAGCTTGGACAACATGACACAACAATAGCGGAGTTTGAGGCAGCTTTTACTAGCTTGCCTAGGTTTTCTTCGGAGTTAGTGGCGACTGAGGAGCGCCGTTGTTTGGAATTTGAGAAGAGACTTAGGTGGGAAATTAAGATGAAAGTGGTTGGTAGTATGATTTCGAAATTATGATAGACTCGTGAAAGCAACCGCACATATGGAAATCACCTTAGAAGGGGGAAAGAAACAGAAAGGTAAGAGACAAGGGGAAAACGAGTCATAGGGTGACTTGGGAATATCTAAGAAGTCGAAAGGTAGCACTAGAATGCTTTTGCAATCGCAGTAGACCGAGCCTCAGAGTTTGGCAACAAGGGCGAGTTTAGGAAGTACCAGTCAGAATAAGATGACTTGCTTTCAATGTGGCCAGCAGGGTCACAAGGCTTCAGCTTGCCCTCAAAGGGAAAGGAGCTGACTACAACAGCGGTCTGCTCATCTTCAGAGCCAGTCTCAAGGTAGTGGTCGGGTGTCCGCCTGTTATTAGTGTGGACAATTAGGGCATGTGAAGAGACTTTGCCCTCAGTTGGTAGGAGTCCCTAGTCCTTCGGTATCCCAGCAGTCGCACGACCTTCCATTGGATTCAAACTAAGAACAACTCCACCAATCAGTTCAGTTACAAGATAGGAGATTGCCTGTTTGTTTTAAGTGCAATTAGCCAGGCCATGTTAAACGCTATTGCCCCAAGAGAGGACAGAACCAGTTTGTTGATTCTAGTAAGGACAATAATGCTGGGAGGTAGTATTGTGATCTATTGTTGTTTTGGTATGATAATACTACAATGTGGTAGATAAGGAAGTGTAATTACAAATATAGCATATGTATATGTATGTATGTGTGTTCTCGAAACCTAACTGTGCGGTAATGTGATTAAACCCCAGAACCTGTTTATATTGGGAAGTACTATCAGAAATTGTAATCTTAGCATTTTGTTATGTAACTGTTTTTATTCCCTAAATGAAGTGTGTATTGGTTTATGAGTCTTAAATTGAATTAAAGTGTTTGTAGAGAAAGGATTGGTCACGAGACTATCCTAGGAGGTTGGCTCAGTGTGGCAATAGCATGCTTAATGTAGTTTTGAACGGTATAATGTTTGGTAGAGCTGAGTTACTTTGGCGTGCGTGTTCATTGTTTGTTAGTGGAACTCCGAGTGATATAGTAGAGTTATGTGGAACATGTGTTATTGACCCTATCGGTCCTTGTGGGTGTAGTGGGAGGTGTTTGGCTGCCACGGGTATATGTACGTGTTGATTTGAGGAGAGTGAGTTGTGTGTTTTGGCCTTTAGGAGTCCAGCTCGGACGCATGTATGATGTGAGGATGTGTTTGTCGTGTAGGCTTATGTGTGGTGGATTAATTGGGAGTAGGAATAGTGTGGTTTAACTTTGAGGGATCTAGTGTGATTCACTGGGAATGGGAGAGGGTGTGTGGAACTCCATATCGGAGTTGGTGAAGATAGACAATATGTTGGTGTTTAGTGTCAAGTGTAAGATTGTCATGTAGTTAGTCAGTTGGTTAATATCCAGGTTGGTCGACATATAGTCAAGCTTGGCTTTGAGTATAAGCATCTAAGGTGGAGCAGTGTCGTAGTGTGGACTTGTAAAGCGTTAAGTCTCGTATAGTCAAGTGAGAAGTTGGTGTGAGTTTGTGGTAATTGGTTTGGATGCTACAAGTGGAAACTTTGGTTTTGGGTGAGTACTATTCCTCCATTACATGATTGGTGATTGTGTTTTCTTTCTTCTTATGATTCGTATGTGGTTATCACCATGCTAATATCTAGGGATTGTATAATAGAGCTATGGTGTGGGTGTTATGGCATCACCGTTGGTGTGATGAGCGTTGTTAGGTGATTGTTGAGGTTCACCAGGGAAGTGTTGAGAAATGATTTTGGGAAAGACGAAATCACAAATATCTTTTGGTGTTGTGGCCTTGAATGGTCTTATTGGACTGAAATTGTTTTGGCTTCAAAAACAAAAACAAAAAAAAAAAAAATGCAAGTTTTCAACTTAATAAAAGCTCAATCTAACAAATCACGAAAGTGGAATTGGTTTTGTGTTATGAATAACACTTGTTGTTTTGGAAAGTGTGGCATTTCATGGTAAAGGATCGAAAATGTATTTTGGTTGTGGGCAGTGCGAAGTTGAACACCTTTTGAGAAAGGAAAGTGTCTTAAGGCAAATGGAGAAAAGAAGGAATTTTCTTTAACTTAGGTGTGTGTATTGTTTAATTGTGTAGTGATCTAGGCCGAGTTACTAATTATGTGTTAACTAATTGTTATGCAGTATTTGTTGTCTTTTGATCATGTTTTGTGTTGAGCTCCCTTTTGTTGTGAGAGTTCACCAGGAATTTTGTGTGAGTGATTTTCTTGTTCTTCTTAGATGGGTGTTGAGCACTCGGGGGTGGTTTGGGTATTGCTAGTGGTTAAGACATGGTTGACGTCTTTAAGTCCTTGTTGTTGTTGATATGTTGTTGTTGTTGTTGTTGAGGCTGTTGTTCCTTGTTTTATAGACCCCAGTGAGTTATATGGGTCGACGAGGCATTCGTGATTTTTCCTTGGTGTTTTTATTTTTTTGTTGTTTGCAAGTCTTTGGAGCCCTAGGTGTTGGACCAAGATTTGAGAACTTATCCCAAATAGGATATAAGCTTGGGTTGGTGTGGTGTTTTCTTTTATAGGCTATGGCCTCTTTTCTTATTTTTGACTTTTCTTTAATTTCGAGGACAAAATTTCTTAAGGTGGGGAGATTGTAATGACTCGAATCCTAATACGTATCGGATTGGTGTAAATTGGTGCCCGTCACCTTAAAACTGGTATGGTTGTCGGACTCTTGGTATTGATGGGTTGGCAAAGTGAGCCTTAAATATTATAATTAAGGACCCTTGGGTGATGTTTGGAAACTTGATTGAAGCCTTAACAAGGTATTTAGGCAAGATTAGATCAAAAGCCCCAATTTTGAGTTTTTATTTTTGACCAACCTTCACTCTTTGGCCCTTTTCTCCTTCCATACTTTGAATTTGAATGTGAGGCTAGAACCATTGGAAATCTTGTTTTCGGGTTTTCGATTTGGACACAAGAACGACCTAAAACGGAGTCCGAACGAGAGAATTATGCCTGTTTGAATTTTGTGTGTTTGTGCTGGAAGCATGCTTACTTGAGCAAGCTTTTCTTCGCTCGAGCGAACTGCGCGATTTTCAGAGATTCTGAGAGCTTCTTTTCTACACTCGAGCCAAACTTCCTTCGCTCGAGCGACCAGGTCGCTAATAGACATTATAAAGTGACTTTTTGGCCCAAAAACTTTATTTTTCTCCCTCTCTTCTCCTCCCATCCTCCAAATCTGAAACCTTAACCTTCCAAACTCTTGATTTCTCTTCTTTTTACCCAAGATTCACCCCAAATCTTTCAAGAAGGTTGAAGAGCAAGCATAGATCAAGACTTCTACCGATTGTTTTGTGATTTCAGTGGAGTTTCGAGTTGGGTCTTCATCTTTGGCTTCCAATCTTGAGGTAGGGTGTTCTCTTAGCCTTAAATACTTATGATTCAAAGTGATTTTGGTGACATTTTGGGATTTTGAGTTGATTATGGGTTAGAAAGCACTAATGGCTAGTTGTTTATGTAAAAATGGAGTTTTCACTGAAAATTTTAATGGGTGTTGAATGTTTTGGCATATTGATAAGTAATAATTGATGATTTGAATATTTAACTAAGAAAAGAGGAAAACCCCCAATTTTCTTTAAAACCCTAGGTTTGAGACGTTAAGTAAAAAGGGGATTTTGCAACTAATTGATAGTTTTATGTTAAAATTGACATTAATATGGTGTTGGAATATATGGAGATTATGAAATGGGTAAATCCTAATAATTTGATGAAACTAGTGTGGGGATAGAAGTTGTGGATTAAATCTTTTTGGAACCTTAGCTTGGGAGTTTAATAAAAAATGAGATAACTTACCCAAGTAATGTTTATAAGTGGAATTGGAGTCGTTTTGAGTTGATATTCATATGATGTTGGAAAGATGGAGAATTTGGGATTGATGTTGCTATATTAGATGATTATGGAAATTGTTGAGATTGCCTTGCTTATGTTTCATGTTGATTACTTTTGTAGTAATGATTTGAACCTTAGGCAAACTATGATATTGGCAAACCAATTGCATTGCATTGCATCGTATCTTCATGGCTTTGGGATCAAGTGTGTAGAGTTAATTAAAATGGGTTATTTTGAAATGTGTTGTGTGTGTTGAGGTGCCCAATTGCCCTTCCGTGCTTGTAGGCCGAAAAATGTGGGGATGTTATCGGTATGCTGGTAAAGGTGCCCAATTGCCCTTCCGTGCTTGTAGGCCGGTAAATGTGGGGGAAAAGTTACAATGATTGATGGGTGTCCAATTCCCCCTCCATGCTCGGTAGCCAAAAAATGTGGAGATGTTTTAAGAATGAAATGGGTGTCCAATTGCCGTTCCGTACTTGGTGGCCGATAAATGTGGAGGTTTTCTAAAAGTAAGAGGTGCCCACTTGCCCAACTCTGCTTGGTGGCCGGTAAATATGGGGAGTGTTTGTGACATGTAACGTGGAATTAGTTACAAAATGATGGTTCATGGTTAAATCAATGGTTAACAAATTTGGTCAAACTTGGAATATGAATCTAGCATCGTACAAATTGGTTTTTCTAATAAAGTCAAGTTGTATGCATGGCTTGACATTGCATGAACATAATCACTTTGAGCATACTTATTTGTTGTTAAGTTTATTTCCTACTGAGCGTCAAAGCTCACTCCCTTTTTATGGGCTAGATATCCTAAAAATCCAGGTGTTGAAGGTGTACCATGATAGTGTCGAAAAGCGAATGGAATTCAATGTGGAGCACCGAAGCTTCTTTGATGGTGTTCGCCTACAGCCTTTAAGCTTGTTTGTCGAGTTAGGAATTTTATTTTTTTGAATCAAGGCTCTTAGTCCTGAAAGGTGTAAGCCCTTATGGCAATTTAGATGGATATTTTTATATTACTGTGTATTGTAATTTTATTACTTTGAGCTTGACAAGAAATTTATAAGAATGTGATAGATTCCAGTTATTGAATTGTATACCTTTGCTTATTGTTCATTTATTGGGTTGGTAGCATATCGTGGTGTAAATATCGGGGTGTTACAAAGAGTGCGCAAGAAATTGCAAGTGGGTAAGAGAAAGCGCAAGAGAGATCACAAGCGAGTGGCAAAGAGAACATTAGAAAATCTATGAAGATTGGTTCAACTTCCCTGATTCAGGTTATTTTCCTATTTTTCTCAATCTGACTAGTCTTTAACAAATCCATCTTCTTCTTCTTCTTCTTCTTCTTCTTCTTCTTCTTCTTCATCTCGAATCATTAAATCGATTCTCTACTCTTCTATCATAGAGAGAGAATTGATTCTCTCATTTTTATCTTTTGAGTAGGCAATGGCGAAAAGGGTAGGCAGCTGGAGATGGAGTGGTGGCCGGCAGTAAGGTTGGGGTTTGAGATAGAAAGTTAAAGAAGGTAAGGGCAATTTACGATTTTTCAAAATTTGATGGTGTGAAGGGAGAAGAAATCAAAGTATTAAAAATTTGTGTGGCGTGTATTGAGAAAATGATGTGTACTGAGTGGTTGTATGGTTTGTAAATATAATTACCCAAAATTTTAGTAACTGTGTGAACTAAGAAGAATTGATGTGTGGAAATAGAATTACCTCCATATTTAAGGGAGTGAATTTTTGGCTCTCTACATTTAGGGAGGGTTTAATCACTCTCTAGAATTAAAAAAAAATATATTTCTTTCTCTCTCATCCCTCATCGTTTTCTCGAATAGTAGAGGATAGAGGAGAGTTTGGAAAAATATTTTAAATAGAAAAAGGAAAAGAAATAATATTTAAAATTTATAGAAAAAAAATATGAAGTATTGTTGCAGATGATAATTAGAAAAGTGATTCCCCAAAATAGGAAGTACACTTTTTAACGAAAATTTTAGGAAAAAGAAAGGAGGATTATTGGAGATGCTCAATCAAGTCAACCGTTGAAAATAAAAATTAAAGTTCAAGCTTGGGGACGCGAGTCTAGCATTTAGCTCACTCTGACGTCATTCTTTTGGTTTGACTCTACCATTAAGACATTTCTGGATTTCTCTCATGCTGAGGGGGTTATAGACCACACTACGGATCTCATTTTAATAATTTAAATTATTTATTTTATAAAATTTTTTATGTATATTATTTATAAAAAAATTAATTTAATTTAATGATTATAAATTTTTCATTTTATTATATTTAATTTTAAAAAAATAGATGACAAATATATATTCGAAATAAATCATTTGCTTTTTAAGGGATAAATATAATAAAATGAAAATATTTTGATTATCGAATTGATCAAAAGTTTTTCATGGATAATATATATTGAGAATTTTATAAAATGAACAGTTATGATCATCAAAAAGAGTCTTATAATAAGCCCCACAAGCCTCTCAAATTCTCTCAGTCCAACCCTTAAAATTAATATATATATATATATATATTTCAAATTTTCATGTTAAAAAGATTAATACAGAAATACATTACAACTATTTATGAATATCAACTTATCCTAAGGTAACTTTTCTTGGCCTAAAACAATTCTCATTGTTTGAATTTTATGTCACTATTAAAACTAATCTACTAAATAAATAAATAAATAAATAAAACATATTTTTATATAAAATAAGTTAACTGAATTAGCCCATACTTTTGACTCACTTTTTAATTCAACCATTTTAGTGTTAAAAGCCTAACCTATTCATAAAAATTCAAAACCTAGGCCTTTTTAAATTTATTTATTTTATTTAATTTTTTTTACCAAACTATTGAGATTTTACAACCAATTCGATTACGGTTAACATTAGACAATGAAATCTATTATGATTTATCTTAAGGATAATTTGATAATCTACTTAATATATATATATATATATATAATTCACACTTTAAATAATAAAAAAAATTATAGATTTTAAAAAGAGTAATATTATATGACCATATTTTCATTTCAAATTTTGATACTATGTATTGTAATACTTTACATGACATTAATCGCATCATTTGATAGGCATTACTTAACACACGTAATTATTGTCTTTAAGGCATCACATCAAATATTACCAAATATGGTCACCATTGTATTATTAATTTTCATATTTTATTTTTTAAATATTTCAAAATTTCAACTTTCAAATGAGATGTGATGACTTAATTAGGAATAAGATTATATTCTGAACTTTCTGTTTAAAAGATTTTAAAATTTTGAAATTAGATTTATGGCTAGATGTGCTAATAGTTTTGTACCAAATATATTTCTTAGTTTTTAAAAATTAAAAAAAAAAAAGTTTGATTGAAGAATTAAAAAAAAATAAAAATAAATGTAAACTTTGAACCAAAAAATTAGAAACTTGGCATACTAAAATGTGAAAATTAATAGACTATGATTAATATGTATTGTATAGATCAATGTTTACTATTAGGAAAATTCTATAATATACACTCTATTTTGGGGTGTACCATGTGCCCCAATTATGATGTTTGTGATCTTTGGTTATGTCATATTGGGAGTGTTTTGTGGGAATTATGGAAAGAACTTATAACTTATTTTAATATGAAAATTTATGCTAGATTGTTTGATACAGGTTCTACTAATAGCTTATTAGACAGAAATAGCTTAAATAAGATGATTTTTTAGAAGCTGGGTAAAAAGTGCTTTTAGTTTCTGCTTTCTGATTATCAACTTTTAACTTAAAATAATCTCCACAAAACACACCCATTGTGATGTTACTTATGAATCACTTATGAGTCAGTTATGAGTCATTATGATGTTAATTATGACTCATTATAGTTATGATTAGAACTAATGGCAGAGCCAGGATTTTGATTTAGGAGGGGCAATGTTGAGTTAAGATCATAGTGATCTACCACAATGCAAATAATTTTGATTCTTAATTGAGGGTTAAACAACTAAAAATGAACATACTTTCATATTTAAAATTTTAAAGTTATGCTCAAGTTAGTTAGTTTTTTTGCTTTATGTTTTTTATTTTTGATTGTTTATTTATTATTAATATGATTTGCTATTTTAGTTTTGTTAACACGTGATGATCATTATAATTTAAAATTTGATCACATGTTATTATTAAAAATAAGAATGACAAAATTACACCAAAATACACCCAAAGAAAAAAGAGAAAAAAAGTGAAAGACATGAGAGAGAAAAGAGAGAAATAATATAGAATTTAAAAGAAAATATTTTAGCAAAATTAAATATTTAGTGACAAATTACAAGAATTTGTATTTTATTTTTAATTAATGAATCATGTTATAACGAAACTAATGAATTATAATCATAATGAAAATCAATACACCATATAACTATTATAAATAAATATTTTCAAAAATAAGAGAGAGAAATCATAAATAAATAACAAGGAAAATACAATAAATAACCAGATTGAGATATTTGAACTTTTAACCTCATAACGAAAAATGCAAGAATTTTGACTAATAGATTAACCCTATTGGTTTTGCAAAGATTTTGTCAAAAAAAAAAAAAAAAAAAAAAGAAGAAGAAGAAGAAGAAGAAGAAGAAGAAGAAGAAGAAGAGATATATAAAAAATTATGACATACTTTGAATTTTAAAAATTAATTATTTTTCAAATAGGGGTAAAAGTGAAATTTCCAAAAATTGAGGGGGGGCAAGTGACGGGTGCCTCTATTTACACACCATATTTGATCTCAAGGCACACCATTAATTGGTTATTTTTTATTACAATAATGACCTTACCTAAAATGACCAAAATGACCACAATTGAATACACACCTTAGTTGGATACACATCCAAACCCTAACCTTAACCCTCATCAACCCTAACCCCAAATCATTGTCACTGTCGTCGTTTCCATCGTCGGCTCTAATGTCGAAGTCCGAGCCCTAACCTTAACTAGCGTCGACTAACCCTTTTTTCCGCCACCACCCTCTCTCCAACCATTCTCCCCTTCCCCACGTTGCTTCTTTCTCCATAGCCTCCTCCTCTTTGCGTCGCAGTCCCTTCATCATCGGCTTATCTTTTCACCGCCACCCATCTCCTTTTGTCGCAGAACCCTCTCTAGCTCCCCACTCCTCGTCTCAAAACCCGAGCGTCCACTGCCGTCACTGCCACCTATCAATTGCAATCTCTTCCACTTTCTCTCTCCCTCTCTCTCGCAATCTGTCTTTGTCTCTCTCTACGGTGGATGAAGGCTTGCGACGGAGGCAAAGATGGATCGCGATGGCAGATCTGGGTGACAGGGTTGATTGCGATGGTGACGGTGGAGGCGAATAGTGGCAAAGGGAGAGTAGGGTTGTTTGCAATGGTGGAAGTCATCGGTGGCTAGAGAAGAAAATTACAGTAGTGGTTGGAGGTTGGCGGTGGTGAGGGGAGAAGGGCGGTGAAATGGTTGGCGTTGATGGTGGTTGCCGGTGATGGCTGCTTGCCGGTGGTAAGTGTCTAACAGTTATTAATAAGTTTGTATTTAAAAAATAAGAAAAATAATTTCTACAAAAAAATAAAATAAACATACAATTATATTAAAAATATAAAAATCTCCATTTAAAGTTGTTGTTTTAGGCCTCAAATGAGTAACAAGCCAACCCTAGCTATAGCAGAAATGACCATTAGGCTAATTTTTGGACAGTTTGAGTCTCATTTTAATTAATACATTTGATTTGTAAGTAACTATTAATTTTATAAATTTTGAAAACTATTCAAAAATGTCAATGGTCTTAACTTTGGTGTCTTAAGTTTAACTTATTTTGATATTGGCTAATATTAATTGATACATATAATTTTTGAGTAATGAGTAATTTCACATGACTAGAAAACTATTCAAGAAACCAATTAGTTGGTGATTTGAAGCAATATTTTAACAACATTCATCTTATATTATTCTCTTTTAAAAGTTAATATAAATACTGTTAGGTCCCTACATGTTGCCAATTCCGCTAACAAACTTGTGCATGAAAGTTGTAATTTTACCTCTGTTTTTGGCTTTGCTACTCGAGCGGTGAAAGCTGCGCTCGAGTGGAAATGCAACACTCTCAGAAATTTTGCTTCTTTGCAAAAATACTGGGAGTTGTGTTTTTACGCTCAAGCGAACTTTCTTGTGCTCGAGCGTAGACCCTTGTTCAGAAACATGCGTTTTAGTCACATTGCTTGAGCAGCCATTCCTCCGCTCGAGCGGTGATCGCAAATCTGACTGCTATAAATCTGGGATTTAATCTGTTTCTAGGATACGGCTTCTAGACCTTCTCTTTGGGTTTTAGGGTTTTATTCTGGAGGTTCTTTGCTTGTTTTCTTTGATATCCTTGAGAGTTTATGTCTTGAAATAAGAGAGTTAAATCAAAGAGTTTTGTGGCTGATCTTTTCAATACAAAGTATTCTTCTTCGGTGGAATCCGGAGATTCAAGCGTGAAGTCTTTGAAGGAGTTCGAAGCCGCTAGTGGTCATTAATTCGACATGGATGTTGTGGATTCGACATCAAGCTAATCAATTCCGAGACGAAGGCGTTGGCGAAAGAGACACGGATTGGTGAAGACAATTTAACAGAGGTTAGGTAAATTGTTTGGTAAATTTGTGTTCTTTTTCCTTCATAGTGGATTGATTAGTGGCATTTCACCCGTAGTTTTTTTTTTATCACAATTGGAGGTGCTCCAACTGTGATTTTTTCCACGTAAAAATCGTTTGTATCCATTTATTGTTTGTGAAACAACAATCTAAATCACTTTCGTATGTGCTAGATGATTTAGATTGTTAGTTTTGGTTGTTTGGGAATTGTGGTAATTAAATCTATCAAAAATTACAAATAACATAGTTTTTCAATTGGTATCAGAGCAGGTCACTCTTTGTTTTTTTATAAAACTATAGCAGTTTGATTTTGTGTGATTCGTATCATGGATTCAATTCGTGAAGATAACTCGACCGATAAATCTATTTGACTTGACGAGACAAACTATTCTTATTGGAAAGCTCGCATAAGGGTATTTTTAAAATTTATTGATGAGAAAGTTTGGCATTGTGTCATCAATTCTCTCTTTTGCTCCGCCATACCAAAAGAGTGTCGTTGTATTTGTACATGTGAAGTGGCAAAAGAGGCTTGGGACATTCTTGAAACAATTCATGAGGGTACTACTGCTGTTAAAAGATCAAAACTTCAACGTCTCACCTCTTCTTTTGAAACTCTTTTTATGTGAGATAATGAGACGTTTGATGATTTTTATGCCAAACTTAGTGACATTGTGAATTCTTGTTTCATACTCGGTGAAAAAATTCCAGAATTTAAAGTTCCAATCAAAAGTGACAGCGATAGAGGAGGCTTAGGATGTTGAGAACCTCAAGTTTGATCAGTTGGCTGGAAACTTGCAGACTTATGAAGCACACCATGTTTCTAAAAAAAACAAAAAGATAGTGTGACTTTTACTAGTGCTCATGAGACTGCTAAGAACCCTGAGGTTGAAATTAATCTGGAGTTCGAAATGATGGCTATGTTTACCAAATAGTTCAAAAAAAAAAAAATGTAAAGAAAAAGAAGCCTAATTTCAAGGACTTTAGTTCAAAAGATAAAGATAATGAAAATTTCAAAAATTTTCCACCAAAAGGTCCTCCGAAAGTTAAGAAGAAGAATGTGAGAGGTCAAGGTGTCAAGTGCTATGAATGCCAAGGGTTTAAGCATATCACACTTGAATGTCCATTGAAAAAGAACCGAAAGAAAGTATACATAGTGACTTGAGATGATGAAAGCAGGTTATGTAACGCCCTGAAAATAATTACAATAATCTAACCCAACACAATTAACACACGACAACATAATCGAAATAATAAACTTTCATTAATCATAATTGATATACAAAAGTGACACATGCGATATACATATTTCATCATGAATCTACAGCATGTGCTACAAGTAATAAAAATGAATGAAAGTTAAACAGATATTTAAATGCCCTGAGGGTTTACATCTTTCTAAGTCATTACTTGGTTACAACAAAAGCGAGACTAGCTTAATACAAATAAAGCCTTGGGCTATACAAAAGAAAATGCAACAAAAGAAAGCTCTTGCCCCAAAGTCCTTCAAAGCTATTGCCTTGGTAGAGGTATATTATTGATACCTGAAAATGGTTTTTTCCAAATAGGGTGAGCCAAAGCCCAGTAGGAACAATCTAACATAGTATATGGATCTTAACAAAGATATAAGTATAATGTGAGTTTACACTGCCAGTGATAAAACATCCATATTCTATATACTCATCAAGTACCAAAATTCACATCTCGATCCTTTTTTCTACTCGTCAATTCAGATTAATTCATTTCATCTCACTTCATGAAACAATTTCATTATCTTTCAGACAATCCATCTAAGACTACAACTCAGTGGTTCCTAATTTAACACAATTATCACACAAAAACTTCAATTTGCCATTTTATGAAAATTTCGTCCGTGGGATTGGCACCCATGTATACACAGATTCGGGACTTTTACCCTAGGCATATAGGCCAACTTAATTTCAATAAAGTCCATCACTTATCTCCTCCCAAACAATGGAGTACATCCCATTTCTCCTCCAAAACAATCTTACATATACAATGTATTTAAAACATAGTCATATTCAATGACAACCAACAAGAGATTAGTTTCAATTCATCTAATCCTCATGCAATTTCTACAACAATCATAGCTATCCTCCACCGATAGCCCAATACAGATATTTCTAGACAAATTTGCAATCTCAAGACAGATAATTTATTCAAATTCCCAAAGGTGTGAGGTAATACATATCCAACTCCACCATTTATATCAATGTCCACCTAATTTCATATTTACAATATCAATTTCATTTATTTATACAAAATAAATATCTGAAGCATTTTAGGGCAAGCTCCCATTTTTTCCAAATTTCAAACCAAATGCCAAAATCATTTATGTTGACACAACATAGCCTCATATTCAATCCCATAACCATCTGTAGCATATTCACTTAGAAACCTCTCTTTTGATTTAATACCCAAACCCTAGGTTTGTTCACAATACCCCAAATTCCACCATTGTTACACAACAACCCACAACTAAGTTAAAAGCCATACAAAAGTGTAGAAAATCCCTATCTCAAAGAGAGAAGACAAGCCAAGCAAGGATGAAACTTCAAAGATGCTCAAATCCAACTCTATTCGGATCAAAACAGAGATCTAGAGATACTCACTCTTTTTAACAAAGGCAAATGGGTGGAGAAATCACTAGAACTAGATGAAAATGTAGAGAGAGAGAGAGAGAGAGAGAGAGAGAGAGAGAGAGAGAGAGAGAGAGAGTTTTAGAGAGAAAGGGTCTCAACTTTAGGGTTTAGGAAGAAAAAATCTGAAAAAGTGATGTAAAAAGTCACTTTCATGAATTGATATACGCATAGTACGCTCGAGCGCAAGAAGTGATGCTCGAGTGTCAGACACAATAAGTTATTCCGCTCGAGTACAAAAAGTGCCGCTCGAGCACCAAGACACAATAAAAGAGACACACACCGCTCAAGCTCAAGAAGTGACGCTCGAGCGTAGAAAATACACTTCCAGTAGTTTTACAGACATTTGGCCAACCGCTTGAACGCAAGAAGTGGCTGCTTGAGCTGAACTCGCTTGAATGCAGAAAGACCTGCTCGAGCGTAGAATACACTCTCCCAATAGTTTTGCAGGCCTGCAAAAGTATTGAGAGTTTGCAAAGCCCGCTCGAGTGGAGGAGCAAAAATCTAGGCAACAAGAGTTTGGAAACCAACCAACCAACATGTCCCAAACACAACCACAACAAACCAAAAGAAAAACTTAAGGGAAAACCAAGGAAATAAGAGATGAACCACAACACTAAACCATGAAACCCACGTTCAGAGTACAACAAAGATCGGGTCAAAATCGGAATCGCCATAATCTCCCCCTTTAAGGAATTTCGTCCCCAAAATTTCAAATCAAGTTTAATATCATTATTAAACTATTTATAATGATGATAATTTGTCAATTTCAATGCCATGACCCATTCTCCGGTCAATCATTTTCACCAACCCGATATACGAGTTCCGACACTGAAGTCTAATTCGTATACTCCCTAAACATCTACGATGTTTATGATAACCCAAGTTCTCAAAATTTACACAACATATACAATGTTTCCAAAAGTGATACAACACATACAACATTCCTATATTCTCAAAACATATACAATGCTTATATTGAATCCATGTTCCCAAAACATAAATGACATATACAAAGTTCAATACATATTCAAACATCAACAAACAAGTCCGGATACTTCTCACGGACCTCTAACTCACGCTCCTAAGTTGCTTCCTCAACCTCGTGATGTTTCCATAATACCTTAACCAAGGAAATTGTCTTGCCTGACAAGACTTGGTCCTGGGTATCCAAGACTCTCACCAGTCTCTCCTTATACGAGGCATCCTCATCAACCCCTAAGTCGGTCCAATCCGACACGTGCGATGGATCCAGCTCATACTTCCAAAATATACTAATATGAAACACGTTATGAACCCCGAAAAGATGTGGCGGTAACACCAAACGGTAAGCTACCTCCCTGATCCGCTCAAGGATCTCAAAAGGCCCAATAAATCGAGTGGACAACTTCCTACTCTTCCCAAATCTCATCAAATCCCGCTTAGGTGATATCTTCAAAAAAACATGATCTCCCACCTCAAAAGACAAAGGTCTTCTCTTACAGTTGGCGTAACTCTTCTGGCGACTCTGAGCCATAACTAACTGCTTACGGATAAGTGACACCTTCTTCGTCATTTCCCGAACCAACTCCGGCCCTAACAAAGGTGCATCACCCACTTCAGCCCAACACACCGGAGATCTACATGGTCGGCTATACTAGGCCTCAAATGGTGCCATGCCAATACTCGACTGGAAGCCATTGTTATAGGAAAACTCCACTAAGGGCAGGTGCCTCTCCCATAACCCCTTGAAGTCAAGGACACAACATCGAAGCATATCCTCAAGGATTTGAATAGTACGCTTGGACTACCCGTTAGTTTGAGGGGGATACGAGGTGCTAAAAGTTAATTTAGTGTCCAAGGCACTCTGCAAGCTTTGCCACAATCGAGCTGTGAAGCATGGATCTCTATTCGAAACAATCGTCACAGGGACCCATGCAATCTCATTATGTCCCTAATGTAAAGCTTGGAAAGATAGTCTACCGAGTCACTCATACACATAGGTAAAAAATGCGCTGACTTGGTCAACTACTACCCAAATGGCATCACTACCCCATTGAGTCCTCGGAAGGCCTACAATAAAATCCATCGTGACATGTTCCCACTTCCACTCGGCTATAGGCAAGGGTTGCAACAAACCTGCTGGCCTTTGATGCTCAGCCTTCACTTGCTAACAAGTGAGGCACTTCAACACAAACACGGCTACATCCTTCTTCATACCTCTCCACCAAAATTGGTGACTAAGATCATGATATATCTTTGTGCCTTCTCGATGCACCGCAAGGCACGAATGGTGAAACTCTCGAAGTACTTCCTCTTGGTAAGACTCAAGTACGAAGTATCTCACACTCAAGTCGGGATACACATTTAAGCCCTTCTCTACATTCCCATTGGAGATCTTCTCCCGGAGGGATTCTACCTCAAGGTCACCCTTCTGTGCTTTTATCACTCGGTTCTCGAGTATGGGCTGTGCAACCACTGCAAACAACGCTGCAGACTCAACGGACTTGCCAAGATACAAGTCAAACTCACCAAGGGCACCTAACATCTCCCATTCCCGGACGGCAATACAAGCTACACTGCTAATAGATTTTCTACTCAAGGCATCGGCCACAACATTGGCCTTCCCCGGATGATAATACAACTCAAAATCATAGTCCTCTATGAACTCCATCCACCTCATCTACGTCAAATTCAAGTCCTTCTGTTTAAACAGATACTTCAGACTCTTGTGATCTGAAAACACCTTAAATTTCTCCCCATACAAATAATGCCTCCAAATCTTCAAGGCAAAGATCACCGCCGCTAACTCTAGGTCATGAGTAGGGTAGTTCCTCTTATGAGTCTTTAACTGTCGAGATCCATAGGCTATTACCTTCCCTTCTTGCATCAATACACAACCCAAACCTTCCTGTGAGGCATCACAAGACACCGAATAACCCAAACCCCTCTCCGGAGCAATCAAAACTAGAGCAGTAGTAAGTCTAACTTTAAGCTCTTGAAATGATTTCTCACAAGTCTCACTCCACACAAATTTGATCCATTTCCTCGTCAATCTAGTCAATGGTGAGGCTAGTCTAGAAAAATCCTTCACAAATCTACGGTAGTACCCAGCCAACCCCAAGAAACTACGAACCTCGAAAACATTCTTAGGTTGTTCCCAATCTTGCATTGCCTCTATCTTAGATGAATCTACAACCACCCCTTTCCCGGATACCACATGGCCTAAGAACTTAATCTCTTTTAGCCAAAACTCACATTTCTCAAACTTAGCATACAGTTTATGGGTTCTAAGCAACTCAAGCACCACTCGCAAGTGCTTCTTGTGCTCCTCCTCAGGGGGTGAGTAAATCAGGATGTCATCTACAAAGACGACCACAAAACGATCTGGGAATTCACGGAAGATCTGACTCATCAAATCTATAAACACAACTGGAGCATTGGTTAGCCCAAAAGGTACCACTAGAAACTCGTAATGGCCATACTGCGTACGGAATGTCGTCTTTGGGATATCCTCCTCCCTTACCTTCAACTGATGATAACTCGACCTCAAACTCGATCTCAAGTCTATCTTAGAGAAGCAACAAGACCCCTTCAACTGATCAAATAGATTATCTATACAAAGCATTGGGTACTGGTTCTTGACAGTCACCTGGTTCAATTTTCAGTAATCGATACAAAGTCGTAACGCTCCATCTTTCTTCTTAGCAAAGAGAGCCGGTGCTCCCCAAGGCGAAGTAGAAGGGCAGATAAAATCCTTATATAATAATTCTTGAAGTTGAATCTTCAACTCATTTAACTCAACAGGTGCGAACCTATATGGTGCCATAGAAATCGGTGTTGTGCCAGGCACTAAATCGATAGAGAACTCAATCTCTCGATGAGGTGGCAAACTAGTAAGTTCCTCTGAAAAAACATCCGGGTAATCACAAACCACCCTTGGTAACTCAACTCGGACTTCATCACACTCACTTCTCAAGAAATTTGCCAGAAGACAGCTAAGTTCATTCTGTCCACGCGGGTCATACACCGGTGATAAGATTCTATCCACCTGGTCTCCCAAGAAATAAAAGCATTCATCGCTCAAGGTACATATAGTAACCCTTTGACGGTAGCAATCTATAACAGTTCGATATGACGACAACCAGTCCATACCCAAAATAACATTAGAGCTAGACATGGTAATAAACACAAATGAAAAAGGAAGCCTACGACCGGGAACCTCTATGTTACAACCTCGACACCTTTGCTTTAAAATCATCTTGCCACCAATAGGTGACTCTGCATAGATAAGAGATTCTAACCAAGCCAACTCTAACCCCAAAATTGACACAAATGTAGACGAGATAAATGAATGTGATGCACCCGTATTGATCAACACATTAGTAACCGAATTGCAAAACAAGAAAGTACCTCTCACAATAGAAGGCGTTGGTACTAGATTTGGCGCTGTAACAGCATACACACGTCCGGTGGGCCTCTGTTCAACCTGCTCACCCTGTAGAGCATATGCCTGATGTATTGACTGAGTTGAAGAGGATCCCTGGTTGGCCCTTGAGGCCTTTACTGACTATGTAGGCTGGTAGCTCTATGTCTGCCTCAAACCAGATGCACCAGATATGCAACCCAACTTAGGGCAAAATCTCTTCATGTGCCCCGCCTGCCCACGCTGATAACAAGTGAACGGCTGCCCTCTTCCCTGACTCTGGCTCTAAGAACAAGCCAAAGATGATGCAGACCGTTGCCTTCCTTCTCTCTGAGGACAAACTGAAGACTTGTGGCCCAACTGACCACACTTGTAACAAGTCACATCTCCTTAACCACCTCTCCCAGAACCCAAACTTGGTACTGGAAAAGTGGACCTCGACTGCGCTTCCTAGGGCAAAAAGGGGTTAGAACCCCTCTCCCTCTTGCTGTCCTCCTGATTATCCTGACTTCTCCCAGAGCCCCTTATTCTCTCCTCCTCCACCTGCATGATGGTCTCAAACTCGGCCACTGGTGTGTTCAACTGCACCAATTTAGAGAACTAGTCTCTCAACTTCTCCCTAACTATGGGAGGCAAAAACTTGTCCTAGAAGGCGTTGACGAATGCCTCCCAAGTCACTCAAATGCACCCACATGTATACTTCCACCATTGACCCGCATCCTTTTTCAGCTGGAAGGGTGCTAAGGTCACTCTTAACTGGTCGTCCTCGATGCCAAGCATCTCGAACATTTTTACTATCTGTTCTAGCCACTGATTTGCCTTCAGTGGCTCCTTAGGATCACCTACAAACTCGTTCGGATTTGACAAAAAAAACTCTCGCTTTAGAAAAGATGGCCCTGCTTCAGCTACTTGGCCTGGACTTGATTATCAGCCCTGAGAATGTCAATGGATTCCCGCAATGCTCTGGCCATTTTGCGGGCTAAGGTTCCCATGGCCTATTGACCAACCGGTTCAGCCACTTTAGCTTGACTAGCCCCTTCTTCTTGTGCCGAAATTTCATCTGGTATAGGCACCTCGTGTCTCTTAGGTCTACCACGCCTACCACCACGACCACGTCTTGACATCCTAATAAAGGTAACAAAAGAGGTTAGCACATTTACAAATGTGCCGAAGCTAATCCACTCATGTCCTAATACAATGGACATCAATAATTCACTCTACGTAAGCACGTATTCATATAAACACATACGAATTTCATTTTCGGATAATGACTGTCCCACGGCATTGCCAGAGTTCCAGTTAAAAATGACCGTAATCAAGTGCCTTTCTAACAGGACTCCTAGAAAACCATGGACTCGATCAGCATCCTAGAAATTAAATCTCATATCCGTATAATCACATAAGCATGTTATTACATAAGCATACGATAAATACTAACGTCTCAGCTAAGCGAGACAAACCCATTGTGATAATAACCACTTCCCACATACACAAAGTATTCAAACCCGGTACGCTCTAATAGCAAGTTGTAACGCCACGAAAATAATTACAATAATCTAACCCAACACAATTAACACAAGACAACAAAATTGAAATAATAAACTTTCATTAATCAGAATTGATATACAAAAGTGACACATGCGATATACATTCATAAATAGTTCATCCTGAATCTACAGCATGTGCTACAAGTAATAAAAATGAATGAAAGTTAAACAGATATTTAAATGCCCCTAGGGTTTACATCTTTCCAAGTCATTACTTCGTTACAACAAAAGCGAGACTAGCTCAATACAAATAAAGCCCTGGGCTATACAAAAGAAAATGCAACAAAATGAAGCTCTTGCCCCAAAGTTCCTCTAAGCTATTGCCTTGGTGGAGGCATATCATTAACACCTGAAAATGGTTTTTCCCAAATAGGGTGAGCTAAAGCCCAGTAGGAACAATCTAACACAGTATATGGATCTTAACAAAGATATAAGTATAATGTGTGTTTACACTGCCAGTGATAAAACATCCATATTCTATATACTCATAAAGTACCAAAATTCACATCTCAATCGTTTTTTCTTCTCATCAAATCAAATTAATTCATTTCATTACATGTCATGAAATAATTTCATTATCTTTCAGACAACCTATCTGAGACTACAACTCAGTGGTTCCCAATTTAACATAATTATCACACAAACACTTCAATTTGCTATTTTATGAAAATTTCGTCCGCGAGATTGGCACCCATGTATACGTGCAATTTTGGGACTTTCACCTTGGATACGCAGGCCAACTTAATTTCAATGGAGTCCATCCCTTATCTCCCCTCAAACAATGAAGTACTTCATCTTTCTCCTCCCAAACAATCTTACATATACAATGTATTTAAAACGTATTCATATTCAATGACAGCCAATAAGAGATTAGTTTCAATTCACCTAATCCTCATGTAATTTTTACAGCAATCATAGCTATCCTCCACCGATAGCCCAATACAGATATTTTTAAATAAATATTCAATTTCAAGACAGATAATTTATTCAAATTCTCAAAGCTGTGAGGTAATACATATCCAATTCCACCATTTATATCAACGTCTACCCAATTTCATATTTACAATATCAATTTGATCTATTTATACAAAATAAATATCTGAAGCATTTTAGGGAAAACTCATCTTTTTTCCAAATTTCAAACCAAATGCTAAAATCAACTATGTTGACATAACATAGCCTCATATTTAATCCCATAACCATTTGTAGCTCATTCACTTAGAAACCCCTTTTTTGATTTAATACCCAAACCCTAGGTTTGTTCACAATACCCCAAATTCCACCATACCCATAACTCAGTTAAAAGCCATATAAAAGTGTACAAAATCCTTGTCTCAAAGAGAGAAGACGAGCCAAGCAAGGATGAAACTTCAAAGATGCTCAAACCCAACTCTATTCGGATCAAAACGGAGATCTAGAGATGCTCACTCTTTTTAACAAAGGCAAATGGGTGGAGAAATCACTAGAACTAGATGAAAATGTAGAGAGAGAGAGAGAGAGAGAGAGAGAGAGAGAGAGTGTGTGTGTGTGTGTGTGTGTGTGTGTGTGTTTTAGAGGAAGAGGGTCTCAACTTTAGGGTTTAAGAAGAAAAGATCTAAAAAAATGATGTAAAAAGTCACTTTCACGAACTGATATACGCACAGTCCACTCGAGCGCGAGAAGTGACGCTTGAGTGTCAGACACAATAAGTTGTTCCACTTAAGGACAAGAAGTGTCGCTCAAGCGCCAAGACACAATGAAAGAGACGCACACCGCTCAAGCTCAAGAAGTGACGCTCAAGTGTAGAAAACACACTTTCAGTAGTTTTATAGACATTTGGCTAATCGCTCGAGCGCAAGAAGTGGCCGCTCGAGCTGAACCCACTCGAGCGCAGAAAGACCTGCTCGAACGTCGAATACACTCTCCTAGTAGTTTTGCAGGTCTGCAACAGTACTGAGAGTTTGTAAAGCCCGCTTAAGCACAAGAAGTACTGCTCGAGCGGAGGAGCAAAAATCTAGACAATAAAAGTTTAGAAATCAAGCAACCAACCTGTCCCAAACACAACCATAACAACAAAAAGACAAACTTAAGGGAAAACCAAGGGAATAAGAGATGAACCACACCACTAAACCATGAAACCCGAGTCTAGAGTACAACAAAGATCGAGTCAAAACCAGAATCGCTACAGGTTAAAGCAGGACGCAGAATGAATTGAATCTGGTGAAGACGGAGACAGTACTTACATGGCATTGTACTCCTGCTTCACTCAACTGATTCCAAAGCCAGTTGTGTTTGCTTGTGGTCCTAGTGTGCATTGTGCTCCTACCTTCGATGAAAGCAATTATCTATACTGGAAGTGTAGAATGAGGGTCTATCTTAGAGCTTTTGATCCTAAAGGTTGGCGCACAATTAAGGAGCATGTTAAAGCACCATTTATGGTCGATCTGGTCACCAATCAAAAGGTTGCCAAGCCGACTAAGGAATGGAGTGCTATTGAAGAGCTGACATGGAAAGTAGTGAAAGAGTTTTGAACACCATTCCTAAAGCCATTTCTGAAGAAGAACAACAACGAATTGCTCATTGCAAGAATGCCAAAGAAGCATGGATGTTCTTATGCAATTTAATAAAAGAGGAAAGTCATCTTTACAACCATTCAGCAATGGTCATGCCTTAGTTGCCCGAATGGATGAACTCAAGGAAAAATGGAACCAAAAAGAAGATGTTGAAACCTCGAAAGATAATGATGAGATTGATGGTGATGAATTTCAACAAGCCTATGAAAAGCTATATAGTGAATCTTTAAATCTATCCAAGATGAATGACAAACTCACTATCAAAATCAAAGCATGTGAGAGTGAGAATGTCAAGCTAAAGGAAGAGATTTCAACAGCAAGGAAGGATGTCCTCAAGATCTCAAGTGATAGACAAGATCTTTGTGCAAAGCTCTTGACTTGTTAATCCGAAAGAAATGAACTTCTGAAAATCTATGCCACATATGAAGAAAAGATAAAATCTCTTGAGATGACACAAGTTGCACTAGAAGAGCTAGTTGGTAAGAAAGAAGAAGAACTCAAAGATGCTAGAGCCATGATTGATATGTGGAACAGAGGGTCAAAGACACTAGAAGACATCATCGGGTCTTAACAAATGAGTTATGGAAAAAGTGTGATGGGCTATGGTGATGCAACACCTTAAAAGGGAAAGGCCTCTACATCACATGACATCAAGACTCAAGCAAAAGGAAAGCTGAAGGTTCAACAGGATGGTAAATCTCTCCATCAACCTAAACGGGGTAAGCTTAACAAAATGGAGGTAAACCCTATTTTTATTTGTCATCATTGTGGTAGGTATGGCCACATTCGCCCTTATTGTTATGGGTTATTTGGTAAGGTGTCTCAAAAAGTTAGAAATTCTAATATTTCATGGGTTAGGAGACAACCATATATATCTAGGCGGAATACCAAGATTCATGATGGTATTCATAACGCTAAGAGTTTTACTAAGACTGCCAGTCCCGCTTCTGTTAAGACCAATAAGATTTGGGTGAGGAAGGGTGACCTAACTTGTTTTTGTTGTTCACACTACTCTGAAAACATATGACTCACACATGTGGTATCTTGATAGTGGATGCTCTCGTAACATGTCTGGTGACTAATCTTACTTCACATCCATTGAGAAATATGAAGAAGGAATTATTACCTTTGGAGATGGCAGCACTTCTAGAGTCATTTGTAAGGGCTCTATAAGTGTGGCCGGTCTACCCAAGTGTAGACACCCCATTTTTGACCGTCCTCAAGACTTGGACGTCACCGTTTGAACACCCGGTGATCATCCATGTTTGTGTTCGTTTGGAGTTCCCGGAGGTCTCGGCTACGCGCCTTGCCTCAGGATCCCCGAACTCGACTGTTTAGTGTCTGGTTTTGCACCAAACACTTGTGTTTTGCCTTGGAGGGGCAGGGAATGCCTTGTGAGGAATCCCCACACATCACCGGCCATTTCTAGAGGCCACCGGCTAGTGTTTTGTTGCCATCGGCAATATATATTGCCGGTCGACACTCTTTGTTGCCGGTCGGCAGTCCATTTTGTCAAAATTACACTTTTGGCTGCCGACCACTGTTCATCTGCTTTTAGCAGATATTTTGTGCCAGCTGTGATAGCTGGCACCCATTCTATCCCCCTCCATACACGTGTATGGAGGGATTTCCCTCTTGGATGGCTTGTTTTGTAAGCCTTACAAGAGGGAATTGCCTATAAGAGGAGCCCTCCTCTCTTGGCATTAGGGTTGGACAACTTAGAGAGGAGAGAGAGACAATATTTTCAGAGAGTTTGGATTAGGGTTTAGTCTTTGTATCTAACCTATCTCTATCTCCCTCTCTTGTGTGTGTTTTAGCCTTAGGATTGCACACAAACACCCACCATCACACTATCTTCTTGGAATTGAGGTCCTTGAGGCTTGTTTTGGAGTTTTGAGGCTGGTTTAAGCTCAAGGAGGCAGCTGGTCCTCCCCTTTTGAAGAAGGCCAACAAGGGTAACCACTTTACTCCCCTTTTACCCCTTTCTTACATCTTATTTTTGCCTATCTTAGAGCTGTTTTTGTGTTTAGTGTATAACATAAAAAAGTTCTGTCTTTAGGCCCTCTTGATAGTTTATTTAGAGTGTTTTGTGCTTTGGGGAAGTTTGACCCCTCTTAGGCCTTGTAAGGCCCTTGTTTTGTGCCATCTTTTGGTGAGCTTCGGGATTTTGGTGTTTGGGTCTCTTCACCACTGAAATCTTGAGGGATTTCAGTGGTAAATATGATGCCTTGAAGTCTCCAAAAGGGGAGGGCCACCCCCTCTCCTTGTTGTCCTTGCAAAGGGCACTTTTTGGCCTCTTGAAGAAGCCTTTGTTCAAGTGTGTGTTGAGCATGCCATGACTGTTTTTCATGCTTATATTGCCATAATATAACATGGTTTTAAGTTGGTTTTGGTGTACGATGCATGCCTTGCATACCTACCTTGTAATGCCTTGTGATTGCCTTAATATGCCTTAGGTTATGTGCCTTTGTTTTAGCATGTTTTAGGCTTAGATTTGTGAAGCTTTTGTGCTTATTTTGCCATGCTTTAGGTCTGTCTTAGGTTGTTTGAGTCGACCCTAGCATGCATTATATAGCCTCTTTGCATTTTTGGGCTTGTTGGCCTTAAGTATGTAAGTGTATAGCATGCTTTGTTTGCTTTGATTTAGTGGATTGGAGTCATTTTTCATGTTATTTCAGTCCCTTTAACATGTTTGTATGCTCGCCTTGCATGCCTCTTTAACGCCTTATGAGCTTGTGTTGTATGCTCCTTGAAAGTGCATGTGTGCATGCTTTTGAATTCAAGCCATTTAGATGCCATCTAGGTGTTCCTCGAGGGTTGTTTAGGTCTGCCTTTGACCTGTTTTGAGTCCCCTTAGCCTTGTGAGGCTTGGTGGGTTTGACCTTGGTTTAAGCCTCTTGGCTTGCCTCAAGTACTTGGACCATTTGCATGCTTTACTTGCTTGAATTAGTTGGTTTGGTACCTCTATTTTATACAATTTCAGAGTTTGGTATGCATGCTAATTGTTTATTGTTTGGTCTCTTTAAGTGTGCTTAAGAGTTGCCTTGTTTATGCTTAAGGTGTTGGACCAAGATTGCATGCATGTGTGTGTGCATTTTGGCCTTTGTTTCCTTGGTTTTGGCCACTGATTTCGGGCCTAATTAGAGTTGCCTAAGTCATGTTTAAGTCCATCTTTTCATTAGTTTAAATTGCCTCATGACTTGCATGTTTACTTGCCTTGCCATGTTGCATACCTAGCTTCGTATGCTTAGGGTTGCCTTGCATGAGCATGCATGCTTAGCCTCTTGAAGTGAGTGTGATAGAGGTTAAGTCCCCTTTATTGGGTCATTTGCATTGCATTTCATTTGAAATTAAAGTTGCATACTTGATTATTTGGGCCATCATGCATGGAAATGCGTGATTGGTGGCCCGAGAATCGAAACACATCCCCCTTTGAGTCATTAACATGATAAGGAATGTGATTGGTGCATATATTGCTTGAATTGCATTGCCATGCAAGTTTTTCCCTCTGCTGCTGTGAGTTGCAGGTTCTGCAGGCATTGTTTGCCGACTGGCAATATTTTGTGCCGGCCGGCAGTAAATCATCAGCCGGTGAATTCATTTTGTGCCGATGGCCACATCCTATTGCCGGTGGTAATTCTGCTCAGCCGGTGGTATCCCCCAGTGTTCTGATAGGCATTCCTGAGACTTTGTCAGTTTTCAGAGGAGCAAGGCATGGAAAACAGAGGCAGACTATGCATGGCAGTGCGATTCCGAGCAAATCCCAAGCATGCGCTGTATTTGACCCGCTTCCCGAGGGCTTTACTGTTTTAATTAGATTAATTAATTTGTTTAGTCAATTTAATTGATCTGTAATATTTAATTAGCTTGCGTAGTTAATTAATTTGTATATTCTTTTGGTCCCTCCGGGCGAGGGCAAATCTGTAATAAGCGTGTGTGAGTGGTGTGCATGTCTTCCAACCCCACTTCTTTCTTCCATTTTATTTACCTGCTTATGATGGTAGATTAGGGCATATTTAAAATTAGCATACCTTATGCAATGCATGCGTGCATCCATACATTTGTCTTGCATGCACCGGGCTCGGTGCATCATACAAACTACATTGTATTTCAATTTCCAAATTGAATACTTGTTACTTGTAGCATTTCACATGCCATGTTTAGGATAGTCGAGCCTGTCTAGATCACACCCTTGCTTGTGTTGCATTAGCCACTTTAACATGAACTAGGACATGCATGTTTGCTAACTAGTTTATTGTTTTGGCACGGAGTACGATGCAAGTATTTATGCTTTAGCATATCGCATGCGTGTGAATGTTAACATAACGGCATGATTATCATGTGGCTAAATGCTTATATGAGATAAACTGTTTGAATGCCTGTGGGTGAAGATTGGATTGTTTGAGTTGGAAAAACTCGTTGAAATCTGTGTTTTAGCCTACTCGCGAGTAGCAAATTCTTAAGCACTTTTCAAAACAAACGGATATGCAATGCTTGTTTCCAAATTAGGCAATCTAGTCTATGCTTGTTTGCTGTGCGCATAACATAGTAATTCTAGGCTAATAACTGGAATAAGAACATATAATGTTTTCAAAACAAGATATCACGGTTAGTAGAGGCCGGTCTTCGGACCGGGCGAGAGGGGGTGCTCATAGCTGACCTTCCCCGATCGTACCCAAGCTCCCGAGCCAAGACAACTTTGGTGATCGTACCCAAGATATCGCGGACCTGTTACAGTTTCTGGCGACTCCGCTGGGGACTTTAGAGAGCTTGACTCGAACTCCGTGATATCCTGTTTTGACTACACTTATGTGTTTCTTTGCATTGCATGTGCATTGGTGCGCCTAGGACACCGTGTTGGCCATCTGCTATTCCTGAGCGGTTTGCTGGAGGCTTGTCTTGTCAAGGCATGACCATAAGACTGACCGGTTGCGGGCTCTGCCAGTATGGGAACACAAACCCCGGTTTTACCGGGGCACCCCTTTTTGACCATTTGACCTAGTGCATATCGAAATCCATAGTGACCATTCCAAACTAGGACACGTTGTTTACCCGATATAGGTTGTTTGAAACCGCTGCGTGCGTAGTGAAACCCTAGCTCCTGACAAAATAGGACAGGGAAACCCTACCCCAACATAGGGGTGTATTGGCTCTCTTTTACATGCTATGTGCTTTTAGAGTGTATCTCTACAGGAATGCGCATATCAGTTTGCAAGTCTGGGTATCAGGCCTGCGGGCATCAGTATTTGGGGAATCAGTTTTACCTGAGGGTATCGATTTACAGGCAGAATTTTGGGGTAGAATTCAGTAGAGAATACAGTCGTTCAGCTTTGCTCATATTCGTTCCAGTGAAGTTGAGCTGAGATGCTGTCTGTTTTTTCTTTTGCTAGGTAGTCCTGGAACTATAGCTTCAGAAGGCTCCACTATCCCCCGGGTACATTGGATTTGTGCTGATAGACTTTGTCAGGTCAAAGGCTCAGTTCAAGGGTAATCAGGGCCAGAGAAGGCTAGTCAGACATAGACCACCAGTACCACAGCTACCAGATCAGTGATCTTTGAGCAGTTGGGTAGAGATTTCCGAACTTACAGCAGGCACAGATATACCGGTTGCTTAGTTAGACCAGGACAATATGTCGAGTCTGGAAGAGATGGTGCGCCAACTCCAGGATGGTATGAAAGCCATGCAGCAAGACGCTGTCCGTCAAGCGGAATTCGCCAAGCAATAGGCTGTGGTCATAGCCCAACAGGTAGAGACAATTGCTAGGCTAGAGCAGCAAACTGGAGTATCTACTTCACACCAGGCTCCTCCCCCGCCAAGGGTTCCGATACCCGAGGAGACACCAGATGTCCAGGCAGATACGGACATTCCAACAGGGCCGGCTCCGCCCCCGGTTCTACCCCAGCTATCTAAAACACCCATCAACTTGCCAGACTCCCCCTTTGAGTTCAAGACGGACCCCACAGCGTTGAAAGTGAGCAAGCTTGAGAAATTGTTCAAAAAGTCTCAGGGGGCTCACTCTATTCCTGATATAGAGGATGGTTATACCGACTCAATGGTGACATTACCGGATCGGTTCAAGATGCCACATATTGATCGATTCGATGGTTCTGGAGACCCAACGGTGCACCTCCACCTGTTTTCTGATATTCTGAGACCAATGGGTTTGACCACAGCCCAGAAATTGTCACTATTCGGCCGAACCCTGTCTGGGATAGCCGCAATCTGGTATGCGAAATTGGAGAACTCTGTGAAACAGAACTGGGAAGAGATGGCTGAGGCCTTCAGTGATCAATACTCCTACAACACACAGATTGAGGTCACCACTTGTGATCTTGAAGTCACCCGCCAAGGGCCAAAGGAAGGTTTCTCAGAGTTCGTGACGAGATGGAAAGCAAAGGCCTCAATGATGACTACAAAACTTTCCGACAAAGATCAGATCAGGATGATTGTTCGGAATCTGCATGGCAAGTTGCTGCAAAAGATGGTCGTTCTACCTTTGTTTACCTTTCCAGCCCTTCATGAAATGGGGGTTCAAATCGAGGATGCCATCAAACAAGGGATCTTTGCAGAAGATAATGAGCCTTTGCAAAGGAATGTTGCTCGCAGTCCCAATGCTACTACTGATGGTAGCACAGCTGCGAAATGCTCAGAAGTAGGTACTATTACCACCCCCCTCAATGGCCAAAAACCAACCACTTCAACTCAGCCCCAAACCCGAAAATTCCATCCTCTTTACATGAGTCTCTCTCAAGCTTTGAAAAAGCTGCGAGAAGAAGGGCACCTAGAACTCCTAGAACCCCAACCCCTTCCAAACCCACTCCCAACCAGGCATAACCCTTCCAAGTACTGTATGTACCATTAGCAGCGCGGTCATGGCACCGACCGTTGCTACCGCCTTCGTGATGAGGTCCAAAATCTCATTGACAACCAAACGATAGCTCCACCTTCAGACCCCAATGACAAAATACCTCATCCACATCTCAATCTAATCCACACACTGGCCGTCCTTTACGACCCCAGCGTATATATCACCACAGCCCATTTGCCAAAACCGAAGGTGTTTATCCCAGAGAGCCTGGACTTATGCATGATGGGTGCATTTGAACCCCAATCATCTCAAACCCATGAACCCACTACTTCTGAGCTGATGGGGGATGATCGAAGATCTTCAGAGAACTGTGGCAGATCTGGCCTTTGGAGTTTTGGCTCCGTCATCAACCGCATCACATACTAGGGAGTTCATGTCAAAAGGCTCCTTAACCTTGGGACGGGCTGCATTGGGAGAAGGCCAATCTCTTAGCAAAGTGGAGGCCAGTGATAAGAGCAAGGCAGGGGCAAGCATCAGTCCCCATGAACATCTTCAGTTGGCTGTTGAGGCTTTGAAAGCCGATGGATTGAACGAAGAGCAAGTCCTCGCAGTTATGGCAAAAACTGTGGATGACATTTTCGCCACTCAAGTCGGGGGCAGTTTGAATCAAGGGGCAAGTCGGGAGAAGGGTCGTCATGTCAGGAATGTTCCTTTCAGCTCTAACCCTACTCTCGAAAAAGATCAGCAAACCCGGCTAGCACCTGCCGACCTCTTTGTTGGCGCATCTTCTTCAAACCCCCGAACATCGGACTATCTACCTCGGGGCCAGAGGGTATTCACCCCACTGAACATGTCTCTATTAGCGGCCTTGAGGGTCCTGATTAAAAAGGGGTACCTGAAACCCCTAGAGCCGCGACCACTGCCAGATAGACTTCCTCCCTCCCATGATTCGGCCAAGTACTGTGCCTTTCATCAGCAGGTCGGCCATGTCACCGATAAGTGTTTCCGTCTTCGCCACGAAATACAAGATTTGTTTGACAACAAGGTCATTGCCGCACCAGCTCAGTAAAGTCTATCACCACTGGATCAGTGAACTTGGGGGATAGTACGAATATGTGATCAGGGGATGAACCACCTGCGGGCGGCACTCAATTTACTCCGGATGTGGCGTTTGGCACGCACTGCTTTTAGCATTTGCGAATGCTAGTTTTGTACTTTCTGACTTAGGTATTGGGTCAGTCTTATCATTTTGTATTGAGTCAGTCTTTTCATACTGAGTCAGTCAGGGTCTGTCTTGTTGTATCGAGTCAGTCCTGTTTTGTTAGAGTCGGGTGATTTTGGGGGTGTTACCTCAGACATCATTTGCTTGTTTTGTGTTTGTCTTTTTGCTTCCTTTCGAGTCTGTTTCTGCCTTGGAGCCAGTTATGCCAACAGATCTGAATGGAACAACAGTGATTTTCACACTCTTGTGTTTGCTTCTGCCGTGTGCCAGTTGTGCTAGAAATTCTAAATGAGATTGCAGTATTTGACTAAGAACTCTGTCTTTTCTATGCCTTGAAATTATTGCATTGACCTAAGTTTTTCAAAACCTTTTTGAACACTGCGGTGAAAACAAAGAGGGAGGAATTCCTCGGGATTTGCAAAACTTTGATCAAATTGAGAGAAAGAGAGGCGTGCTAAGCCCTTAATGAATGAAATCATGCTTGTTAGTGTGAGTACTGAGAAGGACCCTAGCTTTGATCCAGATTGGTCCTACACTGTCTTCAGCGCGAGCGATTTGTCGCTTTCTTAAAAACTTTCAAAAAAAAAAATGTTTTGCGCGGTCCTGCGAGGACATGGGTGGAATCGCTCTTGAGATTGTGCAGCTTAGGATCGCTCTCGGCCTCGAGACTCAACCCCTTTACTTTCAAATCTTGAACTTGGATTCAGAACGTTCAAAGGACAATCATGATGGGAGGCATGTGTGTCCAGATTTGAAGCAGCCCTCGAACAAGAGGCACCAAAGTCAGATCAAGAGGATCAGATGTCGTCAAAAGAAGCTTGCAAAGCTAGATCAGAAGCACCCCTCGAACTAGGGGCAAAAAATATCCGATGTGCTCGAAGAGCCAAAGGTGGATCTTTCTGCAAATCAATATAACAGCCACTCTTCTGGATACAGAGGGCTTCAATCTCAAAACCATTTGGCATGGACTTGTTACACTTTTACCCTTTGAGAGGCTCCCTGGGCCGAAAACCTGGAAGGGCGACCCAGGCAAAAGTTAGGGCAAGAGAAAAATACAAAAAAAGAAAAGAAGAAAAAAGAAAAAAAAAATGCAAAAAATATACAAAAAAGAAAAATGCAAAAAAAATGAAAAAATGAAAAAATTGAAAAGAAAGAAGAACAAAGCTCGCAAGGTCGAAAACCTGCAACAGGCGCCTTGGTAAAAGTTAGAGCATAAAAAGGAGAGGTTAATACCCGAGTGTACCTTAACCCCGAACTACGTAAGGCTTGATTCCCATCTTTAGGATACATAGGCAACTTCATTCTGAAGTCCAGCCGCAAAACACTTCAAATTCGATTATGTCCATGTGATGGTTCTGGTCTTTGTCTTCACTGTATCCGAGGGTTTGGTTGTGTTCATCACTCTGAGGACTGCCTACAATGCACTGCAGTGCCATTCAAACAAGGGGCAACTTTCCGTTGCCATTCAATGCACCACGGTGCCGTTCAAACAAGGGGCAACTTTCCGTTGCCATGCAGCTCTCTTCAAGCAAGGGGCAATTTTCCTTCAGATCCGAGGTGGTGCATCTCGAGAGTAGGTTTCATGCTCGCCCAGCAGTGGCCGTTTGCAAAAACAATTTTTGAGAATTTTTACTGAAGTTGACTATTTTCTCGAAAATTGTTCCATCTTTTTCAAAAACTGAACCATTTCTTGGACCCAAAAAAGGAAAATTTTCAGTGCTCATAGCCTAACTTGCATGATCTTCAAATCAAAAATCGAACAAACATGTTAATCTAACTCTCATGTCGGTCAAAATTACTTTAGCAAAAGCTCAAAAATAAAAAAATGGTCAAAATAATGAACTAGGAGCATAGTTGAGTCAGGCTTCCTGTCTTTTCCCCATTGTCAACATACTCGCCAAGAAGGGCACTCCACCTGCCAGAAGAGGGCACAACTGAAGTCAACAACAAAGGGCAGAAAGCTCTCTCATCCTCCAAACAACGAGGTATCAAGCCAAATGCGAAGCACGCACTGGAATGGGGCCAGATATTCCATTCCCTCATCTGGACAGATCTAACCACATCCAAACTCCCCAGCAAGGCATCATCAACCAATGTCAGCCACAGATTTGCTACACACCCAATCGTAGCGCAGCCCCTCTGCGGAAGAATCTCACTGTTGTGAACAAACGAAGAATCTATCTGAATGCTAGGGGCAAAAGCCCGCAACTTCTTGTTTATCCACCAACCACCCAGGGGAGGGATGAAAAATGAGAGATTGAAGAATAGAGAGATGTGCGATGAGAGAAAAGGTGAGCAAAAGGGTTTTTGAGAGAAAAACCGAGCCTGAGGGCCGAGTGATGTGAGAATCACAAATGAGAAAGGGTGGGAAATAATACCCGGAGAAACTGGCTCCTCGTGTATTAAGAGGTCTCTCGTCTTTGTAATACGTATGTGTGTCGTGTCTTTTGTTTTGGTTGTCTCGATTCTTGCTTTGAGTCGTTCCGAGCGTGTCTCGATGTGTCTAGGTTGTGTGCCTTTTATTTCCTTGTTGAGTCGTTTTGCTGTGTTCAGTCGTAGGCTCAATACCTGGTCGAAAACTCATCTCTCGATTTCAAAAATAAAATAGTTTTGTGCTTAGAGTGCTGTGCCATTCTCCACATTTGTGCAAAAAGGAATTTGTTCTTTCAAAAACTGCAGGGTTCAACCCAGGTCGTGTGAGAACAGTAGAACCAGGACCTATCTGAAGCTATAATGGTTCCGAACTGCCAAGCAAAAGAAAAGAGGGAAAATTGAAGCATCTGAGTGTGTTTCACCTTCAGCAAATTCCGTGATTGTACTCCGGATGTACCTCTTCAGGCCTTGTCAATGCTACCGAAGTATGAGTGCGCCTCTACCTTAAGTGTAAGCCTGCTTCAAGTCAGAACGGCAATTAAAGCAGCAACAGATGTTATCTCTTGCCAATATGAACAGGGTATACCCTTTTCGAGCTGAGTGTGTTGCAAAACCCTCTGAGAGGTAAATCGGAGACACCAGAGTACATATTTGATGCTCCTCTATTGCATAGAATATGAACTTTCATATACACTGTTGTTGCATGTGTGCCGCGCATCGTTATGATTCATGCATAAAATATGCTTGCTTTCAAAATTGCATGGAAAATGCCCCCATACTTGCATAGAAGATGCATTTCGTCGCACTATCTTGTGCATTCGCACTGTCTTGTGCACTCGCGTTGTCTAACGCATTGCGCTGTTTAGCGCATCGCACTATCTTGTGCATTCGCACTGTCTTGTGCACTCGCGTTGTCTAACGCATTGCGCTGTTTAACGCATCGCACTATCTTGTGCATTCGCACTATCTTGTGCACTCGCGTTGTCTAACGCATCGCGCTGTTTAGCGCATCGCACTATCTTGTGCATTCGCACTGTCTTGTGCACTCGCGTTGTCTAACGCATCGCGCTGTTTAGCGCATCGTACTGTCTTGTGCACTCGCGCTTTCTTGCGCATCGCACTATCTTGTGCACTTACATGCTATATCTCACTCGCACTGATTTGTGCATTACATTGTTTCATTCTCGCTATTTTGCGCATCGCACTATTTTGTGCATTTTGCTTGCATTGCACGTGCATTTTATCGACTATCCTGTGCATTTTGTTACATACTCTCATCTTGCATAAAGGAAAATGCTTGTATCTTTCGCTTTGAACTTGCATCGCGCTTTCTTGCGCACCTTACCTGCACTTGTTGGTGCATTACATTTCATTCACGCTATTTTGCGCATCGCACTGTTTTGTGCATCTATGCCACATCGCACTCTCTTGTGCACCTGTATAGCACTGTTTCGTGCATTCACTCTTGCATTGCACTGTTTTGTGCATCTTGTTAGCACTATCTTGTGCATTCCAACCTGTTTCGCACTATTTTGTGCATCTCCTTAGCATTGTTTTGTGCATTCACTCTGCATCACATTGTTTTGTGCACACTGTGTTTTTGCATAAATCTTGGATTTTCAAACCGGCTTCGCGTAGCGTATAAGTCCAATTTTCAAACCGGTTTCGCGTAGCGTATAAGTCCAATTATCAAAGTCTTCCTGCATATCGTTTGCATCCCGCCCCTGAACTACGCTGGTTTGATTCCTTGCAAAGGGATACGTAGGCAGCCTGCGGGCACAACCACTTATTCATTTGTATTTTTGTTTGTCTAAGCCTTCGGCCTCGTCAAAAATGGGTCGTCTCTAGGCTTTGACACTCACTCCCGTCATTGTTATGACTTTCGAGTTCTGTCAAAGAGGGGCAACTGTAGACACCCCATTTTTGACCGTCCTCAAGACTTGGACTTCACCGTTTGAACACCCGGTGATCATCCATGTTTGTGTTCGTTTGGAGTTCCCGGAGGTCTCGGCTACGCGCCTTGCCTCAGGATCCCCGAACTCGACTGTTTAGTGTCTGGTTTTGCACCAAACACTTGTGTTTTGCCTTGGAGGGGCAGGGAATGCCTTGTGAGGAATCCCCACACATCACCGGCCATTTCTAGAGGCCACCGGCTAGTGTTTTGTTGCCATCGGCAATATATATTGCCAGTCGGCACTCTTTGTTGCCGGTCGGCAGTCCATTTTGTCAAAATGACACTTTTGGCTGCCGACCACTGTTCATCTGCTTTTAGCAGATATTTTGTGCCAGCTGTGATAGCTGGCACCCATTCTATCCCCCTCCATACACGTGTATGGAGGGATTTCCCTCTTGGATGGCTTGTTTTGTAAGCCTTACAAGAGGGAATTGCTTATAAGAGGAGCCCTCCTCTCTTGGCATTAGGGTTGGACAACTTAGAGAGGAGAGAGAGACAATATTTTCAGAGAGTTTGGATTAGGGTTTAGTCTTTGTATCTAACCTATCTCTATCTCCCTTTCTTGTGTGTGTTTTAGCCTTAGGATTGCACACAAACACCCACCATCACACTATCTTCTTGGAATTGAGGTCCTTGAGGCTTGTTTTGGAGTTTTGAGGCTGGTTTAAGCTCAAGGAGGCAGCTGGTCCTCCCCTTTTGAAGAAGGCCAACAAGGGTAACCACTTTACTCCGCTTTTACCCCTTTCTTACATCTTATTTTTGCCTATCTTAGAGCTATTTTTGTGTTTAGTGTATAACATAAAAAAGTTCTGTCTTTAGGCCCTCTTGATAGTTTATTAAGAGTGTTTTGTGCTTTGGGGAAGTTTGACCCCTCTTAGGCCTTGTAAGGCCCTTGTTTTGTGCCATCTTTTGGTGAGCTTCGGGATTTTGGTGTTTGGGTCTCTTCACCACTGAAATCTTGAGGGATTTTAGTGGTAAATATGATGCCTTGAAGTCTCCAAAAGGGAAGGGCCACCCCCTCTCCTTGTTGTCCTTGCAAAGGGCACTTTTTGGCCTCTTGAAGAAGCCTTTGTTCAAGTGTGTGTTGAGCATGCCATGACTGTTTTTCATGTTATATTGCCATAATATAACATGGTTTTAAGTTGGTTTTGGTATACGATGCATGCCTTGCATACCTACCTTGTAATGCCTTGTGATTGCCTTAATATGCCTTAGGTTGTGTGCCTTTGTTTTAGCATGTTTTAGGCTTAGATTTGTGAAGCTTTTGTGCTTATTTTGCCATGCTTTAGGTCTGTCTTAGGTTGTTTGAGTCGACCCTAGCATGCATTATATAGCCTCTTTGCATTTTTGGGCTTGTTGGCCTTAAGTATGTAAGTGCATAGCATGCTTTGTTTGCTTTGATTTAGTGGATTGGAGTCATTTTTCATGTTATTTCAGTCCCTTTAACATGTTTGTATGCTCGCCTTGCATGCCTCTTTAACGCCTTATGAGCTTGTGTTGTATGCTCCTTGAAAGTGCATGTGTGCATGCTTTTGAATTCAAGCCATTTAGATGCCATCTAGGTGTTCCTCGGGGGTTGTTTAGGTCTGCCTTTGACCTGTTTTGAGTCCCCTTAGCCTTGTGAGGCTTGGTGGGTTTGACCTTGGTTTAAGCCTCTTGGCTTGCCTCAAGTACTTGGACCATTTGCATGTTTTACTTGCTTGAATTAGGTGGTTTGGTACCTCTATTTTATACAATTTCAGAGTTTGGTATGCATGCTAATTGTCTATTGTTTGGTCTCTTTAAGTGTGCTTAAGAGTTGCCTTGTTTATGCTTAAGGTGTTGGACCATGATTGCATGCATGTGTGTGTGCATTTTGGCCTTCGTTTCCTTGGTTTTGGCCACTGATTTCGGGCCTAATTAGAGTTGCCTAAGTCATGTTTAAGTCCATCTTTTCATTAGTTTGCATTGCCTCATGACTTGCATGTTTACTTGCCTTGCCATGTTGCATACCTAGCTTCGCATGCTTAGGGTTGCCTTGCATGAGCATGCATGCTTAGCCTCTTGAAGTGAGTGTGATAGAGGTTAAGTCCCCTTTATTGGGTCATTTGCATTGCATTTCATTTGAAATTAAAGTTGCATACTTGATTATTTGGGCCATCATGCATGGAAATGCGTGATTGGTGGCCCGAGAATCGAAACACATCCCCCTTTGAGTCATTAACATGATAAGGAATGTGATTGGTGCATATATTGCTTGAATTGCATTGCCATGCAAGTTTTGCCCTCTGCTGCTGTGAGTTGCAGGTTCTGCAGGCATTGTTTGCCGACCGGCAATATTTTGTGCCGGCCGGCAGTAAATCATCAGCCGGTGGATTCATTTTGTGCCGATGGCCACATCCTATTGCCGGTGGTAATTCTGCTCAGCCGGTGGTATCCCCCAGTGTTTTGATAGGCATTCCTGAGACTTTGTCAGTTTTCAGAGGAGCAAGGCAGGGAAAACAGAGGCAGACTATGCATGGCAGTGCGATTCCGAGCAAATCCCAAGCATGCGCTGCATCTGACCCGCTTCCCGAGGGCTTTACTGTTTTAATTAGATTAATTAATTTGTTTAGTCAATTTAATTGATCTGTAATATTTAATTAGCTTGCGTAGTTAATTAATTTGTATATTCTTTTGGTCCCTCCAAGCGAGGGCAAATCTGTAATAAGCGTGTGTGAGTGGTGTGCATGTCTTCCAACCCCACTTCTTTCTTCCCTTTTATTTACCTGCTTATGATGGTAGATTAGGGCATATTTAAAATTAGCATACCTTATGCAATGCATGCGTGCATCCATACATTTGTCTTGCATGCACCGGGCTCGGCGCATCATACAAACTACATTGTATTTCAATTTCCAAATTGAATACTTGTTACTTGTAGCATTTCACATGCCATGTTTAGGATAGCCGAGCCTGTCTAGATCACACCCTTGCTTGTGTTGCATTAGCCACTTTAACATGAACTCGGACATGCATGTTTGCTAACTAGTTTATTGTTTTGGCACGGAGTACGATGTAAGTATTTATGCTTTAGCATATTGCATGCGTGTGAATGTTAACATAACGGCATGATTATCATGTGGCTAAATGCTTATATGAGATAAACTGTTTGAATGCCTGTGGGTGAAGGTTGGATTGTTTGAGTTGGAAAAACTCGTTGAAATCCGTGTTTTAGCTTACTCGCGAGTAGCAAATTCTAAAGCGCTTTTCAAAACAAACGGATATGCAATGCTTGTTTCCAAATTAGGCAATCTAGTTTATACTTGTTTGCTGTGCACATAACATAGTAATTCTAGGCTAATAACTGGAATAAGAACATATAATGTTTTCAAAACAAGATATCACGGTTAGTAGAGGCCGATCTTTGATTGGGCGAGAGGGGGTGCTCATAGCTGACCTTCCCCAATCATACCCAAGTTCCCGAGCCGAGACAACTTTGGTGATGACGGACACGTGGCCTTTGGCACCGAGTCAGGGTTTCCTAAATTCCCCCAAAATAAAATATTTAGGTGGCGACTTTGTATCTGGCAAAGCAGTCCATGTTTGGCACTTCTTTTCAAAATTTGTTTTTCTCAAAACGATTTGCCGGATTTGGACTATTTGGTTCAAGATTAAGAACCGTGACACAAAATCGAGTCCGAACTGTAGCGAGGTCCCCCCGCGGACATGTTACACTAAGCTTGAAAATGTCTTACTTATTGATGGCCTTAAAGTTAATCTTCTAAGCATTAGTCAAATGTGTGATTCTCATCATGAAGTATTATTTTTAAAAAATAAATGTGAAATTTTGGATAAAAAGGGAAATATTGTCATGTATGGGGTTCGCACATATGATAACTGCTATGGGATTGTTATCACAAATGATCTCACTTGTCATTTGGCCATCATAAGTAATCTTGACTTGTGGCATCAAAGATTAGGTCATATGAATTTCAAAGACCTAACTAAGATTGCCAAGGAGTACCCAAACTAGGTAAGAATGTGAACCATGTGTGAGGGCCATGTCAATTAGGAAAGCAAACTCGTGCCCCTCACAAAAAGGTGAATAGCTTAGCAACCAAGCGTCCTCTTGAACTTGTTCATATGGATCTTATGGGACCAACTTGTATTGAGAGCACTGGAGGTAAAAGATATATATTTTTTAACTATCGATGATTATACTCATTTTTCTTGGGTTAATTTTTTAAGAGAAAAATCTGATACATTTAATGTTTTCCAAGTCTTTAGTCCTTAAAATCCAGAATGAACAAGGTATGTCTATTGGGAGTATCATAAGAATCCTAGCTGATCATGGTCGTGAATTTGGAAATAGATCATTATCGGACTTTTGTGATATGCATGGAATTAAACATGAATTTTCTACACCTATCACTCCACAGCAAAATGAAGTTGTTGAGATGGCTAGGGTCATGCTCTTTAGCAAGCAAGTTCCTCCCAAGTTTTGGGCTGAAGTCTTAAATATCGTTATTTATGTTGTAAATCGTGTGTATTTAAGGCCCCGGCACTTTACAAACTCTATATGAATTGTGGAAAGGGTTGAAACTTAATGTCAAGTACTTCAAAGCTTTTGGGAGTAAATGTTATATTTTCAAAGATAGAGAGCTTTTGGGAAAATTTGACTCCTAAAGTGATGAAAGTATTTTTCTAGGATATTCAACTACTAGTAGAGCTTTTCATGTCTATAACCTAGGTACTTTATCTTTAATGGAATCGATTAATGTGGTTGTAGATGACATATGTTCTCCTACTGCATCTATGTATGAAGAAGAAAGTGCCCCTTGAATTCTGGATATTGAACCGCAAAGTCAAGGAGAAATACAAGGCCAAGCTCAAGAAGGTAAACCAGCACCAATCCCTAGGGCAACTTCTAGTTCAAAGAGTGCACATAGAGACACCACCATCGATGCTCAAATCACTACCAGTCCTAGTTTGAAGCCATTAGCAAGGGTAAAACTTAATCATCTGGTTCAATAGGTGATTAGAAATGTCTCGGACCAAATGAAAACCTGAAAACAAATTCGAGAGGAGGTATCTCATATGTGTTATGTTTCATTAATTGAACCTAAGACTATAAAAGAGGCCATACTAGATGATAATTGGGTCAATGCAATGTATAAAGAATTAGGTCAATTTGAACGTAACAAAGTTTCGACCCTCGTTGCTCGACTTAGAGACATGAATGTGATAAGTACCAAGTGGATATTTAAAAATAAATTTGATGAGAATGATACCGAGGTTAGAAATAAAGCTAGGTTGGTTGCTCAAGGCTACACACAAGTAGAGGGTGTTGACTATGATGAGACATTTTTCCCTGTTGCACATCTCGAATCTATTTGTATTTTACTTGGTGTTACATGCTTTCTAGGATTCAAATTGTTTAAAATGGATGTGAAAAGTGCCTTTCTGAATGGGTACTTAAAAGAAGAGGCTTATGTTGAGCAACCAAAAGGGTTTGAGGACCTAAAATTTCCAAACCATGTCTATAAGTTAGAGAATGCTTTATATGGGTTGAAATAAGCTCATCGGGCTTGGTATGATAGACTTACTACCTTTCTTCTTGATAATGATTTTCAAAGGGGTAGTGTGGACAAGACCTTATTTGTGAAAGATACTAAGTCTCATATTCTTGTTGCTCAAATTTATGTTGATGATATTGTGTTTGGATCTACATCTGAATCTCTTGTGAAGTATTTCTCAGATTGCATGACACATGAGTTTGAAATGAGCATGATGGGGGAATTGTCTTTCTTTTTGGGGCCTCAAATTAAATAGTCACAGTATGCCAAAAATCTCGTGTCCAAATTCGGTCTCGAGTTAGCCAAACATGCACGAACCTCTATGAGCACCAATCTTCACCTCTCCAAAGACTCCTCTGGCACTGATATTGATCCTGCTCTTTATAGAAGCATGATAGGGGAGTCTTTTGTACCTTATAGCCAGTCGGCTTGACATTGTATTTAGTGTAGGTGTTTCTAGCCGTCACCAAGCTTATCCTAAAGAGTCTCATCTTCTTGAGGTCAAACACATCATAAAGTATGTTAGTGGGACAATGGGGCATGGGATTTGGTTCTCGACCGACACTACAACCAAAATCACAGGTTTTTTTTGATGCCAACTGGACAGGGTGTGCTAATGATCGGAAGAGCACATCCGGAGGGTGTTTTATAGGAATGGCAACGGGCCGGGCCGGGGCCGGGGATCGCACTCCCCGTCCCCGATCCCCGAAGGTAAAAAACTCCCCGTCCCCGCCCCCGATCCCCGATGGGGAACCCATCATTCCCCTCGCCCCCGCCCCCTAACGGGGATCGGGTTTCCTCGACCCCGAAATATCCCCGGCCAATTTTTTTTTTTTTTGTTCAACACACAACACAAGAACAAAAAAATAAAAAATAATATGTTTTCAACAACAATCATCATATGTAAAAAAAATCAGAAATTGAAGAGGAGAGGGCTGAAACGCAGATTTGAAGAAAAAAAAAAAAAGGTTGAAACACAAGAACAGAAAATAAAATTACTATGTGGCAATCCGTTTCATCATCAACAACAACAACAACAATAACAGATCTAAACTTACATAATAAAAAAATTAAAAAAATAAGATTCGAGAGAGAAAGTGATAGGATTTGCACCAACAATAACAGATCTGTTCAATGGTGGATGTAAATCTAGAGAATAAAGAGTCAGATCTGAATATGACAGGATCTGAATAGAGAGAGAGAGGTCTTCACGATCTTTCCATTGATCAAGACATCGATCGAACGGACCACGGATGGCTTCACGGACGGACCATGGTTCATGATCTGTTTAGATCAGTGGTGGTGGTCGATGTGGATAATGTTGATGATGATGATAAGAAGTGAGAAAAATCTGAGTGAGATCTCAGTGAGGGATACAGAGATGAGAGACGCAGTGAGAAGAGAGAGATGAGTCAGTGAGGGTGAGACGAGAGAGAGAGACTATGATGAGTTGGTGAGACTAAGAGAGAGAGAGAGAGAGAGAGAGAGAAATAAAGTGAGATAAGGTATATTATAGCATATTATAAAGTATATTATATTATATTATATAAAGCATAAAGCATATTATATTTTATATATATATATAACACGTCAGGGACAGCCGGTCTGGGACCGGGCCGGGGCCAGGGATTTGGCACTTATCACCGTCCCCGGCCCGAAATTAATCGGGGAATAATTTTTGAATACCATCCCCATCCCATCGGGGAATTTTTTGGGGAAAAACCGTATAAATCGGGATCGGGGGATCGGGTCTCCGTCGGGCCGGTTTCAAATTGCCATCCCTAGTGTTTTACCTTGGGAATAATTTGGTTTCCTAGCATAGCAAAAAGGAAAATGCCATCTCTCTTTCGACCGTCGAGGCTGAGTACATTGCTGCAAGGAGTTGTTGTGCACAAATGTTGTGGATGAAGCAAATGCTTCATGATTATAGTACAGACCTGGACACTCTCACCCTTTTCTGTGATAATACAAGTGTCATTAACATTTCTAAAAATCCTATGCAACACTCTCACACTAACATATTGACATTCATCATCATTTCATTCGAGAGTTAGTTGAGGAGGGCCTTGTAGTTCTTGAACATGTACCCACTGAGTACCAAAAAACTGATGTTTTTACAAAACCCCTTGATTTTCTTAGGTTTGAATTCCTCAGAAAGACCCTAGGTGTAGTACTCATTAACTAGAGTGTGACTTGTTCTTGAGTGGGTGAGAGTGATTGGCTTTCTGTGTACTTAGATGCTATAATCTCATTGTCATTGATTCTTGTCATCTTTGCACTTAGACTTAAATAAACACCTCTCATGCTACTTGCAAGATTTCATTTATCTTTGTTCATAGCTCATTCTAAATGCTCATGCTTATTGAATTCATGATCTCATTATGTACACATTCTTGAGATAAACTATTGTAGGGGTTTCCACATAAGTGATCAATTTTCTCTATGGACTTCTAACATAGTCTCTTATACATTTCTAGAGGAATTGACCTATACTAAAATATCATGGGTGATGTTGAGTCTCTTAACCATCCACCATCTTTTTTCACTTCTACGGTTTCTCCTTCACTCTTTTGAAGTCCGGGCATTAGGAAAAGGCTACCTCAGAGGCACCAACCAGGCCATCCTCATTGTTTCCATGCTTCTCTAGTTTGGTCTCCATACTCTTGAGCATAGAAGCCACCAGTGAGTGCCCTAAGTAAGACAAGTCACATAAAAAAAGGAACTCATTGATTGAGGGGGGGAGCCTTCGCTTTTACTCAACAAATACCTCTTGATTCCTAGTTGTTTGACTTTCCTCAGTGATGTTTAGATTCTTGTGCCAGAAGTCCAACCATTCGATCACTACTAGGATTAACTCTAGCTCTGTGCCTCTCAAGATTGCACACACACACACACATTCATTATGTGAGCTCTTATGTTTGCCTTTGAGTTGCGTATTCACATGTAGTTTATGCTCATTGATCCATGTTTACCTATTTTGCTCATGATATCGTGCTTTATATTGTCCAAATTGCAAGATTACGAGCTTCATGGCATGTGGATTATTTCATCTTAGTGTCTCATTATTCCATCATACTGATCATCTCTTGTCTTAGGACATACTTTGGTGCATGAGTTATTTTCAAGTGCTCAGTAGAGTGGATTTTAGGGCCTGTAGTTTTTTTTACTACCGCTCAAGCACAGCTTGTAGTGCTCGAGCGGTAAATCCTCACATCCAGTATTTTTGTAGAGGCACCAAACTTCTAGGAGCGTGTTTTTTGCGCTTGAGCGCACTAGTCTTGGCTCGAGCAAAGGGACGCGTGTAAGTACGCACGCTCAAGCAGACTACCATGGTTTAAAAGACTTCACCCGCCCTTTCAGTCCTCATTTTTCCCCAAATTCTTCAATTCTCCTTCTCTCTTCTAGGACTTTGTTCACCCCTTTTTCCAATTGCATTTTGGCTGGGTTTGTGCATGCGTATTCATCCATTCTTCAAGTCCTCCATCTTCATCTCTGGTATGCATCTCTTCTTTTTCTTCATTTTTTTTTAATGTTTTTTATTTATTTTATTTGTGTGTTTGTTTGCTTCAGTTTAGGGCTCTCGTTTATACTTATTGTTTTGGGGCTTTGTTTTTTTTTCCTTCGTGTCTTGTTTGGCATCTGTTTTCGAGTCTTACTAGTGGTGTCTTGTTTTGTGTATTGTCTAGGGTTTACCAAGTTGCATTCATTAATGGTCATGTCTTGCTAATATGTGTGCCTTGGGTGGTTTCATCACTGTCCTATGAACCCTCTATGGTTTGGTTGTCCATGCTTAACTTAGTTTTGTGTTTATTTTTTTCTCTCATATCTCTGTGACAAGTGATTGTTCAATATGCTGTGTTTGGATTTTGTTACTCATGTTTTGGTTCTTTACATTTTGGTATTAATGGGTTTGTTACTAATGGTTTTGGTTCTTTGGATTCGATTCCTCATGCTTTTGGTCTTTGAATTGGTTTTGGGGTAGGTTTTTTTCTCTATCTTGCTAGGGTTGTTGTGTCTTTGGCTTTTAGCCAAGTCAACCTCCAAATGCCGAAAGTCTGCAGCCAACTGCCCACTTTATAACCCTGACCGTTTCCTATCCACCGAAAAAGCCAAGACCTTTAGAGAATTCTACAACTCTAGGACTGTCCACCTAGAGCTCCATGTTTAGCCCAATACCTTTGAGTCCATACCCATTAGGTCGGTGTTTGATCCCTTAGGGGGTGACCTTGTTCTTTCCTTTTCTGGTCGTCAAAACCTTGATTGGGTTCGGGAGTTCTATTGTAACATTGACGGAGTCGATGATATTGGTCCTTCTTTCAAGACCTGGGTTCGGTCTAAGGAAATCACCATTACTCAAGACCTAATTCGTAAGCTCTTAGGCATAGGCCTTGTCACTCGTTGTCACTACCCCTTTCTTGTCTGACCTACTTATGACTTCAATCTCATGGCCGCTGACTTTTGTGGTACATCCAAAACCTGGATCAAAGGGGCCTTAATCAAGAAAAATGAACTCATCCCTCATATTCGGTTGCTCAATCTCATTGCTTGTGCCAATATCATTGTCACCACCCACAGTTCCAAAATTAATCAAGACCAAGGGTATATTTTGTATTGTATAGATCGCTAATTACCTATTAATCTTGCCACCCTCATCATCTAAAAGATGATAGCTGCTTTTGAGAAAAAGTCCTTAGGTTTACCATATGGTTGTCTTCTAAACCGTCTTCTCACTAAACTCGACGTCCCTACCTTTGATGAAGATGAGTTTGCTTCATCGATTAAATCCTTCACCAAGAAAACTTTTTCTCAGAGTCGGGTTTATGTCAAGGGGGAGTTGTCTGGGGTGGGGACTTCTGTTTCAGATGATGGTCTCTTAGCAGAGGAGGCCGAGATTGGTAATGCAGCAGCGGATGTAGAGGAGCCTGATGTTCGTCCCCCGACCATTCGTGGCCAGCTACGCCAGTTTGAGCAATCCATGGTCTAGAGGTTGGATCACCTGGCTGCTCACCTTGATGCCTTTGATGGCCGGTTTGGACATCTTGAGCAGTCTGTCGATCAGATTACCATTCAGCTTGCTCAGATTATATCCATGCTTTAAATGCAGCAGCCTCCTCCACCACCGTCGGATCAATGATTTTGTTTTCTACTTGGATAGTTTTTTTTTTCTCCTTGGAAAGTTTTGTATATATATATATTTCTCTTGGCTTGTTTATCCTGCTTTTGATTATTGTTGAATTGTCTCTCGGACAAAAAGGGGGAGTAGATATGTTTTTGGTTTTTGGCTACTAACTGGAAACATACACAGGGTTTTTGGCATAGATATGGATATTGGATTATGTTTTTGATATAATTGGATTATTTTTATTTGTTTATATTCATATCCTATTTCCATAGTTTTGATTTGTATTTTTAAACAGGTGGCTTGTTCAAGGTGTTTCTAAACTAGTTTGGCTGGGTTTTTGCTTTGTTTGGTTGGTTAGGTGGTGTCTAGTGTGTGTGTTTATTAGGAAAAATGTTAGAAAGTATTGTCCGGGAACTGATAAAGGGAGAGATTGTTAGATCCCTACGTGTTGCCAATTCCGCGAACAAACTTGTGTTTGAAAGTTTGTAATTTTTCCTTTGTTTTTGGCTTTACTGCTGAGTGGAAATGGAACACTCTCAGAAGTTTTGCTTCTCTGCAAAAATACTGGGAGTTGTGTTTTTATGCTCGAGCAAACTTTCCTACGCTCGAGCGTAGACCCTTGTTTAGAAACACGCATTTTAGTCACATTGCCCAAGCGGCCATTCCTGCACTCGAGCGATGATCGCGAATTTGACTGCTATAAATCTGCAGTTTAATCTGTTTCTAGGGTACGACTTCCAGACCTTCTCTTTGGATTTTAGGGTTTTATTCTGGAGGTTCTTTGCTTACTTCCTTTGATATACTTGGTTGATCTTTTCAATACAAAGTGTTCTTCTTCGATGGAATCTGGAGATTCAAGCGTGGAGTCTTTGAAGGAGTTTGACGCTGCTCGTGGTCATTGACAAAAGAGACACGGATTGGTGAAAACAATTTTACAGAGTTTGGATAAATTGTTTGGTAAATTTGTGTTTTTTCTGTTGTCTAAATTGTGAAATTAAATAAATAGATTTATGAAGAAATCAAAATTATATACCAAGAACATATGTTGATAATTACAACTAAATTTCAACAGAAATACACAAAATAATAAAATGGTAAAGAAACCAAACCGAAGCCTGCACGAAAGTAGTTTCTTTAAAACAGATTTCGCCGCCTCACGGGTCAAGTTCTTGAGGAATCCCGGTGTCTGTCTCCCAGGATATGACGGTCAAAACCAACTAATAGAAGCACTCTCTGTCTAGCTTAGCGAACAAAAACAGTGGCAGCACTCTCTCACAGTAGGAACTTTCTGGCAAACTGACTTGTAAAATGGAAGCAAAAATTTCTATATTGAGACTTGACAGAAGGGTCTCAATTTATACATGTATAGGGGAGAGAGGAAGAGCCTCCAGCCTTTATGGCTGGTCATTAAAGCCCCATTAACCAGGATCCATACCCCCTTTCCAGAAAGATGAAAAGTTTGGATGCCCAACAGGTTCACACCCTGTAGCCAAGAAAAAGGATTTAAATACCCTTTAAAATCCCATTCATGAATCTAAATGAGGCAATTTCTTATTCAATTCTCAATGGTTTTTGGCCCACTTGAACCCAACACAATAGATGGTTGGGACCCACTTTAATATTTAATTAAGGTCACCACACTTAAATATTAAATTAAAGTCACAAAAAAAACCATTTTTTGCAACATTTTCTTCTTCATAGTGGATTGATAAGTAGTGTTTCGCCCGTAATTTTTTTTATCACAATTGGAGGTACTCCAACTGTGATTTTTTTCTATGTAAAAATTGTTTGTGTCGATTTATTGTTTGTGGAACAACAATCTAAATCACTTTCGTACGTGTTAGATGATTTGGATTGTTAGTTTTGGTTATTTGGGAATTGTGGCAATTAAGTCTATTACAAATTACAAATCACATAATTTTTCAAATACAATACATCTCAATATTTCTACTAATAAAAATTAAGTTGAAAAATCACATCCTCTTGTCCAAAGAGCACTAAAAAATGTTCTCACAGAAGATCTAAAATTTTAAAGATTAGTATGTATTGTAATGTAAGCACAATATTCAAATCTTTTAAGCATCCTCCATCCAACCACCAAAAAAAAAAAAACTCCAAGAAGAAAAAAATTGAAATAGAAAACACAATTTTTCTGATTCGAAAATAGCACCAAATCTATTCTTCTTCAATCCCATTACAACCTATAAACATGAAATTCATCCCTCAGCCTCAGCCTCAGCCTCAGCCTCAGCCTCATCCTCATCCTCATCCTCAGCCAATTTCTAAGTTGGAGTTTATCTTCTCCCCAAATACATAAAAGAGAATCAAATTTCTTGACCAATTTCAAAGCTAAATTAACAATTATAATTCAAAGCAATAAAAAAATGGGATTTTTGGTGAAGCCCCCTTTTTGGGGCTTTTTTTTAAGATAAAGGACAACTCAATTAATTCTACTTTAAAAAGTCCCTGAGTAAGAGAAGCCAAGCTCAATAAGGACATTTTATAATTTATATATATATTTTTGACCATATTGCCCTCCTATATATATATATATATATCATATATTTGAACAATCTCAGCTCAAGATGATCTACGAAATCAGTGAAGATGAAGACGATCTCAAAATATTAAGATCTTACCGCCGACGATCTCGCCCTTAGTCAACAATACATGATCGAGATTTGTGAGTGTTGATGGAGTTTTAGAGGTTTTGCTTCAATCACGTGTTTGATTATTGTTCGAGTTCAGTTAGGTATGTTGATTAGTTTTGTTGTTTTTGTTTTTGTTTTTGATTTATTTTTGTTGATTCGTCGAGTTCAATCAGATGTGTGCTCTAGTTTTTGTTTGACAAAATGAGAATAAAATTTTACTCTGGTTTGTGTTCTGTTTTTGTTTGAGAGAATGAGAGTAAAATTTTACTCTGGTTTGTACTTTGTTTTTGCTTGACAGAATGAGAGTAAAATTTTACTCTGGTTTGTGCTCTGTTTTAGTTTGATAAAATGAGAGTAAAATTTTACTCTGATATGTATTCTGTTTTTGTTGATAAAATGAGAGTAAAATTTTACTCTGGTATGTGCTATGTTTTTGTTTGATAAAATGAGAGTAAACTTTTACTTTGGTGTTATTTGTTCTTTTTTTATACAATGATAGTAAAATTTTACTCTGTTATTGTGTACATTTGTTATTTGTTTTTGGACTCCTAGTGACAATAAAATTTTACTTTGATTGACAGTAAAATTTTACTGTCAATTCATTGCAGGTTTGAATATGTTATTATGCAAGTATGCTGATCGTATCGTTGTGTTCAAGGTTGTGTCAAACTGCACGTTGAAGGACTTAATTGATTTCTTAAGTTGTATATTGAAGAAATTTGACAATAGTGGTTGCATACTGTTATCGTATTGTTTACCTGGACATTTGCAATGCATGATTGATAATGATTCTGATTTTCAGAACATGTTGTTGCTTGTTTATCCCCTTGGTGTTGACCGGGTTGATGTGATTATTATTGAAATGGGCATTTCAAATGAAAAACATGGAGTTAGAGAATTGGGTGAGGCGAATGGATCCAACATTATTGATGATGAAATGGATTTACTTCCTATGTTTTGTCGCAATGAAGAAAGGACTTTTGTTGTCTTCTGGATGGGTGAATGAAATTACTCATGTAGGTCAAAGATTTGTTAGAGGTGCAAAGGATTTCAGGACTACGTTATGTAAATATGCCATTGAGATAGGATTTGAGTTTGTGTATGTAAAGAATGGCAAGTGTGGGGTCGCTACTGTGTGTTCAATAAAAGACATTTTTACTATATTGATGAATAGTTGTCTTTCCAAATTTATGATTTGCTTTGTGGTTGAATTTGACATTTTAATATATATTTTTTTTTCATGTGGTTGGACTAGTTTCATGTAAAAGAACTTATAATGGAGTCTATTAACATGAAGATTTTGCGTAAAATTCTAGTCTTAAAAATAGTAAACATTACTTTTCTTAACATGAAAGTAAAATTTTACTCCCATTCAGAGTAAAATGTTACTGTATTTCAGAGTAAAATTTACTTTGAATTGAAAGTAAAATTTTACTACGTTAGAGTTTGTTTAATAGGAGTGAAATTCTAGTCTAAAAGATAGTAAAACATTAGTTTTCTTAACATAAAAGTAAAATTTTACTGTATTTCAGAGTAAAATTTACTCTGAATTGAAAGTAAAATTTTACTGTGTTGTTGAATGTTTGTCTATGAAGTTTCTGATTTATTTTCTGAATTGAAAGTAAAATTTTATTCTATTGCAAAGTAAACTTTTACTTTAAAGTATGTGAGTTCTATAGGAAAACATTTTTAACCTGAACCAAAATTTACAATAATACACAAAGTCCCTGTTGCTCATAACGCAATCTTTGTGCAAAAATAATATAACACCACAACTACATATATTATCAAGAGACACAAACATGAATTGTATCATTGTATTTTATCCATAACAATGTTCTACAACAATGTTCCATCTTAATCCATAACAAGTATAACATGTATCATTGTTACTCTTTTAGCACTCTTTCACCTACAATTACTCCTTCAACATTCTTTCATTTACAAAAAAGTAAAATTACATTCAACATTCACATCAGATACAAAAAAGTAGTTCTCAAAAGTCGTCTACATCGCCGTCCATGAGGTCTTATTACTTGGCTATTTTTCTTTTGAGGTTGAATTGTTCCTCACTCCATGCCTTTGAAGAATTATTCAAAAATTAATGCACTATTGATGCTTGAAAATTGTTAATTTCATCTTCTTCCATAGACTTCGCAATAGGCTCATCTCTCATGATTTGACGCATGATATAACATACAATAATTTCATAATCAATACTATTAATAGAAATCAAAATCTTGTTAGATTTACTCAAATTTGAAAATCATAAAGCTTACCATTTCTAACATATAAACAAAGAATATTCATGAGGCCAAAGAAAAAAAAGAGTAGGGAAAAATGTACAAACATTGTAATGAAACAGTAAATTTTACTGTGAAAGTAAAATTTTACTCTGTTTAGAAGTAAAATATTACTCTCACTGAAAGTAAAATTTTACCCTGATTGATTAGCAGTTTTGTTTGTAACATAAGTCAATAAAACAGCAAACAAGCAGGCAAGCATCTACACTATCACTTACTTTCGAAATTAATGCAATTAAATCACATAAAAGCAACAAGAAAACAACAAGAAAAGTAAAATCGAAATCAACCGAACACACCAAATTGAATCAAAATCGACCTTTTATAGGGCTTCAATTCAGGTCAAAAGCAACAAGAGAAGAAATGAATATCGAACAAACTCGCATTATAATCTATACATTGTCATAAAAAAAATTATCCATTATTACCAACACAAAACATAGATAAAATCCATTCATCTGACATTTAAGCAAATTAAAACATCACAATGCCAAAAAAATAAAGCATACAAAGAGCATAAGAGAACAAACTTTATTTTTCATTAACCAGAGTAAAATTTTACTGTTACGAAAACAAAGTACATACTAGATAAAGAAATTATAGTCGAATTTTATTTTAGATCTATGAACAAACAAACAAAAAACTCTCGACTTTTCATTGTAATATATCAATTTATCATTTTTTTGACATATATGAGGTCATTTTATCTCAAGTATGAAGTTATTGATCTCAAACATTAGTTCATAGGCAACAAATCTGAGATGGTAATGGATTTCAATGGACGATTTCAAGATTTTAATTTTGTGAGATGGATCGAAGATGGAGATCAAAAGGGTTTAGAGTTTAGAAAGAGAGAAAATAAAGGAAAGAGATATAGGATACTAGTAATGTGGAGATAGAAAAGAAGAGAAATGGTTCAACGAGGGTTTCAGATCATATGGAAGGATATTTCAGCCTTTTCACCATATTTTTTCATTTGAGGGACTTTTAAAATCATTATTTTATTTGATGGATTTCACACAAAAAAAGCCCCATAGAAGGGACTTTTCATCAAAAATCCCTAAAAAAATTCCCATGATTATTACTCTTATTTTGCATAATTTAATTTTTTGAAAATAACACAGTAAGTTCAAAATCAATTTTCACAATTCTATTGAAGCACATCATTGATGATACAGTTAACACTGCAAACATGTTCAGGAGAGAGAAACATGCAACAACACAAACAAATCATATGACAAGTTGAATCGAGAAATCTGATCGTCTCTAACATGACTGAATCCAAAAATTTGAAATTAAAATCGATCTCAACCTTCCGGCAGCGCTAGGCAACATGACAAAACCTCCAATCATCTCCAACAAGACTGAGCCCAGATATATTCATATTCAGTTTTATAATTCAAATTACATTTATCATTATTTTTTTAGATATAAATTTAGTTTGATGAAAAGTCTATCAATATCTGATCAGCTTGATTTTTTATAAGTATGATCTACTCAATATATCCTAAAAAATGATGTTTCTGATCATCAAAATAGATTCCAAAATAAGTCCCACAAGCCATACAATAGTGTCTATTGTGCCTTGCATAGTAGCCACCCCAATTCCTATTGAAAGGAGGTTTGGATAGAAAATTTGTTTACCATAGTGGGTCAAGATTTTGTTTTAAAATTTTAAGCTAAATATCAAAGTAAAGTCTCATCTTATGGGACTATTAAAAAATTAAGACCTTTAATAATAAGAATTTTTTTAAAATTTTTCTAAGAGCTTTGGACAACAGGCTAACATTGTTGGCTCTTTATTTCTTCTACTTGATTACCAAACGGAACGGTTGAAACTCACTTCATGTGACGCGCCTCCTCAAAATTTTAACAATGAAAATTATGAACACAAGAACGTAAAGTTATAATTAGTAAAATGTGAGTCATACTCATAATAATTGTAAATTATAAATATATTTTTAAAATAAATTTTTTTGAATAATGTTGATATAATATTCAAATGCAATCTATTGAGATCAATCAAGAGGGTCACATGCAAAATTTATATAATATATGTTGGTGGAATGGGGTAAAAACACTTCTAATTTTTTTTTTTAATTTTATAATATTATACAAATTTCGATAACGATTTGATTTGAATTGAATTTTTTTTTTCATTTTAACGAAGTTTTTGGACCCAGTTATTGCAATTGCAAAATTCAAAAACCACCAGCTCATGATGAAAATAGACCACAACGCTCATAAAAATAAAAATAATAAATAAAAACGATGAGCAAAAACAGCTGCAACAAGTCCATTTGTGAATGAAGTTTTAGTTTATTAGGTAACTTAGACTGTAAAAATTAAATTCAATATTTTATAAATGGCTATGCTAGAATTTCCCATTCCGTCCGGTTCAATGTTCCGAGTCAAAATATTTATCGGCGGGTTGGGTGGGCTTACTTGACTGGTGCCCGGCTCTAGCGTCAATTGATTCCATAAAAAATTTCTTTAAAAAAATAAAAAATTGAAAATTTATTATTACCCATTGTTAAAATAAAAAATAAAAAATAAATAACTAAATAGAAAGTTAGCTTGGTCAAAATATGACCCACGGGTAAAAATAATAATGAAACCAGTAAATTAATGAACTTGATAAGCAACTTTTTCATTTTTTAAAGAGATTAAGTTTGTGAACTTATATTTTATTAAGGTCTCGTTTGGCAAATGATGATTTCAGTTAAAAAATTAAAAAATTACTAAAAAATTAAAAAGTCAACAACGTATATTAAAAAGTCAAACATTTCATTTTCTCTCTACTTTTTGCATATCTTTTCGTAAAAAATCAAAAAATCATCTCAAACATATTAATTTTTTTTACCTCATATTTTAGTCAAAAAGTCGAAAACTTACTAAAATAACCTACTTCCAAACGAGGCCTAAGTGTTAGATAAGAGTTTTTGTGAATAGTGTTATCTCTACCTTTTTTTTTTTTCTTTTTTTTTCATAAAACTCCCATCTCTTTAATTTTTTTTTTTAATTTTAATTTTTTCCAAATATGAAGTTTTATTTTTACCCTCATCCCTAACTTTCTAATCCTAATTTCCCAAACCTATTTCTTTACAAATGTTTAACTTTTTAAATATATTTAGATTAAGTACATCTAAAAAAATTGATGAAAATATGAAAAAAAAATCTACTAAAGATAACAAATAAATAACCAAGTTAAAAATCATAGACGAGTATACAAAATCCTACCTCAAAGTTAGAAGACGAACAAAATAAGGAAGAAACACGGATGAAGCTGAAACCTAACTCTATTCGAATAAAAATGTAACCCTTGAGATGCTCTATATTTTTAACAAAGGCATACGGGTAGAGAAACCACTAAATCTAGGGGAAAATGTAGAGAGAGAGATAAGGAGCTTTGGAGAGAGAATATCTAGATCTAGGGTTTTTAAACTTTTAGAGAGAAAGAGATAAGAAAAAGTCATGTAAAAAGTGATTCTTACAGACTGATATACGCACAGTCCGCTCGAGCGAAAGAAGTAAAGCTCGAGCGTCCAGACATAATAAGTTGTTCCGTTCGAACTCAAGAAGTGACGCTTGAGCGCAGAATATACACTTCTAGTAGTTTTGCAGACAGAAGACCATCGCTCGAGCGTAAGAAAGGCCGCTTGAGCTGAAACCGCTCGAGCGCAGGAATACACTCTCCCAGTAGTTTTGTAGATCTGCAAAAGTACTGAGAATTCATAAAACCCGCTCGATTGTAAGAAGTGACGCTCGAGCGGGGAAGTAAAATTCTGGGCAACCAAAGTTTGAAAACCAAGCTACCAACCCGTTTCGAACGCAACCAATATAACCCAATAGCCACCTCAAGGAAATATAATGGAAGCAAGACATGAAAAAACAATATGAAACGATGAAACCCGAGTCCATAATACAAAATGGGTCGGGTCTAAACTAGAATCGCTATATCTCCCCAAATACATAAAAGAGAATCAAATTTCTTGACCAATTTCTAAGCTAAATTAACAATTATAATTCAAAGCAATAAAAAAATTCCCAGGATTATTACTCTTATTTTGCATAATTTAATTTTCTGAAAATAACACACAAAGTTCAAAATCAATTTTCACAATTCTATTGAAGCACATCATTGATGATGCAGTTAACAATGCAAACATGTTCAGGAGAGAGAAACATGCAACAACACAAACAAATCATATGACAAGTTGAACCCGGAAATCCGATCGTCTCTAACATGACTGAACCTAGAAATTTGAAATTGAAATTGATCTCAACCTTCTGGCAGCGCTGGGCAACATGACAAAACCCCTAATCATCTCCAACAAGACTGAACCTATATAGATTTGTATTCAGTTTTACAATTCAAATCCCATTTATTATTATTTTTTAACATATAAATGTAATTTGATGAAAAGTCTTTCGATATTCAATCAGCTTGATTTTGTTGTACAAACTGTATAATTAAACAAGATAAATAGATTCATGGTTTGATAAATTAAATTAAAATACATGCAATAAATCCATATTTGATAAATTACATTCTAGAGCATGAAATAAGATTAATAGAAATATTGAAAACAAGGAATCAAACCAAATTCTGTGTGATACCATAGTGTCCTTAAAACAGATTATCCGCCTCACCGTGGGTGCTGAAGGAACGTTGATTTCTGTCTCTTATGATAAGATGGTTTAGACCGGCTAACGTAGAAACCTTCTATTAGCTTTGGCAAACTGACAATGGCAACACTCTCTCAACACAAGAAGAAAAATGATAGACACAAACAGACTGACTGTATAATTTTGGAAGGGAAAAATTTGTACAAAACTAAGGGGAGATAGGTCTCCTTTTATACACCATGGGAGAGAAAGGAGGAACCTCCAGCCATGAAAGCTAGCATCTAATATCATGAAGGCTGGCAACTAATGGCCATTACTCCTGCAAAACTACTGGAGTAATGGACCAAAACTGATGAGAATTCAAAGTGTGAATTACACACAATATACACCTATGTGTATATCCATTTCTGCAACAGACTTGGGCCTGCAGCAGACTTGGCCCAAAAAGATTAGGTTGGTGGACCACCAATCCGGCCCAACCCAAACCTAACCCATTCCAGCAAGCCTAAAGCCCCCAAGCCCAAGCCCAAGCCCAAGCCCAAGCCCAAGTCCCAAGATCCAAGATCCATGATCCACGGATCACAGATCACGGATCACGGATCACGGACTTGGCCCGGCCCGGTCCGGTCAGGAGGGCGGTGCGCTAACAATTTTGCCATAACCAACTTGGACCATAGTCTTGGCCCAAGCCCATCCTTGAAACATCCATGTCTCCCTTCTTTCGGAAAATTTAGATGCCCCAAAGGGCTCATGCCCTTCTATAATCTTGAGGTTTAAATACCTATCAAAGCTTTCCTTTATAATCAATGTGGGATTGGTAGTTATACACAATTCTCAATACCTCATTTATGAGGCCAACTTTATGAGACAATTTCTTATTCAATTCTTAATGGTTTTTAGTCATTCTTTTTGTGTTGTAAAGACCTTGTTACAAAGAATCTAAACCCATTTAATCCCACCTCAACCAATGGTTGGGACTTACTTTAATTTCACATTAAAGTCACCAAAAAATCATTTTTTCCAACAATCCCCCAAATGAATAAAAATTGACCGAATAAAGAAAACGGACAACATTTACAACAAAGACTCGAAGAGAGAGAGAGCACACAGACTAACCCTACATCAGAAAAGGTAGCTGTTGGCCTTGAACCTTTCGTAGTGAAAGCCTATCGGATTTACTAGCTGACCAATGAATGTGATGTCTTGAACTGTTTTGCCGTTTGTGTAAACCGAGACAATAAACCTCACACAGGAGTTAGTCCGACTTTTGTTCTTATTCTCACTGGTGTGTTTGGTATGGCCCTGGAACACCAGCCTAGTTCAGTGAGTGGTTTTAAAGAATTTGGCCTTCCGAATTCTTAAAGAAACGGCCCTACTTCACATTCACATAAGTGACCTTTATAAGGTATCGCATTATATCACGGTTGACTATTCATATCACTTAGGTCATTAAAAGCATTAGCTTAACCTTCCACCCCCACCGAGTATCACTATACAAAGGAATAGGCAAGAGGATTTATCTTTTCAGTGACTCACCCGTTACACGAAATTAGGTTGTTCCTTTGAACCTAGATCTTGGGATCTCCAGTCAACTAGGTTAGGTTTTTCGTTCCGATAACGTTACTAAAGGCCTTAACCCCATTCCTCTTGACGACGTTTCTACTAACTCTCGAGTTAACCTTTTGTTTAGCGGATCCGCAATGTTGTCCTTAGACTTTACATAGTCTAGAGAGACAACTACATTAGAGAGTAGTTGTTGTATGGACTTATGTCTACGACGGATATGTCTAGACTTTCCATTATACATATGACTCTGTGCCCGTCCAATCGCTGATTGGCTAGCACAATGAATACAGATAGCAAGCACAAGTTTTGGCTAATGTGAAATATCCTTAACGAATTGGCGAAGCCATTCAGCTTTTTCAGTTGCTTTATCCAAAGCTATAAACTCAGATTTCATCGTTGTTCTCGATAAACACGTTTGCTTGGAAGATTTCCAAGACACGACTGTCCCTCTGTAGGTAAACACATAGCCGCTAGTGGATTTGGAGTCCTTTATATCAGATATCCATTTAGCGTCACTATACCCTTCTAGTACCGCTAGGTATCTGGTATAATGTAGCCCATAATCGCGGGTGTAGCATAGATAACCTAACACCTGTATAATGCCTCTCCAATGAGTGGCATTTGAATTACTCGTGTATCTACTAAGCCAGCTAACAGAGTAGGCTATATCTAGCCTTGTACAACTCATCAGATACATCAAACTTTCAATGACCCGAGAATATTCTAACTGAGAGACACTCTTACCATTATTCTTGGTCAAATGTAGACTCACATCTACCGGTGTCCTAGACACACTTGTATATGATTTACCAAATTTCTCAAGTATCTTCTCAACATAGTGAGACTGAGAAAGTAGAATACCACTAGATGTTCTGGTAATCTTAATACCTAGAATGACATCTGCAAGGCCAATATTTTTCATGTCAAACTTAGAGTTTAACAATCTGTTGGTAGTTCAAACCATTTCATCATTACTACCAACAATGAGTATGTCGTCTACATATAGACACAAAATGACATAACCTCTGTCAATATCTTTCACATATACGCACTTGTCACACTCATTGATTCTAAACCCATTTGACAACATAGCGTTGTGAAACTTCTCATGTCATTGCTTAGGTGCTTGTTTCAAACCATACAATGATTTGACAAGCTTACAGACTTTCTTATTTTTCCCTAGAGCTGAAAACCCCTCGTTTTGTTCCATGTAGATTTCTTCATTTAAATCTCCATTTAAAAAATCTATCTTTACATCCATCTGATGTATCTCTAGACTACGTAAAACGGCTATCGCAATCACCATGCGAATGGATGTAATCCTTGTCACAGGTGAATACGTATCAAAGTAATTTAGGCTTTCTCGTTGCTTGTATCCTTTGATAACTAGCCTAGCTTTATATTTATCAATTGATCCATCAGCCTTCATCTTTTTTCCAAAGATCCATTTACTCTCCAAGGCCTTACTGCTTGGGGGTAGATCAACCAACTCCCAAGTATGATTCTGTAAGATGGAGTCAATTTCACTTTAAATAGCTTCTTTCCATAAGGGACTTTCTGGTGAAGTCATAGCTTCATGGAAAGTTCGAGGTTCTCCCTCTAACATATAAGTCAAGAAATCCAGGCCAAAGGACTTGGCAGTCCAAGCCCTCTTATTTCTTCTTGGCTTATCTACTTCCTCATCTTGATCATCTACTTGATCATCTTCAAGTTCCTTCTCAGAACTTTGATCATCTCCTCGGGTTCGACAATGAAATATGTCTTCAAAGAACGACGCATTTCTTGACTCCATTATGGTACTCTTGTGGATATCTGAAATATCAGACTTGTGCAAAAGAAACCTATATGCACTACTATTCTATGTATCACTGTAGACCGCCCCGAGAACATCGCAGCTCTGCGCGCGAGGGCGTGAATTCCGTTTTGTTCTCTAGTTACTACAGTTCAGACTCAATGTCACAGTTCTGAATCTAATATCGCAAAGTGCAATGCAAGACCGATAAATCACCAAAGAGTCCAAATCCGACAAATCGTTTTGGTAAACTGATTTTAATAAAGAAGTGCTAAACATGGACTGCTTTGCTAGATACAGAGTCGCCACCTAAATATTTTATTTTAGGAGAAATTTAGGAAACCCTGACTCGTGCCTAAGGCCACGTGTCTGTCATCACCAAAGTTGCCTCTACTTAGGAACTTGGGTACGAGAGGGGAAGGTCATGCAATGAGCACCCCCGCTCGCCCGATCAAAGATCGGCCTTTACTAAGCATGATATGTTGTTTTTGAAAACACATGTATTCTTATTCCGGTTATTAACCTAGAATTACTATGTGATGCGCACAGTATACAAGTATAGACTAAATCGCCTAAGTTGGAACAAAACATTGCATGCTCGTTTGTTTGAAAACGGTTTAGAGGTGCTACTCGCAAGTAGGCTAAATCGCGGATTTTAATGAATTGTTTCAATTCAAGCAATCCAACTTTCACCCACAGGCATTCAAGCAGTTAATCACTTAAGCAGTTAGCCTCATGGCAAGCATGCTTTCATGGCAATCAATAACACACATGCAGTATGCTAAAGCATAAACACTCACAGTGTACTCCGAGCCAAAACAGAGAACTGGTTAGAAATCATGCATGATCCTAGTTCATGTTAAGATGGCTAATGCAACACATGCAAAAATGCAACTAAGATAGGCTCGGCTACCTACAATGCAGTTAGTATGATGCGCTGAGCCCGGTGCATGCAATACAGATGAATGGATGCACGCATGCGAAGCATAAGGTATGCTAAATGAAACGTGCCCTAAAACTAACCATCGTAAGCAGGTAAGTAAAAGGGAGAAAGAAATGGGGGTTGGAAGACATGCATCACACACACACACGCTTATTACAACAGTTGGCCCTCTCGACGGAGGGTCCGAATAAGAAGCTAACTAGCTAATCTAAGCTAATTAAACTAATTATTACAAAATAGAATTAATGAACTAACCCTAGTTAACTAATTAAGCTATTACAACACAAATTGAATAGTTAAACGCATTAACTAATTAGGTACAAAACCAAAGCATAAATTAGCTAAGTAAAGCAGTAAAACAATGTCCTCAGAGGGGGAAGAATGCACGCATGCTCGGTTGCCACGTTCGGAAATCCGTCGCGATGTCCCAACTTGCCTCTGTTTGCAACTATTCTCAGAACCTTGCACAAAGCTCCACAAAGCTTCAACTCCACCATGGGAACCTGTGGGAGGGCTGCCGACCAGTTGTTGATGCTTCCAGCCACTGGCGGACCACTTTTTGTTGCTACAGACCAGAAAAAGTGGTTGGCCAGCTAGTTTATCTGGCCGACCGACCAGTTTTGCTGCACTTCTCCAACTTTCTGCAACAGAGAGCAAGAAATGACATGGCAATGTATTTGCAACATATGTGTGCCCAACCACCCTCCCTATCATTTCATAAGCTCAAGGGAGAGTGGTTCTCAACCCTCGGCCCACCAATCACGCATCTCGATGCATGATGGCCGAGAAGCCAAATTGCACAATTCAATGTAAAATGAATGCACACATAAACACATAAAGCCTAGAACTCTATCATATATGATCAAGAGCGTTGACAACCGAGAATTGAGGCACGTTTCATCACTTCAAGTATGAAACATCCATCGTTTCTCATGTTTGGATTAACACCTAATCCAAACAAAATGCAACAAATAACATGCATAACACAATGCAATGCAATATCAAGCACGCAAACATGCAATGCCTCTCAAGCATGCAAACATGCAATGCAAGGGACAAGTATGCAACAACATGCAATGCAACATGGCATACTCAATGCAATGAATAACATGGCATACTCAATGCAATGTGATTATGGCATACACAATGCGAACAAGAACATAACATGCACAATGCAAACAACAACATAACATGCACAATGTAATGTAACATGGCATACACAATGCTCGATGGACTTAAACCGAATGTGGGCAGACCTCAGCCATGCCCAAAACAATGGCCATGACACCAAAACAAAGGTATGAGATGCAAAACAAAGCATGCACATGCATTGGCCCATCAACTAGTCCTAAGAGCACAACTCTCAAGAGTACTCAAAGAGTGACAAGCATAGAAGTGTGACAACACTAAAGGCTTTGAAATCAAGTGTGAAATGATGCCAAATCATCCAAACAGCACAAGTAAAGCATGCAAGAGGGCCTAAGGCACAAAGCCATTAAAGGGACTACACAAAGGAGGCATGCAATACATGGCACAAATGCATGAACCAATCATGGATAGAGCTCAAATAGGTCTAAACAAAGACCAAAACATACTGAGATGGGGGCCCAAAGGTCTAGGCAAGATGACATACATGCTAGGCCCAAACAAGGTAACAATCCATAACTTCTAAACCACAATTAAAGAGTGATATGCATGAGAATATGACAATGCTATATGCTCTGAAATCAAGTATTAAATGATGCCAAATCATCCAAATAGCTCAAAGATAACATGCATGAGGCATCAAAACACAAGGCTAGCAAGGCCAATTGCACTACAACTATGCAATTCATGAGGCATATGGTCAAGGCAACCCAAAACAGTCATAGAACAAGTCAAAATGATACTAAAACATGTATGGAAGGAAGCCAAAACAAGCTAGCATGAAAGGTATAAGGCATGGAATATGTAAGGCAAATAAGGTGGATTACACTACACCTATCAAGACCAAGCATGAGATGACTTAACCAACAAAAATCAGAGTTATATCATGGAAAAATAACCCCAAAAACACATTGAAATGATAGCTCGCAAGCTTAGGCATGAAGGCATACACAATGGTTCATGTTTAAGGTATAAAGGACCAACCCTCCAACGCATTGAATGAGTGACAAATGCAAGTGCATGGCAACATTACATGGACTGAAATCACATGACGAATGATGCCAAATCATGGAAATAGGTCAAGCAATGCATGCTAGTGGGCTTGATACACAAAGCTAACAAGCTAGGATGCATTACAACTATACAAAGCATGGCATGCAAGACCAAAGAAACACAAATCAGAGCTAAAGCATGCTAAAACATGAACAAAAGCTTCTCAAAGTTAAGCCAAAATCATGCTAGAAAGATACTCTAAAGCATGGCACACATTAGGCTAATTCATGGAATTGCACTACAAGTGCATGGAGCATGCATGGGGCTATCAAACCCAACCTTAACAAAGTTATGGCATGTTAAAATAACACCAAAAACCTACTAAAATGAAGTCAACATAAGCTAGAAAGACATGCTACTTCATGAAGCGTACAAGACTAGTTTATGAAATTTACACTACAAGTGTATTAAGCATGCATGAGGTGATCAAGACAACCAAAAATAGTGGCATGCCATCTCAAAATAACCCCAAATACATGCTAAGAACAAGCCAACACAAGCTTAATAAACATGCTCAAACATGAGGCATTCAAAGCAAGCATTCAAAATACAAGGAGAGGGGATGATCCTCTCCTATTTGGGACCCAAAAACCACCTTTCCACCATTGAAAATCCTCTGGATTTCAGTGGTAGAAAGGTCATGCAAAGGCTAGAACAAGAGCCAAAAGGGATGGCTCAAAACAAGGCCTAACAAGGCCTAAGAGGGAGTAGACTACCCCCAACAAAAAGTGACCTCAAGCAAACATTTTAAGGACTGAAAAATAGAACTTTTTGTAGTTAAGAGTTAAGCTTAAATCAGCATGCAAATAGGGCTAAAAGCTTAAGCAAAACAAGGGGTTTAGGGTTAGTTGACTCACCCTTGTAGAACCTCTTCAAGGCTACCACTCCAGCAGCTTTCTTGGATCAAAACCAGTCCAAAAGCACAAAAAACAACCTCAAGAAGCCTCCGCAACAAAAGGATGGTGTTTGAGTGCGTGTTTGTGTGTTAAAGTGTGATAAATATGCACTTTTGAACACAAATATGAAGAGAAGGAGCAAGATAGATACAAAAATGTATATGTATAACTCAAGGCACAAAATTTGAACCTAGAGGAAGGAGGAGGAGGTTCTCTCTTATTGTAATGACCCCGACCTCCGATTAATGCTAATTCATGAGTAATTATGCCTAACCGTAATTTAGAAGGAATCTAAGATTAAATTGCACATGTATTGCATTATTTATACGTTTCTATCTGTTCGGTGTAAAATGATCTGTTTATGTTTCGACTTTAAACTGTGAATTGAAAGCCTTATCGGCGCGCGATTTCGAAATTGATTCGTGTTTTAGACTAGTTAGATTTTATGTCATTTTATGGTATGTTTAATTAGAATTTGGTTTCGTATGATTAAATTAGATTATAATGTTAGATTACATCAACTTGAATTATTTACCTTATTGCCACTTAGTGGACAAATCTAGGCCATGTTTTGATCTTATATCACTTAGTGAATCAATTTCATCTCCTCTAGAGACCAAAACGTGAGCAAGAGAAAGAGAGTAGGAGGAAGACTTGGTTTCAACAAGATTTGGCTTGGAACTTAGGAGAATTGAAGGATTAGTTACAAATTGAACTTCTAGACGTGGAATTGAAGAACTAAGGTAGGAGGACCATCTCTTTGAACTTGTATTTAGTTGTATCCTGCATGATTCATGATAGAATAGAAGATTGAAGTTAAGAATTAGTGTAAAATGTTGAATTGGGTAGTATATCATGCATGCATGTGCACACCTTGAAGTTTAAGGTTGATTTCCATGAAAATCTTGCATGCAAGCCCATATTTTAGCCTTAGTCCATGAATTCATCATGAATTTGAGTTTAAAACTTGTATTTGGTTATATTTTGGAGCTTTGGATTCAATGGAACACTTGCTTGTTACATACATATCATGTTCTTGGAATTTATTGTTAAGATTGTGTTTAATTGACTCACCCTTAGGCTTTGATTTTACAAATTGAGCTTTGGAACATCTTATACTTTGAGTTTGGAGGTATTTTCCAGAAAATGAGCCCAAGAGGTTGAGTTTTGAGCTGATGAATACTTGGTTTAGGCTTGGGAGGCAAATCTGGAAATTCCAGAATTTGGCTTCCTCACTCGAGCGAAGGATTCCACGCTCGAGGTATCATCGTTTGTTCTGAGCTCCGCTCGAGCGAAGGAATGGTGGATCGAGCATAAATTGCAAGCTCTCAAGTTTTTGGTGCACGCAGATGCACGCTCGAGCGAAGAGACCTATGCTCGAGCAAGGAGCTGTGTCTCACCCTCGAGCGAGCATTGAGCGAGCATCGCGCGTAAAAAATCAGCAACCAGTACTTTTACATTTTTACAGACCGCTCGAGCGAAGGAGTCCTCGCTCGAGTGACCCCTCTGTTTTGACAAGCTCACTCGAGCGAAGAAATCCTCGCTCGAGCGAGACCCCTGTTTTCAGCAAGTTTTACAAAATATTTTCTAAGGGATTCTTGCATCTTCATTCCATCCTAGGCATTCCTAGGCCATGTTTAAGACTTTATAGAGAGGATTAAAGGGTAGAAATGCACTAAGAACCAATGACGTAAGTTTTGTACAATTAGAACGTGTGTTTCAAGTGTGTGTATCGGTTATGTGTTCTGTAGGTCACGAACCATACACCGTCACTCAACCTGCTCCGTCTTTCTGATTCAAGATCAACTGTGAGTAATAACTTAGTAAAGTTATGTTCAAACTGTATCTACTTTCTGTGTGATGAAACAAGATCTGTTTTCTGAAATGATATTTCTGTATGAATGAATGGTTGTCCAATGTTTTCTTAAATGTATTCCTGACATTCTTAGCCTCAAATATGTTCTGTTTCGTCCCTTTATGGGCCAACTGTACGTCTCATGAGCCAACTGTTTATGGATCCTTACATCCCTTTATGGGTCAACTGTACGTCTCATGAGCCAACCGTATCGTCTCCGTGCATGTGAGTCCACTGTTTACCTTTATGGCCGTCCCTTTATGGGTCAACTGTATCTGTGAGAGCTAATGAATGTATCACGTATGCTTATGCATGACTTATGATTTCTGAATATGATCTAGACAAATATGATTTTGATATGAACTGAATTATGATTTCTGAATCTGTATGGACTCATTCATTGAAACCCCTTTACTTTGTTATTATTCACTGGGCTTTCGCTCACAGTTTACTATATATATGTAGGTGAGCCGGTGTGTGACCAGGGCCAGAATTGACGACCTTCATCTCTGTTTTTGGTCAGCCAACTATTTGTGCCTCCCGAGGAGGTTCCAATCGGAGTCTAATGCTTTGGCTGTTTTTGTTATCATGCTAGTCTCTGTATATGCTTTGCTAAGTCAGGTCTTGGGAAGTACATTCTGTAATTACCTTTGTACATATTGGTGTACTCTGATTGGCATGTTTTTGTATATAAATAAGTTTTAAATCTTCTGTCCCATGTATGTTACCACAGCTCATTGGACCTTGTCTATTATGTATTAATGCTTCCGCAGCCCTTTATTAATTGCTAATCTGTACAGAGGCCTTTGGTAATCTACGGATTACTGGCCGGTTACGGTGCTAAACCTACAGGGACGGGTTATTTGGGTCGTGACAGAGTGGTGTAGACACCCCATTTTTGACCATCCTCAAGACTTGGACGTCACCGCCTGAACACTCAGTGATCATCCTTGTTTGTGTTCGTTTGGGGTTCCCGGAGGTCTCGGCTACGCGCCTTGCCTCAGGACCCCCGAATTCGATTATTTTGTGTCTGGTTTTGCACCAAACGCTTGTACTTTGCCTTGGAGGGGCAGGGAATGCCTTGTAAGGCATCCCCACGCATCACCGGCCGTGGCTAGAGGCCACCGGCCAGGGTTTTATGCCATCGGCAATGTATGTTGCCGGTCGGCAGTAAATTTTGTCAAAATGACATCTTTGGCCGGCCAACTACTGTGCATCTGCTTTTGCAGATATTTTAGCACAGCTGTCTTGCATTTGCTTCCCCTCCATACACGTGTATGGAGGGATGGCCCTCTTGTTAGCTTACCTTGTAAGCTTTACAAGATTGGCTCCTCTATAAGAGGAGGCCTTCTCTCCCTTGTCTTAGGGTTAGAGAAGTTAGAGAAGAGAGTGAGAGGACTCTGGTTTTAGGGTTTAAGTTAGTGTATCTAACCTATATCTATACCTCTCCCTCTCTTGCCATTGTGTGTGTTTTAGGCTTAGTTTTGTGCATAAACACCTACCATCACACCATCCTCTTGGAACTGAGGTTCTTGAGGCTTGTTTTTGGAGCTTTGCAGCTGGTTTGGAGCTCAAGGGGCTGCTGGTCCACTATTTTGAAGGTGGTCTACAAGGGTAAGACACTAGCCCCTTTTTACCCCACTTTTGCATTGCACTTTTGACCATCTTAGAACTGTTTTCAAGCTTAGTGTTTAATACATAAAAGTTCTGTTTTTAAGGCCTCTAAATAGTTTGTTAAGAGTGCTTTAAGCTTTGAGGAAGTTTGACCCCTCTAAAGGCTTGTTTGGCCCTTGTTTTGTGCCATTTTGTGTGAGCTCCGGGACCCTAGTGTTTGGGCCTCCTCACCACTGAAATCTTGAGGGATTTTAGAGGTGAGGATGGTGCCTTGAGGTCCTAAGAAGGAGAGGGCCACCCCCTCTCCTTGTTGTCCTTGAAAAGGACCCATTTTGGCCTCTTGAGGGAGCATCATGTTTGAATGTTTGTTGATTATGCCATGGCTATATTTTATGCTTATATTGCCATAATATAACTTTGTATTAAGTTGGTTTTGGTACACCATGCTTGCTTAGCATACCTACCTTGTAATGCCTTGATTTGCCTCAATATACGCATAGCATTTAGACTACCATGCTTTTGTGTTTTGGCCAAGCTTTGTGAAGCTTATTTGCATGATTTGGTGTGCTAAAGGACTGTTTTAAGTCGTTGGAGTCATTCATGCCTTGCTTTGTATAGCCACCATGTGATCACTCTTGTATGCCTTAAGCTTTGACCCCTCTAGCATGCCTTACTTGCATGAGTTGTTTGTTTGGGCACCTTTTCTAGCATGTTTTCAGTGCCTAGCATGTTGATTATATATCCATGTTTGTCCCTTTTAAGTGTGCTTAAAAGTTGCTTTGATATGCCTAAGTATTGGATCATGTGGACTTGCATGTTTGCATGCATTTTGGCCTCCTTTTTGGGCACTTTTGGCCACTGTTTTGGACCTAACTTAGGGCTGTCCAATTAGTGTAAGTCCATCCCTTGCATGCCATTCAAGTGTTGTTACATTATCCCATGATTGCATGCTTTGGTTGCATGTATTGCATGCTTGAAATCCCTTGCATGTGCCATGTATTCCCTTGGTCAAATTGCTAGCATGTTGCATGATTAGATTGCATCTTGTATGCTCTAGTAGTTTGCATAGTTATGGTGTGCTTGCTTGCTTTGTTGCTTGGGTTGTGAACCTAATGTGCATTGCATGTTTACATGCTCTTTTTTATGCCATGTTGCATGCTAGCTAATATGTTTAGGATTGCATTACATCAATGCGCATGCTTGGCCTCTTGAAGTGAGTGTGATAGAGGTTGGCCCTCCTATGTGATTATGTGTGTTGCATCACATTTGAAATGAAAGATGCACACTTGGTTCTCTTGGGCCATCATGCATTGAAATGTGCGATTGGTGGTCCGAGAAACAAGGACCATGCCCCTTTGAGTTGTACACATGATAAGGAGCTTGGTTGGTGCATACATTGCTTGGATTGTATTGCCATGCTATGCCTTGTCCTCTGCTGCTGTAAGTTGCAGGTTCAGCAGGCATTTTTGGCCAACCGGCAACACATAGTGCCGACCGGCCGTCCATCAGTGGCCGATAATTAAATCAGCAGCCGATGATCATATTTGGCGGCCGATGGAAATCCTCCTTAGCCGGTGGTGATCCCCGGTGTTCAGAGAAGCATCTCTGACACTTTGGTAGTCTTCGGAGGGGCAAAGTAGGGAAAACAGAGGCAGACTATGCATGGCAGTGGCTTTCCGAGCGAGACCGAGCATGCGTTGCATCGAGCCATCTCCCCAAGGCTGCTATTTATTGCTTTCTTAGACTAATTAATTTGCTTAATTAGTTTAGTTTGGTCTGTAATAATTAATTAGCTAGGATAGTTAATTCATTATTCGAATTGTATTATTATTTGGTCCCTTCAAGCGAGGGTCAATCTGTAATAAGTGTGGGTGTGCGTGTGCATGTCTTCCAACCCCCACCTCTTTCTCCCTTTTACTTACCTGTTTTGACGGTTAGTACTAGGACCTATTTATTTTAGCATACCTTATGCTATGCATGCGTGCATCCATTCATCTGTCTTGTATGCACCAGGCTCGGCGCATCATGCTAACTGCATTAGTATTTCAAATCTAACTTGAATACGTGCATCAAATGATTGTATTCCACATGCCATTTTAGGGGTAGCCGAGCCTATCTTAATGACATTTTGTATGCGATGCATTAGCCACTTAACATGGACTAGGATCACGTATGTTTGCTAACCAGTTTACTGTTTTGGCACGGAGTACAATGTAAGTATCTTTATGCTTTAGCATATCGCATGCGTGTGAATGTGAACATGATAGTATGCTTACCATGTGACTAGATGCTTATGTGCTATAAACTGCCTGAATGCCTGTGGGTGAAGGTTGGATTGTTTGAGTTGGAATAGCTCATTGAAATCCGTGTTTTAGCCTACTTGCGAGTAGCAAATTCCAAAAACATTTTCAAAGCAAACGGATATGCAATGCTTATTTCCAAATTAGGCGATCTAGTCTATACTTGTTTGCTGTGCGCATAACATAGTAATTCTAGGCTAATAACCGGAATAAGAACACATAACGTTTTCAAAAACGGATATCACGGTTAGTAGAGGCCGGTCTTCGGACCGGGCGAGAAGGGGTGCTTATAGCTGACCTTCCCCGATCGTACCCAAGTTCCCGAGCCGAGGCAACTTTGGTGATGACGGACACGTGGCCCTTGGCACCGAGTCAGGGTTTCCTAAATTTCCCCATAAAAAATATTTAGGTGGCGACTCTGTATCTGGCAAAGCAGTCCATGTTTGGCACTTCTTTTCAAAAATCTGTTTTCTCAAAACGATTTGCCAGATTTGGACTCTTTGGTTCAGATTTAGAACCGACAACAAAATCGAGTCCGAACTGTAGCGTGTAGTGGGGTCCCCTCGCGGGCGTGTTACAGTTTCTGGCGACTCTGTTGGGGAAGTTGGAGAGCTTGACTCGAACTCGTGATATCCTGTTTTGATTTCATTTATGTGTCTCTTTGCGTTGCATGTGCATTGGTGCGCCTAGGACACCGTGTTGGCCATCTGCTATTCCTGAGCGGTTTGCCGGAGGCATGACTTTGTCAAAGCATGCCATAAGGCTGACCGGTTGCGGGCTCTGCTAGTATGGGAACACAAACCCCGGTTTTACCGGGGCACCCTTTCGACCATTCGACCTAGTGCATATTCGGATCCATAGTGACCATTCCAAACTAGGACAGGTTGCTTACCCGATGTTAGGTTGTTTGAAACCGCTGTGTACATAGTGAAACCCTAGCTCCTGACAAAATAGGACAGGGAAACCCTACCCCAACATAGGGGTGTTTTTGGCTCTCTTTTACTTGTTATGTGCTTTTAGAGTATATCTCTGCAGGAACGCACATATCAGTTTGCAAAGTTTGAGTATCAGGCCTGAGGGCACCAATGTCAGTATTTGATAGAATCAGTTATATCTGAGGGTATCCGATTCAGTGTTTTTGCACAGTGATTTCTGGGGAACAGTGATCAGTAGTCGAGTACAGTTGTTCGGTTGCACCTGTGTTTGATCCGTTTGGGCTGAAATGCTGTTTGTTTTTCCTTTCAAGGTTCAGAGAGTCCCAGAATAGTCAGTGTTCCCCCTTGCTGAGGCAGGACTTATGATGACGCAGAATTCGGAAGAGACCGTGGTTATGACAACTACATTAGATCAAGGGATCATTCTACAAAGTGAGACCAATGTCGATGTGCCGCATCCACCCAGATTGCCGGTTGCGCACCCGATTTGGACCCCCCAGCTATATCAGGCTCGCGAGCCCACCACATTCGAGCTGATGGGGATGATAGGTGATCTCCAAAGATCCGTGGCGGATCTCGCTTACGGGATGTCAGCCTCGCCACCAGCCGCACCATATGCCGGGAGTTTTGTACCCCAGGAGCCCCGCTGTTGGGGCGGATTGTGATTGAACTTAGCCAACCGGAGATGGCCTCCAGCTATGGCAACGACGTATCAACCCAAATCCTAGATCAGGCTGAGGCCAGAGACAAAGGTAAAATGAAGGCAGATGCCGATCCCATCGAACAACTGCTGTGGGCAGTTGAGGCTTTGAAAGCCGCGGGGATGAAAAAGCAACAGACATCTGCAGTTGTGACAAAAGCTGTAGCGGATGCTTTCCCCACACACCTCCACCTGAGGGTAGTTCAAGTCAGTCAGAAAATCGGGATAGACCCCGTCATGCCAGAACAGTTTCTTCCATTCCCAACCCTGCACCGGGAAAGGATCAGAAAGCCAAGGTGGCGCCTGCTGACCCTTTCGCTAGTGCGTCTAGTAAGAGTGCTCAACCTTCAAAGTACCTGCCCCGAGGGCGCAGGGTCTTCCATGCTCTTTATATGCCATTGTCCAAGGCACTTCAGATCCTGGCCGAAAGAGGGCACCTTAAACCCTTGGAGCCTCGACCTCTGCCAAAGAATCTCCCTACTATGCACGATGCTGCTCAGTACTGTGCGTACCACCAACAAACAGGTCATGCTACCGATAATTGCTTCCGCCTCCGTCATGAGGTACAGGATTTGATTGACAACGAGGTTATCCTCCCACCCACCTCAGCCAAGTCCGTTACTACCCAGCTATTGGATTTTGAGGATGCCGATACTGCGAGTATGTGATCAGGGTTGGACCACTTGTGGGCGATGCCCAGTGTTTTTGATGTGGCGTCTGGCACGCAATTTTGAGCATCTGCGAACACTAATTTTGTAAATTCTGGTTTGGGTGTCGAGTCAGTCTTTTGTTTTGTTTTGAGTCTGTCTCATTATCTTGAGTCAGTCATTTTACTTACGGGTCTGTCTTGTTGTAGCGAGTCAGTCCCCTTTGTATAGAATGTCGAGTGACTCCGGGGTTGTTGCCTCGAACACCGTTTTGTCTTGGAATTACCCGTTTTTGTTTTTGAATCTGTCTCTGCCGAGGAGCCAGTTATACCAACAAATCTGAATGAAACAGCTGTGGCTATCACATTTCCGTACTTGTTGCTATTTGAGCTAGTTGTGCCAGAAGATGTGAATGGAACGATAGTACATTCTACCTACTCTCTTGTGCCTTGAACATCGTTGTAATGACCTGAGTTTTTCAAACCCCTTGGTTTGAACACTGCGGTGATGAAAACGAAGAGGAAGAAATTCCTCGGGTTTTGCAAAATTTTGATCATTTTGAGAAAATGAGGGGCATGCTAAGCCTTTTAAATGAATGAAATCATGCCTGTCAGCGTGAGTACTGAGAAGGGTCCTGGTGTGATCCAGACTGGTTCCACACTATCTTCAGCGCGAGCGATTTGTCGCTTTCTTAAAAACTTTCAAAAACAAACTGTTTTGCGCGGTCCTGTGAAGACCTGTGTGGAATTGCTCTTGAGATTGTGCAGCCTAGGATCGCTCTCAGCCTCAGAATTCAACCTACCTGTTTCGAACCTGGAATCCGTTCAAAATGTTCAACAGTTAACTGCCATGAAAAGCCCGTGTGGCCCAATTTGAAGCAGCCCTCGAGCAAGAGGCACCAAAGCCAGATCGGGAAGGTCAGGTCTCGCTGGAAAAAGCTCGTGAAGCAACCGTGATGGATTCTTCTGCAAATCAACACAGTAGTCACTCTCCTGGATTCAGATGACTTCGGGATATCAAAACCATTTGGCATGGACTTGTTACACTTTTACCCTTTGAGAGGCTCGCTGGGCCGAAAACCCGAAAGGGCGACCCAGGCAAAAGTTAGAGCAAGGCAAAATAAAAAAAAGAAAAAAAGAGAAAAAATGCAAAAAGAAATAAAGAAAAAAATAAAAAAATGCAAAAAATTGAAGAAAAAGAAAAAGAAGGAAAAGAAAAGAAAAGAAAAAAATGCAAAAAAAGAAGAAATAAAAAAATTGAAAAAAGAAAGAAGAGAAAGAAGCTCGCAAGGTCGAAAACCCGCATCGGGCGCCTTGGCAAAAGTTAGAGCCTAAAAAGTGAAGGTTAAAATACCCGAGTGTACCTTAACCGGAACTACGTAAGGCTTGATTCCCATGTCTGGGATACGTAGGCAACTTCATCCTGAAGTCCAGCCCCCAACGCTTTCATAGCGCCTCAGTCCATGTAATGGTTTTGATCATCCTTGCCTTCTCTGCATTCGACAATTCGGTTGTGACAACCGGAACTACATAAGGCTTGATTCCCATGTCTGGGATACGTAGGCAACTTCATCCTGAAGTCCAGCCCCCAGCGCTTTCATAGCGTCTCAGTCCATGTAATGGTTTTGATCACCTATCCTTCCTCCGAATCCAATGTCTCGGTTGCAACGACTGGAACTACGTGATCAACTTCCTCCTGAAATCCAGCCACCAACGCTTTCAAGGTGACTGTGTCCATATATTGTTTGTGGCCGTCTCTGTCCTCTCCGTGCCTGAGAGCCCGGTCGCGATCAATCATCGATGAGCATGCCGCGGCATCATCCAAACCAGGGGCAACTTTCCGTTGCCACGCGTCCCTTCAAGCAAGGGGCAATTTTCCATTGCCTCCGATCCGAGGTTGTGCATCTCGAGCGTAAGTTCCGTGCTTGTCAAGCATTGACCGTTTGCGAAAATAGTTTTTGAAAATTTTTACTGAGGTCGACTGTTTTCTCAAAAATTATTTCATTTTCCAAAATTGGACCATTATCTTGGACCCAAAAAAGGAAAATTTTCAGTGCTCATAGCTTGACTTGCATGATTTTCGAGTCAAAGATTGAATAAGCATGTTAATCTGACGCTCATTCTGGTCAAAACTGTTTTAGAAAGAAAACAAAAAATGGTCAAAGTAATGAACTAGGGGCACAGTTGAGCCAGGTATCCTGTCTTTCCCCCGCCGTCAAACATACTTGCCAGAAAGGCACCCTATTCACCGGAAGAGGTCCTCCCTGTCCGGAACCTCGATTGAACAACGCTGAAAGAAATAGCCGTGAGCTAACGGAGTCGGGCGTGAACCCGCGACTTTCTATTCATCTATCAATCACCCTAGGAGGGATGAAAAATGAGAGAATAAAGAATAGAGAGATGTACGATGAGAGAAAAGTGAGAAAAGGGTTTTTGAGAGAAAAACCGAGCCTGAGGGCCGAGTGATGTGATAATCACAAATCAGAAAGGGTGGGAAACATACCCGGAGGAACTGGCTCCTCGAGATCCGAGGTCTTTTGTTTTCTATAAACACGTCCGTGTGTCGTGTCTTTTGATTTGTCGGTCTCAACTTTTGTTTTGAATCTTTTCTGAGTGCGTCTCGTTGTGTTCAGGACGTGTGCCTTTTGTTTTCTCCACTTGAGTCCCTCCGCTGTGTTTAGTCGTAGGCTCGATACCCCGGTTGTGAAACCCTTTTCCAAAGATTAATCGTTTGTGCTCAGAATGCTGTGACATTCTCTACATTTATGCGAAACAAGAGAAGAAAAGGAAATTTGGGACATCCGAGCGTGTTTCAACTTCAACCGTTTCAGTTTTTGTGATCCGTCTTGTCAGATTGGGCTGTTTGTTCAGGGTTTGCTGTGTGCAGAATGAACCGAGTGCTGTGTTATGGGCTGTATGCAGACTAATCCCCAACAGAGTATGGGCTGTGTGTCCAGGTTGAGCAGTGGTTTGTATGAGTTGTTTGCTGTTAGTTGGTTGGTTATCCGATTATCACAGTGCAAGTGCTCAATTTTCAGACAACAGATCGATTTCATTTACATTTGAGGTGTAATATGATGTAATGTAGTGCAAAGTATGAAATATACGGATATAACACTCTTTTTTAGACCAAAAGTTTGTTTCATTCCATATAACCTTTTTCAAGTACAAAGTTTTGGGAACAAAAACCTGCCTGCGGCAGTACAAGGTAATCCAACTACCAAAAAGAGAAAAAGTACAAAAAGAAGGAAAAAAACAGCAAAAATCTGAAGCAGCATCAATGGTCTCACGCCTGGAGATCCGTCCTCGCCCTCTTCCTGGGCAGAAGTCCAGGAGCATCACCGTCTGAGCCTGAGCCCGAGCTGTCCCCGGTCTCCTCCTCAGATGACTCCGCCTCTGCCTCCGACTCATCGTCTGGGGCTGGAGCCCATGAGCTACTCCCGACATGAGTGCGCCCCCCTCTGGTACGGGGGTACGCCCTGCCGTCCCGGGTGGAAACAGAAGGCCCAGCTGGAGCGCCACCCACTGGAGGAATCTGGAAGGGAGGTTGAAAAAGCATGAAAGGCGAATACATCAGAATACTGTGAGCAGTAAATCAGTACAGAATGCAGTGTATGGATGCCGTGAGCAGTAAATCAGTGCAAAATGCAGCAGATGACTACAGTGTGTGGATGCCGTGAGCAGTAAATCAGTATAGAATGCAGTGTATGAGTACAAGTATGTAAATGCCGTGAGCAGTTTATCAGGTTTTGTGTAGCGCATCAGATTATATGAGAAGCAGTTTATGTATGGTTTAAGACTGTGGTCAGAAGAACATACCGGAATACTATAGAGGGCCAGGAGGTCGAAGGTTCGCTGCAACATCCCCATCATGGAGGCATTCAGCTCCAGGGACTGCCGGGTGTACTCGTAGGACGCCTGCAAAAGTATTAGCAGCATCAATATTCTGCGGAATATCAAACAAATTGAAATGAAATGGCAATGCAAAATGAAGAATGCAGTAATACATACCGGGGGTAAGTTGTGGAAACCGACTAACTCGTGATCAGCCGGTGAAGGAGCAAAGGGAATCTGGCAGGTCGCCCCACCCTGCCCTCTGTATGCTAGTGAAGTGGGCAGAGCAGGCCAACCGGTCCCCCGTCCTCTCTGAACTCCGCCCCTGCCACGGACTCGAGCTCTCCTCGACACTCCCCCTCCAGCCCCTGCTCCCGCTCCAGCCACTGGTGCCGCAGGCCGCTCTCTCTCCGCTCGGTGGCCGCCGCTCAGAGGTCGCATGATGAAGGTCCGGACATACTCCAAGTAATCGCCCTCGCCTCTGAAGCCGTCTGCCTCCCAACCGATCGTATAGTCGATCATCTGCTCGGCGGTGAATCTCTCGGTATCCCTCATATGCTCAGGAGGGTGCATCGGGACTATTTGCTCCGGTAAACCCAAGGTCTGACGCAAGAAATGCTCACCTAGGTACCAGGCCCGACAGACCAGGCCCTCCAGCAGAATCCGGAAACGCGAGGTCTCCTCAGCACCGGCAAACCGATCCCGAATCGTCGCTGGCAGTGGAGCCCACGACTGCCAGGTGATCTGGAATTGAAATACAGTTTGTCATCTACTGTTATTGAAACATGCAGTGGAAAGACGAAACTTAAATGAATTGCAAGTAAAACATACCTCAACAGGGGTGATAATGTCGAAGAAGCGGCGGAAGAAGCTAAATGTCTCTCGAGGCCTCCGCATGCATCTCCCGTCGAAGCGGCGCGAGAAAGGGACGACCAGAGGAGTCTCCGTGTCCGGCACTGGCTCCAGTCTGGGAAAGTAGGCATAGACCCACAGCTGCAGAGCAAATACCAGCATGCTTATCAGATAAAGCAGAATGAAGAATAAAGCAGAAATGGCAGAGCCGTGTGTTGTCCAGTGTATTGTGCAGAGTGTACAGTGTGTGCAGTGTACAGTCAGTGTAAAGCAGAGTATGTGTGTGCCGTGTGTACAGTATACAGTCAGTACGAAACAAACCACAGAGTACAGTACAGAGTACAGAAAATGTAGAGCAGAAATGTAAAGCAAAGGAGAAGACGTACCTCCCAAGCCCGCCAGTAGCCTCCAAGTAACTGCCCGCTGCCACGGGAGATTGAGCTCATATATCCGTAAAGGGTGGCCAGAGCGGCGCCACCCCAGTCGTAATGTAAGATTTGCCTGACGTCCACCAGTGCGCTGAGCAGGCAGAGGGGCACAGTGTTCGCCCGGTCGGCGAAAAGGGTAGTCCCCAGGAGAAACATCAGAAAGCCACGCGCATACTGCTCCACAGCCTCCTCAGTCATCGGAGCCTCCTCCCCTAACGCGGGCTGGACCCTGAACTGCACCTCAAACCAGGAATATCGGACGAAGCCTGGATGAACGAGAGGCGGCGCCGCGCCAAGCAGGTAGATCTCAGCAGCTGTCCACTCGTCCATATCAATGTCAAAGGGGATCGGATCACCCCCTACCCCGATGCCTGTAAGCATCGAGAAATCATAGGGAGTCATCGTCATGTCTCCCGTAGCAGAAAGATGGAACGAGTCAGTGGTGTCCCACCACCTCTCCGCTAGAGCAGCGAGAAGAGGCCTGCATGTAGTGAGCCGGGATAGCCCCTTGCAAAATGTGACAAAGCCGGCCTGGTCCACAATGTGGCGAACCGCCTCCGGTAGCTTTGCATACCAGTCTCGAGCGGCGATGTTCCCATACCCGCGGACGGTATGGGAATCCCCCTGTTTTCAAGAACACAGTTGCGAAGCAATGCTAAATACACCAGTTTTGTAGCGCATGAAGAATTGAGATAAATACAGCATGTGTGCGTGTTTTCAGATTCAAACAGATACCGAGTGCCGGTGTGTTTACAGTGAACTACAACGTGTGATGCGTCAGCGTGTTTGCGTGGTTCAGTGCAAATTTAGCATGCGTGCAAGTTTTTCAGATTCAAACAAGTACCGGGTGTTGGTGAGTTTGCAGTGAAATACGGTGTGTGCCGTGTGTCTGGGTGATTAAGGCTAGTGCAGTGTGTGTGCATGTGTCGGTCTTAAACAAATATCAGTTGCAAGTGTGTTTGTGTTCAACTACAATACACAGTGTATCAGAGCATCTGAGCTAAAGCAATTAAAGAATGTAATCAGCTATGGTGGTTGACAGTTAAAAGTTCTACATTGCAGAAAGTAAAACAGAGAAAAAATGTTACCTCGGAAGCGTCGAAGGATAGGTGAGAGGCAGGCTCACGTAGTAGAAGCTCGGGATCCAGCGCCCTGTCAAAACTCCGAAACTGGCGAAGTCCATCGGGGGGCAAGATATGGATCGCCGGTCGGTAGGTCGCCGGGTCGAACGGGCGCTCGCTCAAAGGAAGGAGCTCGGCCCCGGGATCCATCTCGTGATCCGGGGGAGTCCCACCGCGCTGAATATCGTCGGCCATGTCAAGAGTGATGAGAAAATAGCCGGAAGAAGGAAAACCGGGCAAGAATGTGAAGAGTCAACAAGAAGTCAACCCCGAGAGGGTGGAAAATGGCCGGAAAAGCCGGAATAGGAAAGAGGCACGAAACTCGAGAGAAACTTGAGGGGAACAAGCCCCAAAAGACGGAAATAGCAAAGGACGTATCGAAACGAAGTTTTAATCGGTTGAAAATGTCTGAAACGCGAAGGGAATCGCGAATCCGACGACGAAACGGGCGTAAAACGTGAAGAAAACGAGGAAACGAGGAGGGGAAAACGCTCTAGAGAGAGAGAGTGTGTGAAATTTCGGCCTAAGGAAAGTGAAAGAATAGGGTTTGGAACCCTATTTTAAAAGACCCGAGGTGAAATGTCAAGTCTGCCCCCGATTCAGGCACTTTTGGCCAGTCGGCAATATATTTCGCCGGTCGGTAGAATATTGCGCCGATGGAACTTCTTGGTAGCTGATGGACAGCCGGTGGCTTCCTATTCCGGCCGGTGATCTTCCTACAACCTTGTTCAGGCCATATGTGTAGTTTTCTGGTCTTCATAGCTCAAGAAAGTGCAAGAAAAGTGCATCTCCGACGCTCAACCGGCCTCCGTTTTGACCTCGGACCGTGTCTTCTGCGCATGGCACTTGAATTCGTGCAATGTTGTATCCTTTTGTATCCTTTTGCCTTTTACAAGATTCAAAAGTTGCCCCATATGCGTTGCATGCATTCATCATACTGTCTGGTGCGTCGCATCGCGCCGTGATGCACATCACAGTTGCATTGTTGTGCACCCATTTCACTTGCGTTATCATGCGTGTTTCTCCCACATTGTTGTGCGCCTTTTTACTTGCGTTGTTTCTCTTTCCTCTCTCGCGTGTGCTACGCTGAGAGGTTTCTTTTCTCTTTCCTCTCCTGTGTGCGATACGCTGAGAGGTGTTGTGTTTGAGACTCCGGGTGTTCTCGGTAGTCGCTTTTAGCCTTCTCCGCGGGAGACGCCGTGAGAATTGTTTAATTCTCTTACATCCTTTCTGCATGAGATGTAGTTTGGTTCATGTTTACTTGCTTGCATAGCATTCGCTTAAAATGTTGCATTTATTTTGCATATTTGCTTCATCACAGCATCCTTTGCATGATCATAAGTTATGCACTTGCGATGTGCATCACTTTACATTTTGCATCACGGTCTAGGAGACCTTAAATCCTCGGGAGGTGCAAGACCTTCGGTGCATTAAGGTGCACAGTTCATCGCATTTGGCATGCATCTCATCGCGTTATCTTGCGCACCTCATTGCATTTGGCATGCATCGCATCGCGCTATTTCGCGCACCTCACTGTCTTGTGCCCAAGACCAGTCTGGCGAGATCTTAAACACTCCCGCGGTCTGGCGAGACCTTAAACACGCTAGGATGGTGTTCGCATGTCAAATATGCACTGTAGCACACATCGTCCCTTGCATCGTCATGCACACACACACGCGTTTTAACGTGCATAGTCCGCATTATCATGCATCATGGTCTAGGAGACCTTAAATCCTCGGTAGGTGCAAGACCTTCGTTGCTTTGGCGCACACCATACATGCATTGTCATGCATATCTTAAGCCGCACGTCGCTGCGCATTTCAATGCTCACTTGCATTGTCATGTATTTCAAGCGACTCGCGTTGTCGCGTATTCCGTACGTCATGCATTTCAAACAAAAACAAACAAAAATATAATTGCACTGTCATGCATCATTGTAAATACATGCATCGTCACACATCATTAAATGTATTGCATATTTGTATATATTGCATTGTAGTTTGCATGCATCCATTGCATCACCTTCCATCTATGGCTTGCGCCTTTCCATGTCAAGCTTGGTCTGGTATGTGCCCATACTTCTCATGTCAAAGCATAGTTCAGTGGACCGTTCTATGTTAGCCGCGGCTTGTTTGTGTACATGCCTTTCCAAGGCAAGATTTGGTTTGGCCCGCGTGCCATTTCCATTGCATTCACATTCCATTGCATATTATATGTATTGCATTGTAGTTTGCATGCATCCATTGCATCACCTTCCATCTATGGCTTGCGCCTTTCCATGTCGAGCTTGGTCTGGTATGTGCCCATACTTCTCGTGTCAAAACATAGTTCAGTGGACCGTTCTATGTTAGCCGCGGTTTGTTTGTGTACATGCCTTTCCTAGGCAAGATTTGGTTTGGCCCGCATGCCATATCCATTGTATCCATTTCCATTGCATCGCATGCATTCATCGCATCACCCTCCACCCATGGCTTGCGCCTTTCCATGTTGAGCTTGGTCTGGTATGTGCCCTCACTTTTCACGTTAAAACACAGTTCTGCATGTGTACGCGCCTATTCCACGCTGGTATGTTGGTTTGAGGGTTACGGCACCTTTTCTGTGTTAGACATGGCTTGTTTGCATACATGCCTTTCCTAGGCAAGATTTGGTTTGGCTGCATGCCATATCCATTGTAGACATTACATTGTAGTGTAAATTTTGCATCCAGCATTAGGATCATCATTCTTTCTCCAGCGGGTCGTTACCCCACTTATGTCATTCCACCCAATACTTGTTCTTCTGTCCATCTACATTACTCATAGTTCAGTTGATCGTTCTATGGTAGACGGACTTGTTACCTCCATCAATCTATTTGACATACGTGTGGTTTTGAATCGCTCATGATTGGATCATGATTCAATTGCTTTGCATGTAGTTCGCATTGTTTCAATTGCATTGCATTTTCATTTGCATTATTCATACATTGTTTTGTATATATTGCATATCATTTTGCATTCATTCTTGCATTGTCATGCATATTGCTAACAATATCATACCTGTTAAGTTTGTTTTCTTTACAGGCACGATATTGTATATGCAGTTCATTTGCGGCTGGTGGAACCAGGCGGACCGGACAGGTATTGTATCCTCCGCGTGAGACGTATCGAGAATTGCATAATCCTCTTACATCCTTCATGCATTGTAGTGTAGTTTGGTGTATGCTAGCTTAAAACTGTCGCATGTATGCTTCGTTACAGTTTTCCTTGCATGATCATAAGTTATGCTCGGCTTCGTGCATTGTCTTGCATCTTGCCCCTGCCTTCGGGCGCATACCTTAATTGTCTTGCATGTTTGTCTAAGTCTTCAGCCTTGTCAAAAATGGGTCGTCTCTGGGCTTTGACATTCACTCCCGTCATTGTTATGACTTTCGAGTTCTGTCAAAGAGGGGCAACTGTAGACACCCCATTTTTGACCGTCCTCAAGACTTGGACGTCACCGCCTGAACACTCGGTGATCATCCTTGTTTGTGTTCGTTTGGGGTTCCCAGAGCTCTCGGCTACGTGCCTTGCCTCAGGACCCCCGAATTCGACTGTTTTGTGTCTGGTTTTGCACCAAACGCTTGTACTTTGCCTTGGAGGGGCAGGGAATGCCTTGTGAGGCATCCCCACGCATCACCGGCCGTGGCTAGAGGCCACCGGCTAGGGTTTTATGCCATCGGCAATGTATGTTGCCGGTTGGCAGTAAATTTTGTCAAAATGACATCTTTGGCCGGCCGACTACTGTGCATCTGCTTTTGCAGATATTTTAGCACAGCTGTCTTGCATTTGCTTCCCCTCCATACATGTGTATGGAGGGATGGCCCTCTTGTTAGCTTACCTTGTAAGCTTTACAAGATTGGCTCCTCTATAAGAGGAGGCCTTCTCTCCCTTGTCTTAGGGTTAGAGAAGTTAGAGAAGAGAGTGAGAGGACTCTGGTTTTAGGGTTTAAGTTAGTGTATCTAACCTATATCTATACCTCTCCCTCTCTTGCCATTGTGTGTGTTTTAGGCTTAGTTTTGTGCATAAACACCTACCATCACACCATCCTCTTGGAACTGAGGTTCTTGAGGCTTGTTTTTGGAGCTTTGAAGCTGGTTTTGAGCTCAAGGGGCCTGCTGGTTCACTATTTTGAAAGTGGTCTACAAGGGTAAGACACTAGCCCCTTTTTACCCCACTTTTGCATTGCACTTTTGACCATCTTAGAACTATTTTCAAGCTTAGTGTTTAATACATAAAAGTTCTGTTTTTAAGGCCTCTAAATAATTTGTTAAGAGTTCTTTAAGCTTTGAGGAAGTTTGACCCCTCTAAAGGCTTGTTTGGCCCTTATTTTGTGCCATTTTGTGTGAGCTCCGGGACCCTAGTGTTTGGGCCTCCTCACCACTGAAATCTTGAGGGATTTCAGAGGTGAGGATGGTGCCTTGAGGTCCTAAGAAGGAGAGGGCCACCCCCTCTCCTTGTTGTCCTTGAAAAGGACCCATTTTGGCCTCTTGAGGGAGCATCATGTTTGAATGTTTATTGATTATGCCATGGCTGTATTTTATGCTTATATTGCCATAATATAACTTTGTATTAAGTTGGTTTTGATACACCATGCTTGCTTAGCATACCTACCTTGTAATGCCTTGATTTGCCTCAATATACGCATAGCATTTAGACTACCATGCTTTTGTGTTTTGGCCAAGCTTTGTGAAGCTTATTTGCATGATTTGGTGTGCTAAAGGACTGTTTTAAGTCGTTGGAGTCATTCATGCCTTGCTTTGTATAGCCACCATGTGATCCCTCTTGTATGCCTTAAGCTTTGACCCCTCTAGCATGCCTTACTTGCATGAGTTGTTTGTTTGGGCACCTTTTCTTGCATGTTTTCAGTGCCTAGCATGTTGATTATATATCCATGTTTGTCCCTTTTAAGTGTGCTTAAAAGTTGCTTTGATATGCCTAAGTGTTGGATCATGTGGACTTGCATGTTTGCATGCATTTTGGCCTCCTTTTTGGGCACTTTTGGCCACTGTTTTGGACCTAACTTAGGGCTGTCCAATTAGTGTAAGTCCATCCCTTGCATGCCATTCAAGTGTTGTTACATTATCCCATGATTGCATGCTTTGGTTGCATGTATTGCATGCTTGAAATCCCTTGCATGTGCCATGTATTCCCTTGGTCAAATTGCTAGCATGTTGCATGATTAGATTGCATCTTGTATGCTCTAGTAGTTTGCATAGTTATGGTGTGCTTGCTTGCTTTGTTGCTTGGGTTGTGAACCTAATGTGCATTGCATGTTTACATGCTCTTTTTTATGCCATGTTGCATGCTAGCTAATATGTTTAGGATTGCATTGCATCAATGCGCATGCTTGGCCTCTTGAAGTGAGTGTGATAGAGGTTGGCCCTCCTATGTGATTATGTGTGTTGCATCACATTTGAAATGAAAGATGCACACTTGGTTCTCTTGGGCCATCACGCATTGAAATGTGCGATTGGTGCTCCGAGAACCAAGGACCATGCCCCTTTGAGTTGTACACATGATAAGGAGCTTGGTTGGTGCATACATTGCTTGGATTGTATTGCCATGCTATGCCTTGTCCTCTGCTGCTGTAAGTTGCAGGTTCAGCAGGCATTTTTGGCCGACCGGCAACACATAGTGCCGATCGGCCGTCCATCAGTGGCCGATAATTAAATCAGCAGCCGATGATCATATTTGGCGGCCGATGGAAATCCTCCTCAGTCGGTGGTGATCCCCAGTGTTCAGAGAAGCATCTCTAAGACTTTGGCAGTCTTCGGAGGGGCAGAGCAGGGAAAACAGAGGCAGACTATGCATGGCAGTGGCTTTCCGAGCGAGACCGAGCATGCGTTGCATCGAGCCATCTCCCCGAGGCTGCTATTTATTGCTTTCTTAGACTAATTAATTTGCTTAATTAGTTTAGTTTGGTCTGTAATAATTAATTAGCTAGGATAGTTAATTCATTATTCGAATTGTATTATTATTTGGTCCCTTCGAGCGAGGGTCAATCTGTAATAAGTGTGGGTGTGCGTGTGCATGTCTTCCAACCCCCACCTCTTTCTCCCTTTTACTTACCTGTTTTGACGGTTAGTACTAGGACCTGTTTATTTTAGCATACCTTATGCTATGCATGCGTGCATCTATTCATCTGTCTTGCATGCACCGGGCTCGGCGCATCATGCTAACTGCATTAGTATTTCAAATCTAACTTGAATACATGCATCAAATGATTGTATTCCACATGCCATTTTAGGGGTAGCCGAGCCTATCTTAATGACATTTTGTATGCGATGCATTAGCCACTTAACATGGACTAGGATCACGCATGTTTGCTAACCAGTTTACTGTTTTGGCACGGAGTACAATGTAAGTATCTTTATGCTTTAGCATATCGCATGCGTGTGAATGTGAACATGATAGCATGCTTACCATGTGGCTAGATGCTTATGTGCTATAAACTGCCTGAATGCCTGTGGGTGAAGGTTGGATTGTTTGAGTTGGAATAGCTCATTGAAATCCGTGTTTTAGCCTACTTGCGAGTAGCAAATTCCAAAAACATTTTCAAAGCAAACGGATATGCAATGCTTATTTCCAAATTAGGCGATCTAGTCTATACTTGTTTGTTGTGCGCATAACATAGTAATTCTAGGCTAATAACCGGAATAAGAACACATAACGTTTTCAAAAACGGATATCACGGTTAGTAGAGGCCGGTCTTCGGACTGGGCGAGAGGGGGTGCTCATAGCTGACCTTCCTCGATCATACCCAAGTTCCCAAGCCGAGGCAACTTTGGTGATGACGGACACGTGGCCCTTGGCACCGAGTCAGGGTTTCCTAAATTTCCCCATAAAAAATATTTAGGTGGCGACTCTGTATCTGGCAAAGCAGTCCATGTTTGGCACTTCTTTTCAAAAATCTGTTTTCTCAAAACGATTTGCCAGATTTGGACTCTTTGGTTCAGATTTAGAACCGACAACAAAATCGAGTCCGAACTGTAGCGTGTAGTGGGGTCCCCCCGCGGGCGTGTTACAAGTGGTATCAGAGCTAGGTTTTCTACCGCACACACTGGTCCATATGAGCTTAGGATGTCCTAGTAAGCATTAGGGGCATTCCATCTGCATGTATGAGTGCGTGGTAATTTAACTGAATGTGAAAATTGAACGTCATTGTGAATGAATGAATTGAAAGAAACATTATGATTATGCCTGTGTTTAATATCGTTGATGTCTGTATAGTAAGATGGAGAATGCATGGGGAAGTGGTGAAGGTGAATCTTCAGAGGCTCGCATGGGCCGAATGGAACAGATGTTAGCAGTATTGACTGAAACTTTGACACAAGAATAGAGACAACAACCTTTGCCCCCTCTATCTTCGTCGATGCAGGCTGAAACAGACAATAATGACCTTATTAACTTGACACAGAAGTTTATGAAAATGAAGCCGCAAGCTTTCTATGGTGGAATTGAACCACTGAAAGCAGAGACATGGTTACTGGAAATGGAAAAATTGTACGAAGTGTTCCCTTGTACCGAAGTCTAGAAAGTCCTCTTAGCCACTTATACTTTGAAGGATGAAGCCCGAAGGTGGTGGTTACTGATCCGAAATGGCAACGGGAATATGACATGGGCACAGTTTAATGCTATTTTCTATGACAAGTACTTTCCCCAATGTTTCAGGGATCGGAAAGTGTCTAAATTCCAAGAACTCAAACAGGAAAGGATGGCAGTAGCAGAGTATGAAGCTAAATTCACCGAACTGGCATGGTTTGCTCCATATATGGTAGACACTGATTACAAGAAAGCACAAAAATTTGAGGGTGGATTAGATTTGGAAGTGTTTGATCGGGTAGGTGTACTGAAATTACCTACTTATGTAGAAGTGTTAGATAGATCTTTAATGGCGGAAGCTACCAAAGCCGCTGTGAAACAAAGCAAGGCCCCAGCAACTACAACAAATGAATGGAGAGGAAAAAGATCCGGGTTTGGTTTTAAAAGAGGCGGGTCCTTTGTCAGTAAGAAGCAAAACACAGGGTCTACTAACAGCTCGAGTCAGAGTAGTGGGTCTTTTCCGGTCTGTTCTGATTGCGGTAAAAAACACAGGGGTGTGTGCCACCGAGTATCCAGTGCTTGTTACCGATGTGGCCAACCAGGCCATGTAGTGAGAGATTGTCCATTCAGGTATGAGAATACTAGCCGTCCTGCAGCAAGTTCAGCGGGATCCGCTTCTGTGGCCAAAACCAATGTCAAAGCCAATACTGGGAAAAAACCTCTGAGACAAGGCCGAGTGTTTGCCTTAGTGCCCGGTGACGTACCGAACACCTATACTGTGGTGTCAGGTACACTCCCTATATGTTCTCAAAATGCATGTGTATTGATAGATTCTGGTTCCACGCATTCCTTTGTATCGCATGCTTTTTCTCAAAAATTGACTAGACCATTAGAACTTATGACATATATGTTATCTGTATCTACGCCATCTGGGGATTCTATGATGTGTGCTCATGTTTATCCAGCGTGTGATGTTGTGATTGGCGATATGATGTTATATGTGGACTTATTACCCTTGGACATTAATCATTTTGATTGTATTTTGGGGATGGACTGGTTGACTAAATACTGTGCTACCATTGACTGTGCAAATAAAACTGTTGTGTTTAGGCCACCGGGAATGCCTGAATTTACTTTTACTGGGAATGGGGTAGTTCCTCCCCCATATTTGATTTCGGCTATGAAAGCTGTAAAACTCCTTAGGAAGGGATGTAGGGGTTATCTGTGTTGTATACTGACTGCACCATCTGATAGTACTACTGTAGAAACAATCCCCGTTGTTTGTGAATTTTCCGATGTGTTTCCGACTGACTTACCTAGGGACTTAGTTGATAGAGAAATTGAATTCACTGTTGAAGTATTTCCGGGGACACAACCCATTTCCAAGACTCCCTATAGAATGTCTATCTCTGAATTGAAAGAATTGAAAACCCAACTTCAGGAACTGCTAGATAAGAAATTTATTCGTCCGAGTACTTCACCTTGGGGTGCTCCAGTTTTGTTTGTCAAAAAGAAGGATGGGTCTTTAAGATTGTGTATAGACTACCGGGAATTGAACAAAGTAACTATCAAGAACAAATACCCTTTGCCTCGAATAGATGACTTGTTTAACCAACTTCAGGGTGCCCAAGTGTTTTCCAAAATTGACCTCAGGTCCGGGTATCATCAATTAAAGGTTAGAGCTGAGGACATAGAGAAAACTGCATTCCGAACTAGATATGGACATTATGAATTTTTAGTAATGCCGTTTGGGATGGCTAATGCACCTGCAGCTTTCATGGATCTTATGAATAGGGTGTTTAAATCATATCTGGATGACTTCATTGTTGTATTTATTGATGACATTTTGATTTATTCTAAAGACAGGGAAGAACATGAGAACCATCTGAGAACCACCTTACAGATTTTGAGAGAAAAGACATTGTATGCTAAATTGTCCAAGTGTGAGTTCTGGCTTGACAGTGTGGCATTTTTGGGACATGTGATCAACAAGGATGGAGTTTCTGTCGACCCCCAGAAAATTGAAGCTGTCGTGGATTGGCCTAGACCCACAAATGTGACAGAAGTCCGAAGTTTTCTGGGACTTGCAGGTTACTATCGGAGGTTTGTGAAAGAATTTTCTAAGCTCGCCTTGCCATTGACTCAGTTAACTCAGAAAAATATGCCATTTGACTGGAATGAACAAAGAGAGGCAGCTTTCCAAGAGTTGAAAACCAGGTTAGTGACTGCACCAATCTTAACCTTGCCTAATGGTACTGATGGGTTTCAAGTGTACAGTAATGCTTCTTATAAAGGCCTGGGGTGTGTACTAATGCAAAACGGAAGGGTGATTGCTTATGCTTCTAGACAACTCCAACCTCATGAAAAGAATTACCCAACACATGATCTTGAATTGGCAGCCGTGGTGTTTGCTTTGAAAATATGGCGTCACTATTTGTATGGAGTAACTTGTGAGGTTTATACAGACCATAAAAGTTTGAAATATTTCTTCACCCAAAAGGAGTTGAATATGAGACAAAGACGTTGGTTGGAACTAATCAAGGACTACGATTTGCAAATCTTGTATCATCCAAGAAAGGCTAATACCGTAGCGGATGCCTTGAGCCGGAAATCTAGTGCGAATTTGTCATGTTTGCTATCCAACCGAAAAGAATTGGTGACTGATCTTGAACAAGATGGACTGTTAACTGCTATTGCCGCTCAACCTACAATTCTTGACGAGATCAAACAGAAACAATGCGAAGATGAATATCTGAAAAAGATCATGGAGGAATTTGACTCAGAGCCAAGGCCGGGATTTGTATTTGAGAATGAGGTGCTGAAATTTCAGAACCGTCTTTGTGTACCCGATTGTTGTGATTTGAGGAAACGTGTTATGACCGAAGTTCACAGTAGTAAATTTGCTATGCATCCGGGGAACACGAAGATGTATCATAATTTGAAATAGAATTTTTGGTGGCCTGGGATGAAAAAGAGTATTGCAGACTTTGTGGCTAGATGTCTACAGTGCCAACAGGTAAAAGCCGAACATCAACGACCCACCGGTCTGCTACAACCACTCCCAATGCTGGAATGGAAATGAGAGCACATTACCATGGATTTCATTGTGGGATTGCCTCGTTCTTCTCGAGGTATGGATTCTATCTGGGTTATAGTTGACCGTTTAACTAAGTATACCCATTTTCTGCCTGTCAAAATTATCTATAATGCTGATAAATTGGCCAATATCTATATGACTGAAATTGTGAGATTGCATGGAGTGCCAGTATCTATTGTGTCTGACAGTGGCTCAAAGTTTGTATCGAGATTTTGGCAGAGTTTGCAACAAGCTTTGGGGACTGAATTGAGACTGAGTAGTGCCTATCACCCACAGACAGATGGCCAAACTGAACGAACGAATCAAACTCTGGAGGATATGCTCAGAATGTGTGTGTTAGACTTCCAAGGGAATTGAGAGACCTACTTGCCATTAACTGAATTTGTGTACAACAACAGTTACCATTCAAGCATTGGGAAGGCTCCTTACGAAGCTTTGTATGGAAGAAAATGTCGTTCTCCGATATGTTGGGCTGAAGTAGGTGATAGACCTTTGTTGGGACCGGAACTTGTGCAAGAAACAACCGAGAAAGTGAAATTGATACAGCAGCGTCTGAAAACTGCACAGAGTTGGCAGAAAAGCAATGCCGATGTTCGAAGAAGAGAGAGGGAATATGAGGTTGGGGACCATGTGTTTATAAAGGTGACCCCGATGAAGGTTCAGACTCGGTTTGGTGTTAAGGGCAAGTTGGCACCGAGGTATGTTGGACCTTATGAAATTCTCGAAAAGATCAATCCGGTGTCGTATTGGATATCCTTACCTCTTGTAATAGAACATATGCACAATGTCTTTCATGTATCGATGCTTCGGGAATATTTGAGAGATCCACTCCACATCATTGAACCGACACATGTGCTTTTGAAAGATGACTACACTTATGAGGAGAGACCTATCCAGATTGTGAATCACCGGACCAAAAAGTTGAGGATTAAAGAAATACCATTGGTGAAAGTTGATTGGCAAAACCACGGAGGAACCTATGCAACTTGGGAAACCGAGGAAGACATGATGAAAAGATATCCGGATTTGTTCCCATTAGACCTAATGTTGATTCCGAATGAAGGTAATTTGAGTTTGGAGGACCAAACTCTTTTAAGGGGGAAAGACTGTAATAACCCTGGCCTCCGATTAATGCTAATTCATGAGTAATTATGCCTAACAGTAATTTAGAAGGAATCTGAGATTAAATTGCATCTGTATTGCATTATTTATGCGTTTCTATCTGTTCGGTGTAAAATGATCTGTTCATACTTCTACTTTAAACTGCGAATTGAAAGCTTTATCGGCACCCAATTTCGAAATTGATTACTGTTTTAGACTAGTTAGATTTTATGGTATGTTTAATTAGAATTTGGTTTCGTATGATTAAATTAGATTATAATGTTAGATTACATCAACTTGAATTATTTACCTTATTGCCACTTAGTGGACAAATCTAGGCCATGTTTTGATCTTATATCACTTAGTGCATCAATTTCATCTTCTCTAGAGACCAATACATGAGCAAGAGAAAGAGAGTAGGAGGGAGACTTGGTTTCAACAAGATTTGGCTTGGAACTTAGGAGAATTGAAGGATTAGTTACAAATTGAACTTTTAGACGTGGAATTGAAGAACTAAGGTAGGAGGACCATCTCTTTGAACTTGTATTTAGTTGTATCTTGCATGATTCATGATAGAATAGAAGATTGAAGTCAAGAATTAGTGTAAAATGTTTAATTGGGTAGTATATCATGCATGCATGTGCACACCTTGAAGTTTAAGGTTGATTTCCATGAAAATCTTGCATGCAAGCCCATATTTTAGCCTTAGTCCATGAATTCATCATGAATTTGAGTTTAAAACTTGTATTTGGTTATATTTTGGAGCTTTGATTCAATGGAACACTTGCTTGTTACATACATATCATGTTCTTGGAATTTATTGTTAAGATTGTGTTTAATTGACTCACTCTTGGGCTTTGATTTTACAAATTGAGCTTTGGAACATCTTATACTTTGAGTTTGGAGGTATTTCCAGAAAATGAGCCCAAGAGGTTGAGTTTTGAGCTGATGAATACTTGGTTTGGGTTTGGGAGGCAAATCTGGAAATTCCAGAATTTGGCTTCCTCGCTCGAGCGAAGGATTCCACGCTCGAGTGACCATCGTTTGTTCTGAGCTCCGCTCGAGCGAAAGAATGGTGGCTCGAGCGTAAATTGCAAGCTCTCAGGTTTTTGGTGCACGCAGACGCACGCTTGAGCGAAGAGACCTACGCTCGAGCGAGGAGCTGTGTCTCACGCTCGAGCGAGCATCGCGCGTAAAAAATCAGCAACCAGTACCTTTACATTTTTACAGACCGCTCGAGCGAAGGAGTCCTCACTCGAGCGACCCCTCTGTTTTGACAAGCTCGCTCGAGCAAAGAAATCCTCGCTTGAGCGAGACCCCTGTTTTCAGCAAGTTTTGCAAAATATTTTCTAAGGCATTCTTGCATCCTCATTCCATCCTAGGTATTCCTAGGCCATGTTTAAGACTCTATAGCAAGGATTAAAGGGTAGAAACGCACTAAGAACCAATGACGTAAGCTTTGTACAATTAGAAAGTGTGTTTCAAGTGTGTGTATCTGTTATGTGTTCTGTAGGTCATGAGCCATACACCGTCACTCAACTTGCTCCGTCTTTCTGATTCAAGATCAACTGTGAGTAATAGCTTAGTAAAGTTATGTTCAAACTGTATCTACTTTCTGTGTGATGAAACAAGATCTGTTTTCTGAAATGATATTTCTGTATGAATGAATGGTTGTCCAATGTTTTCTGAAATGTATTCGTGACATTCTTAGCCTCAAATATGTTCTGTTTCGTCCCTTTATGGGCCAACTGTACGTCTCATGAGCCAACTGTTTATGGATCCTTACGTCCCTTTATGGGTCAACTGTACGTCTCATGAGCCAACTGTATCGTCTCCATGCACGTGAGTCAACTGTTTGCCTTTGTGGCCGTCCTTTATGGGTCAACTGTATCTGTGAGAGCTAATGAATGTATGACGTATGCTTATGCATGACTTATGATTTCTGAATATGATCTGGACAAATATGATTTTGATATGAACTGAATTATGATTTCTGAATCTGTATGGACTCATTCATTACAACCCCTTTACTTTGTTATTATACACTAGGCTTTCGCTCACAGTTTACTATATATATGTAGGTGAGTCGGCGTGTGACCAGGGCCAGAATTGACGGCCTTCATCTCTGTTTTTGGTCAGCCAACTATTTGTGCCTCCCGAGGAGGTTCCGATCAGAGTCTAATGCTTTGGTTGTTTTTGTTATCATGCTAGTCTCTGTATATGCTTTGCTAAGTCAGGTCTTGGAAAGTACATTCTGTAAATACCTTTGTACATATTGGTGTACTCTGACTGGCATGTTTATGTATATAAATAAGTTTTAAATCTTCTGTCCCATGTATGTTACCACAGCTCGTTGGACCTTGTCTATTATGTATTAATGCTTCCGCAGCCCCTTATTAATTGCTAATCTGTACAGAGGCCTTTGGTACTCTACGGATTACTGGCCGGTTACGGTGCTAAACCTACTGGGGCGGGTTTGGGTCGTGACACTTATAGAGAACAAAGCTCAAGCTTGTTGGACAAGCTTAGGGTCCAAGGCCATCCCTCCATACACGTGTATGGAGGATGGCTTTAGTGCCTTCTAGCTGTGCCAGCTGGATGAAAAATTCTCCAAAAAGGTAATGAAAAGCAGCCGACCACTTGAAGTGGTCGACCGAACACCACAAGTGGTCTCCCAAGAAGAAAACTGGTTGGCCATGGTGGGAGATGGTCAGCAGCATGAAAACAATGCAGTGGTGTGGTGGCCGATCAGAAAATGTGGCCCAAAGACCAAGAAGACCAGTTGGCCGACCAGAAAACTGGCTGGCGGGAAGAAAAGTGGTCTCCAAGGGGAAGAACTGGTCTCCCACCCTTGTACCACCTTCCAAACAAGGAAAACAAGGTTTGTACCAAAAACAAACCAAAAAGGATGCAACACGAAAGTTCGGGAGGCAAGGCACGTAGCTAGAAGCCTCGAAAACTAGTCTATGGGCATCAAAAGTGGTCTGCGACCACAAAAGTGGTCTCCCGAACCACAGTATCTCTCTAGGCAGAGGCAACAAGGTATGGTTCAAAAACCACGCCAAACGGAGAACATGAAGCGGTCCCGAGTCAAGGCGCGCGACCGAAGGCTCCGAAAACCAGAAACTGGTCTGCAAACGAGAAAAGTGGTCTACGACCACGAAGAGGTGGTCTACAAGACCTCTCCCTCCCTCCAGGGAAGAGATACAAGGTTTGGTCCGCAAACCGAGCCAAAGCACAAAGAGTTCAGAGGCCCGGAGGCAAAGCACCTTGCCGAAACTCCGAAAATTCGAAACGAGCGCAACATGAACTATCACCGCGCGCTCAACCGATGACGTCTGAGTCTTAAGGTCGGTCAAAATGGTGTGTCTACAGTTGCCCCTCTTTGACAGAACTCGGAAGTCATAAGTAACGGAAGTGAATGTCAAAGCCCAGAGACGACCCATTTTTGATAAGGCCGAAGACTTAGACAAGCAGGCAAGATAAAAAAGAGATGTGCCTGCAGGCAGGGGCAAAATGCAAATGACATGCACAATGCCGAACATAACTTATGATCATGCAAAGAAAGTTGTAATGAAGCAATTATGCAAAATAAATGCAACAGTTTAAGCGGGTGAATACAAACCAAACTACATCTCATGCAGAAAGGATGTAAGAGAATTATACAATTCTCACTACGTCTCACGCGGAGTAAATACAATACCGTCTGGTCGCACCAGCCTCAAAGGAACTGTACATACAATATCGTCTGGTCGCACCAGCCTCAAATGAACTGTACATACAATATCGTGCTTGCAAAAGAGAGAAATTCAACAGGTACAATATAGTAATAACATATGTTCAACATTACATCAAGATGTAATTCCAATGCGAGATAAACGCGTGCATACACAATGCCGATGCAAACATGTATAGCAATGCAAGCGAAAAGTGCGTGACAACGCAAGTGGAGCATGCATAACAATGCGAGTGAAAGAGGTGCATGACAATGCAACCTAAGTGTGCGCATAACAATGCAATGGAGGGGTGGATGACAATGCAACCTAAGTGTGCGCATAACAATGCAAAAGGAATGTGCAAAACAATGCGAGCAAAAATGTGCGTGACAACGCAAATAAAGTGTGCCTGGCAATGCGAGAGAAACGTGCATAACAATACGGCGAGTGGTGTGCATAACAATGCAAGAAGTGATGTGCATTACAATGCAACAAGTGGTGTGCATAAGGATGTATTTGAAATGTGCAACTCCAAAAGTACGTTCAAAGCAAAATACTGAAAAAGGAGATACAAATCTTAACGTGAGCAATTAAACCTGAACCTCCGAGTTACCTCTCAGAGGGGTCACAAAGTACTTAAAAGGATACACCTTGTTCTTGACGAGTAATTGATGAGCCACACATCGAAGACTTGAATCGAAATTCCCGCGGGGACGATTTTGAGCCGAAAAGTGTACTTTCCTTGCACTTTCTCGAGAGTCGAGGACTCCAATCATCACCAAAACACAGAGGGAAGACAATGGGACCTTGGAGACCACCCAGGAGGGTGGTCGACCAGTTTATGAAAACAGGGATAGTTTTGTCATTTCAAGGCCGGATCTTTAAGTACACAACTCTAAATCACTTTTGCTCACAAACACAAGGCCAAAACACATTCTCCTTTGCTCCTAGACCCTTTTCCCTCTCAGATCTGCACTTTATATGCCTTTTCCAACACCACACGCAAAGTTATTTCGCGAAAACTTTCGATTCTCTTCGTTTTGAACCGATTAGAATTTGTTTTCGGAGCTTCTTTCTCCATTTTCACCACTTGAGGTATGTTTGTCTCAAAGTTTACACATTTTCTCGGGCGTTGACTTTTGCTGACTTTTTCTCTTCTCGAGAGTTGACTTTTGTTGACCTTTTGCAATTTTGGCTCATTCCGCTCATTTTTGCTCATTTTGCAACTTTTTTCAGATGGCTGACGATATTCCATATGGCGGAGACTTCCTGAGAGTAGAGGATGAGCCCGACGTTATACCGTTGCCACCAAGGATATGGCCATTCGACCCGGAGGGGTACCACCCGCAGGAGCACATCCTACCTCCTTGCACCTTCCATCATTTTACCGACTTCGCGTGACGGGCGCCCGCAGACTTACTGCTACGGGAGCCTGAGTCTCATCTATCTCATTATGTGCGCGAGGTGCGTACTTCACTTTTACATTTCCTGCGAAGTATTTTGCATTTCTTGCACATTTCATGCTTCCGCTAAGTATTTTATCTACTCGTTCCAAGCACATTCACATACACAGTACTTCTGCATGTTCTGAACATAACTTGCACGCAGCATTCGGTTCATACGGGCACACAACTCTCAACGTAACACTTTGTTCATTTGGCACACAGCACATTTGGGCACACAGCACATTTTGGGCACACAGCTCGTTTGAGCACATAGCTCGTTTGGGGCACACAGCTCGTTTGGGGCACACAGCTCATTTGGGCACACAACTCGTTTTGGCACACAGCTCGTTTTGGGTACACAGCTCATTTTGGGCACACAGCTCAAAACACAACATTTTGTTGATTTGGCACGTAGCTCTCAACACGGTATTTTGTTTACTTAGCAAGTAGCTCATAACATAGCACATTATTGACTTGGCACACAGCTTATTCATAACACAATGCTAACTTGGCGCACAGCTCACAACACAACACTCTGTTCATTTGGCACACAGCTCATTTGGGCACACAACTCAATTGGGCACACAGCTCATTTTGGCACACAGCTCATTTTGGGCACACAGCTCATTTGGGCACGCGGCTCATTTTGGGCACACAGCTCATTTCGGCACATAGCTCGTTTTGGGCACATAGCTCATTTTGCTCAATCTGAACACACAATTCATAACGCAGGATTTGCTCAATCTGAACACACAGTTGATAACGCAGTTTTTGCTCAATCTGAACACGCAGTTTTTTAACACAGTTTTTTGCTCAATCTGAACACACAGTTCATAACGCAGTTTTTGCTCAATCTGACCACACAGTTCATAACGCAGTTTTTGCTCAATCTGAACACGCAGTTTTTTTAACGCAGTTTTTTGCTCAATCTGAACACACAGTTCATAACGCAGTTTTTGCTCAATTTGAACGCACAGTTCATAATGCAGTTTTTGCTCAATCTGAACACACAGTTCATAACGCAGTTTGCTCAATCTGAACACGCAGTTCATAACGCAGTTTTTGCTCAATCTGAACACACAGTTCATAACGCACAGTTTGCTCAATCTGAACACGCAGTTCATAACGCAGTTTTTGCTCAATCTGAACACAGAGTTCATAACGCAGGGTTTGCTCAATCTGAACACACAGTTCATAACGCAGTTTTTGCTCAATCTGAACACGCAATTCATAACACAATTTTTGCTCAATCTGGACACACAGTTCATAACGTAGTTTTTGCTCAATCTGAACACGTAATTCATAATGCAGTTTTTGCTCAATCTGAACACACAGTTCATAATGCAGGGTTTGCTCAATCTGAACACACAGTTCATAACGCAGTTTTTGCTCAATTTGAACACGTAGTTCATAACGCAGCATTCTATTTAATGTTACACACGGCTCATAACACTGCTCAATCTGAACACGCAGTTCATAACACAACATTCTTTTCAATTTGCACATGGCTCACAACACTGCTCAATCTGAACACACAGTTCATAACACAGCATTCTATTTAATTTGCACACGGCTTATAACACTGCTCAATCTGAACACACAGTTCATAAGACAGTATTCAATTTAATGTTGCACACGGCTCATAACATTGCTCAATCTGAACACACAGTTCATAACGCAGCATTCTATTTAATGTTGCACACGGCTCATAACACTGCTCAATCTGAACACACAGTTCATAGCACAGCATTCTATTTAATGTTGCACACGGCTCATAACACTGCTCAATCTAAACACACAACTCATAACACAGCATTCAATTTACTTTGCACACGGTTCATAACAATGCTCAATCCGAACACACAGTCCATAACACAACATTCGATTTACTTTGCACACGGCTCATAACACTGTTCAATCTACAGTTCATAACACAGCATTCTATTTAATTTTGAAACTGATTACATCTGTTCTTTCTACATGCAAGTATCTTCCCGTTTCACACGGGGTTACGGGTCGATTATTGTGAGGGAGTGGTATATGGAGCTCCCGGATGTTGTTCAGCATATTGTGGATGAGGCAGGGTTTGGCCTGTTTTGCGCGGGATTGTCGCGTCATCTGGCGAGTAGGACCCTTCTGGGCGCATTAGTAGAGAGATAATGGAACACCACCAACTCCTTTCATTTTTCTGCCACTTGGGACATGACGATGACCCCATATGACTTCTCCATACTGACGGGCCTCGACGTGGCGGGCCGACCGATCCCATACGATGCAGATATGGGTGAGTGGGAGGCGGCTTGGACATATCTGCTCGGAGCCCATCCGTCGATCGACAGATCATCAGGCAGGGTCAGGTGCACCTGGTTTCAGAGCAGTATAGGAGGACTACGCCTGAGACTGTTGAGGAGATAGAGCAGTATGCCCGAGGGTTTCTGATGTTCCTGCTCGGGACCACTCTGTTCTCCGACAGGGGGAACACAGTTGGGCTTTATCTACTCAGTGCTCTGGTAGACCTATCACAGGTCCGGCACTTTGATTGGGGTGGCGCTGGCCTCGCTACCCTTTATTGCTACATGAACGCGACCTTCTGTGAGCGGGGGACCATAGTAGGTGGCTATTAGCGTGCCTGGGAGGTACATTTTGCCCTCTTGATTTACATTTCTGCTTTTCATTATCTGTACACTGCACACGGCACACATTGCACACATTACATTCTGTACTCTGCATTTTGCACTCAGCATTCTGCATTTTCTGTACATTCTGTACTTGCATTCTGCACATTCTGTACTCGTATTCTGCACTCAGCATTCTGCATTCTCTGTACATTCTGTACTCGTATTCTGTACTCAGCATTCTCTATTCTGACAGCCATTGTCTTGCCTTTCACAGCTGTGGGTTTACGCTTACTTCCCAACACTCGCCCCTGAACTCGAGGTTGAGGCACCTCTCGAGATCCCTTATTCACGCAGATTTGAGGGTCGGTGCTGGTCCAGGCCCCGAGAGACTCTGCCGTATCTTCAGCAGTACTTTGACACGGTGCGGGCGACCGAGGTAAACCAGAACTCTCAGTTCTTCATGCTTTCAGTTTTGATTCATCTTGCATATTTATGACATATAATCAGTTTATGCACTTACTATCCGCAGATCACTTGGCAACCTTGGCTGGAGATGCCCGGATATGCTCGGTTCCAGTTCCCTGTGGCATGGGGCGCCTTCTGTTACAGGGTTTTGTTTGAGGGACCAGCCGGCAGAGCCTGGTTTCTCGGGGACCGCTTCATGCGTCAAACGATGGGCAACCCCATTCAGGAGACCCCCTCACCGCCTCCACTAGACATATGGTCCATGGAGAGTCTCACTCCCCGGGAGGTTGATGACCTTATGCTGGGTGTCGACGCAGTTCTTTTCCTGGAGGAGGGGGAGTACGCGATATACCGCCATACATACCTGATGCCTCCACTGACAGGTGTCCGTACTCCGACGAGGAGGTGTGGACGCGCCCCGCGTGAGGGCCTCACCCCACAGTTCGGACTCGATTTGTGTCACGGTTCTTAATCTTGAACCAGAGAGTCCAAATCTGGCAAATCGTTTTGAGAAAACAGATTTTTAGAAAAGAAGTGCCAAACATGGACTACTTTGCCAGATACAGAGTCGCTACCTAAATATTTTTTATGGGGAAATTAGGAAACCCTGACTCGGTGGCAAAGGCCACGTGTCCGTCATCACCAAAGTTGCCTCGGCTCGGGAGCTTGGGTATGATTGGGGAAGGTCAGCTATGAGCACCCCCTCTGCCTGATCCGAAGATCGGCCTCTACTAACCGTGATATCTTGTTTTGAAAACATTACATGTCCTTATTCCGGTTATTAGCCTAGAATTACTATGTTGTGCGCACAGCAAACAAGTATAGACCAAATCGCCCAAATTGGAACAAAACATTTCATGTTTGTTTTGAAAGTGATTTGCTACTTGCGAGTAGGTTAAAATGTAGGTTTTGCCACCCTTAAGTGGGCTTTAGAAAAGATGGTTTTGCCACTATCTAGTGGGCTTAAAACTCACAGTTTTAATGCATTATCCCAATTTAGGTAATTCAACCTCCATCCACAGGCATTCAAGCAGTTATATCACATAAGCAGCTAGCCTCATGGTAATCATGCTATTATGGCAACACTCACACGCATGCGGTATGCTAAAGCATAAATGCTTACCGAGTACTCCAAGCCAAAACAGAAGCTAGTTAGTAATCATATGCATGATCCTAGTTCATGTTAAGATGGCTAATGCAACACATGCAAGATGCAACTACAATAGGCTCGGCTATCCTAAAGATGGCATGTGAAATGCTGCAACTAACAGGTATTCAACTTGGAATTGAAATACAAGTGCAGTTAGTATGATGTACCGAGCCCGGTGCATGTAAGACAAATGTATGGATGCACGCATGCATAGCATAAGGTATGCTAATTTAAATATGCCCTAGTCTAACCATCATAAGCGGATAAATAAAAGGGAAGAAAGACGTGGGATTGGAAGACATACACACACCCACACACACTTATTACAATACGCCCTCACACGGAGGGACCGAAAGAATAATACAGTCCGAATAAATAATACTAAATTAATTATTACAAAACTCCTAATTAATTAACAAATTAAATGCAAAATTAAAATGGCCACAGCCCCGCCTTCGAAATGTTTGGATGATGCATGCTCGACTCGTACTGCCCGGAAACCCGTTGCCATGGCACTGTTGCCTTTGTTTACACTGCC